>OY282586.1:10063599-11263599 GCA_958298965.1 Chrysolina haemoptera | reverse complement strand
CCATAACGTGCTCTACACTTGACCCTCTTAATTTCCTGGCAGAGCTGTGGCAAAAAGAAAAGAAATTTGTAAGACATGCTTCCTTCTATAAGAAAAAATGCTCGTGAGGCGAGTCATCAACAAAAAGTTCAGTAAATTAAATACAGCAAAATATTCACCTCTCAATTACATGGTCTTAGCAGCAATAGGTAGGTTGTCAAAAGTAATTTACTTCAAAATTAAAAATCAAAAATCAACCTCCTGTGAGCATCAGCGTTACCAGGTCAGAAATGTACAAATGGTGTTTCAAGGAGTTCCGTCCTCTCCAAAAATTAATTTAATAAAAAAACATATTTCCTTTCATTGTTGCCAACACTCTTTTCATTGGATCTTGCCACAGAACAGAACCGAGCAGTATAGTTTACTCATTACTACACCAAAGGTTCCGAACACTGCAGTGCAAGAACAGAACAGCAGTCCGTGATCTCATATGTAAATAAAGAGGCAAATAAATATATTTGTCTCTTTTCCCCTGTAAGCCAAACTTTATGTCGAACCGATTCAAAGAAACGACACTATTTTAACCAAACGAAATAGAGAAGAAGAACCGGTGACGTCTGAATGACTGTTAATCACCTATGTTCGTGTTGTTTTGAAAACAATCCTTGATAAACAAACAATCATAGTTTTGAATAAATCGACAGAGATATTCGTGAGCACCATGATCTGTGGAAATAAAAATGGTTATATATCATGTAGAATCGGATGGTATGTCAAAACCTACAACTTAACTCATACTTATAACCTTGATCATAATAGTCGGAACACAACACATGAAACTAGGTAAACAGAGTGTTCGACTCTTAACGAATACTTTACCCTGAAACTGATCAAGATAATAAATGAATATAAAGAATTAAGTCAATAACCGCTTTTGACAGTTATAGGTATCAGATATGTTATTTTGTGATGAAATGATGGAACTTCATGATTAAACGTACGTTTACAAAATGTGAACGTTACAATCCATGATTAGTTTCCAATTTTCTTTGAGGATGTTCAATACCCTAAACGTTATTGGACGAACGAACTCAATAATCGAAAAAGTGCCTCTAAATATCAGGAACGTAAAGGTCTGGTTACTGATCTATGATCGGTTTCCAATTTTCTTTGAGGCCTGTTATAAGACGAATAAAATCAATCATCGGGCTGTCAATTCAAGAACTAAGCAGTTATGTAGTTTTCTGTGATCCTGTATGCTCCTACGAGTCGTCTTTATCATGATTTAATATGTAATTTCAAACTATTTGACGATTCTTTTCTTGTTTTCGTAAAAATTGAAAGCAGCAGCTTTTTCACTAATTAATGGAAAATGCGTAAAATCAAAAGAACGGTACAAACGGCAAATTACAATAATGGCCATTCTCAACCTGCACACACGCCCCTCTTGCCATTGGCCTTTCTGTGCAAAAACTGCCCAAGGCCCCCGCGATCCATATGGCCCCCTAGTTCCTGTCAGATCACTAACTGATATTACGGATGAATACTTTTATTGTTCAATAATTGACTTTATTCATCGATAACATTTTCGCCATAATATGTTAAAACACAGAAGTGAGAAACTGCTGCAATATATTATTCAATGAAATTAATTTAAATTCTATAAAATTCACCTGGAATTGCTGTTTTTATAATTCAGCGGATTCATTTTACCAATTCTATTAAACGGTGAACAAGTCAAATTGATGTGTTACGTATCGAGTTACTGTATTCAACCTAAATTTTTGTATTTTCAATATAGGTTTGATCTCTTTTATAGTACGTCGATACACAATTTTGAACGAAAAATGTGGAATCATTTGCCGACCGAGCAGAAGTAACCATTATATGAAACTTTCCGCAAAAGATGTTCAAGTATCAAGTAGACAGGATTGAAATGAAATGATTGAAATGAATGACCTCGAAATCAGAAATTCATATAGGAAGACAATAGAGCCTAGATTGATGTTCAACTGAAGAGGAATTTTATGTAGCTGTTTCTAGAAGTATCTGAATTACCGGACTTTTGATGAAAACCGCATAATTCTCAGACTTTTCTAATACATTTTGAACAATTTTTGAATCCTCTGAATTTTACAGATTTTCGAGGTCTGTGGGAACCCTGTAATTAGTTTAGCGTCATGTTGAAAGCGATCCTCATGATTGCCCACTGGGCGAAGAAAATAATTAATCGGGGAGGGAATTTCAAAATAATAATGTTGAAAAAATTAGGTGCTGTTATCACTTGAAATAACCACTTTGGAATTTGAAATAAAAAATGTTATGTTCGATTATTCGTATCAACTGTTTATTTTCTCTATTATTTGTGGTTTAACTCATAAATAACACACCACGAACAAAAAAATATAGTTGTGCTCTCCGAAAAACTACAATAGTCGAAGAAAAAATGAGACACACATAGGTATAAAGTTGAATGTATTTAAGAAAAAAACAATTTTTTAACTACCCCACGGTTGCTTGGCTTTCTGATCGACACCAATCGACTTATCCACTACAGCTGTGTTCTTATGCTCTATAATATGATTGTGTATGCGTTGACCATTGCATGCGGAACAGGTAGTATAGGATATTCACGGTAAGAAGAGAATGACGTCATCTTTGATAATTTTGTATATCCGACATAACAACGTTAAAATTCCCAATGAAATGCCTTCTATAACAATGAAACTAGTCAAATTTCATTCTGTGAGTTGCTCAACCTCAGAGTAATAAAAGACCATAGAGATGCCTTCTCCATCCTTGTCTTGAAGTCAACATAACTTTGTTTGTTTACAAGCAAGGGCCTTATACATGTTAAGTCCGTATTCATTCGGGTAGTTTCGTGTATGCCCGCTCATTTAATTCGGATCAAGTTGTCATTCTTCGTTTGTATTCTGGTCCTTCATAGTCCAAATGTAAACAAACTGTCCATAACATTTCCCCATCCCTCACCCCCCTCGCCCACAGACTGTTCACTTCAAAACAGCTATTTGTGTAGGTATAGGCAGGGCATCTCTATGTCTTTTATTACTCTGAGTGCTCAACTGATCCTAAAATTTCAGACGTTGCCGAATCGAAAATACTCGAAAACTGTCAGTCTGACAGCTGTGACTTTGAAATTCAGTTTGTGTGTTATTTCGTTTGATTCCTTACCGTTTTCTGTTCGATAATAAAAATAGTTCTTCTCAGAACTTATCATTTCTTTTGATAAGACCTGCGTATATTCAATATGCCTGAAGCATTGTCAAAACAGTCTCGACAACAGTTAAATTGAAAATTCGAAAAAGTGCACATGTAGACAACGCCATAACCTGTCATATTGTGACGTCATTCTTTTCTTAACGTAAATATTCTATAGATATTTGTGAATTGTGCATTTACGTATAAAATCAAACTACAGTCCTTGGATGGCAAGCTTGTTACGTTTTCATTTGTACGTTGTACCATGACTTCAAGAGTTATCCACACCAGACACTTTTCGGTAAATAAAATCCTTAATCATTAAATGAAACAATGTACTTGAATTTGCAGCAAAAATTGACATTCCCAATTGAAACTTCTCTTCTTTACAACTATCTCAAATTTCGACTAGCCTATGTTACGTGCGAAAAAATTTAATATTTTGTCGCATGATGGATGCATAGGATAGAAGACATTATGAGGTAGAAGATTTTTGATATGGTGACCGAGTTTTCACACCACTAAAAAACGGGAATCAGAATATTTTCTTACATCTATGTTGAAAAAAATGAACCTTTTTGATCGAAATAAACAATATTTTCGAATAAGAATATGTATACTTAGTAGGTACCTATTGGATTCGATAACTTTTAGATTACCAATGAATACAATTTATAACGAGAGTTCAGTATAAAATTAATGTCTAAATTACCCCTCATATTGGAAATTTGGTCAGCAGTTGTTTAAAAACATACCTTTCAAAAAAACTTAAGTACGCTCATGTTCGTTAGAAACCTCATTTTCTATCACTTCGTTATGATGTTATACACATTCATTTCTGTAAGCCTCGTTTTTATCTATTTTTAAACTAGAACGACTTTGTCGTCGGTATTCTTGGTTGTACAGTCTCATTTTAAACCAATCGTCCAATCCCTCTATTATATACCGGTGTGAAGTTACCGGCCAATTTCCAGCGGCCGAATTGCCGAAGATTGCCGAACGTCCATAGACGTACTTCCTTTTTTTTATTTAGGTAAAATGAGCTCATAGATAATCAGTGTATTGATAAGTTTTATGGAAACATCATATTACTTTCAATCGAATAGAAAGGAAATATTTTATTATAATTATGATTATAATAAAGTGTCTCGTATATAAGAATAAAATATACTCGATCGGCTAAAAAATTCAGTGGTTGGTAGGTATTACAAGAATATAAAATAAACTTCATGATCGAAAATAATATGTTTTGTTTACGAATACATACATTTAAATGAAATGAAAAATAGCTCACGGGAACACAGTAATTAATGATTTTGTCAAAACGGGTTTAAAATTAAAGAAACTGGAAGAAACAAGCTTATAGTCATATACATTCCACTAAAAAATCTAACTGTATTTGAAAAAAAACACCGTGAAAAGATGAATCAGTAACGAGCCGTCAAAGGGGTCGAAATCGTAAAAAAATAAAAATTGAAATAAATCAGAACACGAAGAAGAAAATTTAAATAATTCGAAACAACAAGAAGAAAATGGACTGTCACATCTATATTCCACTAGAAAAATCAAACTTCCATTGGAAAATACACAGTGAGAAGATGAATCAGTAACGGGCCGGGCCGTCAAAGGGGTTGAAATCGTCAAAAAATGAAATAATTCGGAAAACGAAGAAAAAAATTTAAAAAATTCGAAACACCCAGAAGAAAATGGACTGTCACATCCATATAACACTAGAAAAAGCAAACTTCCATTGAAAAATACACAGTGAAAAGATGAATCAGTAACGGGCCGTCAATGGGGTTGAAATCGTAGAAAAATAAAATAATTTGGAAAACGAAGAAAAAAAAATTCTAAACACCAAGAAGAAAATGGACTGTCACATCTATATTTCACTAGAAAAATCAAACTTCCATTGGAAAATACACAGTGAAGAGATGAATCAGTAACGGGCCGTCAAAGGGGTTGTAATCGTAAAAAAAATGAAATAATTCGGAAAACGAAGAAAAAAATTCAAATAATTCGAAACAACAAGAAGAAAATGGACTGCCACATCTATATTCCACTAGAAAAATTAAACTTCCATTGGCAAATACACAGTGAGAAGATGAATCAGTAACGGGCCGTCAAAGGGGTTGAAATCGTAAAAAAATTAAAATTGAAATAAATCAGAACACGAAGAAGAAAATTTGAATAATTCAAAACACCCAGAAGAAAATGGACTGTCACATCTATATTCCACTAGAAAAATCAAACTTCCATTGGAAAATACACAGTGAAAAGATGAATCAGTAACGGGCCGTGAAAGGGGTCGAAATTGTAAAATAATAAAAATTGAAATAAATCAGAACACGAAGAAAAAATTTAAATAAGTCGAAACACCAAAAAGAAAATGGACTGTCACATCTATATTTCACTTGAAAAATCAAACTTCCATTAGAAAATACACAGTGAAAAGATAAATCAGTAACGGGCCGTCAAAGGGGTCGAAATTGTAAAATAATAAAAATTGAAATAAATCAGAACACGAAGAAAAAATTTAAATAATTCGAAACACCAAGAAGAAAATGGACTGTCACATCTATATTTCACTTGAAAAATCAAACTTCCATTAGAAAATACACAGTGAAAAGATAAATCAGTAACGGGCCGTCAAAGGGGTCGAAATCGTAAAATAATAAAAATTGAAATAAATCAGAACACGAAGAAAAAAATTTAAAAAATTCGAAACACCCAGAAGAAAATGGACTGTCACATCTATATTCCACTATAAAAATCAAACTTTCATTGGAAAATACACAGTGAAAAGATGAATCAGTAACCGGCCGTCAGAGGGGTCGAAATCGTAAAAAAATAAAAATTGAAATAAATCAGAACACGAAAATGTAAAACAGAAAACGGTTAATGACATGTGTGAACTTTTCCAAAAATACTAGGTGATGAAAACTCATTTATCTGTACTTACAATGTGAAGGTACCAGATTTATTTTAATTTTAATTTTTTTTACTTTCCTGCCAACTCCGGCGGCCCATAACTAGTTTCTCTTTTCACTGTATATTTTCTAATGAGAATTTGTTTTTTTTATGAAATATGTATTTACCAGTTCGTTTCCTACTTCGAGTTTGGAATTTTTTTTTTCTTATGTTTTCGTTTTTTTACTACGTGTTTTCAAATGAGGGGTCAATTTTTTTAGTTGTCTGTTAGTGATTTACTTTTTCACTTTTTCACTGTACGCTTGCCAATGAAAGTTTGGTTTTTTAAGTGGAATATAAATGTGACAGTCAATTTGCTTGTTGGTGTTTCGAATTTTTTTTTCTTCGTTTTCCAAATTATTTAATTTTTTTACGATTTCAACCCCTTTGACGGCCCGTTACTGATTCATCTTTTCACTGTGTATTTTCCAATGGAAGTTTGCTTTTTCTAGTGTAATATGGATGTGACAGTCCATTTTCTTCTGGGTGTTTCGAATTTTTTAAATTTTTTTCTTCGTTCTCCGAATTATTTAATTTTTTTACGATTTCAACCCCTTTGACGGCCCGTTACTGATTCATCTTCTCACTGTGTATTTTCCAATGGAAGTTTGATTTTTCTAGTGAAATATAGATGTGACAGTCCATTTTCTTCTTGGTGTTTCAAATTTTTTTTTCTTCGTTTTCCAAATTATTTTATTTTTTTACGATTTCAACCCCTTTGACGGCCCGTTACTGATTCATCTTTTCACTGTGTATTTTCCAATGGAAGTTTGATTTTTCTAGTGAAATATAGATGTGACAGTCCATTTTCTTCTTGGTGTTTCAAATTTTTTTTTCTTCGTTTTCCAAATTATTTTATTTTTTTACGATTTCAACCCCTTTGACGGCCCGTTACTGATTCATCTTTTCACTGTGTATTTTCCAATGGAAGTTTGATTTTTCTAGTGAAATATAGATGTGACAGTCCATTTTCTTCTTGGTGTTTCGAATTTTTTTTTCTTCGTTTTCCAAATTATTTTATTTTTTTACGATTTCAACCCCTTTGACGGCCCGTTACTGATTCATCTTTTCACTGTGTATTTTCCTATGGAAGTTTGATTTTTCTAGTGAAATATAGATGTGACAGTCCATTTTCTTCTTGGTGTTTCGAATTATTTAAATTTTTTCTTCGTGTTCTGATTTATTTCAATTTTTATTATTTTACAATTTCGACCCCTTTCACGGCCCGTTACTGATTCATCTTCTCACTGTGTATTTGCCAATGGTAGTTTAATTTTTCTAGTGGAATATAGATGTGGCAGTCCATTTTCTTCTTGTTGTTTCGAATTATTTAAATTTTTTTCTTCGTTTTCCGAATTATTTAATTTTTTTTTACGATTACAACCCCTTTGACGGCCCGTTACTGATTCATCTCTTCACTGTGTATTTTCCAATGGAAGTTTGATTTTTCTAGTGAAATATAGATGTGACAGTCCATTTTCTTCTTGGTGTTTCGAATTTTTTTTTCTTCGTTTTCCAAATTATTTTATTTTTTTACGATTTCAACCCCATTGACGGCCCGTTACTGATTCATCTTTTCACTGTGTATTTTTCAATGGAAGTTTGCTTTTTCTAGTGAAATATAGATGTGACAGTCCATTTTCTTCTGGGTGTTTCGAATTTTTTAAATTTTTTTCTTCGTTTTCCGAATTATTTCATTTTTTTTTACGATTACAACCCCTTTGACGGCCCGTTACTGATTCATCTCTTCACTGTGTATTTTCCAATGGAAGTTTGATTTTTCTAGTGAAATATAGATGTGACAGTCCATTTTCTTCTTGGTGTTTCGAATTTTTTTTTCTTCGTTTTCCAAATTATTTTATTTTTTTACGATTTCAACCCCATTGACGGCCCGTTACTGATTCATCTTCACACTGTGTATTTTCCAATGGAAGTTTGATTTTTCTAGTGGAATATAGATGTGACAGTCCATTTTCTTCTGGGTGTTTCGAATTTTTTAAATTTTTTTCTTCGTTTTCCGAATTATTTCATTTTTTTACGATTTCAACCCCTTTGACGGCCCCTTACTGATTCATCTTCTCACTGTGTATTTTCCAATGGAAGTTTGATTTTTCTAGTGGAATATAGATGTGACAGTCCATTTTCTTCTTGGTGTTTCGAATTTTTTTTTCTTCGTTTTCCAAATTATTTTATTTTTTTACGATTTCAACCCCATTGACGGCCCGTTACTGATTCATCTTTTCACTGTGTATTTTTCAATGGAAGTTTGCTTTTTCTAGTGAAATATAGATGTGACAGTCCATTTTCTTCTGGGTGTTTCGAATTTTTTAAATTTTTTTCTTCGTTTTCCGAATTATTTCATTTTTTTTTACGATTACAACCCCTTTGACGGCCCGTTACTGATTCATCTCTTCACTGTGTATTTTCCAATGGAAGTTTGATTTTTCTAGTGAAATATAGATGTGACAGTCCATTTTCTTCTTGGTGTTTCGAATTTTTTTTTCTTCGTTTTCCAAATTATTTTATTTTTTTACGATTTCAACCCCATTGACGGCCCGTTACTGATTCATCTTCACACTGTGTATTTTCCAATGGAAGTTTGATTTTTCTAGTGGAATATAGATGTGACAGTCCATTTTCTTCTGGGTGTTTCGAATTTTTTAAATTTTTTTCTTCGTTTTCCGAATTATTTCATTTTTTTACGATTTCAACCCCTTTGACGGCCCCTTACTGATTCATCTTCTCACTGTGTATTTTCCAATGGAAGTTTGATTTTTCTAGTGGAATATAGATGTGAGAGTCCATTTTCTTCTTGGTGTTTCGAATTTTTTTTTCTTCGTTTTCCAAATTATTTTATTTTTTTACGATTTCAACCCCTTTGACGGCCCGTTACTGATTCATCTTCACACTGTGTATTTTCCAATGGAAGTTTGATTTTTCTAGTGGAATATAGATGTGACAGTCCATTTTCTTCTGGGTGTTTCGAATTTTTTAAATTTTTTTCTTCGTTTTCCGAATTATTTCATTTTTTTACGATTTCAACCCCTTTGACGGCCCCTTACTGATTCATCTTCTCACTGTGTATTTTCCAATGGAAGTTTGATTTTTCTAGTGGAATATAGATGTGACAGTCCATTTTCTTCTTGTTGTTTCGAATTATTTAAATTTTCTTCTTCGTCTGATTTATTTCAATTTTTATTTTTTTACGATTTCGACCCCTTTGTCGGCCCGTTACTGATTCATCTTTTCACGGTGTTTTTTTCAAATACATTTAGATTTTTTAGTGGAATGTATATGACTATAAGCTTGTTTCTTCCAGTTTCTTTAATTTTAAACCCGTTTTGACAAAATCATTAATTACTGTGTTCCCGTGAGCTATTTTTCATTTCATTTTAATGTATGTATTCGTAAACAGAACATATTATTTTCGATCATGAAGTTTATTTTATATTCTTGTAATACCTACCAACCACTGAATTTTTTAGCCGATCGAGTATATTTTATTCTTATATACGAGACACTTTATTATAATCATAATTATAATAAAATATTTCCTTTCTATTCGATTGAAAGTAATATGATGTTTCCATAAAACTTATCAATACACTGATCATCTATGAGCTCATTTTACCTAAATAAAAAAAAGGAAGTACGTCTATGGACGTTCGGCAATCTTCGGCAATTCGGCCGCTGGAAATTGGCCGGTAACTTCACACCGGTCTATTATATCAAACTATATTTAAACGGAGTATTTGAAATGTTTGAAGGAAGGTTCAAACACCATTTACCAACGTTGCCAGTGAGGAAAACTCTGGTTCAAAACTGTCAATCAAACAGTTGGAAGGATTAAGGCGATAGGTCTTGTAGCTAGAGGTATACATAAACTCAGAAAAACAGAACAGAGGTCCTGTCCTTGTTATGGATATATTTAGAGCACGGTATTCCAAGGTTACTGTAGACATTCACCCCTCTGATTGATAGAAAGCAACCAACAGAACTTCGCCACATTCATTTGTTTGAAATTAAACATTTGGCAACACTGTATCCGTGTAACAGCTGGCCAACTTTAAGCGGATGGATCGTAGGTAGTAGGTATTTGTCTTATTAAATTTTTCAACTGTACAGGTTTTCATAGTCACAGTTCACAGTCATCGATTTTTATTAATAGAATATTTATTTTTAGATCGCTTTACATGCGCAAAATCGCAACTGCGAAACATTGTTCGAATTGTAATCGGTACGGGATCTTGTTATTTGTTATCAATGTAGATGAAACACAATATGGCACGTAATTCAATTGATTGTTCTTACTAAAATTACCTGACATCCAAACGATTGGGTAGGTAGGTACGTACTTAGAAATAATTTTTTGAAGGACAGTGATGTGTCAATTCAAATATAGGCCAATTAATGTAACATTTAAAAAGGAAAAGGGGAGAAATAGCAAAAGAATACAAACTTTCACAAAAGTTGTATTTTAGTGCTCAATGAAACTATAAAAATTTGCCACCTCGTACAAAAAATGCAAAAAAGTTGCCAAATGGTGAAAACATCATCCTACATTGGTCCCCAATTTTTCGACCATTTCCAAGTTAGGCATTAGAGTAAATTATTTATTCCTACTTTCGTTAAAAACTTGGCCGAAAAAATCTTAAAGAGCAGCGAACGTAAAGAAACATTTCTCTCTATGTCATAAGTCTTGCCGAAAAAATAATGTTTTCAATTGGTCTCCCTTTTTACCTATTTAAAGCACGCCACAGCGTGTGCAAATCGAACTTTAAAAAACGCGCGTTTTTGAAAGTTCCATGGATACATCAACAAATCGATAACAGTGAAGTCTGAATGACAATGTTATGATTATTGATCTGACAAGAGTACCTTGTAATGTAAAATGAAATATTACAAACAAATGCAAAACTTTTATTCACCCATTTCAACGTAATTTACATATGAACCAATTGAAGATGTCGCAAATACAGTGACGTAGTCAGATATTTTCTAGTATTTTTTTTAGTTTTTTCATCTTGAAAAATAAAATCAGTTGGACATGGAAATTGAGATTTATTCATGAAATTTGGTGACCTAGTGGAATTTTTGAATGAGTCGTCCACCATCCTGATGGATTTTGACAAAAAATTCATAATCTCCGACCCCGAAAACCCCCACATACCAATTTAGAATCGAATCGGACCATAATCACAAAACTTATCCGCCATAATGGAGCCGCCATTTTATACTTTTCATTAACAAAAATTATATAATTCATTGTCAACGGAATTATGAACACCTGCCGAATTTCAAGTAATTCGTACAACTAGAAGTGGGTCAAATATAAAATAATAACAATACAGAAACTTGGAGTTGTTAGTTTTTCAACATAATTCTTCTTCAATAAATAAATACACTGTCTCAAGCAGACAAAATCAATTTGAAATATAAGTAAAAAACTGAAACCTTACTGAAATGTCGTTGTCATGACATATAGCTCCATTTAAACACATGAAAAAAGTACTCCAACAAGATTTCAAATTCGAGTTGCTGTTAGAATAGCCATCAATTGCCCTCTTGTCCTTGTTGGTTCTTAGGATGATCTATGAAAATCACATGTTTTTTTTTAAGTACGCCACTGAACTATCAAGATTTAGATTTGCTTCCGCTACTCGGAAAAATTACCCGAGGGGCGTCACTGATTAATAATACATTACGAATATCTGACAGCACACTTCTCATGTCATATAATACATACTTTATAATAATGTTGATAAGAAATCAGCGTGTCCCGATTCAAATAAAAGTAACCGTAGTTGGTGAAACCTCCTGTCGCAAGATGGCACCAACAACAAACAATATAAGATCGGTAGCTCTGACAGATGTCACAGCAGTGATATCAGCAAAATTACGTACCTACATGACTAATCGAAACGAGATCAAGCAACATCGAACGCAATAATACGACACGACATAATCGATAGAGCAGAGTGAAACAAACGAAAAACTTTACCAACAAACAATAAACCATGGTGGCGGCTGGCTTGAGGCTTCTCGGCAGGGACCCATCCAACAACACACAAAACACTTGAACTGAATTGTTTTCACCGCAACGCGAAACCGTTCAATCGGCGACTACCATCTCCGAAGACGGACATTTCGAGATAATTTTCTGACGGATTAAATCAATGCAATGCACAGCCTACTAAGTCGGGTCTCTCGGTGAGACACGACATTTTTAGAACGGCTAATAAAGCTCGGAGAGCAAGAGTTTGTGTTATGTGTTTTCTTGTGTGTGAGTATATAAGTGTACTCGACGACCATTGAGTTCAGGTACACAAGACATATAATAGAATGCTAAATAATGTGGGTTATCGACCCTTGTGCTATGCCGATCCGATAGCTGGTGTACACTGTTGTGTGTGCGAGCGCCATTTTTTTCGAAAGTCGTGAAATCTTCGCCGGATGGTTTGGATGGTTTGCTCGCTGATACAGATAGATAATCCGTTCGTTCGATTCGGCTCTATTCGCTACAACTGTTTAGGAATCACTAAAATGACCAACTGATTTTTCGTTTACGAAACAATACGACTAACGATCTCATTCTTTTGAACAAGACCAATAACAGTAAAAAATTATCAA
This sequence comes from Chrysolina haemoptera, assembly GCA_958298965.1. Classification (NCBI taxonomy): domain Eukaryota; kingdom Metazoa; phylum Arthropoda; class Insecta; order Coleoptera; family Chrysomelidae; genus Chrysolina; species Chrysolina haemoptera. The sequence goes on along the minus strand of OY282586.1, from coordinate 11,250,801 downwards.
AGTAATTCTAGGTTTGTGCACAATAAATCCACTTCAAAACTGTACTTCTAACACTATTTAAAAATCATGGATTTCCTTACAACTGTAACTGAATTGTTCAGTTATAGTTAGTTGACAGACATATTGTAATCTTCAAAGAACTTGTGAGAACCAAGGAAGAGGAAGGAATTAGTTTTATTTTCGATCCACTGAAGGTTGTAGTTTCGGAGAACAACTTCTACGACAAAGAATTACAAAGCTACGGAGGCGTAGAAGGGCCATGCTGAAATCTGACTTAGTATATTAGAATTCGCTAATTCCGAATTACTAAGTCAGAATTTTTGGTATCTCAGAATTACCCGGATTCTGACTTTGCATTTTTAAATTAGCCAATTTAGAGGTAGTTGAGTCGGAATCTTAACTTGCCATCCGGAATTAGCTAATTATGAGATACTGAGTCGGAATTACCTTACACGGAATTCTGACTTAGCATTAACTCTGAGTAGTCGGAATTCTGACTTGGTATCTCGGAATCCTGACTTGGTATCTCGGTATCAGCTGACTCTGAGATAGTAAATTCTGACTTAACAACTTGGAATTAGCTAATCTGAGATTTTAGGTCGGAATTCTGACTTAGTATCTCGGAATTATCTAATTCCGAAATACCAAGTCAGAATTCCGACTTGGTATCTCGGAATAGGCTAACTCGAAATAGAGCACTGTCAGTGACGTAATATAACAGTTGCGGAACAATGTCATAGGGAGACAAACAAACCAAACTGAACAAAACAAACCCATTGAACCCATTTTCCATAAGGCTACGTGAATCTTTCTGGTTCACTTAATGTCTGTAAAGTTTATAAAAATCACAATTATCCACTAACACCCACAAAAAACGAATTTTCGTCAAATGCCCCCATGACCGCCATGTTGTGACGTCAGCTGACAGCGCTCTATTTTGACTTAGCATCTCGGACTCCGCTAATTCTGAGATAGTAAGTGGCCGGAATTCTGACTTGGTATAGCAACTTGGAATTAGATAATTATAAGATAAAAAGTCGGAATTCTGACTTGGTATCGGGATTCTGAGATACTAAGGGCCGATTTTTTCACCTATAGATAAGTCCCAGAAAACTATATCTATCAGATGAAGAAATGTAAACCTGTGGAGTTTATCCGATGGATAGTTATCAGAGACTTTATTGTGAGGTGACAAGACCGGCCCTTAGTCGGAGTTCTGACTTAGTATCTCGGAATTATCTACCTCCAAGAAGTCAAAATTCTGACTTGGTATCTGGGAATTAGAATCTTGGAATTCGCTAACTCTGAGATAGTTGTTAGAATTCTGACTTGGTAGGTATCTGAGAATCAGCTAACTCTGAGTAAGTCGGATTTCTGACTTGGCAATTTGGAATTATCTAATTCTGATATAGTAAGACGGAATCCTGACTTGGTTTCTTCAAAGTAACTAATTTCGAAATAGCAAGTCAGAATTTCAACTTGGTATTTCAGAATTACCTAATTCCGAAAAACTAAGTCAGAATTCGCTAATTCTGAGATAGTAGTCGGAATTCTGACTTTATATCTCGTAATTAGTTAATTCCAAGTTGCTAAAGTCAGAATTGCGACTTACTATCCTAGAATTAGCTAATTCCGAGATACCAAGTCAGAATTCCAATTGGTATCTCGGAATTAGCTAATACTAAGATGGTTAGTCGGTATTCTGACTTGGTAATTTTGAGAGCAAAAAATGATTTTTTTTATAACAGTGGCTCTTCTACGCCTACGTACAAAGAAAGCTTTGCCAATCGTTGATAAAAAGTTGCCCGAGAAAAGAAGCGTTCAGAACCTCTCCGAAGTGACGACGGAGGAGTGGGATGACTGAACTCATTGACTGATTTTCGATGGAACTGTTAAGGAAGTTAACCATCGAAGATATTTCAGATGAGCATCCCTGAAAATACTAATCGACAATTTTTTGGGGTGACTCAGAAAAAGTAACAGCCAATTTGTCAGCGAATTATCTTCGACAAGACAAACAAGCAGTTTGAGCCGTGATGTCAGCACTAACTGCTGTCGATAGCGCTCGCATATAGTATAGTAACTCAAGGTTGTGAAACTCTCAACACTCTGAAACATAACTAAATGTACCCTCTGCGAAAGGTACTGAAAAATAAAAAAAATCTATAATGAGTAAAAATCACATTTCACACCATTGTGAACGCGATGGCGAAAAAATTAAATTTAAAAAACCGTTTAATGACATCTCGTGAATCTACACGAAATAATAACGATATTTTGAATGTTTTCATTTGTCTTGGAAACGTCACTTACTTAGCTGGAACACCGTAGAAAAGGCCGCCACATACGCTTCGATAAAACAAGTTAGACTGTGCAGTTTACAATGTAATCAAACGCTAGATTACAATTTCGGACTGTGCAACACAACTATGTAAGTTGAACTGATCATTGGTTAAATCGGTGTCGAACACATTTGCGCAGTGTTATCGAAACTTGTATAGAACAAAGTCGGCGACAACTCGGTTCTTTTTTAAGGCAGGAAAGTTTGCTTGCTACATATGGGGTATAGTTCACAAGTCAGCAAGTCTGAACAGAAAATACAAGCGCGCTTGTACGAGTACTGAATTTAGGGAACAGCTAGAATACTTCAAAAACGTGTCGGTCTTCGTAGCGACCAAGTTTGCATGGTTTAAATTTACGAATCTCTTTTGACTGAGGGCAGAACAAGTTGTATTATTCCGAAACATATGGTACTTCGAGTGGGATACAAAAGATTGCAGATACATTTCAGAACACATTTCAAATCCGAGGTTTGCATGTACCAAAGAATCCAGCAGAATAGACACGAAGACGGGTGCTCTCATTGGGTGGAACTGACGTCACTAAACTTGATATCTACTGCACTGGGTGATTGAAACAACAAATGGGTGAGTATTTCCACTGTAAGCTGGCATCAACCCTTGCCTTATGGTTATTTTCATACAATAACTCCTCGATTACTTGAAAGCTGCGAATTTCTGTATCCGGCTCGAAGGACCACATGTTTTGAAATAACAGAACTCGATGCTCTTGTTATGCTATATATTTTCTTGATATTCAAGCACGAGTTATAAAAAATTTTGACAGATTGACATTTTTCTCATCGAGAGGGCAGAGCGTGACAGAGTTCTCCACCGTTAGGGGTAAAGTTATCACGCCAGATGTAAAAACAAATCAGTGGCGTAAATTAGAAAATAGTTTACAGGCAATTTACAATGAATGTGAAGAATATTAAACAAACAAATAGGGTACAAATAAGAAAATGAAAATATTTTATTTGCTTCCCCCAGTGTCCCAAAAAACAATGCTGTTGCAGATTCATCTTCATACTTTATGTAAGTAATCAATAAGTGTGTTTTTAGAATTTCCTGTTGCAAATTCTTCAAATTCGTTTCGAGAACACTTTCAATCCTTTGAAACAATTCTTTTAATATTTTATGACAATAACAAGAAATATCACTACTAATAGATAACAGTCATGATGACCAAGGGCAAAGACCGGAGCTGAAGTGGTTCGGAATCCACTTGTACTCAAGCTCTGCTCTGCTTTGGACGAGTTTTCTCAGAAAACCTGGAAATAGTATAAACACATTTTAAAATAAAAAAAATGGACTGTCGTCAAAATTGATCACCAAATTCTTATTTGTAAAAATGAAAAGCTCTCTTTGATTGCTGAACTCTGTTGTAGATCTGCAAGAGCCAATGAAGCTAAAAGACTAATAGCAAAATCGAAGAGAAAAAAAAAACTCAGATTTGTACTTTTTCGAACAAACTAAACTGAATAAATGTAGTACAAGCAAATCACTGCAAGTATACCTCATTGGGAAATTCTAAAACAGAAAACTATCCCCTCGCACCAAAACTCCATCTAATTTAAAAGGGGGGCGTTTCATTGATAGTTATCATGAGGCGCTGAAGCTTGAAGGTTCTCATATTCGTATATCTCCTTGAGAAAACTAATGAAAAAATGATGTCTTTCAAAACCCAAATCACAAAGACAATTACAAATTCATCTATAAGACTGAGATAAGTTATCCCCCGCCAACGAAGGAGATAGTTTTTACAAAACTCAGCTTTTCGATAGATAAATAATATAACGATAAGCTTCATTGTCTGAAGGAATACCTCATTAAGCTTGGTACAAATTATAAAAACACGTTTTTTTTAAAGATTACAATTAGACTAGCGGTCTCGGAAGACGTCATATTTATCGATGTGTATATTTCTGTTTCACCGACTAACCCTTTAATTTCATTGTCTAACTCATTTTATGGCGAAGTAGCCAGGAGCAGCTGCTACATTCAACTCGTAAATAATGAATTAACTAAAAAATAATTTTGTAGTGGACCAAATTGTGCATCTAACCACTATTGACTCCACTGGAACACAAAAAAAAAAAAAAAAATCGGTCCAGCCATTTAGGAGTTCAATGACTTACACACGCACAGATTTTTATATATAAAAAAGATACTGTCAATCTCAAAGCATATTACATGTCATATTACATATGCCATAACAATAATCTCAAATAAAATTGTAATAACATTAATAATAAGAATAATGATGATATTGAAAATGATCATAAAAATGTTCCAATAGCATTAGCACTGAAGCTGAACCAGCCCCCTAATGCCCACCAGAGGCATTAACATCCTTAACAACATTCTTGTGACTTCAAATCACTTTCAATTTATGTGACACTAGTTACAGAAATGATAATCAGTAACAATATATTAGATATTTTTTGTTTCTATTTGTTGGTAGTAATGAGTTTATTCTTATCGGACTTTGCTCCTCGTTCTGAAGTATATAGTGATAATGATAACATTATAGCCATTAATACGTGATGATAGGAGGAGTTTTTCCTGTAATTGTGTATGTGTAGTTTCAAGTTTTTAATACGTGCAGGATTGAAATTTTTTCCATCGGTCGCTTAAAGTTCAATAATGCTCATTATCATATCAGAAACGTAAAGACAATAATTTTACGTGTGTAATTTGTTTTAATACCTGAATCGATAACTCTTCATTCCATAATATAGACAAGATCGACTAAAGGTTTCCCTACAAGTTTTTCCAAAAAAAAACGGCCATTTCGTATAAAAATTCTTGAAAAAAAAATCAAGATTTCATGTATGCCAACGTTGCCAAGCAAATAAAAGTAAATATTAAGAAATAAATCTCGAATGAAATAAAATGACACTTATTTCGTCAAGGTAGTTTGACAATTGAAAACATAGAAACATTCGAACTAATAAACTATGAGACGGGTCTCACAAGATCTCACTCATGGCAGGGCAAGCTTTCTAGGTGTAAAAGCTACTGCATTCAATAGGAATTCCTCTGAGAGATTACTTTGTGGTTTTAAATTGTTAAAAAGGAAAATGTAGAAGCAATTTGTACTACGACCACGAGAGGAGACAACCTCTTACAGTTTTGCAAAATTGCGACGCAACCCAATTGATGGTGGCCAATGCGAAAAGAAAATGCCAAAATTATATGCATCAAATAGGGATAGGGACTTGCTAGAAATAGTCGTTAAAGGTGCTGCTGAAAATAATCCCAAAACGTCAACGAGAAATTTTAAAATATCAACAGGCCTACCAAGAATAACGAAGTATATATGGATTTTTGCCAGTGGTTCCTGGAAAATTGTAACAATTACAATTATTATACTTGCGGGCACAACAATATCACCATTCTATTTTGGAGCAGAGAAGTCAAGGAAGATTTGGATTTAGTGTGTGGGTAGGTAGGTGTTTTTAGGGGTAGAATTTTGGTCCGCTAATTTATAATGGACTCTCACATCTCAGAGACATTCAGAAAATTCAAGGCAACAAAATGAACCACTTTGTGATGAATGATCGCTAATGGAGTTCAGGAAAATATATTTTCAGCAAGACGGGGCTCCACCTCACAACACTGCAACTTTCACAGCAACTTTGCTGTAACTCAGAAAATATGCTAGATATAGACATGCGGTTTTCACCATTAAAGTTTGTCATAAAAATTGACTCTCAGACACAATTTTCATCTATCAAGTTTGAAAACAGGACTTTCCCTTTGAAATCGTCCAATTTGGCCTACCCTGTACACGCCACTGCCGCTTGACCGACCAGATAACGTTACATGATTTGGGTGTTCAAATGTAACTAACGAATTACCTGATAGATGATTTAACTCTATAATTCGCAACCACCTTAGTCTGTAGTTTCCAACAATATCTGCTGAAATCGAAACATTCCCGGATAGGACCAACAAGAAAACCCGCCGGGGGTCAGGGGACGGCGATATTGATTATTACAGATGTGTCAGATTTGACTCCCCCGCCTCCTCACGCCAACTCCACCTCGTCGACATAGATTGCGCAACCTTTTCTCTAAATACGTTCCAATACGTACACTCAACCAAGTCGAATTCTTGGGAGAAGACGATGTTTTTGGACGAACTGTACCGACTGATATGTCATTTTATTCGAAGCTTCTCTTGGTGCTTGGTTGGCCGCGGAATGGAAATGTCTGGAACACGAAGTTTGTGTCGCAACAACCGGACGAAGGGAGAGGGAGAGGGATTCCACTGCGTCAATTTTCATCTCAACCATACATACGTATATCGCAGCTTTAATTAAAGTCCGCAGAGAACTTATTCATTAGTTGGCAACGAGAGGATAATATTTTTCCCTTTGAATTTATTTTCGAATTCGACATATTCTTTCGGACTGTAAGTGTGGTTCATCGAAAATTGATGATTTGAATAAAATTTGGTTATTCCAAAGTACGTTTCGAACTAGAATCCAAGAAGTTGAATCATAATATCCGGAATTTCTCTTTGAAACTTTTAAGAATATTTTTTAGTTATTTCAACCAGAATCCATGAAGTTAAAACATGATATCCAAAATTTTTCAATTAGATACAAATTTTGAGGTCAGAAAAATTCCGTTACAATCCTTTATGACTTGTGACTTGAATATGATCTTTTTTTTCTAGATTTAAAAGATATGGCTTCCGGTTTCCCCGCGGGTGGCCTTGGAATTGACTTTTACTGTATGTCGCCACTTCAATTGTGAGGAAATATTAGTTATACAGTGGATTATAATTCATTGGGCTGGGACAGGACCGCTCTAATGTTGTCCGACCTACCCTGTCACTGACGAGAGGCAAGAACCTCGAAACGCGCCTGCAGGTGGTCTTTCCCAGCCCAAATCAAGGATAATCTGCTGTATAATTACAATAAGCATTTGCAAGCAAATGGGTTTTCTTTGAAGAGCGTTGCGCAAATACCTGTCAGATGTAATTCAATGTCCGTCATGGTATTAGCCAGGGAAGTAGTTGTTTTCTGTCGGATGTGTGCCTCATATTTTTCACTTGGTGGAAATATTTGGAGAGAAGGGTACTTCGACATTGTCGATTTTACTATTTCATTGATAATCGAACAGCCAAACTTGTAAAGAATGTTACTGTTTAGTTTATCAAAAAGTGGTACACCCAATCAAGTAAGTCCCTTTTCTTCAAGCCTAGCCTCCATCTTATTATGGCTTGCCCTTCCCGTTGTGTTCCTTGTTCCTTGCTATCTAGATTTTTCTCCACGTAGTGGTTGATGGAGCTACCTCATGCCCAATGCACAGCTTAGGGGATGATAGTACCCTTCACACCGATATCTCTTCCAGAGCTTCCAAAGTACGTGAAACCAGAAAAGAACAGGGGAGGAATGTGAATGATTTAAATATGGATAACATTCAATCGATACATTCATAATACAATGGAATGCAGATGTCCATTCGAAGATTTCTTAAAATTCTAAAATAAGGATAAAAAATTTTGGTAGAGTTCAATGCAAACAAAATCCAGCCTGACCTTCCTCTAGAAAGGCCTCAGCGTAATTATTTCAGGACTACCAATGCAGTCATCCATTTCAATACTCGCTATCAACATCACAGCAGTACCCTTTCATGGGAAAACTATATGAGGACTCTCAAAAACTTGGTTTTTGGACACAGATCCGACTAGTCACTGAAACTTCAGAATTACGTTCAAAAAAGGGGCTATTCGTCCCGCTGGTGATGATTTGCTTACAAGCTCGTCGACCCCTCTATTACAGCGCAGAAAAGTTCGCGACCTGTCTCTGTTTTATAGATATATTTGTAGACGATGCTCTTTTGAAATATCATTAACCGTTCCATGGTTTGCGGTGCCATCCAGACTGACCCGTCGAGCTCAGTCTCCACATCTATTTGTCGTCACTTTAGAGATATTTTCCAGGGCTTGCTCTTTCAATAAACTGGAACTTACTGCCTTGAGAAATCCCTGAGGCCACAGCTTGCAGAAATTCAAGAACACGAACACTCCTATGTACTCTCTCTGAACATTACAGGATTTTCTTTTTCCAACAACATAAATAAATAAATAAATAAACACTTTATTGTCCAAACAGGCGTACACCCAATTACAGGACAGCTTAAAACTATTGTTAGATATGTGTGTTACAGATTGTAAATATTTTGTTAAGGTATTGACTTTAACTGTGATTTAAATTGGTTTAGTGTGCTAAGGAATGGGTCAATTTTTTTACAAATTTACAAATTTATTGGTGAGTTTGCCATAATATTTGTTCGCGGGACTGAGATGTAAAATGTTTGTTCGGATCTGCTGTTAATTCTTGGTACATATAAGTTCAGTAGTGCAATTAGATCTGGACAGTCTACGAGGTTATGGATGAGTTATTGTCCATCCATTTTCCATACCATGTATTTCATAAAAACTATTCAAAACAGCGAAAGCTGCTTTTATAATATGTGGTGTTTTCGAAATTCTGAAAGCAAAAGAAAGTACAATTGATAAGGAACGATTCTGAAACTTTATACAAGTTTCTGAGGGGTTCTTAACACCACACTGACATTAATAGTTGCTCAAAAGAGCATCATGTTCCCATACCAATTAATACATGTTATCAAATCAATCCTCGACCAGTCTGAACTCACACACAGGCCTTTCTTTCACGTAAGTAGGTCTCCTGAATTAAATATCGAACTTTTTTGCAATCACAGAGTTCTCTATTATTATTTTGCTGCTTCCTTGTAGAATTTTACCAAAAATTTTTCGAGATTGATGATGAATAATAGATTCGAAACATGTACAACATGTACGGTTTTCGGTTATTTTCTGAATTCCACTTTAATTTCTACAAATCTGCTCGTATACCTACTCACATTATTTTTAAGTCTAGTCGAACCACGGTTAACAAAAGCTCAAATTTGGTTCATCGATGATTGCCTACGCAGTGTCGTAACTAGGCAGGTGGAAAACTTACACCGGGCTTAGGGGATAAGGAAGCCGTAGACTGACTGAAATAATGGTTTGTTTTTCAACATGAATATCATACATATAATTAAGACATAGGGTGAGTATGAAGAAGCAGCCTTATGAAAAATGTGTTACGAGGACAAAAATGAAAGTTTCGGGATTTTTTTCCGCAGATGTGGTAGTAATTTACACTTGAAATTTTTAAAAATTTCATACAGGCCTTTCATCCTGAAATATATTTATAGATGTATGATGTATATGTAAAAAAGTTTCACTGTCAGTACTATGTTTCAAGGAACGTGTTCACTATTTGACATACCTAGTTGATAGAGTTCAAGGTGCTACACTCAGTTTCTCAATTCATCGGTGCTTTTGTGCCATATCATCATCCTTTCATTTGCTAAAGCAATCAAGATATCTTGGTATTTGTAAACTTTGCATTCATATCGAAACGAAGATTGTTAGCATAACAATGTCGTATTAGGGCATATCATTTCAAGAAACAGAAACTTCCTGAAAAGCAAAAAAAACCTATGTAAATTGCACCCAATTTCCTCTCAATTCAATTGTGTTGAAAATGCCATTCAGAACTTGCCAATGTTTCGTGAAGAGGCATACAAAAATAAAATTGCGAAGGATATTGAAGGAAAAGGGCGTTTTCTATCTGAAAGCAGACAAAGGCATTAAAGTGGTGATTCCTGATGAATCAACCTCATTGAAATCAGACCATACAAACAGTTGGTTAGAAACCCACTGCATGGACCGTGAGGAGAAGTATGTGGGTCAAACAAGAAAGGCCATGGAAGTACAGTTCTAAGAGCACATTGCTCAACGTCCGATTTTAGAGACCAGAAAGATAGAGTGTGTAGAAGCCCTCTGAAATTTCGGGAAATCAGGAAGAAAAAAGCAAAATGGCCGAAAATTACGACGTTTAAACTCTGCAATGCTCGACTCCTAGATATCTCGCCATACACAATGCGCTAGAGAATTTCACGGCGTATACGGCGTCTTAGAATCGCGGTGTCCGTTAACAAGCTCCCTCGAAATCTTTGGAAAAATGGCAACCTATCATGAATTTTCACACAGATGCCACCAACTAGAGAATCAAATAGTTTTAAAATGTTGAAGGGTTATTTTCTCAAATTAGTTTATTTAGAACGAAAAGTGATGTCCCAAAAATCCAACCTTACCGAAGCCCGAAAGAAATTACGGCACTGCAAATATATATGCCGTGCCCCTCGCCTCAGAAGTGCGAAAACTTCCAACATGGCGTATACATTTCCGTTCTATTCTCATAAATTTAAACAAAATGTTTTCGTTCGGCATCGGATCGATGACGATGGTTGGTCGTCTTGCTCTCTTTTCGTCATTTACGGCGACATTTTCTCGGATTTTCCCGAGAAAAGCGATGAAACGTATGAGAGGCGACCGATCGGTAAACTCGCTCGAAAGTGCTCTTTCTCGGGTACGGCAATCGATCGAGGGATTCATCTGGCTTATGAAGATTCCCAAGTACAGAGAGGGGAATATCGGTTCTTAAAATACTCTCTTGAATCGTCGGAGACGTTATACACGAAGAAAAATGTATAGTGGATATAATCAGAAAAAAATGTCTGGTACTATATGTGACAGCAATATGGTCTAGTAATGACGGGCATTGAATTATTAGAATTCATTTATGGTGATTATTACAAAAAAAAATAAAAGACTCATAGACGTGAGTATCTTGATATTTGGAAAATAATTAGCTGAAGTGTGAACTTTGCAAGTGTTTTAAAGTTATACACCTGTATTATACGCAATTTTTTAGTACACCTCGGTATACCTGCAACATGACTTAAAAAAAAATTCAAGAAATGAGTTTTGGGTCAGGATGATATTCCTTAGGTATATTTTTATCCACAGCATCAGAGTTATAATGCTTTTGTTTCATACGTCTTATGAAGTTAATATAACACTGGTGTCTTATGAGTCATATCAATTGTTGTAATCGAGAATGAATTGACGTGTGTTTGTTTCATCCAAGTTACTCCTTTCCTTTATCATAACATTGTCGGGCAACGATCATAAACCTCAAAAAGGCCCTCAAATTAGGAAAAGTACTCGTGTTTTAATAACACATCAGCTGTGTAGAAATGTCACGGCTGGCGTCAATGTTTTGGTTGGTTTCCGGATTTTGCCGTGGTCTTCTTTAGTTAAAATCACCAAACGTTTCAACTGCAACTGCGGAAGTCATCTTCAGTGACGTGGTCGAAGTAATCTTCTTGATGTAACAACTGATAGTTTCAAACCGTTCGGAGATACAAGTGATCCTCTTTACTGCTTTTTGTGGCCTATCCTGATCTGTGTTGATAATTGAGAATAAACAAGAAACCCGTGTTGCAGAAACTTTGACAATACTTTGATTGATAATAAATCAGGGATCGCAAGGGTCAACAGCTGTTTTCTTTTGTTTTTTATTTTTGTAAACAATGCGAAGATTGGATTTTAAATTAAAAAAAATAATGGACGAGTTTTTAAATTCATCGATGAGCACCGATGGATTCATCGATAAGCATTGCATCCTTGATCAACTAATCGAAAATGACAATGACAGAACAAATACGAATTATTCATCGATGAATTTAAAACTCGTCCAATGCATACGGTTAGCGTACAGCTTAAGCTCACAGCAAAATGCCTCTTGATTATTTCACAAAAACATGGTTCAATCACAACTAAACTATAAATTAATAATATAACCTCTATTTTTTTCAATTTCTAGGTTTGTATCAACAGTACTATGTGTATAAAATATAAAATGTGAGATACGACCTCGATGGAATATTTTTGTTGTTTTTGCAATATGAGGCAATCATTTCACAAATCTCGTAAACATCTAAAAGATTACGTAATACACATGAAGTATATTAGTGGAAATTTGACAAACTTCAGCAAATCTGTCCAAAGTCTAAATAAACACCACATCAAGTCACACTTGGGTTTTTGGCTCCTTCAGCCAAATAATAAACATGTGTGATCTTTTAAACGGTTTATTACTTTTTTGATCCAATATCCAGGAATTGTAAGAAACTAGAAAACAACTTAAGGAAATTCGAAAAAAAAAAGTGTTGCACAGTAATTTCGTTTTTAAAATTAGTTTGATTGGCTCATTTCGAAAGTTAGAACGATAGAATCGAGTACTGAGGTTTTATAGTAATGGATGTCTGAGAAAACTAATTTTTTTCTTCATGTTTCAACCGATTTCGCTTCAAAATCTTGAATGTTAACAAGCTAGGTACATATTTTAAACACATGCCAGTTGTCAATATTAAACCAAACTAACAACGATTTCGTTATATGGTTTTATGGTTCTGGTGACATTTGATGATTTTTCAGAAAAAGCATTCCTAAATAACCAGCTTCCAGCCAAAAGTTCAAAAGCTTTTCTGATATCAGGTTGAGTAATGCTCAGCAAATCTCAAGGCTTTTTTTATGTTCTGGTTTCCAAAAAAAATGAAAATCCTGCAATGTTCAGATAACACAGTGAGAGCTGAGTGGAAGTAGATAGGAAGTAGAGTTTTCTTGAATTTCCGCAGGATGTATGCCTCAAGGAACACCTTCCGAGGAAGTGTTCTTCTGTGTGATTTTTTAAACGGTTTATTACTTTTTTGTAAGAAACTAGAAAACAATTTAAGGAAATTAGAAAAAAAAAATGTTACTTCCTTTTCAGTTTCACAATATCTATCAGATGAAGGTCAATGTCCAGCGTGGTTTTAGCCGGGGAAGTAGTTGTTTTCTATTAGATATTACAAATAAATCACATTTTTCAGTTTTCTTTTTCAATTTTCATGGAGAATGTTCCCCTTTTCAACAGATAATGGGTGTTTAAATGTGAAAATAAACGAGGAATTCAACAAATAAAAGTGAACAATTCTTTTCTGCCAGTAAGAAGGTTCTTTCCTGGGCCTTCGTTAAGGCCTTGTCTGTCTATATGACCCGCATGTCATCACAGTACACGACAATTAGATATGGCAAAACAGCGAATGATTCCTAACCAGCTGTACGTAAGAATTCTCGAATAGAAAGTAGTGCACACCAAACATCACATACATTATTGATTAATATACCGAACACGACCAATAACAGTCGTATCTAACGAGAGTTCAGATTCTTCATTAAAAAAATTCATCCTCATACTCAATGCATACGGATGATTCTGATTAAAAAATGCATCCATACATCTGCATGCACATTCGTTGTTGTCATGTGAGACTAAAATGGGACTGGTTTGAAATTCTTTGTCTTACACGGGTTTTTGGTACAACTGTACTTGGAATGACCTTCGTATAAAGTCTATTCAATCAGAATACCCCTGCCAACGCCTGCTATGTATAATATTAGTATTTGTTTAACGAAGGTACGTATATACCTATGTGGGTTTGAAACAGGTAAAATGATGAATTTTGTTGTGAGTGTACGTTCCGCGTGACGTCATGAGAGCATTTAGAAATCGAGCATGTCCTTGGAGGTTTAGACTATATCAACCGCGTTTATATCAATATCCAATACTTATTGTGCTTTACATGATGTCAACTGACAAAGCATTTTATGAACCGAGACAATCGGATAGTGAAATTGACAAACATGGAGTCAAAATTCAAATTCAATACAATATGGCGATCTTTGAGAATCCCTTCAAATATTTGTTTTGATGATTTGTTGCATTTATAGGTAGGCATTATTTATTTCTCTATGAAGTTTCGCTCGATTGTACCAAATACACAATAAGTAGGTGAATGCTACCGAAGATTTTTTTTAAATGATTAATTTAATAACCAGTTCGATCAATACAATAAACAAATGGAAATAGAATCCGAATTCTATACAAAAGAAATATCATTGGCAGTTTAAGTATATTATTATGTATTGTCACTCCACCTCGTATACCTACCTACGTACCTTGTATAAGTTTATCGGTTCTCGGTGCTTTTTTTCTGAAGGTCAAAATATACAGGGTAGCCCAAGAAAACTAGACATGAGGATTTTGAGTAATAAATAATACATTAGAATCAGTAGATGTAAAGCAACTGAAGGACACTTCCACTTTAGTTTGGCGGCTGATTTTTTGTTCATATTTGCCGCATCGTCACTTGAATCCTCGAACAGTGGGGTGAACAACCTCTACAATTTTGATAGGGAACATAAGGAGATATTCATTTTGGGAACCTCTTTGATAAACAACTATAATTTTTCTATTTCTGATTGTAAATCTCTACATATTTCATGACGTGCAGTTCTATCCACCTAGCTGAAAACGTGAAAACGAGATGCGCACTAGTCGGACAACGGATTATAGTCCGTAATATATCCAGTGATAAGGCACACTCAACATGAACATAGGCGCCAAACCAGTGTGAAAATATTTTTCTATCGCAAGAGAGAGAATGAAAAAGATTCAAATATATAAGAATATCTCTTCAATCTCAAGAGAGAAAATGTTAGTATTTTATCAACTTTGATTTGAAAATGCACAAAATCTACGATGATCTTGGAAAAAAATGTCTGACATTTTCCTATTATATTATTTCTGCTACAGAAATTGAATAATAATTAATTCGACCGAATACTTGTCTTCCCCAATTTACAGTGTTTTTTTTCAATGAACGATTTTCAACTTGGTTATTTATCATCTAGAATTCGATGGTGAATATTCATACGTCTTACATCAGAGCATAGCAAGTAGTAAGTAATTCGATTAGTATGCTAATATACATATTATTATACACTATACATATAGCAGGTGACCATGAAATCAGTAGCACCCCCATGTTGCCGCTTTTTTTACGATATCAAATAAAACTTATCATAGTTGAAATATAGACATGAATTCCACATTTTGATGTATTAGATAAGTTTGTTCGTCTTTCGTTTTAGCCGGAAGTAACATGACCTTTACATTTTTAAATGGAACACCCTATACATTTACCGCACCTTGAATAACCATATCTATCATGAATGTCGTAACATGTTCACACTTTCATTTTCGAACCCAATATTAACAACTACATCTACACTGCACTGTTGAATCCGAGAATAATTATTATTTCAACCGAAGTGAATAAAATTGTATACCAGGTAGTTTCCAACGTATATTCAAATTATTGATACAATCACTTACCAATATATAACAGCTGCTACTACTAAACGTGAAGAAAATTAACGTGGAGCTCGGAACAATATTCAACAAAATAAGTTATTTATAACCGAGGAGATAATGGAATACGAAAGTTTTATTTAGATAAGATATGTAAAGCGGAAACCAATGTTGGTCGACCAGGTATTTTAGTGAACAAACAAATATGCACGATAATTAGTAAACTACTTTCAGCTCCTACTTATCACACATGTACACTACTGCTCAATCATTATATCCAATCACATCTAAGTAATAGCTTCAAGAATATTCTTTTAGTAACTAACGATAGTGGAGACGTTTATACAGTGAAAGCTTATGTAGATGCTGAACTCTAAAACTAATATCCAATATCGTATGTGATACCTACATCAAACTGTCTTAATACAGTACAGTGCGATTCAACAAAACCCATGAATACCAATATATTAATAAATACTGGTATGATAGGTGTTTAAAGGAAATTGAAGTTCTGGATGTTCTATCAATTCTTCATAATGGGTACACAGGCATTTCAAAATTAAAATGAACTTGTCAAACAACCGTTAAATAGAAACGACACAACAATTTGATTTTTCGTTCCATCCTGTAAGGTAAGAGTAAGGGCGTTGTGAGAAAACCTGGGGGATGGGAAGTAGAGAGAGAACAGGAAACGTACCAGAGAAACTTCACAAAACATGTGCAGGGTAGAATAATCTACTTGACGCGAACATATCGAACCAAAGCGACAAAATACGTAACTCACTTCGCTCACTCCCAGACAGATATCTGACAAACACATGAAAATGATTAAGAAATGATAAAGCAATTGTACACTAACAATAAAGGAAGTTAATTGTACAAAGTTCGTTAAATGTAACTGAATTTAAGAAACACTGTTTCTCATTTCGAGCTAACTATCCCATAATTTATCAGAAGATGATTGAATCAAACGTATTTTTAAAAAAACTTTTCGACAAATTTAATATTTCTTAGCAAAACTTTGTAAACTTCTAGAAACAGTCGATCACAAAACTAAAATTGCGAAACCAGGTATATAGAATATTTCAATCCTAAACAGATAAGTCAAAGTAAAGAAATATAAACTCTGTTCCAACTGTTTGAGGCCAAATCATTTCCAAGAAAACAGTTCCAGATGTCGATTTTTGTAATGAAAAACATTACTCCCTTTTGCATTCGGCATGTATCAGAATATGATTGATTTCTTGATAGAAACTTGAGTTTTTAATAAATATGGTTCAATTCGGTAACTGTTTTATTATTGTAAAGTCAATGTGAAAAGCTGACTTGTTGATTCAAAAGTATTGTAGTTGTTGTAAATTGCGCGTGATTATGTTCATCATCGAACAAGATAAGCAAGGAGCGAACCCCATTTTATCGCGGAATAATTTAAACATCGCGAAAAATACCGAGCTATCTCGAACCCCTCGACCAACCATAACCTATGGTGGTCGACTCTGAATTGTTATTGTAAACAAACGACAATCGGTTGTTATCGAACTTCAAAACCCAACCGCCACAGTCAACTTCGATCAAACTCGATCCGGAGAGTTGATGATATAACCAAACAAAACGGAGCGAGTCAAATTAATGCGTCAGACGCGCCAAGCCGAGAGCGCGCGTTAAATCCCCCAGAACGTCTGTGTCTGGCCGCGTAAAATCAATGAGAATCGCGAGAGTAGGTCAACAAGCCTATGGGCGGTCAGAGCACGTGTTTCGATACAAACGACGAACGAATCCTCTGGTCGATTCGCCTACCTGGTAGCCGTAGTTGTAGCAGTATCTCTGGACCAGGAGAGCCTGGATAAGCCCTTCCATAGCGCTCGAAGCTGCTCACTCCGCACATGTCTACATATCCACCACACCAGCACTGCACTGCACCGAGACAGACCTTGCAATGCCATTCATCGAGGCCATTGGACTGTGGCAACAGCGCCTTCAGCTATCAGCTGGCGCCGCGTTTGGTTGCCGTCGATTCACGGCGCATGACACACCGGTCTTTCGCTCTCTCGGCCAGACTGAGCTCGTTTTCCGAATAAACGGTCGCCACGGTTGCCACAGTTACCGGAAAAAGGCAAGATCCATAACGGATTCGAAATGCAGAAACACCTGCCGATTACAAAGATGAAGATATTGAAAAATTATTCACAATATATACAGATTTGGGCCAATTACAACAAGGTGTGCGAACAAAGTGGTTTGGTGATAAAAGCAGAGCTCTTGTTTCGCAAAATCTTAACGGTAAGTTAAAACTGAAATGATATTGCCAATGAGCACCAATGGTGGATCTATGCGGTCTATGTGTTAGAAAAACTCACTCGAAAATAACTTTGGCGTCCGGAAATTGACACTTCTCAAACTAAATTGGGTGCGGATATAGGTTGAATCATGCAGGCTTGTAGAAAAAAAATTTCGCACGCGAAAGATTTTTAATGAGATTGTGGAAAAAATCTTACTTCTAATTGATACGGAAAGGTAATTTTGCGCACTAGACTGCTTACCCGAATGATGCGTGTCGTACTTATTAGGATAATCATTTTACGATTTGACACCAATTCGCCTATTATTTTTACACAACAAAAACTAATCGAGTTTGTTGTTGTTTTTTGTTGTTGTTGTTATTATTTCCGTCAACCGGTTGCACCCTTACGAGCAACCCTCAGAAGTCCTCGAGAGACTTGTGCGAGCTAGAAAACATATGCGCCACCATGATGCTTTATTATGTTATTAGACAACTATTTAAAGACGTTTCGCAAGCGGCCAGACACTTTCGATGGTTCTAACACCTTGCCAGACATGACTGAAGGTCAACCGTAGGTGCGAACGCAAATGTATACAGGGTAATACTGAAATAGGATAACAAGCTTCAGGTAATGACCATATTAAAAATATGAAAAAAAAGTGTTTATCAACATAGATAAAAATAAAGAAGTAATGCCCCTTAGCAAGTGGCCCGCATATATTTCCATTCAACATATCAGGAAGCCTTCGAGATAAACACCAATTGAAGCTTTCTAATGAAATCAGTCAGAACCAAATATAACCATAGGCGTGCGAAACCTGAATAATGAGACACTATTATATTCGACTCGGGCGTTAAGACGTTTTTTGAAAAAACTAAAAAAAGGCTTACTCGGACGGGATCACGTGACTTTTGCTATCTGTCAAAAAGTGTTTGTTTTCAAAATAACCACTGAAAATAGGATTATTTGTTTGAATTTCAAGAAATTTTGAAATGGAAACTTGTTTTAATTACTGGATATTTAAAACCATGTTTTTCTTCAAGAAAATGAGGAAACTATTTAAAATTTCTGTTTTGTTTGATGCAAAGTTGATGTATCTTCATACCAAACACATTAACCAAATTTCAGGACCCTTTCACGCCAAATTTTGAGCGATTATTTTGAAAAAATATAATACTTTTTACTCAATGGTTGATGCAACAGCAAAGAACACGACTTTCACAAAAAAAATTGTTATTTGTCTTGAATACAATATAAATTTGTGAATTAATAACTATTTTTCTAATTTGAAAAGGAACACAAAAAATACAGAATAATAAGAAATATCTTAGTGATTCTGCGCGTACTGAACTATTAACAAAGGATGAAAAATAATGGCTAGTACTATAAAATCAATTCAAACTCATAATTAATTGAGTGGAAACCGGATGGAAATTATTTTAAATTGCATGAAATTTTCATAGAATACCTTTCGGTCTGTCGAACGCCCACCTGCATGGCCTGATCCTTTTATTTTATTGAATATAAGGTCAATAAAAGCAATCCATTATAATTTTTTTACATTTACAAAATTATTAATTATGTCTAAAACTGTTGAAACGCCTCATTTCGTGATGAAAAAGGGAACATTTTCCATTAAAATTTAAAACCCTTCAGAGGTTATCTTGAACGATGGAAAATAATCCGACAAGGTAGAAAATTAGACTAATATCCGAGAGAAAACAATTCCCTCATTAGCTGATGCCGCGACAGACATTAAATTGCGTCTGACAGATACGTGTGCAATGTTTCTCAAAGAGGCCACTGTTGTGACTACATTTTATAATCGAACAACAAAATTTCGTTCAATTTGATAGATCAGAAACCTGCCGACCGGTGTCTAGGGTCTTACCCTTCAGTATCACAAACGACATTGGAGCCATCTGTGTCCCATCATTTCCATTATGTGCCGAATCTCTGTGCCGAGCTTGACTATTTTCAGAGAAAAATAATTCTATTGTTTTGTTCGCTTACATTCTTCGAATTTTCTGTTCATCGTCTGTTTTCATATTCCTATTAAAAACAACTATTGATAGCACATATTCAATGACGTTGGTTCATTTCGATACACTCTTCTCATTAAAAAAATTAACCTATTTGGAAAATATATTTATTTTATAGGAATCAAATGATTCGCTCTGTAGCAACCAACTAGAAAGAAAGATAAAACATATCGAGAACTTTCGTCTCATTCTTTCGACGCCATGAACATACCTACTTCAATCGTCTAGTTTAGGATCGGCGAAATATAATATAATATAAAATAACCGTACTGATCAATAACGAACATACGAGAAACCAGGGTCACGTTCGAATTTCTCGACTCAAGGAAACGCGCGACTTGGCAACGCCGCATCGCGACTAATCGCCGAGACGCGGTCAGGAATGTTGTTTGCCGATGCCAACTTCGGAACTTCGCTAACGTTTCATTCCTCGTCTGGCAGCGCTAACGATAGCACGCGTCCGTAGTCGTAACAGCGCTCGCTGCGATTTCGCGCGCAAACAACTGATCATCGGCGGCCTACTTCGCTCGCTCGTTACACAGACCAAACAGCACCACAATACAGCTACGTTCACTTTCTGCGAACGAACGAGCGCAGTTTGATGATGAACCCGAGCAGAACGAACTTGTTTGTGTGTTGATGCCAGCCACCTCGATCTGCCGGATCGTTAAAGTGTTTTCGACCTCTAAAACCGGAACCGGAGGCGAAATGTGAATTGTGTGCGCGAGGTTTTGTATTCGCTGAATCGAGATGTGCTCGACTGAAATCTCGAATATGTGTTCGCGAATCAACAGTCGGTGGCGTGCTTGGAAATGTTGATCGGAGCTTTATCTGTGAAACGTTACGTTTGGTGAATATTTGTGTTCGCCAAATTCCATGAAATAACCATTTTGTATACGAAAAATAGTAATCGCATGAAAAATGTTTCGCGAGAGCGCACTTTAACACATTTTTTTTTTCAACAGGTGGATCATTCCATCCATTGATCCTGTTGCATTTTTTTCTAATGGAACTCGCAGAGTGTGTAACTAGCAACATTTCCAGGATCACTGCCCTCTGGAACATCAGACATTGAAAAAAAGTTGCGTTTGTGATCTAGGTATTTGTACATTTTAGTGAAGTTTCATTTTGAAACGTGAAAGTTTCTGTGATAATTCATTCTTATAGGTATATTTCTGCAATTTTCGTCGTTACTGTGAGCATATTAGATCAATAAAAACACCCGTCGATTAAAGATTTTTTTTCCTTAAGAACTTGGCAACGAAATTCTTTTTAGACAAGAAAACAAAAATACACACCTAAGTAGGTGTAATATTTCAATCAACCCACCACATTTGTACTGGAAATGATGTGTTACACTGACAGTTTTATTCAAAATATGGTTTCAGATAGGTATCAGTTATTTCATCAATTCATTTGTCGGATAATGGTATTTTCCTATAATTTAAATTCTGTTGTATTGTGTGAACAAAAAATAACTAAATTGTGAAATAATAATGTTCAGTTAGGAAAGTTCGAGTTGAATAAGTTTGTACACTTCGCATTATAGGAATAAAATTGGTATAATTGATGCTTAGAATTTATCATTGATATTTATCGTGATATTTATTCGTTGATAAATATATATACCTATAGATATCCAGATATATACTACGATAAATAGGTTAAAACCTTTTCATAAACTCAAAATCAATATATATACGTTTGTTCACGGTACAGTTTACTGATAGTGAATTCCATTCATTTGATAATACCTTATCATCCCACATTTCTCCACATTCTGAATTGTCCAATTCAAATTAAGGGAAGCTGTAACTTCATTGCAAGCAATCTGAAATTGCGCGCTATAATTTTATGTGCACTTTTACACTTTACGAATTTTATTTGAGACTTTCACTGAATGATTCCTAATTTCCAATGTTTGACCTTGAATATTTCGATACATCTGACTGCAATAAAGATGCAGCAAAAAAAGGTATGCGCAGTTGATTTAAAAAAAGTCTAGGAAACTAAATTGCAGCAATTTTTCGGAATAGCCTGTAATGTAAAACGGCTATTATGCGAATATACATTTATGGACTTGGTGTTAATTTGATGTTTTTGAAAATAAAAAATATGCTTCCACGTACTCTCTTTGTATTCAATAAATAAAAATATAAAGTAAATGAGTATCTCAATTTGATGTATACATATCGAATACTTTATATCCATATAATTGATATTTATATAAATATCATATTTACGAACTCTGCTAATAATTATAACCATTCTAAATGAAGTGTACCTTCCATACCTATTTTGATAAGAAAAGAGCCTGGAAGTCTGATTAAATTGATAAACTGCAAGTTTTTCTAGATTTCTTGTGAGAAACACTACAGTGAATGAATTTAATTTAAATAAACAAACATGCACATAATTTAAAGCGTTATGATTGAATAAATAAAAACATTTGTCGATTGCAGATTGAAAGTTAATTTCACTTCAAAAAATACTAAGATAGCCATACCTAATTTCATTGTAATCCAAATTCAATGAATTTCAAGTTGAAATAAAATATACCTATCACAATGTTAACATTTTCAGTGCAATTATTGTATCGAATAATCATCAAAATGGAGGTTGTAATAAAACAATGTAATAACAACAAAAGTGAAAGTAAGTTAAGAATTAGATCAGAGAGGTGAATAAGGTAGGTATACAATTATAAGTTATTGTGAAACAAAATGAACCGCACGTGATTATGAATAGTTGTAAGTGTAATAAACTCGGTTACAAAATTAAACTCGAAACATTTCAAAGTTTAATAGAACACTAACGAATAAATGTTTCCACCCAACAAGAGGCACTTTAAATTCTTATTTGAAACCTAATGAATTGCAAACATACATATATAATTCGATGTAACGATACCTCAGTACAAATAAATCGAAAACAGTGAAACATAATAAAATCCAAACCTGTTTTTTGCGAGTAACAACCTTGGACGTCCGATGACAAATCGAG
This sequence comes from Chrysolina haemoptera, assembly GCA_958298965.1. NCBI lineage: Eukaryota > Metazoa > Arthropoda > Insecta > Coleoptera > Chrysomelidae > Chrysolina > Chrysolina haemoptera. The sequence continues at coordinate 11,228,000 of OY282586.1, read as the reverse complement.
GTGTTGTAGATCGTGCAGTTTAATCGAATCATGTAAACTTCATTTTAATAATCCTATCCAATGGTTGTTTAACAGCCTCCGCCAACTTCACACAAAGATACTAAAACAGTTGTTGATCACCCCGTTAACGTTTCTAAAAATAACTCGACTCCGACTGAAATAACTCGCGTCGGAACATCGGAATCCTCGATCTCGATGCACCAAGAAACAAACAAAATGTCCGCCGCCGATTCATTAATTTATCCAACGACGACGACCGGCTACGAAAGAACTAGAACGTGCTCCAAAACAATGGCGTTGGTGGTCGAATACTAGCAAATGTGTCTGTGACGTGTCGTATTCGCGACCGATTAATTTCCTTTCGACTTTCGCAGTAGGTCTTGGCTGAATTACCTGCTGTTGTTATTAATCAATCGCCGGTGTGCTGACATACATCAAATGTACAGACAAGAAACTGGATAATAGATAACACGATACCTTCAAAGGATTATTAACAGGCATTAACAGCATGACTCACAATATAAACTTCCGCACGAATTTTACGCTAACTACTAGGCAGAGATGTGAGCATCGACAGCCATTTACCGATTCTTTAAAGCGTATTTACACGATACAAGAATTGCGATAGTACTCGAACGTATTTGATATTCCATTTTAGAATCACTCCAGCGTGAAATTTCAACAGAAATAGCTCGATAAAAAAAAATCGAGTTAGCTCAGAGGATTTAATATTTTCTTTTGAAATAATAGGTATTGAAAACATCGATATTGCAGGTTTGATTGAGAGCCCACAAACGTTACCTACTATGTTGCATATCAATATTTTTCTACGACCACATGGAAATATGCCCATTTTATGCGCTTAATCGATCAAGGAAGTAGGCCGATTTTAAAACACTTTTTCATTTCTACATCGCAAACTGTACTAACTGTAATGATCATTTCATTACAGGATATTTTATTTCCCACCACTTCCATGAACTACTAGACTGTCATTTTTATGGTCATAAATAATATAAGATCGAATCAAGTTTGTTAACGTTCTAATAATTTAAAATTCGTAAAAAAATAAGTAATAGAAAATGAGAAGTAATAGTAAGGATGATTTGACATTGACACCGCTAATTTCAATATAAAGATTGATGACAATCAAATTCTATATTTTCGAATAGTTGGCACGCAGTTTCTATAGTAGTTAATTTCTCATATTATTATGTGAGCTCGTAGCAACGAGTGACGAGTGAGGGAACCTTCAGGTTTTGGATAGTGGGGGTGAGGGTTCAAATCCCACATAACCCACATTTTTTTATTTTTTAAATCGATTAGTGTTCGATTTTTATTATAATTTTCAATATTTGTATCTTCCTACGCTCGTACTACAAAATTTCATATACCTACTCGTGGGAAATGTATGCCATTTCATGCTCATTCTACAATATCCTATTTTTGAAATTGAGGATTCAGTGAAGATAGACTCAAGTAAGATTGATGTGGGAAGCTGAATACACTTGAGTAGATGAAATGAAGGAGGAATTTTGTGTAAAGTGTATATATTTTCTTTAATAATGCAAAGCGCTTTCGACTTTCAGTGCTACAAATCAGGTAAAAGGAAATTTGGCAATTGTTGAGACATATCATGTTTAAATTGTATAAAATTTTTGGCTTAAATTCTAACGAAAAACATGATAGAATTTAATCCAAAAATTTTACAATTTAAACTTAAGATGTCTGTCTTCACCAAATGTAATACTTCTTGTTACCTGACTCGAAGCAATGAAGATGACGGAAGTTGAAAGCGCTTTTCATTATTAAAGAAAATATACAAACTTCAATCTAAATTCCCTCATCATTTATTCAAGTATGGTTATTTCCAAAATTGTCTACTCATTTGATGCAACTGGCAATTCAAGTACGTTTGAACATATGAAATACATAAGATTTATGAAGTTTTGCTACGGCTAAAGTAGATTATTACTTACTGGACTATAACAAAAATTTAGTGCGAATCTACTCGCTCCAATAAAATTCATGAATAAATGAACAATAAAATTGACCAACATTGGTTGTTTTTACACACATTTCATTTGTCAATTCTGGTATTTCTGTCAGAAATACCAAAAAAATTACATGAAAAGGTTCAACTCACGAACTTTTTCCACTAACAGGTATAACAGACAGAAAGTTGCCAAAAATTGCAGTAAAATTCATGAATTATTGGTCAACACACTTTTCTATTTACACCTATCAATATTATAAACGTCACAAGATTGATAATTTATTTGACTGTGTAAATTCCGAGGTAAATTCGCACTTAGGTTTTAATGAATCAGTCAACTGAGTAAATTATCCCGAACAATTTTTTTCACTAATCAATTTTATCGATGAGGTAGTAACAGTTAATATGATGTTAGGATGAAGTTAACTACAGTACCAATCTAATGATAGATTTTAAATTGCACGTTCGATCGTATTGAGTGCCTTATCACTGGATATAATACGGACTATAATCCGTTGTCCGACACGTGCGCAGCACGTTTTCACGTCTAAAGCTAGGCTGGTTCCACTAAATACATAAATACACAACTCATGAATCAAGTGTGTTAGCTTCAATGAATAACATAGTATAGCAATTGAAAATTAACATCGATAACCTTAAGAATATTTCCTGTCGATAAGACTTTGTTTGTTGAAAATGTTGGCGATATATACAAAGATTTAGATAATTCCAAATTAAATAATAATCATCAATAGCCCGCTCTTCGAAAGGATAATTTTTTGACGTCAATTTCCAAAAAAAAATAAAGAATATTTCACCATTTCAATAAAATTGAAATGAAGGAGGGGGCATCTAGAGTGGAAGCAGTGTAGCAACATCGACAAACCGAATTATCACAGCATGAAATACATGATAATTTTATTCTTATCGAAATTACGTAAAACGAATGTTTACAGATGGAAAATCACAGCAAAGACTGGGAAGACCAGATATGTTTATTCCAAAACAAGTATGTATTCATGAAACTCCAAATTTCCGAATTTTTCATTCCTTGAAGGCGTTTACTATGAGTTAATATATCTCAAAATAATAGTAGTTGTTCTCCATTTTTTCATATGAAAGAAGATAATATTTTTGAAAAATGGGAAAAATGGGAAAATATAAAGTGGTACAAAAACATAGAAATTTACTTTTCCCATTTTTCATGATGATCTCCTACCACATAGTAACGGCTACATCCATCAATTTATTATAAGGTAGTATTTCATATTTATGCATTTACTAGATATTTCGAATGTGTCTGAAAATATCGAGCATGTTCCTGTTCTTCTTACCGCAAATGATTCCAAAATTTTACGAACACACTGTTCATATTTTCAAAAAAATCTTAACATTTTCGTGTTTTGATATATCTTGTACTTATTGATTTATTGAGTTTATTTAATTCTTGAGTGTGTCTGTGCGCAAGTAAAGTAACTCAAGTTAATTAAAACTAATAAAATTAAACTGAACTGAACAAGTGAAATAAAGTGTCACTCACTCCAATTTACAAAATAAAATTATTATTTCTGCGCAAATACTACATATGAAACTTATTGTTACACTTTTTTTTTAAATATCTATAAGTTTTTACAATATGAACAATATCGTTTTATTTGTATTGGTTTCATTGGTATTTTGACCATATTGTGTAAAATAAATACATGTTATATCTGATTTCTGATTTTGTATTTTATTTATTGATTAGAATTACAAAATCACTTTCAAATCGTGATTTTAATCCCTGTTTTTTAATATATATATATATCCAACCGGTGCCGTAATGAGATATGTCCCCAAAAATCACTCTGTAGGCCGGTACTATTTTTCTCTTGCCACAAAGGTTTCGGCTCGTTTTTCAGATTTCAGTTATTTAGTTATTATTTCTTAAATAGTAGCATATTATGTAACAAGTGTTATAAACGTCCGTTTAGTAATGAATGAATCAAACTTAGCTGAACGAGTGTAACAATATTCGATCCTGCGGGAGGCCGAAAATGAAGTTTACTGATAAGTTAAAAAATATATATTTTTTTAAATAATTTAGGAAGTGAAAATTATTATTCTTGAAAATTGTTATTTATAAGTGTCTGCTACTGAAAATATTTTGGAACTTAGACCCAATTTTTTTGTAAATAAAATTCGTTTTCAGATACATTTAACTCTAGGTTAATTTACTTCATTTGGCGCATTTAATGAATTTCAATTCAACTGCGTAAATCAAAATGTAGTGTTACTTACGTCATTACTTGGAATGGTTTCTTTTGTTTCTTTCGTTTCTTTAGGGACACTCACCTGTAACAAAAAATAAAATAATAAAAAAAACTGAACAAAAACAAAATTGTAGGAAAACGAAAAAAGGTATCCAACGAAAAAATGAAATCTCACCATATTCCACTCTAAATAATACGAAACTAAACAATGACTTGTTCGAATACAACATGCCGACAAATTATCGAGACTCCTCTTTGAGGAAACGAGTACATGTTCCAGGTCTAAGACTTAGAAACGAAGACTAGGACCTCCGCGGGGGTGCGGAGACGTGAGAGGAGCACACAGTATTAGTACAGTCGCAAAAGTAAAATATTCATCATATCTACTAAAAAAATCGGCACAGAAATTTGATTTCATTAATTGTCAGTAGAGGTCCCATAGACCATAAAACCACTAAAATCCGTCATCAGGTGAAATGGCTTCCCCTCCAAAAAGCGACCCCTTTGTTCAAAAAAGCATTTTTTCGATTATATTTCGACAACCGTTGAAAATATCAAAAAGTATCTATTATAAAAAAAGAACTAGTTCCTAAAATAAAGTTGTCCACTAATTTTTGTGTATAAGCCACACCCGCGCGTGGTCCTTCCATAAAAATTAATTGCTCGAAATCTACGCAAGCTAGGATGAAAAATCGAATTGAGTTTTGAAGGTGATAAAAAATACTTGCAGTCCTTGGCTATTTTTAATTATCATAGATATACAGCCCTTCGAATAATAAAGAGCTTCAATATAATTTATAAATGTGTTCAATCACAATTGAATGGTATAATACATGGCCGAAATTGAGTTCGACCGAAAACGGTGCCACTCTGACCTAGGCCTTAGGGAGGTGGCGAGCATTTTGGTAAATGATTAGCACAAGTTTTACATCGATTGCAGTTTAGATCACTAGGTACGAATCGATTTGGTCCAGTCAATTAAGGTCCTATGCCGCTGTCGCTGCGTTCGCGTTACAGCCAGCGGGTTGAAGTTGTTTAAAAAAATGGGGACTATTTTTCCATGGCCCTTCTCATTGTTTTTAATTGAACAATTCAGGTCTGCCAAGTTTGCACTTTATATACAGTTTTTTAAATCATAAAAAAAACTAATAAAATTAAATACTACTATAGTTAGAGCTCTGGATGTCTGCATCTTCGATTTTCTGTATTTATAGGATTATTGTGACCATCAGCCTCAGAAGCAAACATGTGCGCATAACACACACCTTTCTTTAAACATTTTTGAAACGCTGTCAATTGACAACGCAGCGCCATCATGGTGGCAGACGCAGTCTTTGATGTTTCTGAAGGTATAATTATCGCTATTATTAATAACGTCTGCCACGTGTGCCGATTATATCGAAATTTTGCTCGCCAACTCTACTATTTAATGGCATGTGTATTCTCGCCTTAATGCTGTGTTGGCGCGCACTTTCTGTGATCGCCCAAAACCCAATTCGATTTTCTATCCTAGCTTGAGTAGTTTTTGGGCAATTATTTTTCATGAATCCATATTGGGAATCTTGACCAAATTTCAACATCGATTTTCTCGAAAACTAAGGCTCATACAGAAAAATTCGTAGAAAACTCTCTTTTAGGAAATTCATGAAGATTTTTTTTGTATAATACTTTTTCGATATTTTCAATTGCTCTTTTGACTAAAGGGATGGTTTTGGGAGGCAAGCCATGTCCCCCATGACAGATTTTTGTGGTTTTATGATGTATATTTTACATCATACATTTTATGTATAATGAATATTTTACTTCATCGACTGTACTATATATTCATCGTTCCATTTCATTCTTTCTTCCTCTTCAGATTGCCGTGTGTTGGGCGTCGGCTGCTGATGCTGGTAGCAGATTCGATCTGTGAAACGGACTCATCGTCGGGGTGGAACGGCGAAGGGGTGGGCGAGGGGGCGGCGGGCGGAGGCAACGTATCTTCCGATTCTCATTACCTAATATGGGATGTGTATGCATTTGCTGCTATTGTGGAATAGATGTCGTTGGTCTCTGGTGGCTGTTTGTGTGCGGTTTGAAAATACTACCGCGGTTCAATGAAAAACGAACTTGGTGCTGTAATGGAAATATCTCGGAAATATGTTCTTACTGGCATGCCCATGAGTTGTAACTGATGTAGGATTATTTTTCAAGTTCTGGTGAAGAGTCTATGTGGTTTTTTATTGAGTACAATTCATTAATACAAACAATGATATATTATAAAACAATTTTTTTTTCCTCCGAACTTTCATTAATCTCCATATTATTAAGTAAATGTAAGTAAAAAGGTAATAACTGAGATGTAATTATTTTTGTAAACTACGTTTTTTTGTTTTCCTGTTCTTTGGTGAAACATGAAGATTTTATGGGCTCGAGATTCGTGAGCACGCCACATACAGGTACCCATGGGAAAAAGAGTTTTTTCCAGCTACTTTCAGTGTTTGTCTTCGATCAACATTCCCCATTAAAAATTGAAAAATGTGATTTTTTTGTAATATCTAACAAAAAACAACTATTTCCCCGGCTGAAGCCTCGCTGGAAATTGGACTACATCTGATAGATATTGTGAAAAACTTGCATTTTTATTCACATGGTTCTTTTATCAATTATCCCATATTTCATCCATTAAGGAAAAAATTTCTAAAACCGCTGAATTGAGCTTACTTATTTCATTCAAGTGCCTAAAGTTTCTTGGCACTTGCTTTAAAAATACATAAATCTCATACAAGTTTCAGGATTTTAGAGGAATTCTATGTTATTCTTGACTCGTCTTCTTTGGTTTAAATCTCCAAACGTTTCAACTGCAACTACGGCAGTCATCTTCAGTGGCGTGATCGAAGTACTCTTCTTGACGTATCAAACCGGAAAACCCGGCAAAACCCGGAAACCAACCAAATAAATATTATATTTCGTTGAACTTCAACATGCGTTGTCGTTGGGTTTTCTTAAAAAAAAATTGAATTTCAGATCTAGAGACATGTAAAAATTCAGAAATAATTTTTTATAAGAAAGTACTCTTTCAATAACCAAGTCATTTTCGTCAGAAGGATTTCTAACTTTTTTATTTATTTGGTTTCAATGTAAGTAGTAATTTTGTGTATTCGTCATAGCCATAAATTACGAATATAGTTTTAGTATAGTTTAGTTTAGTTATAGTTTTATTCGAACACCGACATGTACTTCAATCACCTAGCGATCATCTTCAAGACTGAAAATCAAGGAATGAAGAGTATCCGATCTTCCCTCTTGAAGATGCTCACTTGGTGATTGGAACACGTTTCGAGGCGTCAAAAATAGCGGTTTGGTGTTGGGAAAAATATCCGGTATACTCATTACTAGACCAAAGATTCCAAACAGTGCAGTGTAAGTAAATATATTACGAATCATTCTCACTTGACCATTCAGTTCCACCGATAAAAATTAAAGTTCATTAAAATAAATAAACTTTTCTCTTCGTGGATGAAGTTACAAAAACTTATTTGCTAAAGTATATACGTTTGTCAGTGTAAGTGACACAACAGCATCACATTCATACTCACCCTAGAATGGAATGAAAGAAATGCATTCAAAAGATATATCTTCACATATTCCTGACTAATTTACTCGAAAATAACAAAACTCGTATAACTTGATTGCAATGGATAGATGTCACGCGAAAATATTATGTAAGTCGAAAAAACAACGGAACACGAGCTTTTTCACACATGAAGAGTGCGATTTACCTGAAAAACGATATTTTACACTTTAGACAGCGTCCCGTTCGAAACCCGCACTAAATTCACCGGCAACCATCCGAGCTTTGAGAGGATGGAAAGCTGCAAAATTACCGCCACACACAATACCTAAACTGACTACATCCGCTGACAGAAATCGATAGATTTTCGTTCGACGAAAATGGCGTAAAAATACGAATCGTTTGTTTAATACGTCCGCATTGCCTGAAAGCATTCAAAATGACAAACTGTCATGCCCCTGAAGTTTTTTTTTGTTTTTCGGAGAGTGAATCAGAAATTTTCTAAATAAACGTAATCGTCTGAAACTTTTTCAAAACGAAGAACCTTGCAAACTCCTACTCACCACACACCGGACTCATACTCATCAAGTAGTTCCAACCATTTTTTATTCAAACAACTTTTCGAAGAGTCGCTATTATACTGGATGGAGAAAAATAACCAGCTGTTTCGAGTCGACTAGAGAACATTCCCAATTTAATGATAAATGTCTAAAGACGCGTTTACACCAAAGTTTTCCACAAATTTTTTTGTTGCTTTTTCTACAAAATACAGCAACTTTTTCTGTCTTTCACTTATGGAAAGACAAATCTTCCACTAAATTTTGGTTTCCAGGGGAGTATCGGTAAAGATCAAAGAAAGTTGACAACTAAAAGTGGAAGATTTGTTACTTACGCAGGTAACCAGGGCAGACAGGGCGGAACCTTGCGTAATGGGGCATGAAGGGGGACAGGTGAGGTCATCTTATGAGGCCCCCGGAACTGAGTAGATGGCCAAGTCCTAGGGCTAGGGCACAAAAAGGAGGAGATAAGAAGATATATCCGTGGGGTTAACTGAGGATTTGTTTGCATTTCAAAGAGTTTCACAATATCGTGTATATGATTATACGTTTTTGAAAGAAAATAAAATCAAAGCGAATGACCGTTTCATGACGTAGGTACAAATCTGCCATTTCCCGGTATGACACAGGTTTTCTTCGAGTCATATTCCAATTCAAAAGATCTGAACGGTCTAGCAGCCGGGCCATCCTTCCATAATGGACCATGTTAAACAACCGTACAAGTATCCTGATCATCTTAGAATAAATCCAACTGTTTGTACACTATATTTTTCGTACCATAACATGCACCACCTAAGCAATGCTTGTGTTGTGGATATCAACTTTTCAATATGTTTCAAATATATGAAGGCACCACTCAGGTTTGATCAGTCATTAGGACAGAGAAAAGCGTTCTGGCTAGCTTCTATTTTTTCTACCACCCTCGTACGGAGACCATAAAACTTATCGTATCGTAACTATACACATTCTATTGTATTCGCGCAACGATACGACTACGACGACCATCGCGACGAACCAAAGGTCAATCTGATAAAACCGCCAACTAACGAAGCAAGCAAGCAAGCAAGCTAGCAGCTTAAAATATGGATTCAAATACGCCGCACTTGCTGGTGGACGACCGGAATGCTCCATATATGGCATCCTTACTGCAGCGACGAGCAAACGAGAATCACGCCATTTTTTCTTTCGATCCTTTCGGTTGGCATCCTGCAGCGTGAAGTTGGTTCTTGGCGATTATACATCGCACCCACCACCGGCGAATATTGAACCTTTCGGAAAATTTTTATGCAACGAGCGATTCTAGAATTTAATAGGCGGATAGACTCGCTCGTCTCATGCTCCTCTCGTGCCCCTTTCCTTCCCCGTGCAATCGCTGGAGCCGGGAAATATTAGCATAGGAAGTTAGCTACAATAAAAAGGCAGGACAACAGCTAACTGTAACCAAAACATTTGTTTTCCTCCTTTAATTCATCAGTCACATAATCACGATTTGAAAAAGTTTTCAATACAATTATTTTGTAAATCAAGGAAAAATATGTTCAAGGTCTAAGCTTCGCGCCAGAGGAAATAAAAAATGATATGGTTCCCACGAAAAGAAAACACCTGTAATGTTTAGAGAACATCGCGAGAACCGAGAGAAAGTGGGTAGGAATTGGTATTCTTGAATTTCTGAAGGATATATGCCTTAGGAAACACCTCCCAGAACTTTTCCGTTCGTTGGAACAAAGAGGCCTGGGAAAGAGATGTTTGGCATGTATCCAAAGTGACACAAGAGCAACGTCTATAAAAACAGAAACATATCCCCAACCTTTCTGCGGTGTTCTAGAGAAGTGAGCGGGCATCATCGACGAGACGAATAACTTTTTTAGGGGCTCCATATATGAACACAGCATTCCAGGACAAGTCGGATATGGGGCTGATAAAATCATAATCAGTTAACGGAAAGTAAAATAGGTCTTGACACGAAACCCAAAACCAAGTGTTTGACAGGCACTTTTGGCTTTCCCATGAAAGGGTACTGCAGATGGTAATACCGAGCATTGAAATGGAGGACCTTATTGTTATGGATACTCCTGACATAATCACGCTGGCCACTGTGAGATCGGCCTTCCTAGAGAAAATACAAACATGGGTTTTGTTGAAGTGAATTCCCACACAGCACTGGACGTCTTGAAAATGTCAAATGTATGTCCTTATAATACCTGAACGTCCAGAGACTTAAAATGGATGTCTTAAAGACGACTGTCTGAGGGACGTACATAAATGGACTACTTCAATACGTCCCGTATTGGTCCAGAATGTGTATTTTTTTCCCTATAAGTTTTTCTAAAAGAGGCAGTAATGTTCAGTGAAAAATCTATGCTAAATAACATATAATTCAGCAGAACCGCACAAAATTATTATTTCAATGTGTTGAATGTGTTATTACAGTTGTTAAGGTGTTATATTTCAATATCAATCACTCAATGGAATGGGTAAGAAGATCAATATTGATGACGAGGCTATTATTGTATTGATCATAATTTTTCAGGTGACTGGAATGGCCAAAATGGGTGGAGGAGGTGGAGTAAGTAATTACCATTTCGTTACATAGCCTGATCACAAATGATATAGGTATGAAATATAGCTGGATAGTAATACAAAGTATTACTATGCCAATTTTGTGTTCAATCCTCTGCTTTTTGTGTTTCGTGTATGTATATTTGGTTCAATAACCACTCGAAAAAAAAAAATGTAACTGATGAACTTCATCTGTCTCTTTTTCTCGTTTGAGATAAAATTTCGAGAATAATTTTTGCCGAGTTCAAGATCTTTCTCTGTTCTTTTCTGGTTTCACTGGCTGATACCGGAGCTTTGGAAGAGAAACCGTTATGAAGGGCACAATTGAACTATCGTATATCTTCCCAAAGCGTAGCTTTCTCGTACACCTCTTCCTGCAACGGATCCTTTTTTGCCAAACAGACTCGAACCATCCGTGAAACATATTAGGCTTCCTGAGTGAAACTCCACTGTATTTCCTTTCCATCCTTCTCTGCTCGGAATAGTGAGAGCAAACTTTCTATTCCATCACAGTCCTGTCCTGTGCGCTTTTCGTAATGAGGGCGGAATTATAAATTGTCGACAACAGGCCCACTTGGCGATTTTCGCATGACCTGTTTCGCTTTTTCATTTACACAGACTCCCGAGTCCATCATCTTCGAATGGGCTGCCATTGCTTCCTTGATCCAAACTGGAAGCCGCGATAGCCTCAGAAGTACCTCCAATACTGCGGTTGGATTGTAAAACAGGCCAACCTCTGGACCTTACCAAGCTTTCGGTCTATTATGCACCTGGCCACCATACAGCCGACCTATATTTTTGACCTTTGGTCGTACGAGTGCCGTGTAGAAACAACGCATGACACATAGGCGTGTTCCTTTGTAACTTCCCACGATTCTCCTCAGTTGCCCATAGGGTTTCTACCAACTTTTCAATAATACTATACGCATACGGCGCGGCGTCCATGAAAGTATTGAGTCCAAGACCACTCTCAGATATTTGACCTGTTTGACTAACTCCAGCTCTTGGCCGAACATGATGGGTGGCCTGAACTCGTCTTTATCATTTTCTGGGTGTTTATGAATCTGAATGATCAAATCGCTCGTACTCACTCAAATACCTCCTTTGAAGGCGTGTACATACTGAACCACCGAACAACAAACAATGACACAACAACCAATGTGTTAGAGCCAACGTTGGTTGCTAAAGTATGTTGTACACATATGGTAAAACAAGACCAACCCATGTCCAACCAACGTTTAAACTGATCTTTCCAACGATTTGGCCGTCAACTGATTGTCATCCAAGTACTGTTCAAACTACCCGAATATCTTGGAATCAAACAGTTGGCCAACAGTCCCCATGGTTCTGTACTGAGTGTTGTGTACAAGTAAACATGTCTGACGACGATATTATTATTGCAAGTGCTGCTGTGTCAATGGCGTGAATTTCTGCCTGGAACACGGTCGCATAGGACCCTAGACAAGTTGAAATCGCTGTCCAAAACCATATACTTCATCGCTGAGGTAACCTTATGATGTTACCTCCAGAAATGCGAACCTGAACCAAGGCCAACCGGTTCGATGACTCTGATTTGCCTCCAGGACACACTTCGTCGGCCTAGTGTGCACGTGCCTTACTGGTTAGTTTTGAGGATCAGCGCCGAGTTTAATCAATCAATCAATTTCAATTTTTTACCAAATATTCCAACCTCGAAATGATTCAAGATGATCTACATTATTTCTGGTTTTAAATCCAGAACGAGTCTCGTTTCTCTTTGCTTTTCGACATCTTCTAACAACGACATAAATTTCAGAATTAATTTTGTAATAAAGCGACCGATCTATTGAATATAAAACTTTAGGCGAAACTGTACTTTCCCAGTATATAACTGCAAACAGAAACACCACCGTAACAGGTTGCGACTATTGATTTCTTGTTGTTCGGCTGTAGGTTGCTGGTTAGTAATTCGAAATATAATTACCAGTTTTCTATTACTAGGCAATCTTAAATCGCCAACCAACGTGGAGTTAATTTAATAACGTGAAAGTCACTAAAAACACACCAGGCGAATGGTAATCGACCTGACTCGTTAGAAAGGTAGGTCGTGGATCAGTTAATGATAATTTTTCATGACAGTTATACCACATAACATCAGCACAATGAAAACAATTTGATAGGCTGGGAACAATCCTCAACGATTCAATGTTGCATTAATAATTAACAGTGCTGCTCCTAAGGTGGCGTATGAAGTTAGTAACAAATCCTAGCCAGATCACTTGTATGAATGAGATATATGTTGTGATTTTCGACGTTACTAACGTGCCATACCATCAATATCATCAAAAGCTCCTAACACCTGGACCACTTCGCTACGTAAGCTGAGAGGAATAAAGGATGACAGAGAGAGAGGAGAAATTTAGATGAACTGAACGATACTTCGTTAAAGGTTTCAACACTGAGGACAAAAATGTAGCTCTGTTAGTTCATGTTAATTACGGATATTAACGGATATTAATATTCAAACATATTTACATATCTAGTTATTCTGTAAAAAATATATAAAAGTAGTGCTATTTCTGTGAAATGTATATTGATGTTCAGACATATTAACACATCTAGTTATTCTATGAACTTTATATAAACTTGAAACCAGATACCTATGTTGAATGTATGAAAATGAACATCAAGTATACAGAATTGCCACTGATGAATCGTATACACGTGAAGCAATCGCCACCGGTTATCATTTGATTTAATTAATTATTAATTTCAGAATATTCTTGTAGGAGAAATTTAATTTATTGAACTAGCAATAACTGTAATATTCTTACTGCGTTGTATGAACTTCAATGGCATTGTTCTGTTCTACGGTTTCGGCGTTCAATGTGTGTAAATTCATTTTAAATGAATGGGTAGAGTGAAAGTAATACTTCACAAAGATTTTTTATACAATTCTAACATTTAATGCTAACAGCCAGTTATAAACTAACTGGCTCAGAAGATGACACAGTGTGTCGAAACAGCTGTTAGCATTAAATATTAGTATTGTGTAAAAAATCTTTGTGAAGTATTACTTTCACTCTTCCCATTCATTTCAATGGCATTCTTAGAACTATTAAGAATAACAGTTATATAGGGGCACCAACAGAAATATTCCATTTATTACATTCCAACTACTTTCATCATAACTTCACAATGAAAAATTTTAGTTGTCAGATTAACATTGACAACTAAGATTGTAATGTATAGTATAGGGTATTAAAATCTTAGTTGACAATTTTAATCGGACAACTAAAATTGCAACGGCAAGATTGAAGTGTATGATCTTAAATTGACAATTTTACTAGGCAATTTCAATCACGGTCCGGATCATAATTTTAACCATACAATTCTGGCAATCTGTCAAAATTAACAGTGAATGGCCTTCATTATCGTAAACCAAAATGGATGCACGAACAAAACTTGTCCAAAGAATGGCCAGAATAGGAAAATGGCACTGAACGTTGAAAAATGGCGAGTCTGAAACACTTCTGAAAAAACAATGAAAAATTTCTACGAGGGACACATTTTTTTCTAATTGATGGGATGCAGTTTGGGCCAAATCTTGAACCTAAACATTGGCACCTTTCATCCTGATAACAAGAAACCTAATAAGTTTGTGCAAACAATCTTGATGTGGATTCATCTCGGAAACGGCTTTAATGATTTGTATCAAATTTTGTATTTAAAGTTTTGATTTTCAAGTTCCTCTATATAGGCGCCTTTCACGAAAAAACGCGATTTTACACAAAAAATTATTCCACCAATCCGGAATATGCCGCTCCCCATCTAGCCATGAGTAGAAAACTTTTGCCATATGGGGATGGGTGCTAGGGCATTTTTTCCACCAATAGTTATATAACCGGGGTCTGTAGCAGCAAGTTTCTTCGAGCCTTTGGGGAACTGTCGAAGTTCCTCTGGTGTTATCGGGCTGAGTAGAAAGTTGGGCTCAGGCTGACGAAGCCTCCTGCAGAAAGCATCGAACTGCGCTAGGGCTGGAGTAACTATTTTAGGTGATTATTATTATTATTATCATCATTATCATATTAATATTATAAAATTATTGTATCGTCATCGCTTATCAACATGTGAGCTAAATTCCAGATTTACCGGACATCTGGAAGTGGGTGAAAATAGACTTTCAAGTCGATAAGAAGCAAATAAAAGCGCGTTAATAATAATCAATACATTTTCAGTAAAGAATAATGATCTTTGGGGCTCACTGCTTCTGTTTGTATCTCCTGAAGCCTACAATTTCTAAATATTCTATAATAATATTAATGCTATCTATTTATACTACTTTTCTCTCCAGCATGTTTTCAGACAATTACAAGATTTCATCACCGCGTGAGAACCCGAAAACGAAATGATAATGAAAAATCGTCATTCGCGAATGCGTGCATTCGTTTCTTAAAATCACGTTGGTATCTACTCACTAAATTATTCAAAATAAACAGACTGAAAATTAAAATCCAACGGAATGATCACAACTGCTATGATCAATACAACGCAAGGCCATTGGTAATAAATTTTACAACTTGTGACTATTATTCATTATAAATAAGTACGATTCTCTACCCGAGTAACCACAAATCAAATAGCAATACCTTCTCTACAACACCTACTCGGTAGGAAAAAATTGCGCGTTTGGCATTCAAAGAACCAAAACGGAGCAAAATAGGTCATTACTGACTAAACGATTCAACGCTTACGAGAAGGTACGTTAAACAGATTGGCGCGCACGAGAGCTGGCAGAAATACTCCCAAGGCCTCTAAAGACGAGCCGCCGTGCAAAAACAGAAGACAAGCGAACCCGTAACAGAGAGAGTGAAACGATTGTAAACGATCAAGCTCAGCGGAGGAATCCGTAAGTCGCCGAGATATCGCTTCCACTTGTCTCGGAGTTACCTTGCGACGTTGCCAAGGCGTCATAACATCAATCCGTATAACCACCGATACGCCACATATTCAACGAACAAAAGTTGTTATCTTACTAGCAAGCGACAAGTTTGGCGGTATTACCGACCATAATAACGTAAAATGGCAAGCTGGAACCGATCCGATAGTTTTTACATCATCGATCTATCAGTTTCACTCATAATAATTAACACCAGAACCAAATCCTTCAAAAAACAACATGCCATGCTCACAAAACGTAATCCTACCTATCGTGAGTCATCAAGTTCACGAGGAAAGCCCCCGGATGTGGCAACGCCGCAGGTCGACCGGCTGTTTTGTGTTGTCGTATGCCGTAACAGTTCGCCTGCCCGCCCGCCTCTTTTAATACCGTAGTCGTATAGCGCGGCAAGTTCAACGTTCTGCTCGCTATGTGGCTGCTTGAATCAGTCTTCCAAACAGTCCTTCACAACTAACACGGCAGGCAACAAACACAAGTGGTCCGATTTTAACTCTCTCTCGGCATCGCGGGCGCTTGTGGAATAAAAAAATGAACGACGATCGAGTGTCCCACGCAATCAGCGCGCGTTGCTCGCTTACATGCTAGTTTACGTTTCAGTTCGGATCGACTGGGACAACAAACAATTAACATAATCGCCGTCATGCGGGGGAGCCGCCGCGCGGCGCGATGGAGGGGAAATGTGTGTTAAATGTGTGTTCGGGCTGACACTCCGATCGAGATATTCTACTGAATGAATAAATAGCTTTTTATCTGGAGATAAATGACTGAAAGCGCATAGCGCGTTTGACTTGTAGATACGACGGATATGAGTGAATAATTACACCTCCATGGATTCCTTTTTTCTACTAGGTATTGCGCATTAATGGCAGTTTCGATATAGGCGTCTCCCTCATATTCCTATAACGATATTTCAATGCGACATTCGGTACAATATATCTTTTGTACTAAAATATCGACGTTTGTTGAAAATTGTTTGAATTTTTACTAGTTTTCTGGTGCACATTTGATATATCACTCTGTATGTATGTCTATAATAACTATCATTATGATTTCATGGAAGGAAATTATTGAATAAATCAATTTAGTATTGGTGAACGATTAAATAATACAATTCTGCAACTTTTCGGTCACTTCAAGAATACAAAATTGTATATTTTTTATTATTAAATTGATTTTTAATAATTTCCTTCCTAAAATTATACTGATAGTTATTATGATATGCATAGAGTGATATATCAAATTTGCACAAAAAAATTTATTCAATGTTCAGCACACAATATTCTAGTACAAATAATAAATTGGCCAAAAAGGAACATTAAAAAATTTATGCGGATATGTACCCGGCTACCAATTTTATCCGACGATGGACAATGGGGGGAGTAATGCTGAACAGGATTAGATGTAAAAACACGGCAAATAAAGTGAATGTTTAAATTGCAACAACACGAAAATTCAGATGGTTCATTGCAGTATCATGGTTTGGACTGTGTAGAAGAGGTTTTTGGTCAAACTCTCCGTTAGTACAACTAACTATCAACATTTTCATAAAGCCAGCTTCTCGTAATTTTTCTCTTCTGCCATGGTACTGTCGACTACATTCCAATATTACAATTATTAGTGCACCGCAACACAATCGTATCTCATTTTCTACCTCGCTATCTGACGACGGAAGACTCCTCCCTTCAAAAAAATGCAAAAGCAGGATCCATTCTATTCACAAAAATGAAAAATTATTTAGGTTACGATGTTATGATGACACGTAAACAAACGGGTCATGTTTTCGGTTGATACCAAATCGTGAACGAGGATCATTTACCGTGCGTTAACCGTCACATCAAACCGAGGTGAGAAGAAAATTTCGGGTTGACAATTGTCAACGCACCCCAGAGTATATAAAGTAAAACACCCACAATCTTTCCAAATGTGTAACAAACAAGCATCACTACCACATTTAGTGTCATCTTTTTGATAGATCAATGCCTCAATGATAACTAATACGGGAACATTAGGAACAAGAGATACACTGTGCTTCAGCGAGTGGTATATCATGTATCAAGTTATACTGTAAGCGGCAGGAATTGGGGTGACTGAACAGAGGGTGAGTGAGAAAATGGAGACGGTCAGCGTATTGTGGATTTGAAAGTGACACATTGTAAAACTAATAAAACATCCAACCATAAGAATGACATGCATCGTGACTCGAAGAAATTAGGAAAATAATTGAATTCATGTTGAAAATATAGGCAACTCCTAATTCCAAAAATAAACAATAATCAAGTGACCCTTCACCAATTCCCTTGCGCACATGGTCTCTTGGAAGTTCTCAAACAAATTTCCTCTGGCATTATAATTTATTAAAAATTAATACTGTCCAGCTTCCGCTGGTTCCATTTCGAGCACAGACATTTCGTATGAACGGAAGGGGAAGAAAATGATATCGGTTGATCGTCTGCGTTACCACAAAAATTGGAGAATTTGATGACTCATCAAATGATTAAGGCGTTGACGACAATTCTTGTGGTCTAGTCTGAACAGTGGGTAGTGAGTTCACACTAAGAGATACGAACAGCAAAGAAAAAAAGCATTCTTTAAAACATTCATTACGGGACATCATGAAAGCCCGAGGATTTTTTTTCTATTCAGACATATACTTGAAGATGGTATTAATAATTACGTAGAGTTTGCGTCCTTCAAGTGAAACGGAGATTTGGATTGAGGGAAATTATGACAATAAAAGTGGTCCAAATTTTGAAAAATTTAAAAAAATGTGAATTCAGAGAGGCCATTGAATTTCAAAAACACTAATTTAAACCGAAAGGAAGAAGGCTTCACAATCTCAGTGGAGGAAAGTAATCAGGGAGACCAAAACAAACCCCTTTTTAGACATAAGCAACAATCAACAGAAATTACACAAATGGTGGTAATTTTTTGATAATTTTAACTAGATGCACGAATCTTTGTCGCTATAGAAACACAAGTGGACGAAGTCGCTAAATTCCTTGCTAAGCGCGAAACTCGGAAACGGTTGGACTAATATAACATTTAATTTTTTTATTTTCGTTGAAGTTCGAGAAAGGTTTTTGTGGAGACAAAAATTGGAAAAATTGCCGGAAACATTTTTATTGCAAATTTAAGGACTTTGCCCGCGATTTCGTCAAAAAATAGGAATTTTTAAATAATTTTGCCCGCGACTTCGCCAAAAAATATATTGGAAGGATTAGCCAGCGAATTCAAAATATACCCATCAATATACACGATTCGCTTCTTCCAATAAACTCGACCAATAAACTCGAAAACCTCCGAAAATTCGTTTGCTCAAGGTTTATTCATAAGACCCAATATTATGATGAATGACTTGGTTTGATTTTCAACGAGTTACAACAGAACCCAAATGAAGAAAATACTGGAGATGAGACTGGTGATGACGATAGAAATTATAATTGAAATGACTCGATCATTTTAAAGGAAGTTGAGTTTGATTTAAAAAAATTATGTAACTGCAGTTTTATATTTGTTGTTGACGATTTCCTAATTCTGATAACAGTGTTTAACAGTGTTTTTTAATGGTTGAGCTTTTCAATTTTTGTATTTGAAAATTCTTATTAACTTTATAAAACTTTCAATCCAGATTTTATTAAACTCATATCTGAAGTATATGAGATTACATGAGAAATTTTTAAAATAAAAAGTAATTATTGAAAAATATATTCCTAAATCGCATTGTTCTGAGGTGTATGTTCTTTTTTTTACTAACACGCTTATATTAGCTTCACTTGTACCTATGTATGTATTTAACGGAATATTTGAACGTGATATTCACCCACTTCCAGACGTCCGAATGATTTGAAATTCAGCTGGTGTTCATAATTCTGATTACAAGATTGATGGCGGCTCCAAGATGGTGGACGAGATTTGTGTTTATGGCCAGATTCGATTCAAAATTGGTATGTGGGAGTTTTTTGGGTCGTAGACTTTGAATTTTCTGTCAAAATTCATAAATTGAAGATGGCGGGTCAAGATGGCAGCTCCAAGATGGCGGACGAAATTTGCCATTATGGTCCGATTCGATTCAAAATTAGTGTGTGAGGGTTTTCGGGGCCAGAGATTATGAATTTTCCATCAAAATTCAAGATGGTGGACAAGTTTTGTGACTCTGGTGACTCTGGTCATTTGGAAGTTTTTGGGGTCGGAGATTTCAATTTTTTAGTCAAAAACTAAAATAATAGTTTGAAAAACTAAGGAACACGCTTTACTTCCAACATGGGAAAGTAAAAAATAATTTACAATGTAATAACTCAGCGTGGAGTGCTTGACTATTATTTTTTCAAATTAAAAGTTTTTATTTAACTTGCTCTCTATGCATGTGTGTGTTAGATTGGTTGAAATCTTGCAAGCTGAATCAGAACCAGTTCCTCTCATGTTACGTAGTTGTAATTCAAAATGTTGGTTCAGTTCCGATAACAATATAATAATGTCAAAACAATTATCCATCCCCCCTGCCCCCCGAAAGCAAGATAGAGAACGCCTACGGTTTCAGAAGTTTGTTTGACGGATTTGGACGTCAAAAATTACGGCGAAAAATTAATTTAGGTCGCGGGGGCTCGCCTGACCATTTTCTCGAAAAAAGTTGAAAAACTCGCGAAATTAAAATCGAAAAAATCCGTAAAAATAGTGAAAAATATCTGACCGTCGAATAAAACGGTTTAAAAAAATGTCACCCCCTCTGCCCTCCCTCAGAAGATAGATAGAGAACGCAAAGGAATTATGAAAATTTTTCAACAGATACGGACAAGAAAATAATGTCGAAAAAAGAATCGTTCGGGGGTCTTGCCTCCCTTCCCTGGCACGAAACGAAAAATATCAGCAAAACTCGCGAAACAGAAATCGAAAAAATCTGTAAAAATAGTGAAAATTATTTGACCGTAATAATTCGGAAAAATTTTCTTAGGTTTCATACATGGAAAATTACGACGGAAAATATATCTGTCGATAGTTTCGCTCCCTCCCCTCTTTTCAAAAATAGTTGCGAAAATTTGCGAAATCAAAATCGGAAAAATCCGCAAAAATATAGAAAAAATATTGAAGCAACTAACTAACTAAGACAACTGAAAATATTGTTCGGTGCTCAGACTCCCCATAAAGCTGCAAAAACTGACGAAACTTAAATACATAACAATAATTGTGATAAACATCAAATCGTCAAATGATTTTCGTAACTTGACCTGTATGTATGTACCTGGCGCGTCTACTAAAACAGATAATTGAACAAACTCTATGCTAAAAAGTACAAAATAAAAAACTTCAAATTTAATTTATAAGAAATACTTTTCAAGCTTTCATATCATATGAAATTTTATAATATAACAAAATGATCGGTTCGATTTACTTCAAAGTTCAAATCAAAGTGTATTTTATTTTTTTAGTGCCTTCAAATAAAACATTTTTTTAAAGTTTTTTTTTATTTTTATTATTCCATATACCTACCTGGTTAGGGTTTTCACATGTTGAACCGTTCTTGAACAATTCTAGATTAGCATGAGATCTGCGCAGTTCAAGAACGATTTTGGAGCAGTTCTGAAATTCAAACCTGAATGAAGCTTGTCTGTATCGAAAAATGTAAGAATATAAAATGGAAGATCAGGTAGTCAGTCATTATTTGCCCCAACAGAAATGCTCATGAGCTTCTACATAGCTGGGAGATGAAATACATTTTTTTAGAGAAGACGATCCTATAGTTATACGGAAATTCAAATCGGTTTTGGTTTCGACAAAAAAAAAATGGGGAAGAGGGACAGTACTAGCAAATATTTCATATCTGCTCAGGTATCTAAAGGGGACTTGACTGGCTGGCTGTCTGAACAAAATCCAAATCAACCTGGCTGGTTGACTGAAGACAAGAAAAAAACTTGTGGGTTGTAAATAGAACAATTCTTCCTATAACTGTAGGAAAAATTAGGCTGTTCGAAATAGGGTTGAACCAAACCGACATCAGTAGTAGGCAGTGAGTAGAACTAAATAAAGGAAGCGGACATGAATTCAAAGTATTTGCTGAACTCACAGAGAGTGTGGGTACACAGCACGATCCCATCTACTAGCATTAAAATTCACAATGGCCGCCTCGGTACAGACAATTGTCGAGACATTCCTGCAAACGAATTATGGACATACTCCTGAAAGCTCGTACTACGCATGGGAAAATATACGAAGGAATTAGAAAAATCGGATATGCACGAAGTTGAACACGAAAGTTGTTTTGCAAGGCATCCGAGCACCTCTCGGGTACCCCTCTCCCCGCTCCCCCCTCGACATCGAGTATTTTACGAACGTATTATATTTGTTCAATGCGGCCAAGTTAGCATCTCACTCCAATCTATTGTGATAATGAAATGTCACAAAAGTCGGTTTTACACGAGGATAACGATTTTGAGGCAAACCAATGTCAACATTATTAAACATAATCTTTATATTGTTCGACGTAAAAACATTCACTGCTCGGGAAACGATTTATTTATAAACATTCCGTTGTGGCCATATTACAATGTGTTTGTTACTTACTTTCCGATGCGGCTGTTACGATGTATCTGCAATTTCACATTTGACTCGCACTTCACAGCCCTACAGGTACATAGAATCAATGCACTTGTAAAAAATGGTTCATAGGTTATCCTCACTTCACTTGTTTATAAGGACAACAAGCCACGCGCGATTAGGACGTAAGTACATCAATTTACGAATATAACAACACGTCTGATGATTCGACATTGGCGACTGTGGAAATTTTTTGCGATACTTGAACCCATCGTAATTCATGCAAATTTAAACCTTGACTAGATTATCATAAAAATACTCTGAATTACCGAAATCGTCCGAACGACTGTGAACTATTCGTCAAAGGATTCGTCTGATAGTTATGAATCTCTTCGAAAACAGAAAAATACATTATTCAAAGATTCGGAAGCGCCAACACTCAGGTAAACGACAAATTAAACGTGAAATAAAAGACCGAGACCGAGGAGCAGGTAAAAAATCCGTGAACTTTTTTAAAATGAGTGTACCTACCTCAAACTAGTCTTTCCAGCTGTTCAGTAACCAACGTTTTATTTAACCTCATTTATCGTAACTCTTGGCTTGACTGAAATTTCTCGGGTGGATATTCGAATGAACACGTCATCATCATATAAACCACAATTAGCGTAGAACAAGTTGACTGCATATTTATAATCTAAATTTTGGTCTGATGTGATTCGAGCTTTGTTTGCGAATGAATATTGATTCAGAGAACCAATATCCGAGGTAAAGGGTCGGACAGCACGGCATGTATGTCATCCATTTTATAGAATACCGGAAACATCGGAGTTTATGAAATTTTCAAAGGGGAAAACCACTCACAAAAAACCATTTCTTCGGAGCTCATGTAATCCAATACCGAACATTAAATAAAACGATTTTCTCCAACGTATTTGAAAATATTATCAAAAAACTTCTAAACGATCAAATATGTTGGTAGGTATGCTACAACTTATCAGAACATCACTGAATTGAGCAACTTCTAATTATTTTTTTTTTTTCATTGAAGAATGATTCTGGATTTCTAAACTCATCCCATTCAAGGTAATTGTAGATAGATAAGCATTGATTTCAGCACGTATAATTCTTAGATTCGTTGGGGAAGTTTTGGTTTTCAATTGCATTACCTCCGAAAAGAAGATTTTGCACATCTCTCACATAAATAGTGAATGCATCAAGAATGCATTTCACCAGTTAAATAAAAATATATCATACAAGCGAACCCGGTATATGCTGCCCGAACATTGAACAAAATGAAAATATCAAAATATCTTCAATTACTCATGAACTTATGTTTTCGTCTGATGTGTACATTTTTTATTCGACAATTAACACTTCGGAGATTACTTTGAACCAACATCGTGACATAGGATTTTTATTTATCTTGCTGCAATAGACGGGTATTTTAGATAATTTCACTTATGTTTCCAGTAAGTTCTGGAACCTCTCAGAGACTCTGTTCTGGTTCATTCCACGACGATCTCTAATAATTTCCAGAAGCGAGAAACAAGATGTCGACGCTTATTGCCATAATCCTATACAATAGGAATAATTGGGTCGAAAATCCAATCCATCAGAAAACAACTACTTTCCTGGCTAATACCACGACGAACGTTAAATTACATCTAATGCAAAGACAGACAAGAACATAAGAACGAAGGCGCAAAGACGAAGAACGAATGTACAAAGAGAAACCAAAATATGAAAAACAACGGCTCAAAAAGGAAGAAGAAAGGCGTAAAGAGAAACAAGAAGAGGGAGCTCGAAAATAATAATTTAAAGAAAGAAGGCGCAAAGAGAAATAAGAAAGGGAAGCACGAAGGAAATGAGAGAAACACGAGTTGAAGGGAAAATATTAGAGAAACTGGAAAACCAATCTGTTGAAGAAAAACAAGGGGGACAGGGCCGGCTTCTGAAAAATCCGGAAGATCAGAAAGATGAAGGATGTGAACAAAACCAAAAGAACAGGCCCGGCTGCAGGAAACCAACATAGCCGAAGAAACAAGAGAAACAGGGCCGGCTTCTTGCAGGAATTTTCAGAAGTACAGAAAGCTATAAGAGAAGACCGGTTTCACAGATTCCTCCAAAAACATGAGTTAATCCATCAGCTTCAGGACAATCATTCGCAAAAGTTCTGCAACGCCTTGGAAAATGGAAGCAAGAAATCGAGCTAGATGAAACAGGTACGGACATAGTCAAGACTTGGGGACGATCTGAACTGATCTTATACCATTCGAATGATCAGAAGAACAGCAAAATGTATAACCTTCATTTAACAGTGGCTGCAGCTGCTTTACATGAATGGAATACTGGAGAGTTGGCTGCATCCTGGATGACTCGATTGTTTCTATTCATGGACTGGTTTTGATATCACATCGAAGTCCACCCAATATCCAACTGAAACATTATAAAAGGGGAAAAGAAAGAGAGCTCAAATGAATAAGTCTAAAGAACTGGAAACAACCAATGGGTGCTATAAATGGAACATAACCAGCTCAACTACGGTTTATTGCTGAGATCTCGATCCCCACCAAGAGACCGCGATTTCTTACTAGGACTCAATAATAAACACCTTTTCTCGACCACTAATTGTCCACTCCACATTAACATGCACCGTCAGCCGATTGAAAGGATTCGCCGATAGCAGAAGAACGAGATTGTTATTTAGAAACGAACGGACTACCGCACAAAAGAGACAGGACCAAGAGGCCGACCCAAATATCAAGGTCTCTCTAAGTTTGAAGAAAGAATGAAAACTATTAGACCACTCCTGTAGAAAAAGTTCAGACTGGGACAGGCACCTTCATGGGTTACATGATACAACAAAGCTTGCCCCGGGCTAGCATTAAGCTACGTACTCACTTGAGCATTCGTGTGGACGCTGATTTCAGCGTGCGCTCATTCAATGCTCTGGTGAATACGCGGCTTTATATTTGGAAAGGAACTTCGATTGCCCTGTCACCATGACCGACGCTACTTGAGGGTAGGGGGGGGGCGACTACCCCCCCTGCCTTTATAGCCCAAACGTGATAAACGTAAATTGCGAAAAACTGCCCCCCTGACATTTTTACTAGCGGCGCCCATGCCTGCAACTAAGTGTTCAGATCACTGTCCGCCAAAGAAACGGATGTGGAAGACTATGCAGATTAGCCCAGAAGAAACTGACATTGGCAAGCTCGTCATGTCTTGAGAGCTAACTCAGGAGGATTCAAAGAAGACGACCGGGTTTGCCTGTATAAATAATCCCCATAGAAAGAAAGATGGATCTACAAAATTAACGCCGTTCTGGGAAGGGCCGTACAAGGAAAAGACGAAAATCGGAAGACGTGGCCAACAATCCAACGCAGCTGAAAGTAGTTCAATTAGAAAAATTAAAGTCCTATTATGGTGAAGCAATAGTTTTTGATAATGACGATCAAAATTAGAGAAGGGCCAATGTAACGAAATACCCTACGCCCCTGCATGGCGAGCGGTTACTTATCAACCAATATAGTTCCGAGAATTCGGCAAGAAAGCGGCGGCCAGTTCGAGTTGGATTATGTCACCATCCGTGCGTCATCAAAGCGTGGAATACCGATAGATATACTAGAGTTCTGAAATGGACAGTTCATGTCGCGGCAGAAGTTCTCGATCCTTCCATCGGGCTACATAAGCAGGGCGATTCGAGCGGACGGTGTAGTTGAGCTTGAAGCGAAAGTTTACAAAAGTTGGAGTTGAAAGTATAAGTTTATGAAATACAATCGTATCCAGTGAATTTATTGTGTATATTCGAGTTGTATAATAACTTTATTAAAATTAATTATTCTTGGAGCTGTCAATGAACGAGTCATAACTGTCCTGTATTTGTCTGTAGCCACGAACAGAATAGTAGTTTAATGACGGGTGTTCTATGTAACTAGTGATCAAGGGGATGTTCCGGCAGAGGCCTATTCATACGAAAAGTCAAGGGCGTCGATATGGGGGAGTTATGGGGGTAATTCCCCCCTCCCTCCAAGAATAGTTATAAAGCAGTATTTTTAGTATTTTAAATAAAATTTAAGCCTTTACACCCACCAAGAAAAAAAAACAAAGCCTTTAACCACCAAAAAAAATTTGCGACGCCCTTGCGAAAAATAGAATACTTGTAAGTAACCTATCTATTTTTTTTGTGTTGAGAGATATGGATGAACCAGTGGCAACCCATATTGATTATGTCATTGATTATGTCATTCGAGTATAGGGTTATTCACTAAACCGAAGGTCAGCACTCAGAAGTCATAGGTACACATAAAGAACTATGACAGATGAAATATCGTCGGTAGGATACAAACGTGATATGACGTAAATTCCACGTCTTATTTGGAACTAAAATTAGGAGACTTTTCTGTCAATGAATCGTAAATGTTAGTGAAAATTCGTCAGAGTACGTCATGGAAAAATAGTAGAATCATCAATAAATTCAATGTAACTGACCCTTCTCAAGGCGTAACGCTGATAATACTAAAGAGCTGGCCATTGGACTGGCATTACACCATTTCTCTACGAAATTCTAACTCACCAAAAAGTACACCAACATATCCGCAAAGGCAGCAGAGAAACGAAAAGGTTATTTCGCCACGAACCGAACGATCGAACGTCATCACCAAACACAACACAATATTATAACAAAATAATCTCTGACCCCTAGACTTAGACTCGAACAAATCTCCGCGTTCGTAGTCGAGAGCACTTGAAATCAACACTTCCCGACTTGACTGTACCTCACATTCGCATTGCACGAAGGTGCAACGACACCGTTTCTTTCGGTGCTCATCTTCATCCACACGACGACGAGCCAGAACGAGACGGAACTACGTTTAACGAAATCAAGAGTCCCGAACCGCGCGATAAAGCTCGAAAGAGGAAAAACTCCGGATCGGACGGAGGATCGCAAACGGAGAGAGAGAAGAGAAAAAAAAAACGCAAATATGTTTTCCGAGCTTTCGCGACCGGTTTACACCGCACAAAAATGCCAAGAGCCGGCTCTCTCGCTTAAACGGAGCAATTGTCGATTAATGTAGAAAATACACCGAGCACGGGACTGCCCACAGCTCGGTCAGCTTAGCGGCTCTCAACGATCAGCGCGAAGACCACAAGTGGTGATATGGATATTTGGTATGCGGGATCCGAAGAGGTTAGCTAGATCTATAGGGTGTGACAAAAAATTTCACCGGCCGAGTTATATAAATGCACGTGGTTACCTTAGCGCACGCCTATGCATAGTACGTGTCTTAGGCGCCCAAAACCAATTTTCAAAGGGGTGTGCCTAACTTGCAGATCAGAACATTTTCAGTTAGATGTCTTGTTAATATTTTATATTAATCAGATCATATATATTATCTATAAATTAGTGTGAGAATAAAAAAAGGACCAAGATTTTGTGGCATAGGTATTTGAAAAATTATTTCTTGTGCGAAGGAAAATACAATTAAGAAAGCGCGAGAATTTCAAAAAAAGTCGAAAAGACCTCACAAAATTCTTATGGAAAATGACTCGGCTAAATTTCGTGAATTTTTGGCATGTTGTAGATTTTGACTTCCTCGGCAAAAGTGTCTATGGGCACAACAAAATTAGCCGACTAGTTTTCGAGATACAGGATGTCAAAGATGAAAAGTAAAGCTTTTTGCTGAGAACTTTTAACAATTCTAATAATTAACAAAACGTCTATTTATCCTGCTAATACCATGCCTCAATGATGGTACAATATATCAAACATTCTTCACTTCATTCATTTCATGTATACAGGGTGAGTAAAAATGTTCAGTCCAATTTTCTTAGAACAATGTCCATTTTGGTTTCACTTTGTATTTTCTTATTATTATTATTATTATTATTATTATTATTATTATTATTGTACAGCAGCACTGGCCATTAACCGCAGGTAATTCTATATAGAACCGTACTGCACGCCGGATCTTCTAACAAATTCTCATGAGATTTTTCTGTTGAATGCCAGCCGAAGCTTCACATTCAAACAACGACCTTCCTGAGAGTGTTCCGGCTCAGATAGAGCGTGAGAATAACGGCCTAGGACATTCTCCCCAAACGGAATTCTGCAGGCTGGTTGGTTCTGGTCCCAATGAGAGTTGTTGCTACCCCTGCTCTTGCTTGCATCAGCCCTCTCGTTCCTTCGTGCACAGGTACTCAGACTGGTTTTAACCTTGCTCTGTGCTCCCAGATCGTTAAGTTTGTATAACTAAATGCATAATCTCAGGACCTTTATTGCAACTTGAATATTCGAGAGAATGACTATAGGTTAACTTCTGGGTCTTTGTGTCAGTGTACCTACTAACTTATTTCGACAAGTCGCAAATATGTTTTTCGAGCTTTCGCGACCGGTTTATGCCGCACAAAAATGCCAAGAGCCGACACTCTCGCTTAAACGGAGCAATTGTCGAATAATGTAGAAAATACGCCGCGCACGGAACTGCCCACAGCTCGGTCAGCTTAGCCGCTCTCAGCGATCATCGCTAACACCACAAGTGATATGGATATTTGGTATGCGGGATCCGAAGAGGTTCGCTAGATCTTAGGGCGCGACAAAAAATTTTACCGGCCGATATATAAGTGCACGAGGTTACCTTACACAAACCCAATTTTTAAAGGGCTAACTTGCTGCAGATCAGAACATTTTCAGTTAGTGTCATATTGACATAAGATTAATATTTTATATTATATTAGCAGACGCTGTATTTTCCATGATCTGAATCACTTGGGGTTTTGCGAGTGACGATAGCGCATTTGGTGTTGACAAGTCCCCGTGAAGTACAAAGCACGCCGTGTATTCCATGACCTGGTTTTTGTTCGAAATTCCTATTCTTCAAACCGTAAAAATGCCATTTTAAACATTTTTAAAGAAGGCTGAACCTGTTTTCAACATTTCCGCCTTCTTCAAAAACTGTGAATACGTCAAAGTGTATCTGCCTTTTTTTATTATCGTCACTCGCAAAGAAAGTTTCTCGCTGTGGTCGATTTTTACTTCAGTGTTTTTCAATACGCTCTCTCCTTCAGCTGCTCCGGTATAAATAGTGGCCTCTATGATATTCTTCCCCAGCTTTGTGTGTGACACGTAGTCTGGTGCCCCCTTACACAATCTCGGTGCATCCAGATTACGTATCGGCAGAACCTTCAGCTCCAGTTTATGGGAAGGTACGCCTGTTCTTTCCAAGGTGTTGAGAAAATCTACTGGTTGAGTTGTACTTTACTCAGTGCTTTCCCATTTGTGTCTACTGATGTGTATATTTTTGATGCGCTGACCAATCCTTCCAATATATTATTTTTTGGCGAAGCCGCAGACACACAATCTTTGAAATTTTCCAATTTTGGCGAAGTCATAAAAAAGATGAAATTTGCATTAAAAAAATTTCCGAGCAATTTTTCTGTTCTGGAGTTTCGAGCCTAGCAAGGAATTTAGCAATTAATTTTCTTTCATCATATAGAAGACATTTAGGGTGCGAATAAAAAGAGTACCGCCATTTCTGGCATAGGTATTTGAAAAATGATTTATTGTTTAGAGGAAAAGAGAACTAAGAAAGTAAAGAAATTTCTCATCTCAAATATGGCTTTTCTTTTCACTTTGTATGTTAAGTTTTCACTTAAATAAGTTAAATTAGTTATTTTATGTCAAGCAATTTGTGAGGTGTGTGTAGGAAAGAAGTACTATGATTTTGATTTTTATAATGCAACGTTATAGAAACGTCAGTCAAAAATTATTTCTGCCAATTACAGAATTCAAAGTTTTAAAATGAGTATTATTAATGGGAAAAATAGATGTTAGTGATCTGTTTCAATGCAAATTGATTGTTTAAGTTGCACTTTTCATTTTCTTACACCAAGTGCCGTACCTTAATAAATCATTTGATTTTTTTATGAATGTAGAAAACATGTTGCATGCAACTCCTGCAAAAATTGTTTATTGCACTCGACGTGTTGTCCAACTCTGCCTATTTTTCATCCTTTCGAGTTTTTATTTTTGAAAATATGAACACGATATATTTCTACCCAAGAGTTTTGCAATCGCACAGATTTTATTCTTTTTTTTTTAGGTACAGATATGGACCTTTCTCAAAATGGAGGGGTGGAAGCCAAACCAGTTGAATTTTCATCTTCTGAAACATATTTATTCAGTTAAAGTGAGGAAGTTGAAAGTAATGAAAAAAATCACTCACACGGCTCATGTGAAACCCAGCAATGCGATCAATTTCAGCCCTGGATGTCGAATTATTATTATTAGAAAAAAATCCGATTTACTGAAATTCGACCTACAATCGATATTAGTTTCATTCTTTTGATATTTATTACTAACATACCGGTTGAATCTAGATCAGTACAGTACGTTCAACAAATCTTCTCGTGAGTTCTGAATTCATAAAACAATGTATAATTTATCGAAGTTAGAACGCGAAGACGAAATCGGATAAAATAGAAAGGTCACAGTTAATCAATTCAAAATGGTCGGCGCAGTACTTAGATTCAGCTTTGTATACCGGGCGGATCCTACTTTCCAATGAGTTGGTAGCTGGAACTTTAAAAACAGTAAACGAGTTAATGTACCTTACTGAACCATAGAAACATTAGACATAGACCTGCAGTGGTGAGAATTGTTTATTAATAATATTCATGAATTAACGCACTGTGATCTCAACTTGGCAGTTCTTAAAGGAAATAATGGATATACAAATCTGAGCAATACTGCAAAAGAAATTGTGGAGTCTATAAATTAACTTGTGGTACTTGTTATGTTTTATATTGGACAAACAGGTAGAACCTTCGAAAAACACATAACTGAACATAGGAATTGCTATGTAAACGGCAAAACAAATTTATCTTTTGCTGGCCATCTACTCGCAGAACATCATAATTTTTATCATGATTTGGAAATACTTCCTATTAGAAAGTTTGGGAATTAATAAAGAGAGAAGAAGTACTATATAAATGTAATTGTAACCGAATTCCATCTGTGATTGGAGGGAATGTACAAAACTGTTTCCTAATTTATTAACTCAATATACTTCTACATGAAGGAGCCATTGTATGGCGAAATAATATGACGTGGTTTTATTTTTTGAAGTTAACATTGAAGTTTCGTAGGATGAGATGACATATGGTACTGAGAGCTCACCTGATCAACCTCATGTGTGTATTAACCTGTACATGTATTTAGATATTATGTCGATTTTATATTCATATGTGATCAAGGAAAGCCACTTTTAAAGAGTACTGAAGATGAAACAATAAAAGTTTCCCTCCAATTTCAACAGCTCAAATTAAAGTTTCATTGTAAACGTTATCAAGGATTTTCATCTGAAGTTTCCTTTGTTACTACTTTCCTTTGCCAGTTTAGAAAGAGTATTATTAATTGTCTCGTTCACTCATTATTATTAAGTAATAATGTGTGATCAATGAAGTATCGAGTGTTTTTTTTTGTATCTGAGATCTGAGTTTGTCGAAAAAATATTGTGTGTAATTCGAGCACAAAGTGTAATTCCGTAGCGCGGTCACTTTGTGCTCTAAATACATAAGTATTGTGCATGTCAAGTCATTACTTCACGTGCAAATCAATAAAATGTTGATGACAAGTGAATATTACAAAAATATTTTATTCAAGGTTTCTGGAACATGCATTTTTTTAAATCTGCTGATAAACTCTTTAGACGCATTGGAATTTGCTCAAAATTCCCGTCAACCGGATGCACCCTTACGAGCAACCCTCAGAAGTCTTGGAGGGTCAGGTATAGCCGAGTGGTTGAAAGTGCTGTCTTTCAATCATTTCTGGCTGCCTGTCGTGGGTTCAATGCCTAGCAACTGCAGAATTTTTTTCTGATTGTCCGAGAATGTGCTGGAAATCGCACGTTAAAAGGTAAGACCTCGTTCTGAGGGCTGCTGTTCGTAGGGGGGATGACAGCAGGTTAAAGGAAAACATAATTTTAAACAATTTTAACTTGGGCAAGCTCCACTTCAACAAAATACCTCAGTTCCCTGTACATAAACCGGACAACTCTAAAATGTTAATGTTTTGATAACAAATGTAATAACAAAGATAGGTTTGTGGTAATACATCGCGTGGTATACAGTAGTTAAATTATCGATTTGAAATGTTTTTGAACTCTCTTACTGATAAAAGAAAAATGTTTCACAATTGGAAATTGATTTGCATATCAACATGGAACCGAATTAAATAATTACATTCAAAGATCAATAATGAAACAACAGAAAAAACGTAGAATAAACAAAGGGTTTGTAGATACTATAACACGTTCAGTATAATATTCCAGAGTTGGACGATTTCGTTGTCTCTGCTGTACAAGACCAAGTTCAACAACGGTTTAGGTGAACCGGGTTCAGCTGCTAAGAAACTAGAAATTTCATTGGCAAATTCCTAGCAACTGAGTTCGGTTCACTTGAACCGTTGTTGAACCTGTCATCTATAACTCGCCCTTGGACTCACAAGTGTCTGACTTCGGAGCTTTTATGGATGCTTGGCTATCTGACAGTATATTTTTGTTTTTCCGGGTGCCCTTTGCAAGTCACTCTTGGGCACAAATCTCCATAGCACGTACTTCTGCTTGAAAGATGGTTGGGGTCTTTTTGAGTGCCTGGAACTTGTCACTAACACCCACTCCAGCCCTTTCATCTATCTTGGATTCATCAGTGCACCACACTGATGCATACCTCTCCAGTTGAGGTCTGTTCTTTTCGCAAATTTGGTCAAACTGTAACTTGAAGTCGTACCTTACTGGCACGTCATCTGTCGGTTTAGACATGGCTTCTAAGAAAATGTGTTCCAATGTCCGATTAGTCTGCTGCTTCTTTCATACATTCCGGGCAATGGCGCAATGTTTAGCAATATCTCAATGCTGCAGTAGGGCACGTAAATATCGCCCCTGTGATTCCCAGACAAGCCTGCCGCTGCACTTTCTACAGCTTGACTTGTTCAGAAGTTTTTCACATCTCTGGCCATCATATCAGTGGAGCATATGGGATGATCGTTTGGTATGACCAGCTTGCCACTGCAGCCCTGGAAAGAGTGTGCTTGATTTAGCTGTTCTATATCAGCATTTGTCGATTATTTTCTCCACAGTTTTTAGGAGAAAGGAGGTGATACTCTGAGACTGATGGTTCGTCCATGAGGCGTCTGCCAGTGTTTGGTGTGATCGCTGGATTCGGTAGATTCCTTTTTGAATTCGGCTAATTATAAGTGTTTGATCTCTCAATAAAGGTTGAAGATATTTTTTTATAATTTCAATTGGAGGAAACTCTACTGATAACGAAGCTACATACGGAATCAAATCTTCCGTTTTTTTCGTTTTTTTTTTCATCGTATCTCTGAGAATATCATGTTGATTACTTATCAGGTTCAACTTATCTGAATTGGTTAATGAAAGCTTATGAAATACGTCTGATAAAAATATTCACATTATATTTCATTCACGAGATCAAACGTGGCGTCTTAAATGTTCAAGGCAACCTTGAAACTAAACGTATTAGCAATAAAAAATTATCTGAAATTCTGAATTGCTAGTAGGTGCCATAATACGATTTTATAAAAGTCCAATTTAGTACATTTCACCAACAACAATCAGTAATTTGAAAAAACATCCTGTGTACTAGATCCTCATGTCTTTCTAGACGTCAACTGAGGTCCACTCGAAGCCAAAAAATACTTCAGAGTGCTGTCAGACGGTAGCCTAAAAATTTACGGAAGTCAGTATTAAATAAATCAATAAATGATAATTGAGTGGGGAGAGAACAAAGATCTAGGCCACTCTAACATTATGTAGGTCGAAAAAATCGATGCTTCAGATATGCCGTCAGACAGACTGATTAAGATCATACCTAAGCTGTCAAAAAGGTACAATATAATACATGAATGGATTCAAGACAAGTAATGTGGTAGCTGCTGAGATTTACGAAGGGTCTTAGAAACCAACCTATAAGTCATTCTCTCGAATAGTTAAGCGACAGTGAAGACCCTGCGTCATGCAGGTATACTTCCAGAAAATTTGGCAGACACAGGAAAACCGTAATTATCTAGGAGCACAGAGAAGATAAAACTTATCTGGGTACCAGGTCACAATGGCATCTAGGAGATGCGAGAAAGCAACCGGCCTAGCAATAGCGGGGAGAGCAGCAACTCTCCTCGGACTCGGCTACATCATCTTCCTGGAAGAATGCCCCAGGCAATAATCACGGGAAAATGAGGATGATGGTGCCAACCTACCGGATATAAAAACCAACTCCGTCTGAGTAGGAACGTCTGGTAAAACTCAGGACAGGTCTCTAGACACCAAGACGAATATCTTCAGACTTCAGAAGAGTGGGAGTTACACACAAGATAACTGCAGAGGTTGAATGCAGAATTACCTACCTGCACTTCCACGGATGGCTGGCCTCGCCGATCGATGATAATAAAGTCGATTTTGTTGATGGATATCATCGAATACCTGATTAGCACAATTGAATCTACTACAGTTTTATATATTCATCGACTACTGATAAAACAAAAAAAAAACTCACCCTAGCGCCGAGGAAGCGCGCTTCTAGGAGCTCCTGTTTCCGGGGGTCGAGCGCCGCCTGGAAATGCTCCATCTTCACTCCAGCGCCTGAAAAAACGCCAAGGAGATTTTAGAGATTATATTCATTCACAGAAGACCCACGATCTCACAAACAACCCGAATGATTTGTTGAGATCTTTTACAGGGCCGACTTGAATGAGAGATTAATTCGATCACGTTTTATCTAGGCAACATTTGTCAACTGAAATCATTGATGGATTAGCAGTGACAGCAATAAGATGCACTCAAATATCCAGGAGTGATTATTTCGAAAACAGAAAGAAATTCAGCAGCATTCACCTCAGCAAAATGTTTTGTGAATCTATCACTTCTGACCATGTTTTATATTTTCGAGATTATAAACTGGGATAGAACTACTTTTGGTGAGTACTTTCCAAGCATTTTCACATAATCGTCATTTATAATGATACATCGTGAATAGTAAAAAAAAAACATTTCAGTATATGAGAAAACAGTGTTACATAACCCCGAAGACGACTTTATTTAAATTCGAAACGTCGACCAGAAAACAATCTATTAAGTATACTGATCCCAAGCTCAACTAACCTCCGACATTAATATTTATTGGATCACCAATTTATCAGATTTTAAAAATATTTCTATTGTTCTCAACAACCCAACAAATTTCTATATTCATAATAATTAACAAAAAAAAGTTGAGAGCAAGTTGATACTACAGTTTATTCAAAGAGATAATAATTATACTATCAATTTTGACACATATCAACTATCTGATAGGAATGATCTATTTATTCATACACGATCAGAAAAGAATTCGTCTCATAATGAACAGACACGGCTTCAAAAATTTTTCTATATAACTTCGATATCAGTATTATATAAAAGTGATTTTAAAATAAAATATGGGACGTAGATAAGAAAGAGTATCGGTTCCAAAACTGTTCCTTGTGGTATACCAGTTTTTAAAATTTGTTCCTCATTTATTTCGATCCCAATTTTCACCCGCTGGATTCGATTTGATATGTAGTTTTCCAACATCACGTATGAATTTCCTCGAATGCCATAGTTATGTAATTTTTCTATCCATCATTCGTGATCAAACTTGGTTCTTGGCCAGGTACAGAAAAACGGCCAAGCATTTGGTTGACCTGACCATGGCCTTCACGGTCACTTAGTTTTCAACTTCTTTTGGTGGGGAAAGCACCCTGTATAATTTTCGTAGTGGTCATAGTTGACCTTGTATATACAGCCCAAATCTCATTATGTCGATGACACCCCAAAACAAACTTGATTATGGGAACTAAATGTCGAAAATATTGCATATTTCACGCCATGCTAATTCCTATTTTATATCATATCGAACAAAATTAACAGACCAAATTCAAGAAATTCTTGCTTATGCTCAATAACTGAGTGAAAATGGTGAATCAGTTTGCTTTATATGAAAATATACTCTTCGTGAGGCAATGAAAGGAATTGGAAATGTTTGTTTTCATTAAAAAAAATTAAGAATCCAATAAAATACTGACCAAGTCGAATGAGAACAGCAACATACCTTGAAAAAGTGGACTGCCATTTCAATTTTGACACAGCATTTTTCTCGGCAAAAATAGAACTGGTTCAAGAATAAAACGATTGTGAAAACACGCTTCAATTTTCTCAAATTGCCAAACAACACTCAACGGTGGACTATAAATACTGGGTGAATAACAAGAAGATTCACCCAAGTCACGAGAATGAATTCCGCTTTCAATAAAAGAAAATGCTGTTGGATTCCTGAGCCTACCCAAACGATACAATATGTATTCGAAGTTTTCAAGTTAGGTGAAGGAAAGGAATTTCTCGAATGAATATTAGAGGAGGCACTGAAGAGTTTCCCGAACGTCATACATTGTTGTTTCAGAACAGTAAATCAGTATAGTTTTTGGTAAATTGCTATAAACACTTACATTTTCTTTCACAACTAGATAATTTTTAACATTGAAAATTGGCCACATGTCGTTGAATATTCCATTCCCTTGACATTTTCCGGGAAATGAACAAGAAGAGTATCATGATCGCTATAGTAGCAGTATACTTACTCATTTCTCACAAGACTTCCTAGGCAGTAATTCACCAGTTATTCTGCTGTAATAGTGATAATTTTTCCTCTGTAGAAATCATTTCAAAAATATCTTGAATACCTACAACAAATTCGAAAAGCTGTCAAAAGTGTTGTTCATGGTCATCATGCGTTGCTATGGACTGTACCATCTTAGTTAACGGTTACTAAGGAACTTTCAATAACATTTTCTGAACGCCATATAGATATGATAATATATTTCCTTGCTTAACAACCAATCAGTGGATTTCAAATTTTGAAATTCAGCCAATAGAATCGGAACTACAGTGAAAATATAGCATGTCGCTGTATTTTCACGGTGATAAACCTGCTTAGTTTTTGTTTTACTATCTGTCAAGTGAAAATAATGATTTAAATTATAAACGTCAAATGTATGTGTTTTGACTAGTTATCTTTATTTATCAGTATGAGCGATCGTTGGGGACAAAGGTTCATTGGTATTATAGATGAGGCCATGGAAAAGAGTATTCCGTTGAATACGGCTAGAAGTAAAGCATCAATTACCAGGTGACACGATTTTTCTTTATTTCAAATCAATATATTGTCGTCCTAAATATAATTCGTGGTATGATTAAAAACCTATAATTTTTTGGAATATCAATTCATTGGCAATCCCAGTGCAAGAAAACACGTCCTGTGGACTCGTTGTATTTTCAGCTTTGGGATTGCAATTCATTAATATTCCAAAAAATTATCGGTAATCACTTATTATATTATCCCTGATAATATAGTGTTTTCGGCGGATGATTTATACCGAAAAGTATTTTAGGCCTCCGTCCAGAAACACTGATTTGGCATTCATATAACGCGTCTTGACACTCTTTTGCCTGCCTAGATATGAAAGAGTCAGTTAACTTTTTTTTATTGCCTGCCTAGGCAGAAAAGTGACAGTTTTACGTCATTCAATAAGGATTGTCAACGGACAGGGCCCGATCTTGCGATTTAGCCGCTCCGGACAAAAATAATTTTCGCCGCCCTTTACAAACTCTAACACCATATAAGTCATGAGATTGTTATGTTGGAGGAGTCTTCTAAATAACCAATGGAAAAATAATAGGTAAAATCTTTTCCTATACTGTGTGTTTCCTAACTACGGTACGAAACAGTAGAGGGTGATTCGTTAGGTCGTTTTAAGAAAAAAAGTTCCTATGAACATAAGTCCGGAATTGCTTCGTTTCTGAGATACAGGTGAGATACACAACAAATTCTAAGGGATTATTGTGGAAGTCAGGTAATCCACATACATTTTAATTTTTTTTAAGCAAAATTAACGCCCAAGCCAAATTTCAAAATAAATCATTAATAAAACTTTTTCCCGCAAATGATGCCAACTTTTTGAATAACACTGTATGTGTCGAATATTCGACACAAATAATGATTCATCATTCGAAATGCGAAATCATTAACTTCTTGACGAGCCCTCCGAAGCATACGAGTGCACGAGTGTTTTGTTTTATACGTGCCTATCAAAGACACCAATCCTTGCAGAAAACCCACAAAATGGCGTTGTTCCTCCTCGACCCGGATGTGACACGACTCTTATTGTGACGTCATGAGCATATCTCGCGTGCTGTGTCAACATTGATCGGTTGGGATCTAGGGGGTACGTTTCACCCGCACGCCACCCACAGTGGGATGGGGACCCCCAATTACAACCGTCAGATGGAGCTGAAAATTGAAAAAGCTTGCACTATTCCGAGCTACGCCCGGAAAGCTGGACCCGGTTGATTCAAGGGTGTGGATTATACAGAGCTGCAGGAAGTCAAGATGATAGAAAGAATGAAAGTTGAGTTGTGAAAGAGATTCAATTGGAACTGTATAGTTAATTTATTGATCTTAAAGGAGAAACCCTCCACTATTCAAAATATCACTTTTGAATAGCTGATTTAGTTTCAAGTGAAACGGGTTCATTCAACTAAAAGTGTGAATATAAGATATATATTTCAATCACTTACAGCTCGAGACCTGACTGCCAAAAGCAATTTGCCACAGGGACACAGGATACCATCAGCAATAAATGCATGAGAAAGAAGAATTATAATCAAATTATGGGATATAAAACAAAGCTAACAAAAATGTATATCATGCTCATGCAACAATCAATCAAAGATCTCAACACGGATGGTGATTGTTTCAGATAGATCTCTAGAAAGTTCAGAGAAACTGAAAGCCGGTATTTTCGACAGTCTTCAAATAAGAAGGATGATCAAGGATACAAACTTCAGTAGTTCTATGACAGATACTGAAAAAAATGGCTGGAGACTTTGTTTGAATAGCACAATATTTTCTGAGAAACAAAAATGATAAACGCTACGCGGTCCATACATGATGGATATGTCGCACTTGCGTAGCAGTTCGATTGAAACACGAGCTTCCTCCACAGCCATCTGGATCGATAACCTGAATATCTTGGTGATCTGAGTTCAGAACAAGGAGAACGGTTCCA
Source organism: Chrysolina haemoptera (assembly GCA_958298965.1). Classification (NCBI taxonomy): domain Eukaryota; kingdom Metazoa; phylum Arthropoda; class Insecta; order Coleoptera; family Chrysomelidae; genus Chrysolina; species Chrysolina haemoptera. Next base: position 11,188,455 of record OY282586.1, on the reverse strand, counting down.
TCAAGATATTGGTACTGTGGAGTAGCGGTACCAGGGTCGCTGGGATGACCACATGATGGCGTATTACTGTTGGACCATTAAAATAGCCCGTGTGAACAATGACAAGGAAGAGAATCCTATTATTATTTATCAAGGGAATTATAAGGATCTTAATTAGCAAAGTTTGCGTTCCGAAGGCCTCTGGCCCGAGGGACAACAATTCCCTGAAGTTATTAAGGCTCATTAATTCTCGTGGTATATAGATAATTTTTTTCTGAACGATTTCAATAAAACTTTGTTCAATTTCAAAACGAAAAAAATGTACCCTGTATATTTGAATCAGGTTGATTATAGGAGTTTTGTTGTTGCTAGGTTGTTGCAATGTTACTTGTTTATAATCAGAACTTTGTTATCAAACTGTGTTTGCGTTAAAACTATGTTTCCTACCCCAAATATAAAGGAGGATATTTTGAGAAAAGCTGGAAAAGCAAGAGAAATCATCAATTCCATCGAAAAGTGAATCTGTATACAAAAAAGAATACAAAATATATCTGGAGTGGCTAAAGTGGCTAACACGGAAAAATGTTATGCCAAAAGATGCCACTGAAACTGTATTTCTGGCATATTTTCGAGAACTGGCAAGGAATTTTCTATGTCTTTCGGTAGATTTCGTAGTAATTGTGTTTGTTCGTTGCGGTCAGAAACTTATAGTCCGAATTCTTTATGGACTAAACGGTCAATGCTGAAATCGATGATGACTACACATGAGAAACGAGATATCACCAAGTTTAATGAACTAGAGACTTTTTTGACACGGAAGAGTGAGAGTTATAAGCCGAAAAAGTCTGCTGTTTTATCTGCTGAAGATGTCATCAGATTTCTGAAGAACGCTCATAATGAAATTAATTTATTGCTTAAGGTAAATTTTTTCTTATTTTTCTTTTTGTGTGTATTTATTTCCTTTTTTTGTTATAGGTTGTTTCGATTATGGGTTATTTTGGAGGATGCGTATACGTTTGTTGATTTCTATTCATCATGTACATATCACGTCAGTTTTAGCCAGCTATCTGCCACCTTTTATAAATTATATTGAGGGTCCCATTAGTACCATGCTAATTTATTAACAATTTATGAATTTGTCGTTTGTCTAAGATTTGACGAAATTAACACCTACTGTGCATATCTCTACCGAATTTCGGCAAGAAATCTCTGCTGATGATGGTAAGTGTGCCGAAAACGTTCGAGATTTGAACCCAATTCCGGTGTTTGTGTACGATACTTAACAATCGGTCACATAAATGAAATAATTAGCAAGTACATACACTGATAAAAAGGATATTTTGCATCAATGCATAATTGCATTGATTCAAGTCGATTGTATTCTTGAATAGGTCCAACCAAATATTAGTTTGATTTTTTGACAGAATCCTCTTGACCACTTGAAAGGAAACTGTTTTGAGACATATGAACACTTTCTTCACTGAATAATGAGAGTTGTTTGGTGCAAGAATATTTCAACTTGGATAATGAACACTATTGTGAATACTTTCTTTGTTCGATGGTGTGAGTTGGTTGAGGCAAGAATATTTCAACTTCAATAACGAACAATATTCTTCTTCATAATGCAATACATTTTTGAATCAAGATTATATGCATTTGGAGGCTCAGTACAAATGTGCACTTGGTTATAAAAATATGCCATGGAAGCTATGTTCATATGTTACAGTTCAACAAACAGAGAACAACTGCGAACAATTGAGGTATAATGGTTATATATGAGAATAGTTTTGTAATATTTTAATTTCAGAAACTATATAATCAACGTAGGTACCTCTTCGGTGACGCATAGAAATGCGATCGAATATAGAAACGATAGCGTCATTCGCCATTATCACACACCTGTTGAAAACAGAAATATCTTCAACCTACCTCCACAACTGGTCCATAAATGACCTAAATTCAAATCGTGCAGAAATAATTGGACCTCCATATTGCACTTCTGTAGCAGCACATTTGCACATGAGCGCTGTGTCAAATACAAAACTATAACAACTTAACTTATGATTCAAACACAACCCCCAAACGAAACGCGGGCAAAAGCAAACAGGATAGAGGTCCCAGTCGGCAGTCGCAGTGCGCGCTTTCGCGTGGGTTCGCTTCGTTCTGGTAGCGGGGTTTCGCCAAGAAATCATGTTCTTGAGTCAAAAGGAGCATATTTCACAAGTAGGAGTTCTCTAGGGTAAAGAGTTGGAATGTATTAATGCAAACAAATTCATTTCAAGATAATTTATGTAAAGAAGCAAACAGTTCAATAAGTTTGAAATAAGAGTATATTCATCAATTAGAAATAATTATTCTTTTCAGTAGATGATTCTGTTCAAGAGGATATATATATTTGATTGAAGACATGCTTTTTATCAGTGTACAACTTTTTTTTCTGGATTGCGATTTTCTGTTCAATAATATTGCACATGAAAAGTGACGCCAGTGGAATATGTACAAAAAGTGTGTAGTAAAGGAGAAAATTATTATTTGTTCTCATTATGGTTATGGGTTTTGGTGGTGCACAGGTAGATACGCGTGTTCGAATAACCGCGCCGTGACCGGCCTCGTACATGGCATCACATGTTAAAAGGCAAGGGCTGCATCTTCCCTAGCTCGCACAAGTCTCTCGAGGACTTCTGAGTGTTGCTCGTAAGGGGGCAGCCGGTTGATGGAAATAACAAATTTAACAACAACAATTAGCATAATATGTCAAATATAGATATTTTTCTCAAGATTGTCTTCTTCGAAAACCGGCTGCATCCTTGTGAACAATCCTAACTTGCGCGAGCTAAGGGATACGTGGGTAATATTTTTCAACGTGAGATCTCAAATACGGCCAAGAATCGACTGAAACGTTGACTAAACATTTTTCACCTAGTCTAACCATTTCATCAATGGTTTCAAGATACGGAGTAAAGAAAAAAGCGAATAGATAAAGTTTTTAAATTCGATCCATTTGCTTTGGAAATCTAGAGCATATATAGGAACGAAACTTGCCACCACAAATTGCTTCAACTTTACAGAGATTTTACCCAGACCTTATAACGTTTCGAATACAACACCTGGATTATTATCAATTACGCAGATGTTTAAATAAATATCGGCCGTTACTAAGTCAACGTGACAATGACATAAGTGAGTTAGAGAACCTTCAAAAAAGGTCAGTAATTCAATATAATGATGCAACAATAACAAGAAATGTCCAACACTCTTTACCTTGATCTGTTACGAAATATAGAACATTCATCAAGAAATAAGCCCGAAATAAGCACTAAACTAAACTAAAGAATTACAACCAACACTAAATACCGAGCTAAATATTAAAAACCAACATTGCAGATTTTTAAAAATAAATCCTTATCTTATCTGTGGCGTTACAATGAGCTGCTGAATGATTCAATTGCCCGATGGTAAACGTGCAACAAACCTCAACGAATAATATCAGGAAAGGATAACGAATTGTTTTTAATAAATTATACACGGGTGTGAAGTTATCCACATCCACAAATGTACACTGAGAAAAAGTTAACTCGGATGGTAAAATGTTTCTTTCTCACTTAAATGATGAATTAGACATTTCTAAATGGTTCCATCATATTTAAAAGATTGGTTGATTACCATGGAATATGAGTATTGGGGTGATTGTTGATGCTATGAGAGAGGGTGAAATGGGGGTGATATTATTTAAATGAATAAATATAGTATTGAAAGGGCGTTGTAGAATATTTTTGATAGTATATTTGATTTTAGGAGGCTAGACTACATATTTGTAGGTATATGAATTCATTTATAGCCCCGTCAGAGAGGGTGTGGCGGGGGGGAGTTTGTCGAAAAAAATCTATTTTCTGGGAATTCATAAACCTACAAATATGTAGTCTAGCCTCCTAAAAACAAATCTGCTATCAAAAATATTCTACAACGCCTTTTCAATACTGAATTTATTTAGTTGAATAATATCACCCCATTTCACCTTCTCTCATAGCACAAAAAATCATCCTAATAATCATATCACATGGTAATCAATCTTTAAAATATGATGGAACTATCGAGAAATGTCTAGTTCATCATTCAAGTAAGAAAGAAAAATTTTAACAACCGAGTTAACTTTTTCGTCAGAACTAAATATAAACAAATATTTAAAATTCAACTTTTTTCAAAATATCTCGAAATCCGAAAAAGATATCGAGCTTCTGCAAACTTCATATAAAAGAAATTTGGACTGTGCAACTTTTCTCTAATTTAATCAACATTATTTCCAACCGTTTCCGAGATCCTAATGCTATCCCACCCTTATCTTGGACACAATGTATATACATAGTGGAAATTGTAGACGATGACATGTAGTTCAAAGTGAGACTAGTGGAATAGGCCTACAGAGAAACTACTCGAAATACATTGTATAGAATGAAATAATCAAATACACCTTTTATGTAGGAAAAATTATGAGGGATATATTCAGTAAGTGTCTGCGACTAATACTTCCTGAGAAAAACGAGATTAACCACTGCATTGCGTATTATAGTGCGGTTTTTGGGGGTGAAGCTCACCCAACTAACTTAAGAACTCTTTGGATTTTGAAAGCTCTTTCTTCGTTGTGGATAATCTCCAAATGGCAAAACTTTATTATAATTTATTTTTTCTATTCGGCTATTATAATGATACTATAAATGACTAAACTAAAATTTCAAGAATTGCTTTTAATCCGGCAGTACCTTACGAAGCTTCTTCACTAAGACGAAATCAGAAATCACAACAGAATCCAGCAAAAAGTGTATTTACGAGTTCCCATGTGAACATGGAGATTCCAACAACGGATAGACCCAGAGGCCATATCCGTAAGAATAACCGAATACAAAAAGTGGACTCAACGAGGGGAAACATCTAAATCGAGAATGGATAACCACGCCTGGACAGAGCATTATCGAATTCTTTGGGCGAGTCTAGTGTTCTTCATGAAGAGGAACATTGGTTCAAACGAACATTCATAAAAAACCGCCTATATTGAAGACAATGGCGCCTTCAGTCAACCAAAGGTGGAAATTAAAAACGTATGGGGACCGCTCATGGACCGTTTAGGATAGATAAAAAGCGAGAAACCACGCGCGCCACAAGACCGCGCGTAATCACACCGTAATTACACCACTCGGACAGACCTATCAAAACATCGCGTAGCATCTCAAATTGTCAGTATTCACCTGAAGTTGACTGCGGATCCAAGCAATTGAAACGTTGGGAGAAATTGAGAGGTAGAAATATTTTAATCAACCATGGACTTCCGAAATGTAAGTAATCGTCTACAACCTTCAAACAAATATTTAAGTAGTTCAACTTCAAAGCATTGCTGTTGGATCCAATGTAACTTCTTGCAAACAAGAAACAACAACCAGAATCCATCCCCAATTTCACAAAATTCCAGATACGACCTCAGAATCGATTCGAGGCAAGCAGACGAAAAGGATGGTTAGAATAATCTGTTCCGCTGTGAGGTCTCGCCTGCCTGTCCAAAAGATGCTCGAGAACACCCGAGGGATTTTCCACGGTTTCCCAGATATATTCGAGACCGACGAAACCGGGAACGTGTGAGTTGTCTGCGTCTGTCAGAAATTCGGTTAAAGTTTCTAGCCAAGAGAGAAGTTATACCGGTTATGTGTATTTGCAGGGTGTAATTCGTCGTAATTGAGCAAGTTTGATTGGATGGATACACTCCGTAACAGAAATAGAAACAAGTTTCAACTAATATTTGGTGGTACCTGCCATTATTTAGTCTGGGGAATGTTTCGTTACTGGATACTTCGACTTTTCTCTCAAGATGGAGCCATATAGTAAAAGGACTCTACAGTTCGAAGAGAAATATTCAAAAACACAGTTTAGTTAGGACGGGTCGTGTTTTAGTTTAGATTTTTTGTGTGGTGACCTATATCTTTTCTGAAAAAGGTTCAGGTTAACATATTTCTTTGACAAAGTCAAATGAAAGTCTGCCATTTAGGGTGATATTTGCCATTTGCAGTTTCTTTCAACAACCTCCATTCTTAGTCTCATCCTCTCAATAAAATTTGTATATCATTCCATTCCGTCATATGATCGCCAGAAGACTAAGCTAAAAAACATTTGGTAATATATATAGAACCCTTCTCTACAATACAGAGTTATGAAACCCATAACACCACTAAATCACTAAATTAGGTATACATATGTCGAGAAGTTTAATGACTTTTGGTAAAAATCCAACAAGATAATAACACTAAAAAGCGAACGACAACAATCAAATCATATCCAATATCTCTCCGTTATCGACCGCTGAACTTGTGTCGACACCTAGTGTACTCCAAACCAAATTCGAGGATCTCCAGAAGCTATTAAGGATTCGAGCGTGTCCACAATCCGGATAATAGCGCCAACAGCAGAGAGTGCACAGCTAGGGCGTGGCCATCCTCTTTATCGAGATCCCGCCGGGAAACCTTTACACTTCCACCCTTTATTGCAGTTTGAATACATGCGGGGAAATCGCTTGGATGCATTTCCCTAATGAAATGATCTATCACCTGCTGGCTTCTGGCTTTTGTTTGTGGGAACCATTGGGATAACTATGCTATTAGGAATTTGTTAATTTTTAGGATTCTATTTTTCAACAAATTTTTTTGGTTTGAAACAATCAATCTTATTTTTATCGTTATGAAATCTAAAGGAAGTGCAAGGACAAAAATAGACCTAAAGGACGCATATTTATAACTTCGAGTACACATCGATTCTCAAAAATATCTGACTAAAGCGACACATAAGGATATTATTTTTACAAGAGACTACCTTTTGGAATTTCTTTTGCTCTTCATTTCAACGATCAATTACTAGCTAAAATAGGAGGAATAGTCTGACATGGAAAACATTTTAATCACAGTACATACAAGAAGAATCACATAGGAACGTTAAAATTGTTTTGACAGCATTTGCAGTAAGCTGGCATGACGTATCTTGGATACAGAATTAACAAATATGGCACTCAGTCAACGCAGGAATGGCAAGCAATTCGTGATATGCCCTCACCAAATAACACGGCCAAGTTGTGATTATTTCATATTATGGACATTTATTCTACAACTACACACGTGTGTTCCATTTTATTCACATATCAAGATAGAAAGATGGACTTGGATATTGGAAGAACAGACTTAAACTATATATTACGAGCGATGCCTCAATTGATAGAACAGGAGCCGTTCTTTTTCGACTCTCGAAATTTCGACTTACTAACTCGGAAGTTCATATTTTCATACTATATTCAAGTTATTGTATACATCCGTGAGAGACGAGTGTATAATGCCATTTTAAATCGAATTTACAGTGGTTAAAAATTTGTTATACAATAAAACCATAATATGATCATCATCAGTACGTTGCAGCAATAATCAATCAGTCATTGTGAAAACGTGGAAACGATTTTGTTAGAAATGCATGTACTTCTGTATTGATTTCATGGCGTATGTCTAGCAGAAAATACTCATACCTTGACAGATATTTGATTATATCTGTCAAACATATGTGCAAAGATTCTTAATTTGAAGAAACAACATTGCTTGATCTCTTTGCGACAAATAGCGGGCCTGATTTAAACGGGAAATTAATTGCAGGGTGACGTCGGAATTTCTTTTCCTCATCAGAGCAGGGTCTCGCTACGTGCCATTGCCTGCCGGGTTGAATTTGATCACATTATTCATCTCAGTGACAAATAAGAAAGCTCTTTAGTAATGCTAAATGATATATGTAATACCTATTTTCAAGGCAGAAGACAGTAGTTGTTTTCTGGTGACAAAGTCGTAAAATTCCGAGTTAGTAAGTCGTAATTACAAGATATTAAGTTGGAATCAAAAAGTTCCGAGTTGGTAACTCAGAATTATGAGAAACGAAGCCGGAATTATAAAATTCCAAGATACAAAAACGGAATTCCGAGAAACGAAGTCGGAATTATACAATTTCGAGTTAGTAAGTCTGAATTCCAAGACAATAAGTAGGAATCATGAAGTTGCGAATTGGTAAGTCTGAATAATGAGAAACGAAGCCGGAATTATGGAATTATGGAATTCCGAGCTATAAAGTCGAAATTCCGAGACTCGAAGTGGGAATTATGAAATTTAGAGTTAGTGAGTCGGAATTCCAAGATACTAAGTCGGAATTATAGAGTTCCGAGTTGGTAAGTCAGAATTCTGAGATATAAAGCCGGAATTATGAAATTCCAAGATACAAACTCGGATTTCCGAGATACTAATTCGGAATTATAAAATTTCCCGATATACAAAGTCGGAATTCTGGGATACGACGTTGGAATTCTAAGTAATTAAGTCGGAATTTGAGAAATTAAATTGCTGTGGCCCTTTTACGCCTTCGTACTAATACGCCTAAAAAGCAATAAACAAGTTACTGAAAACATTAATAACAAGCTTCCTTTGCCTCGACCGATCATCCACCAGTCCCTCTCAAGAACCGAAACTCTTGAATCCAACAATCGCATGAACCGATACAAACTATCATTTTCAATGGTTACCGTGCGAGAAGCTCTCCTCGGTCGTTTCACCTGCGAACGACGTAAACGTAGAGGCTCGTAGCGTAGCGTGCGCGAACCCTATATCTATATCTATCTACACGACAAGCCGCAAGGTCAGGCGGTCGGCGCGGCGTTGAATCGGGTGAAGCAGCGAGAGCGTGAAACGCAGAGCAGCCGGACGACTGGCAGACCTTGCGGCCGTAGTCGTACAACGCCGGATCGATTTCGTCTTTCGCTCGCTCGTTGCTCGTTGCACAGTCAACAAATGGTCCGATTGAGCTTTCGGCATTCCTCTACGGACCGCTTTTATGTTATCCGCGCGGAATATAGGACGATGGTGGTGGCGTTGATGGCGGGCGGAAGCTCACGCGGCAAATTTTGAATTGTGGTTGATTTGACGGTAACTTACAGATCATTGTGTCAAATGTCGTTATTTTTTATTTGAAATGATTGTCGTTTTCTGAATCATAATGATGCCCCGTAAGATATGTCGAAAACACTTGTTGCGTAAGTGGTGTCCATATTGCTATTGCCATAATTTCTCAATTTCTTTTTGGTATGGGGATGATTTCGGATACAGTTTTATTTCACCGTTAGCAGACCCGGCAGACGTCGTCCTACCCGAACATTGAGGAGGAAACACCAAGCGACAGTATGGGGCACATGTTTGATAGAATACTGGAAAAACCAAAATCGAAGGATAACCAATCTGTCAGAAACAGTCGACCCAGAAGAAACTGATAGAGATGTGGCAGAAGCGGACATTTCATAAGAGATTGCAGGTTGAGGCTGCCACAACGTTCTTTTACATCTGCGAATACATCATCCCGGCACCATTCGTCCACGAGAACAGGTTCATCTGTTGTGCCCGCAGACAGATACCAGAAAAATCTGAATCAATATCGTCTGAACATTGACACAAATCCGTAATCACTATATGGACAGAATGTCATGAAATAGTCACCAACATCAGACGAATGGGGCTATCAACTGAAGACGAATGGACTACCGCACGAATGAAACCAAGAGATCCAATAATAAGAGACTTTCTACACTGGAAAGAGAACGAAACCAGTAGACACTCCTAGAGAGAAATTTCGGATATGGATCCCACATCCAAGCCAATGTGGGGCCAGTGGGACTCCCTGATTGTAGAAAACGGGCTACTCAAGCGGTTGTGGGAGTTACCTGCTAGGAGGTTGTCAATTTCTTAATTGGTTTTACCCAAGAAAAGGATAGCTGAAGTCTTGAAGGAGATTCACCAGGAAAAATCCGGAGGACAGACATCTTTAGGTCAATGAGACGTTGGACAAAATTAAGCAGAGATTCTACTGGGTTCAATGTCGAGATGATGTAGACAGCTGGTGCAGAAGATGCCAGTTTTTCGGATTACCATTGATGTAGCTGGACAATTTCACGTGACGATTGATGGTAACAAATACAATCTTGTTGCCATCTGCCATTCCAGACCAAGAAGCATCCACAGTAGCATGATCATTGGTGCATTGGTGGTCAACTGTTCTCAAGATCCGTTGTACGGATGGAGCTACATTCCGACTAGGAAAGAAATTCAAAGTTATTCAAGAAACTCTGTGAGCTGATGGGTATCAGCAAAACCTGCACAATTGCACTCCACCAACAATTTGAAAAAATATTGACAAGGTGTATCTGCGAAATTAAATACAAAAGTTATATGATTTGAGACCATGTGTAAACACATGTTCATGTAAAACTTTTTTTTACTATAAAAAAAATTCATGTTTTTTTGTTACTGCACGAAATGGAAGAAGTAGCCATGTTTTCTATCGTTCAATTTCTCCGGTACTTCCTAATGATGAAACAAAAACCTTGACCCTACCTCACCCCAATTGACGCGTTCTCCATATTTTCCTTGGTTCCCCTCCTCAGACTCATGAAAAATTTATAGAAAGCCCTGAGAACGAAACACTCAAGAACGCTAGCTAGCTACAGGTCTCTCCAAAGAGAGCTGAAGGAAGGTGTAGTTACGCCTCGAAAATAACGTAATATTGATTTACTCTTTAGGTGAGAGGTTTCCTTGACGGATTCAAGAATGCGCAATAGAAATACATCAACATTATATAACAAGAATAGTGATTGGATTATTCAGTGATATTTGATTGCTTGAATTCACCTTATTGTTTCCGATTCTTCCACCTGCTAATCAAAAAGACATCGTTTGATACGTACAATGCTTTTTTTAAGTAGGTAACTATTAATTTATCAATAATGAAGTTGGAATTTCCTAAAGTCCAAGGATACATTAAATTTGGGTGTTTGAACACCATTTTGGGAACTCCTTCTAAAAGAGGATTAATTGAATTGAAACGGAACCACAATAATTACTTAATAGTTATTTTTAGGTCGTGAGGGCAATGTGACATTCCCTTGAAACAAAACTTATTATTATTCTAAATCTCCAATGAATCACGAAGTCTTCATGAATTCATTCAATGTTGCGATTCATTGTGTTTGGTGAATAATAAAAGCATAAATGTTATAACAGAAATGGCCCCTAGTATATAGTATACAGTTAATTCGTGATTTTGTGTTTTCAGCATACCACGTTACAACTGACTGTCGTTCTCACGCTCAGTAATGATGAGAAAATTAATGCCATATAAGTCCGTACGTAAAAATTCAGCGTCCTTCAAAAAGTTGGCATCAAAAAGTTGGCATCAAAAACTTTCAATAATAATCTATCATGAAATTCGACTTGAGCGTTGAGTCGTCGTTTGAAAAAGATGGAAAATGGCTCACTCGGACGGAGTCACGTGACTTTCGCTATCTGTCAAGGTTTTTTTTCAAAATAAACGCTAAGTGTGAATTTCATGAAATTCCAATGAGAAAAGTTACTTCTATTTCGATTTTACAAATCTGTGCCCGAGGGGGAATCAACTAGTCAGTACACCTTATGAATGTAGTGCAGTAATTACTTGTAATGAAAAATAACGAAAGGTTTTGGTGCATGGCTAGGTTATTCTCTAAAAAATTATTGAACAGTTATGAAATAAGATTTGATTAGCATAACTTATTCATGTAAACGTTTCAATTGTAAATCTGTAAGAGCCAAGCGGTCTAATACTCGAGACAAAATGAGTAATGAAGTAATGGAAATATTATGATGTACACCTAATGAACGAGTTGTTTCCCCTCGTCTGTGCCATATTTGGACGTTTTATTGAAACCTTTAGTATTTGCCATTTTTTAATATGTACGAAATTTCTGATATATTAAAAATATCGTGACTTCTACAAAACTGTTTTATACCACTAGTTTAATCATGCTATGAAGTTCCGATGAAACCATGTTATTCTTTAAGAAAATTAAAATGATACCAAATTTATTAACCAAAATATCATAAAACTAGTTGTTAGACCATTGGACCAGCAAGTCATAGTGAAACCGGTTGTTTAAATTTTGAACTAGTATTTGGGATTTTTGGGAACAAACCTAAAATAGCTATTCATTTAACAAGTAGTAGCAAAATAAGCGTGTTTTTTGCACCAGAACTGGTATTGGAACACGAGCGTAGCGATTGGACCAACACGTCGTGTGCAAAAAACGCTCCATTTTGCAATGTGTTATACAGGGAGTTTCAAAAAGGTTGTACCTCATGGGAAACTTTTTTATTATGAATTTGTCGTAAAATGTTATTCTTCATGAAAGTTGGTAATTTGCTAAAAACTTATATTTAAGTTATCAAAATTCTGAATTTCCAAACGGTGTCAAGGGGAGAACGAAAAATAGAAATTTTGCTCAAGAGTAATCTACCCTTATTTTTGATATTATCGAAGAAGTTCATTTAGAGAAGTTGTTTAGAATCGAAAACAATATTAAGATTTGGAATCACAGACACCTACGCAACAAAATATTTTTGAGATACTAGTACTCTTTATGAGGCTAGAACTATAAAAAATTAGGTAAAAAAATTATTGTTGCGTAGGTGGCTGTGATTCCAAATCTTAATATTGTTGTCGATTCTAAATAACTTTTCGATAACTCCTTCGATAATATCAAAAATAAAAGTAGATTATTTCTGGTCAAAATTCCTATTTTTCGTTCTACCCTGTACACCATTTGGAAAGTCAGAATTTTGATAAATGAAATGAAAGTTTTTCGCGAAGCACCAATTAACTTTTATAGAGAAGAAAATTTTCTGACAAATGCACAATACAAAAGTTTCCCATATGGTGCCAACTTTTTGAAACTCACTGTATACAAGTCCTTTTGAAATCTAGTATAGGAATCTTTATATATAAACTACACTGAATACGAGCATAGGACAACAGCAACATTTATATTGAACTCAACTGAATTGTATTGAGAAAACCCCACTCGTCCTGCGGACTCGTGCCGACTCGTGGTGTTTTCACGAAGCAATTCAGTTTCGTTGAGAAATAAATCGACAGAATTATCGCGAAAACTCAATCACGAGTGGTATTACTAATGACTTAACTAACTATCAAGTGCAATATCAACTACAGTATGAACTATCATTACATTCTCTAGGAGTTTCTATTATAGGAAGAAGTCATTTCAAGTGCCTCGATGATAGTATCGCATACTTCGAACACCAACACCCGAGGACCCCCAATTAAGGACCTTTTCGAAACCCCCTTCATCACCATTACCCTTCAATTCTATGACGGGGCACACCCCTGTTAATCCGTACGTTGGATTAATTCAGACTTAAACCCGCCTAAAGTCTCCTAAACTGAGTTCAAGACACGGCAGACAACAATGTGAAGTTCGGTCGTCGGGAAGCTGGTGGAGTTGGAGAGAGCTTTTGATCAATAAAAGTACACGACCTAATTCGAGAAGTTTGGCGTAGAGGGATGGAGTACGGCCCTTGTTCATTTAGCGGGTACGTTCGTACAGAATATTCATTCATTTTCCAGTTGAAACTGACTTGAAAGTCAGAAGTTGAGATGGAGTATGTATGAAAAAACGAATGAAAGAACATGTTTGGTTTAAATATTTCTGTTTGAACGGATAATTATAAGATTACAAAATAAATTTGTTCATCTACGAAAATTTTTGGGAACAAAGAAATATGGTGATATAAAGAAAATGTGGTTGGTTGGAATAATATCGTCAGCACCGGAAATAAACCGAATATTTCCAATTGTACCTAATCAAAATGTTGCCATGTAGAATTACTAGTTCGCATGTTAGGAGTTTAGTGATGCTATTGACTCGAAAGACGACTGCAGCGTTCATAATCATGTATTGTAACTCAAAAAAAATTACGTCGCCGACCAAGATTTTGGGTTGACCAAGTCTTCCAAGCAGAAGAAAATACTGTTCAGTTCATCATTGAAGAGAAAAAAGGGAATTATTCTAACCTATTTTCGCAGCAAAGTACATACATCCGCAATAGAACTGGATGAACTCATTCAAAATATTAATTATAATAGAAAATAAATCGTCTACGCACCAAAATCTCTCTGCCAATCAGCTTCGCACTTCGGCTCGGCTTCCTCTGATCCGGACCGACTTTTGGTGGTTCTCCGTTCGTTAAACCGATCGCCTTTTTATGCCGATAAGCAAAGCTGATTGACACGTTTCTGCTTTGGTACAAAAAAAATTCATCGAGTATTCCGAGATAACCCTGAACCTGCCAGAGTACTGCTGATGATCTTAATACGACCATTGAAATTGAAGAATTCAATGATATGGATTCTCGAGACATATTTACGCTGGCCACTGTAAGATCGGCATTTCTAGAGAAAAGACATGCTTGGGTTTTATTCGCATTGAATTCTAACAAGTTCTTGGAGCCGATTCTAGAATTTTCGCCAAGTCCTGATTTAAATCAGTCACGATTCTTCTCCGTTCATTTCTGATTCACTGGCTGATGTCGAAGCTTGAAAAGAGAAAGCAGAACGGGTACTATCATCAGAAGAAACAGAAAGAGTTGGTGCTAGAAAGAGTCTCAAACGTGATCAAATAACAGATTTATTCGCGATATACTTAGTCGTTGAACAAATTGTTGTGAACATTATTATAATATACCTACAATTTAATTATGTTTTCTTTAAAAAATGGATTGGAGCGCAGCTTATCAAAGATATTGGCCAATCAGAAACTATAATTCTTTGACAGATAAATTGAAGCTTGAAGCTAAACGTTACAAGTCATATACAATTATTTTTTGTATTATGTTCGTATAGACGGTCGTATGCGAGGGGAAAACAACTAAGAAGAATTTTGTACACCATAATTAAATATCATGTACTGATAAAATACTGAAAGACTGAATGAGGTACTGAAAAGTACTAAAGGAGTGAGACTGAGGTACTGAATCAAGTACTGATGAGATACTTGTATTGATAAAGGGTGTACTGAAATACTGAAAATTTTGAGATGTTCACCTACTGAAAAAAGTTGTTTCCCCCTCGGTCGTATGTTAATTTCAACCTTTTTTAAATTAATTATGGAAATGAAGAAATAAAATATCGCTTTCCATAGAAATATACACAAAGAGTTGTTGACTGAATATATCTTTCGAATATCCGATATGTATATAGGTAAAATTACACCAACTTAACAGATGAAAAACGCTCTAACACCACGATCATTTCGCTTTAATGTATCTAATATTTCAGACAATTCCGCTCCGTCTGAAGTTTAAGAAAAAAACACTTTTTTGGATATATACAGGCACTAAAAGGCTGTTCAGTAACTGCTGGAAAAAGACTGTCCAACGTTCTTCACTGGTCTCGAGAGCGCATTCGATATTCAGAGTTGAAAAAATCTTCATTTAAGATAGGTATTTCATGTAATGATAATTCTGCAAGAAGGATAAGATTACTAAAGTATTCGGCCATATCATATTCAGAAATGTTTCAAATATAAAAATCACTCTGAAAAAACTTTCAGACCGTACCCTGTAATCAAAAAGCTCTACCAGATACAGCTTGATAGTTGCATATTTCATTTCACGAACCGCATATCAGATTATCAGACGATTCAGTAAGAAGTGGAAAAAAAATTGCTAATGACAATTCTCAAGCAAGCAAACACCAAATGAAATTAAACAAACCCAAAGTGCAGTATCGATGTCAGATAACAAACATGGCGGTCGTAGTCGCAATAGAGAGATGGCACTTTCTGGTTAAAATGGAACCGTCATCAGGTTGATTCTCGTGTGCAAAGAGCGAAAGGGGCTGGGCGGGGGAGCGAGGGGGTGTCTAGAATATCTCACTCGCGCCGATCTGGCCGAAGTACAGTTCCGACAAGAGTATGTGCGACACTCACAGCTTCCATATTGCCGGATCGGTCTTTCTACACACGAAACTGAAAATGTTGGCTCTCGGCTACAGAGGATATACGCAATTCTTGTGTGATGTTCGAGGAAAATTTGTCAGAAAAACCAATGTTTCCAAAAACATCATTATGAAACGTCTATTTCAATAATTCGTACATGACTGAGGCTGGTATAACAACGTGTGAAATGAGAACACTGTTAATCAGATTTTTTTTAACATGGTAATAAAGGAGAAAGAGTTTACTCTTGTAGTTCTAAATATCTCTAGCTTTCAACCAGAAGAGTTGTTTTCGATCTTCTGCTGTCTGCATGTTTAAAAAAGGTACACATTTTTCATTTATGGGAAAACACATCTCTTCTGTAACAGCGGGCTACAAAGAAAGCATATATAATTACAATCCAAAATATGGCGTGATATCTATTATCCAGCAAAGTTGTATTCGCTGTTGCTCATGTTCAAAATATTCTTGTTATCCAATATTCTTAATCCTGGTGAAAAAAACGTGAGGTCATATTATGTTTCAATTCTTACACATCAGTGATCGACTTCAATATACACATACAAAACGCCGAATAAGATATATTTTTATAATTGAAGTAGATCAAATCATTCGCAGGTAATGATAATACTAAACGAATTTTAACATTCTACATGAACTCTATGTTTCTTCTATCTGCCTAGCTCGAGCACTATCTAACACATTTCGTATATCTGGAGATCATTTCATAAAATTATCGCTCAATAAAACCGCTTCGATAGAGAATCGATATAAATTATGTCTGCATAGCACACCATCCATTAAAAAGGATATCTTCAATCAAAGATGACAATATACATAATTACTCTTGAACAAAATAACCTTAAAAAGAATAATTACTTCTAATTGATGAATATGCTCCCATTTCAAACTAATTGCGCTATTTGCTTCTTTACATAAATTCTCTTGAAATTAATTTTCTTGCAGTGAAACATTCTGACTCTTCACCCTAGAGAACACCTACATTAACTTATTGTGAAATATATTTCTCTTGACTCTAAAAATATAAATCTTCGACTAAGGCCCTCAGAAAAGACACCCGTGCCAATAAGCAATAGTAGGCTTCGACCATTTTCGAGTCTTCCGCTTGCATTACAGTATTATCGTTATTCAGCAGTTCTATAACTACCGGTATTTGTTGAGAAGACGGTGGTGAAGATTACCCATCATCACCCACACCTTTCATTACTTCATTCGGAACAACAGAAAAATGTCGAATCCAACCTCTTCATTTCCTGCCAAAATTCAAGAATAGATTCTGAGAAATTATGCGATTTCTGACCGGTATTCGCCACAATGAGTCTACGTTGTAGTAAGGGTAACAATCGGTCGGAAACAAATATCGTTATCCATGTTATCCATGCATTAAGGCATTCGATTTCAAATAAAGAAGTGAAAATTCAGCATCTCGAAAATATTCATGAATGTTTAATTTGAAACAATATTAGAAATTTCTTTGAAAATTTATGTATGGCAATAGTTCTAGAGATAAAACTTTACAAAGAATCAACCCTTTTTTTAGTTTCATAACTCTTTTAGAGTTCTAGAGACTAGTCACAACACTTCCACGATTTATATTGAAAGGAATCTGCACACAACGGTATTTCTTCCAAAATACCCAATTTTCCAAGAGCACAACTTTGACGGCTGGTAAATTTCGACGTCGATATTTTAAATGAAATGGCTGTGAAGATTACTTCTGGCAACGTCGGAACCGGAACTAGTTTCAACGTGATGGAAAAATTACATCGAATAGCCAGCCATGTTGGCGCACGAATGTTTAGTTTACGCCAGCTCCACAACTTGGGGCCAATGTTGGGGCAAACGTTTGAACCAACTTGACTATATTAACTACCAACACGAGGACTAACGTCGTCCAACGTTGGCGCCAACTCTATTTCGTTCATCCACACATAGGACAAATGATGTTGGCCACAACACTGGCCTCAATGTGTGGAGGCGGCGTTAGTTAAATTATTATGGATCAGTTATAACGTCTTCAGGCGGAATAGAAAACAAAGCGCTGCTCTCTGGGGATGATGTGTTAGTTAAAAAATAAAATAATTTGCTTTATAGACTCAAAGCTAAAATGATCATTTGAAAAAGAATCTGTAGTTTAGTATTATTCCGATTAATCCCCGCCTATTCTGAGAGCCAACGGAATTCCTTCAATTTCTCAGAACTGACCTAACGGTCAATAACAGTGATAAAAACCTACCTAGCTTTCCCAATAACTGATAAATATGCACCTTGATCACGTGATCAATCACGTTGTGAATGGCAGTGTTGACACGCAACTATTATTACATATGAAAAGTTGTCAATAGTTGATTTCAGTGTCACCAACCATACATAAATAAAATTCACTGCTGCTGTCATATTCGCGAGTTTATTGTCTCTGACATCGTTAGAAAAAGGACAATTAAAAAAAAAGTGCCGTTTCCTATAAAAAAAAGCGTGAGACGGAGGGGTCAGGATGTGTATACTGTGCTGGTGAAAAGAAGGAGGTAAATTGAGGTGAATTGTCTGGAAAATGCCAGTCAAAATTCAAAAATGGGCCCGTATCTCCGAAATTACTTGAGACCGCCAAAAATTTCATTTGGATTTTTTGTTCAGGAAACCAAAATACGTCAAGTATACCAAAAAAATGTTTGATAGCTTGTAGCACCCCGTAAACGGAATTTTACCGAAGTTTTATAAACCTTTCGATTAGAGAATATTGATATAAATATTTATTCCAATTAATGACGGTACCATTAGAATTGGCTGAGGTCCCACAATCGCGATGTTAAATTTTTTTTCCATATCAAATTTCCAGTAAACCAAAGTTCAGTACCAATACTGACTGACAATACTGATAAATGTCAGATATAGTTCAAAAAGTAACAAAATGCCGCGTGTTGGTGAGTGGTCCATACAAGCTATTGAGGAAAATGTAGTTGAAACTGAAACAGCAGCTCATACATTTTTCTTTCAACTCCGGAAATACTCCTCCCGAATTACACTCGAGCATCAAAATAAACCTGATAATTTTCTAATAAATTATTTGACAAAATAAACTCATGCAGTTTTGAGACAACAAGCTTTCATGGAAAATTATCGGAAATTTTGATGCACTTGTGTAATTACTTCCGATAATATCGATAGTGTTTTTACTATGGTATCTATCTGTATGTGTGTAGGTAGTGACATGCCAGTAATCGCAGTCAAGTATAACCGAATATTGATTCAACTCAACGATCGGTTCATTGTTTTTTTATATATTGAGTTGTTTTACCCACAAAAGTTGAAGTTCGAGTCTCACGAAAGCAAACCATCGACGCCTACATTTTGTATTAAAGTAAAGAATTTCCAGGCAAATCTCATTGGCCAACGTATGTTTAGATCTGACGCATTTCCGTCGATATCTCCTTCCGTGGCCCTCAACCCCAGCATCCCAGCCCAACGATTTCCGCCGCATACCTCTTTTCCGTCTTTGTCGCTTCTCTTCGGATACATGATTTGAGTTTTACAAGTTTGTATCTCCTTGGAATAATGCGGACAGAGAGAACTAATAGTCCAAGCGCTGTAACCAAAATGTTACTAAAACCTGACAATGAAACCAATAGAAATGATTTTTGGTACACGGGTAGTTTTTAAACAGAACTTTAGGAAAAAAAATGTTCTGCACGCGAGCACCTATGGAAATGAAGAAAATCGGAAAATCGGTATTCCATTAATAATTTCGAAGGGGATGAAAATTTCGATATTGTGTATATGAACAAACTTGTGTAACGTAAATTTCTCCATATTCACATAGGTTTTCAAAAATTGCTTCCTATGAGATATAGTGAGCTATAATTGATATTCTCAGATTTCCGCGCAACTCGGGATATCATAAAATTTACCCCGATGCGACGCTCGACTACAACCTTGTATGTCCCTTGTTTCTGGTCGAAAATCATAAACTAAACGGTATTTTAAAGGAAAATCCTTCCACAATTATCATATACAGGGTGTTACCGAAATTGGAGCGATAAATGAAGTGGAAAGTAGAAGATGAAACAAAATGAAATGAAAGAATACGTTTTTGACGAAAAAAAATATTTTGGGAGATTCTGAATTTTTAAGTTTTCAAGACTTGTTTTGTTATCACTGATCAGAGGTCTAGAGCCGCGCTGAAACACTGGCAGAGGGCAGAGGGCATGACGCTGTGGTCTGGAGAATCAAACCAAACAAAGGTAACTGAAAGCGATTTCATAATATTTCATACAAATTTCGAACATTTTTTTTCGCTTCAAAAACGATAATTCTTGCCATTTATTGTTACATTATGTTCCATATAACAATTTTCTTAATCGCTTCAATTTCGGAAATACCCCGTATAGCTGGCGGGTGTCGGTAGTAATCGTTGTATTTGATATTCGAAGGTGAAATGATCTTTGATAAAGTAAACAATGTAGTTTTACCAAATTTTTACGTTTTCCTGTCGAATTAGCTCGACCAGCTAAGTTTGCTCAAAGATAAAATTAGTCAAATTTCAACAAATCAGATTTATAACATTCATTCGCAATTTATCTTGGGCCTAAGGAAATTAAGTATATTTGTACCCGTTGTTTTGTAGTTCGGGAAATTTTCGGGAAAGATAGAAATTCTGAAAGTACAGGGTCTTGATAATAAAATGATGAGTACGATTTTTCAGAAATATCCACTTTGATATTTTTACGTCCATTGTAAAGACATCGGTCATGAAAAATGAGCGAACTAAAAAACAACGGGTACAGAAAAACTTGATTTAGTTAGGACCAAGATGAATTGGGAATGAATGTTATATCTGATTTGTTCAAATTTGACCTACTGAGATAATTCGAGCTAATTTAATTCCACAGGAAAACGTAAAGATTTGTAAAATTATATTGTTTATTTATCAAAGATCATAATTTCACCTTCGAATATGAAATACAACCACTTCTACCGATACCAGCTAACTGTATAATTGTTGAAGGATTTTCCTTTAAAATGAGTTTATTATGAATTTTCGAACAAAAGCAAGAGAGACAGAGATTTTAGTCCAGCGTAGGGGTACATCTTATGATATCCCGAGTTGTTCGCAAGGAAATCTGAAAATATCAATTATAGCTCATTATCTCTGATAGGAAACAATTCTAGAAAAAACATAAAGCCTTTTTAATGGAAATTTTTACGTTCACAAGTTTGTATCTATACATTATATAAAAATTGCCAACCCCCTCTTTCCATAGGTGCTCGCGTGCAGAACAATTTTTTTTCTTACACTACTTCTCAAAAACTGCTCGTAGTGCTCGTGTGCCAAAAATCATTTCTATTGGTTTTAGTGTCAGGTTAAATAAAACCCCTGGTTCTTGGACTATAAGAGGAGATAATGTTCTTGCTACATGCCGATGCCTGTGTTCGGAACGTATTGATTTCTGTGGCCGCCGAGATAGGGGTCAGAGGCCACCATCGCCATCGCCAACGTCTTATAAATGTGTATTCGTCCTCGCTCTCCACCGCTCTTCGGAATAATACGAGACCAGGAAATGGAGATCTGAACTCTCTTAGTCGGGTCGCTTCAGGCGAATTATCAGTTGTAACCAGACGTAAGTCATTACCACCAACAGCAAGTTCAATATTACGTATGGTTAGATATAGGTTTGCTAAGCCCAAAGCAGTTTTCGAAACAAGACAAATGTATTTCTCAGAATCAAGATAACATCGAGCTCTCTAAATAATTTAACATCATAATATTGAGATTGTAGATTAAACAGGATGAAAATGGGGTACTGACTGGTCTATCATGTAGAAACACACCTGTGAAATTTCAAAAAAATCATAGATCATTTATATAATTATTTTGATCGTCAACCTTCCTAAACAAGCCATTGAAGTGAACCTGTCGCTCCGCCTGAGTAGACCTCATCATCTACAATATCTGAGGTTCCACCCGTAGTAACAACAGCAGACTGTCAGTTTTAGTTCATTACTCAACATTTTTACTTAGTGAGATATTTATTCCGACGTATTTTTGTTGATCGATCCTTCAGAAGACCATTAATAGAGTAGAATTATTGTGATTTGTGCTCTGAAGAACATTGTGTTCGCGTTTTCGGAAAATTTGTTCGAAATCAATAGTATTCATCTGAATTTTCTTCATGTTATGTGTTGTTTTCTTCAAAAATCATTTATTTTGCAACCTCCTATTGGTTATCGTGTTAATAAAACCTCATTTCAAATAATCAGCTTCAGTTTGATCAAGGAAGATGAACGAGAAACATTTATTCTGCAATTCCACGTGTGTTCATCCAAGAGCGCCTCTTCCCTACAGAAGAGTACACTGTATAATTTTCGGTAAGTGGTCACGGTTCACTCTGTTGGAGGGTAATAACAATATTGTGATGACTTGTTCTTAACTTTGAGAATAGAATTAGTACTTATAATTATTACATTATATTATTACATTATTATTACATTACATATAATTAGTTCATTAAAACCAACTTTTTTTAACAAATTGAATACAAAATCGATCGGTGATTTCCAACTCAGGAAAACAAAAGGAAAAATGAACCCATGGTTTGATCATTTTTTTCGGTAGTTATAAGACTAGCAGAAACCAGGAAGTCAAGGTGAATTCATATCTAAAACACAGAAGTGAGAAACTACTGCAATCTATTTTTTTAAAGAGGTTATTAATTTGAGTTCCATGATTTTCATCTACAATTGCTGTTTTAAAATTCATTGAAATAATTTTGAATATTTCTCTACTCTGTTTCATATTGGATTATACTTGAAGAAGAGATATGGTGGTAGATACCAGGTATTTATTTTTGCCAGTTTTTAACTAGTGAGCATTTGCTGACCAAGCGGAACCTAAAATTCACGAAGGAAGGTAAAAGTGAAACCTTTCCGGATTTCCGACAATGATGTACGAATAGACAGTATTGGCATATGAAAGATCTCAAAATTAAAAATTATTATACAAAAACAACAGGGCTGAATAATAATAATAATATTTTTTTAATATGAAGAACCTACGACGACCCTTCGATTCATGAATTATTATCATGAGGATACACGTCCTCCAAAAGGCATACTGCAATTCTTGGATTAAGGATTCAATCAAAGTTTGGCTGGCATTCTGAATTATAAATAACTTTTTCATTTATGCATTTATCTGTCGAACCCTGTATAACATAATCGTATAAGACCGTGTGCTCGGAGCCGTTTACCTTTGACCGTGACTCTAGTGAGGCCATCACAAGAAATCCTATCGAATTAACCGCTAAATCACCGACGACTTATACCAGCCAGTAATACCACACTAAACGTTTCTGTCGCGTAAATTTCTCTACAGATGTCGCTATCTTTGGGAGGGGGGAGGGGGGCAACAAACCGATTTCCTAACTACCAACGGACGTGGCTAACAAAGTCGTGACGAAAGGAATAATTCTTTGATGAAAGATTGGAGGTATGTATTGAAAAGCTTGGAATATGCCTAGTGTACTTGTCAGCAAAAGGAGAATTTGAATGATTTTTTGGTGGTAATTTCGTTCCGTTCCTAGCACGCCATTTATAATGCCGTTTTGGCGCGCACTTTTTGCGTTGGTGGGTTGCGCGTACTTTTCGTTCGATTCGGGTCACATGGCTTCGTTTTGGCAACTTTCAGTGCTGTATGCTTTGGTAGACATGTTCTCTCTTCCTTTCTGTTGAAGTTTTCTTGTATTTCTATGGCTTCTGAATACCTCATGTTGGAAAATGATTCGACGTTGTTCTCCCTCGGACAGTGCATGTTCGGCGGTTGCGGACTTCTCGGTTTGTCCCAATCGGCAACTTCGCTTGTGCTCGACTTGACGGACACCAATGTTCCTTTTCGATTGTCCGATATAAATCTTACCACAAATACACGTAATCTTGTGAACTTCTGCTGAATTGAGTGGATATCTGCTGATCTCAAATATTTCTATATTTTCTTCGTTGGTTTAAAGCGGTTTGAAGACTGTGTTTATTTTCTGCTTTTTCAGAATTTCAACAATTCTGTTGGTGATCATTATGCCCCGCTTCTAAGATATGCATTTTTGAAGTTTAGAGTATTACGATATATGGGGTTGTCACTATAAATTCAACAAAACTTTGGGGAAATTTTTGATAAATCAGATTATATATACTCATCATTGAAGTGGCCAATACCGACTGCCAATTTTACATAATTACTATGTATTGATACCGAATATACCCTTGACGACGTGGTATAATCGATTTTGTGTTTCACACTGTCAACTCAGTTGATATTATGGAAATGTTGGTTTTTAAGTTGTGTATCAATGTTGAGTTCCATAATGTAATAGAATGTACAATATTTGTATCGTTAATTCATATTACTATAATCGTTTGACAGGCCTCGTTTGAAAAACCTTCCATCTCATATCGTACTATGAGTCTTTACGACACTTATATCGTAAATATTTATTAATTTACCAAAAAGTTCCCCTAGAGTTTTGTTTAATCGATAGTATAGTGGTGTTGGAGCGTTGCATCTCGACCAGGGTTCGATCCCCCCACCGTTACGGAGCTAAAGTGGTTCAGAATCCACTTGTTCATAAGCTATACATATATGTACGTAGGTCCCGAATTTCCCTCTACTTTCGAGAAGTTTTCTCCGAAAACTTGGGAGATTCGTAAAAAACCTCATATATGTAATACCGTAAACTTCAAAAATGCATATTTTAGAAGAGCAACATACAAAATTGACAAAACAGTCGTATATAATCGTCAAAATATTCCAAATAGTGTGGGTAAAATTAGGTCCAAATTAACGGAACAGTTTTCATGATATTCAATAAGGACTTTGTGAATTACCTAAAAAAAAATGTAACGCACCCTGTAGTACTGAAAAATTTAATTCATCACAAAGTTATCTTTTCTTTTGTTATATGAATAGACTAAAAATATGATTTCTTATCAAAATATAACTGGTTCTGGAATAGTGCTAAAAAACATACCAAAAAACGACTATGCCCCGTATACACCCTAACGAGTTAACGAGTTCCGATGAAAACATTTTCATCCTGAATTCGATTAACAAAACGACACATACAAAATCATTTGAACTCACAGTCGTCTCACACATTTTTCTAATGACCCAATACTCTTTAACTTAAAAAAAAATTAGTCAATTTGAAGGAGAGCCAATTTCCCATAAATTTTTGTGCGGCGTCCTTTCGGTTTCAGTTGTTGAATCTATCTTATCTAACGTGTCAAACCTGTATTCAAAACATTTTCAAATGCATTCTGTTCAAGAAAACCAAATATTCCACTTTATTTTCACACCGAAACACAGACCTTTTCAAAGAAGCTATTGCAAATAGCTACCCTAATAGCCTCAATAATAGAAATTCATTTACCCTGAATCCGATAAAGCCACCCTACACTCCAAGAATTGATCGAGGCTCGCTGTATCGTGAATACCGAATAAAATGTAGCTACACCGGGACCAATTTAGAACCAACCATTGCGCATCGTAACATTCTTCTGGTAACGAGACGAAGAAAAGGATAGAGATCGATGCGAAAAGGATAGAGATCGATGCAAAAACTCGTCACGTTCTCCAGATACGACCGCAGATAGAAACAAACCGTCAGACAATTCTAGAATTCCGCACATGCATTCTGAAACTACTGGAAGGTAATATTGATTCTCAAGGAATTTGTCGAAGCAGAAAATACACATTAAACGTGCAAAGTTTGCGCTGAGTAATATCAAATATCACAAGATTTGTGGTTCGTGCACTTCAAAATTACACTCAGTAGTGGAACTATGAAGTAGATTAATTTCACATTTTTTTTTTAGAAATTTCCTTTTAGGTCTCTAATAATAGCTTCAGTATAGAGTTTTCATTTAATCCGCTATTCCATAAAAGTTAGGCAACCAAAATACTGCAATAATAAAAAAAATATACCGCAAGGATCAATCCTACGCCCTTTATTATACATTGTATATACCTCACAATTTCATAAACATTCAAAACACTTTGCTGTTCATCATGATGCTGATGACACTCTGTTACATATGTCCTCCAGAGAAAATACGTGAAGCTTGTACCCAAATGAACTCGGATCTGGAAACTTTTGAATTCCTCATCTAAAAAATTATGTCTATTCATCTACACTTTCAAAGCTTTATTGAGACCAAAGCTTTATTATTTGGACGCAAGGGAGCTCGCGAAAAAATGTCCATAATTTGAACTTGTGGATAATGTCCAGCTGAAGTTATCCAAATATGAAAGAAATTTGGGACTCATACTTGATAATGATCTAAAGAGCTTTCAGCAGTTTGAAATTAGTCTATTTTAACAGGCAAATCATGATAAAGAATTGCAAAATAACCATTTACAACTTGTTCTTTCACACCTTAATTATGTGGACTGTATTTATAGTCCTGCGCTGTAACAAGCTTACTGTCGCAGACTTCAACTAATAGACCGGCAGCTAGCTGTGGTATAAACGAATGTCTGCCATTGATACAGGCATTTTGTTGATATAAAAGATGATGAATAGCACACATTTCCAATCGCCACCAGTGCTACTAAGCACTAAGAATTTTTTTTAGTGGGTCTCCCTCGTGTTTTCTAACTACGGTACGAAACTACAGAGGGTGATTCATTGGGTCGTTTTAAGAAAAAAAAGTTAAACATATATCCAGAATTGCTTTGGTAATGGAATTTCAGGAAAATGTAATTTTCATAATTTTTTAATTTTTTTATGGAATTATGGTCAGTTGTATTTCGAGACTCACCGAATCTAGTGGTGTAGTCAAAGTTCTGATAAAAGTTTTGAAATTGAAGTGGTGGGTTGATTAAACGGTATATTTCTTATATTTTATTTCCCTATAACTTTTTCATTGATTGACGCGTAATTTACATATGAACCATTTGAAAATGTCGCGAATCCAGTGGTGTAGTCAGATATTTTCTAAAAAAATAGCTAGTAATTATTTTAATTTTGACCTTAAAATGGAGATTTATTTATGAAATTTGGTGTACTAGGGCACCTTTTGAATGTCTACCCAAAAAAAAAATCATTCAGATCGGTTGAAAAATATGAGTTTTATAAGGGTGCTGCCATCTTAAATGGGTCACACTGTATGTTCATGACGTTTAAATAAAACTGACACCTACCAACCTATCAGTATTATGAAGATGGTGAGTAATTTAGACGTCGGCGTCGGTGCGAATTACTTACTGACGCCTTTGGTCTAGCAACCAGTAACCAAAACAGCGTACAAAACAGATACCGTAATTAATTAAGAAAACTGGATCGTGCAAAAAGATTTATAACTGCATACCCGTCGACATGAAAAAACTTATGATCGGAGTTCTCAAAATATTTTTAACATGATTATGTGAATTTGCCCTAATTATTATTTCCGAGTCTATTTCTATATACAGGGTGTCCCAGAATAAAGGGGACAAACTCCGAGGGTAAAATCCTCACTTCATTTTAAGGCTGAGAGTTCCAATAAACATATACCCTAAAATGAGTATTAACCGAGCTACAGGGTGTTGAAAGTAACCCAAAAAAATATATTTTCCAGAATAACTCCATAACGGCTTAACTTGTCTTAATGAAATTTGGTATTTCACTTGACAGCATTCAGTTTCATATTTCAAGGCAAATTATGTGTTTGTAACAGGGGCGTACGGCAGGTAAGTTTCTTCAAAAAGGTTTTCTACCTTTGAGAACACTCAGTATATTTTTAATTTTATCTGAGATACCTTAGCCCCTGCAAAAACTCTTACTTACTGAGTTTGGATCCTTTAATTCATGTAGTGAAGTGAATAGTCATCACTGGAGAAATTCCAGAAAATTATCTGAATTTTTGTCAAAATCATCAATATCTGAGCGACTGAAACGGATTGAATACCATTCAAATCAAAAAATCCTTACTTCTGCTTTCTGGAAACCGAACGACATAAACATAAGGGGTCAGAGCAACTCAATCATTTCACTACCCTATAAAATGACTATAACCTGCACCAGGTGCATAATGGATGTTACACAAAGAACGCATTGCCGGGTTTATTCAAACATAATGGTGAAACATCCAGGGGTAGGTGGGTCGTTCAATTTGACTTCGAAATATTTACGAGATTGGGTAGGTAAAGATTTTTTATTGGAACTAACGGAATATTTTGAGAAAACGGTTCTTTGTTTTTTGTTGGGAGTAAGTAGTTGCCTAGGATGGTGTGGGCGTAGTAATGATGTTCATGGGAGTATACAAAGTAATAATCAATTTAAAATAAATCTCAGTTTTCAGATTTTTTCTAGCCTGCTCAGGATAATAATGAGTACCTATATAAAGATACAGATTTAATGTATGAAAAAATCAGTAATAATTATCGTGGGTCCAATTTTTTATGACTTTTCCATTATCATACTGAAAAATAACTTTCGACTCTAAGAATTAAAGCAGTTGATTTTATCATCTATTAAATGAGACAGACTTTGCTTTCGTCGGCTACGAGGTGTAGTGTCGTGTAGTGTAATTTTGAATCTATTGTATTTCAGTGTAGTTAACACAAATGAATGTGTCAATCCATTCGACAAACGAATACTAAAATTGAGTGAAAATTACACCAAGTGTAGGAATTTGTTACACTTCTATGCAAACGAAATAACCTAGTAATTAATACAAAAGCTCATTATTTAACTTATATCACGGCAATCAAGATTGGAACAGATTTAATTAAAAAAATCGACTACTTTGGATCGATGCAGCCGATGAGAAAGCAACTTTCGACAAATTATATTCATCAATTGTACCGGAACAAATAAAAAACAAATCAAATGAAGAAAACCGAAAACAATATTGGAATATAAAATAATTATTAGGTATGACCGCTATAACTTTAAACATGTTTCAGATTCACTAACTGTTCAACGCAAGTGTACCTATACCTACATAGAATAATAAAAGTGAGATTAAAAAAATTTAGAGATCAAATGAAAAACGTGTTAAACATCAGGGGGACAGTGAAGTCCATTGTTACTCATACTTTACGTGGATGTTTTGTGAAGAGGGGCACATCAAAAAGAACACATGCATGGTTTTAATATCTAATACCAATCCAACTAAGAAGCTGTAACCATATACTAATGGGAGAAACTACAAAGAACACACAAAACACAAGCACTATAGAAGTGACCAATGATATCAATAAGGAATTACCGAGGGAATTACACCAGTAATTTTTGGTATTTTTTGTTTTCAAATACTTACAAGTCAAACTGAAAGAGGATTTTTTTTTATTTTTTTTAATTGTATTTGATAAAAAAAAATTGGAGGAGGATTCAAACACTAGCTTTTTTCGCGCGAACTACCGAATTACCGATATTTCATTGGTCTCTCCATATATGGCACGTCTGGAATCAAAACAAAGTGTGTCTTCCCATTACATTAAACTGAATAGTTTCGATAAAAGTTTAATATGGTGTACCTACACTGTGATTCAAACTGGGAACAACTCTTTCCCGTGCAGAAAACATTCTCAGAGGACTCAAGGACAAACGTTTGTAGAACAATACTGGTGACGTCAGCCCGCGAAAATATGGCGTTTGAATTCTATCTCAATTTGGTATAGTTTTGAAATGAATTGTAGTCGATATGAAATACATTAATAGGTTCGTGGTGTGATTTTACATGCATCGTAAGTATATAGAGATGAGATCATTTGTTACAAATAAAACCTCATTTTTTATTACAGTGTAATTTCCTATTGCAGGGGGAGATGAGAAGAAACGAGTTGAAATAGAAATCGACTAGTCAAACACCACCGTTGAAAAAAAGTCAACTATTATGGGAAAAGACCGAAGAAAATACAAAAACTTCACTAGAAAAAGTGTAAACAACAAGGAACAAATAACACTATGAATATAATAACCATGGAGTGAACTATCTATCAACATCAGTATCCAATTTCATATAATCAACAAAGCCAAGAATTCCTTACCTATCAGTTTTAGAAAAAGTTTTCATAAGAGATAATACGGCAGGTGTTTGGTTTATTTACTTCCTGATATACGAATGGAATTATATTCATTTCCGGTCAAACAGAAAATATCATCATGAGTAAATGCACTGAGGACATTCCAATGTTATCTAAATTCAACGCCTGATTTTCTGGAAATGACGTTCAAAAAGTATGATCAGAAATTATCTGACCATATTTAAATATAAACATCATGTGGATGAATTGGAAAAAAGTCCGAAAGATACCTGTGAACTTTCAGAGCAATCCGTGATGATTTATACACATTTTTGTTCGCTAACTTCCTTAGATGCTACTGAATCAAACGCCAATTTTGACTCTCTGCTCACGATCTCTAGATGTTCAATTTCTATGGTTCCGTGCTCTGTCTGTTCAACTGTTCACGCGGTCGATAATTTTCAGTTCATTACGATGTTTACGGAGAAATTATTTTGACGTATTATAGCTAATCTATCGTTCATAAAGCATTGCTACCTACAAATCGAATGTAATTTGTACTGAAAAGAACAATGTGTTCGCGTACACGGAAAATGCATTTGACCCAACTTCATTTATTTCAACTCTTCTTTGTGTTGTGTTATGCAATTTCATATTGGAAGTCACGCTGGCTCTTTATTTTAAATCTCCAGCTCCAGCCCCTCGTTTCATGCAAGAAGAGGAACGGAGGAATACTGACTGTCTGTCCATGTCCAGGGGCGGAGCTTCTTACACACAAAGGGTAATTTTTTGGTCCGAATTTCACTTAGTTTTCCACTTCTGTTGGTGTATGATTTTCTGTGACTGGTCGTAGTTCACTTTGTAGACACTTGACAACATGGCAATTATAGCTAGAGAAACGCGGGTACTGAGACGCGATGACCCACATACGTCTTCCGTTTGGTGAAGTAAAAGTTCATCCCTCGAAAGACCCAAATTCCAAATATTTTTGACTATTTCGATATGTTTTCCGTTTTCATAATTTTGTTCAGAAAGTGACTAGTAATCATCTGACAAAGCGGAAGACGATTTGGTTGAGGAGCACTACTCAAAACCTATTTTTGAAAATTTTGGGTGCCAAAATAAACAGAGAAAATAGAGAAAATTCAAAGTGGTGAGAAAGGATGAAAAGTTGTCCAAAAAGTGTTCCCTCTGGAAATTAGGTTTTTTGAGCCCTGAAAAAGCTCTATGCCAAATTTGGAAGCTTAACATTGAACCCAAGTGTAGATTTTTTATCTTAGCCGCTTCCGAGAGTCTTTCAATTTGTTTATTTGGTCAACCCTTACGAAAAAGCCTACTAAAAAAGTGTTCCACTAGGATTTTTTCGATGTCAAGACCATAACAAAGTAAAGGAACACAAAATTAAGCATATAGGAAATGTCGAATTTTGGCTGTGATCGATTTTAGAGCCCAACATTTTCAAAATGAGCCTTTCCAGTCATTTTTAGAAAAATATATAACTAGACTACAAAATTCAAACGATCAGACGCAGAAGAAGAAGTTGGAAGCCATGTGACGTGAGTGCGCGACTGATTCTGATTGGTCAGTATCGGCCATGTCCGCGTCATCCCAAACTTCAGCCAATTATATTACAAGAAGACACTGACGTCACAGCTCAGGAGCGTTTGAAATTACACATTGAATTCACATTTTCAATACTGAATAAAGAATCAGTTTTTCTAAATTTAGGGTAGACAAATTATTAGGACTATTTTATAAACTGCCCTTTATTACGTTATGTGAAAAAAGTTAATATTGTAAGATGTTGGAAATGCCCATTACAAAATTATCATATCGGAAGAAATATAGAAATCGTCGAAAAAGTCGATAAGTAGACATCTTCCCCTACGTACTGAAGTGGGCCCTGTCCGATTTCAAAAATATTTGGAATTTGGGGTTACCGAGGGAAGGACTTTCATCTCACCAAACGGAAGACATATAGCTTTTCATCGCGGTTTCGGACCCGCGGCTCTCTATTATTTCATTGGCTCTAAAGGAATTTAAGTCATATGGGGAAATTTCAGTTTTTGCAATAATGATACTGAACAATAACAAAATAATATGAAAATCACCTAATTGATAGTTTACAACTCCCCATTGAATACATATTGCGTTACAAAAAACGCAAAACTAAACATGACTACAGTGATAGTCTCGCTACATTTTAAGCTTTCCACATGTCCTGAGTATAACAAAATCTATGGAAATTTATTCGAGTTTATGTTTGTGTCCAATATGTACAAACTATGGATTTCTATTAAGTAACGGCCACGCCAATAAAAAAAAGACCAAAGAAAGGTCACAAAGCTTCTTTGAACCGACTGGTTATTTCTTATTATAGTCGCCATTCATTTTGATTCTTTCGCCATCAACTGGCTGTTCGCTATACAACAAAAGATCTTTCAACAACCCAATCATGAAAAATGTCACCACATCCCAACTATTCCCCATCCATCATCCCTACGACCCTTACCAACAGCGGATCTGAGCACAGCCATGGCATAACCGCCCTCCCGTCCTCGACAAGATCCTCCTCGTCTTCGGCGAGCCACCGCGGCGGCGGTGAAATCACAAACTTCGCAGGAAAACGTCCACGCTGGCGCGCACAATAATTCTCACCCCGTTACGTGCGACGGCATTCGTACTTCACCTCCGTATCAACGGAACTGAATAGAATCAGAATGGGCCGCGATGGGCCCGTCGCCGTCGCTGCCGACACAGCGCACTCGGATGATGATGCACTGCGGCCCAACGGCCCAACTTCGCTAATAAGCGCCATCCGCCATGTTACAGAGCCGCGCTTTCGATGTGTGTGTGTGTGCGGGTGTGTGATGGGATAAACACGAAACACGGGCGGAAAAGGGCGGAAGCCGGCGGCGGCTGCCGTGAGAAGTGCCGGCTCTCTTCGCTGAATCCAGAAACAGCGCCAATCTTTCGGGGTCACATTATGAGACCGAGAGTTTTAGCAGAAAATTTATTTTATACATTGAAAAATAGCTACACTCGATATATAGACAGAATATAGTTTTATGGGCAGACGGAACCATATAAGCATGTAGGCCTCACAATCGAGCTCATTTTAGGCCCCGGGCCCGAACCGGAAAAAAATTGATTACATCAGCGTTGATACTTCGCATAAGTGTTCTTCACGACGAGTTGAACAACAAGCAATTTGCGGCAATTCTCGGAAGCGGATCGTTTTTTTTTAGGGCATCCGCAAACTTTTGGGACTATCAGACAACTAGAATGCCCCAAACAATTTGTACGACAATATTACCCTTAAATTTTCCATATTTTTACGAGGCCCCACGAGGTAACCCAGGTATTTTATTTTTAATAGGAGGCCATCCACCACATTTTTGACGTGCTGATGGTGACTCTTTAAGAAACACCTTCGTAACTCTTCCTAAATATATCGGGACGAAATCACAGTTCGAATCCATTGGACACCCACATGTACGGCTTCAGTTAGAGGGTCCCTTGGGAGGTTTCCCAACTAACTTCTGTTTTGTGGGACGCTTCCTCTAGTTACTTTTTTCCGGGTGCCCACCTCCGCACCTATGTAATTCGGTTGGTATCGGACACTTCCATTTTTGGTGGTGTCGGACGGTTCTGGTGGTATCGGACGGTTCTGGTGGTATCGGACGGTTCTGGTGGTATCGAACGGTTCTGGTGGTATCGGACGGTTCTGGTGGTACCGGAAAGGTTGTGGATGGTGTGAGATATTTTTGTGTTTCTCATTGCTCCACTTTTTGCAGATAACATGGGGAAGATACGAGGTACATTGGATAAATAGCATATGAAAGAAGCCCTGGAGGAAGTTTTGACGAAAGACATGTCTATTAATGAAAGAAGCTACTCAGCAGATCTGAATTTTTGAAACGCCAGTTTGCAATAAAAACGGAAATCAACCACTGTTCTAATAAAACTAAAGAAATTAAAGGAAAAAAGGATCTTATGAAGAAACCTGAGGAACTGAGGCTGAGGACCGCAGATCTTGAGAAGAGTTATCTCTTTTATGAATGTGACATTTGCTTTCGTAAGGAGAAAAATTAATGTGTAAGGAAAAATGTTTTTTTCTTTAATACATGTTTATAAGCAATGTGGCATGAACGCTATCAATATATAAAGCACCCGTCCGATACCACCCATCACAACTCCAATACATGAAAATGTAAGTTAATAAAAAATATGTTAAAAATTACATTTATTTAAGTTTTTCACAAATAATTATGAGTGGGTGTATTTGTGATAGCCCAACTATTTAGAAGGCTCGTAAGAAAAAAAAAGTTCTTGTTTCATTTAGCTGGTAGCATCACGAACAAACACGATTAATATAATTAACCAAGAATGAAAAAATTCTTTTGCAGTCAAATTAGGATTTTACATAATCCTTCTCATTTCGTAAAAGGACCCAATGACTTTTCTATTTGATCCGCTGAGTTGAAACCGAAAGCCCCCTATACAGTCAACTGTGATATTGAACGTTCGTCACCTTCCAACAAAATCTACCCCGTTTGCCGACTCCTACTCCTACCAACCCACATGATCAATAGGAAAAAAGAGAGGTGCGATATTGATCTCCCCCGCAAATCATACCTATATGCGTGTACGTAGAGCTGGAAATTATCCGTCCTATTCCGCAAACTGAATGTTATAGGCGGGGAATGCAACCCCAATTCTGGTTCACGCAACCTGCCGACCATGAGTGTAGATACAAAATACAGTGGACCCGAGGGATAATACACTCGTGGTCGAGCAATTCTGAATAGGTACATTCAAACAACCGAGTTATTTTTGTTGGTGATCAAAAATCTGATAACAGCGATTTATTATGAGAAAAATACACAGAACTTGCTGAAATATGAATAAGTGAATTGAAAAATTAAACTCAACAGTTTTATAAAAGAAACAAGACAATTAATCAGATGTGATTCAATATTCGTCATAGTAATAGCCAAGTTTTCTGATGGATTTTCGAACCAATTATTCCTATTGTATATAGGATTATGGCAATGAGCAGTCCCGGTAGGGCAGGTCATCTTGTGTCTTTCATGATAAGCCATTGTGAACAATTGCAGATTCCTTCAAACAGTTTTATAATTTTCACTTGGATCTCAGTTTGAAGTTCAAATTATAAAGCAAGTGACCATCTCTTAACTCTTTTTGTATGTATTATTGAAGAACTCGCATTATCGACTCAACTGCAGGAATACTTCAGAACATTCAATGAACACAGATCTACAATTTTTTTATTTTCTTCTGCAATGTTCTAGAAATTGTCGAAACACTTTAGGAGGGTTATTTCTGAAACTGATAAGACAGACATATTATATTACCGGCCAATATATAAGTTATTTATCATTGTATAATAAATAACACAACACAACCTCGAGCTAAAATCTATTATTTATTCCGTGTATAATGCACAATTTTTTTTCTGTGACAGGAAAAACGACGATTTAATAGTGAAAAAATCAAATATCTATTGCTTAAGACCTTTCGGTTCTCAAGATCTTTCACATTTTCTCTTATGAACAACCATTTCATTTTCATATAAAAACACGGTTCATAGCCGCATCGATAGGATTGCGGCTTACTACGCCAAAGGTATGAGGTTCAAACCTTTTGCAATAGCAGATATCTACATTTACCTATGTACCTATATATCCGGGAAAAAAGTACCCAGTTTTTTCCTGGGGAAAATATAATTTCATGAAAAGTCATATTTTAGTTTCTGTCATCAGAGATACAAACTTTTTCCCGTCACAGAAAAAAATAAATCATTTAGCATTAATCCACCTTTGCCAATGTATCCAATATAAAAAAAAAAAATAATTTTCACGTCACCGAGCATAGGAATTTTGGTTTCTCATTTTTCGGTTATTTTGAATTATAAACCCGACCAACACCAAATTTTATTCTTCTACACTATCTGGAACTTTTGTTTGAAAGTGGTCAACAATGTTCAGTTTGTGTAAAATTATTTTTGGCACCTTTTGTATGAACAACAAAATTTTCTGCAGTTTATCAGTTAAGACGTAAAGCTCTTGCTAATTCAATCTTTAAAATTTATTCTCTGAAGTAAATAAATCAATCAAGTTGGCTCTTGGCATGGTGTAAAAAAATAGTATAAAAAAATTCAGTTAGACGCTTAAATGAAATGTCCTCAACGATAAGAATTAAATTTTGCTATGTAAAATGTAAAACTAGAGCCACAAGTATGGCAATTCGTTTTAGGATATTTGCATTTTTTCTTTAACATCCATATTCAGAAATATTTATGAACAGATTTTGAATCAGCCAAAAAATTGAGAGGTATAAAAAAAAGACAAGACTGTTCATTAAGTGAAAATATTAAATGTGCAATAACTGAATAAAGAAAAAGCCCATATAATGCGGACTTTAATAATAAATCCATTCATCATGTAGTACATTAATTTTTTTTTCAAGCCAATTGCAAAACATTATTATAACTAACCATAGGCACGCAAGCTTCCAGACTGCAATTTGGAAAGAGTTTGAATTCTTTACCGCTGTCTCATTCGATACCTTCCGAATTGCGATTGTATTCAATCATTCATCATTTGATCGATACATTCAACGTGTCTGAAAGCCAACAACAGGAGTGCATAATTAGACAGGTGTGAACAAATCACAAAGTTCAACAAAAAAAACATCAATTTACTTGAGTCAACATACAATGTTATTGATGACTTTATGAATAAAGCGTAGATTTCCGCTAGTAAAATGCTAGGGGATTTGCCTAGACTTTCGAAATATTTGGTTTCAGGCCCACATACTCCCATTCCAGTTTCTTCTATTGTTCTGGATCCATCTGTGTACCAGTTAATGGCACTTCTCTTGAGTCTTGTCCCATTGCGACTTGTTGTGTATTGAATTATTTCATAAAGCTAAACTTTTTTGTCATCTCATCTTGGGGCATATCCCAGGTTAGGTGATTTCCAGGGAGGAGCGTTTGGTAGTTCCCTCTCTGGCCATTCTATATATGTTGTCCTTATCGCTATACTTTCCACTACTACTATATAGAGGGGTGTAAGGCTTAGTTAGGGATCACCTATATAGCGGCCGTTTGGCACGTTTTCATTGCACCTGTTATGCATCATACACAGGCTAGTTTTTGGATTTTTGATGAATTTAATGGTGTAATTTATGATCTTAATTATAGAGAGCCTTAGATTTTGATGAAACAGGATATAGAATTGAATGTAGCCTTATGATTTTTGTTTCTACAGAGCATATTTTCTAGTTTTGCATAAAGTTTTGCCCATTGAAACAATTAACGGTGCCCAAAATCGTTGATATTTCTATTTTGAATCCAATCGATCCATACATAGCAGATCTACCATACATATAGGGCCCATACATTTACAATCTTAGTTGTCAATTTTAATCGCACAACTAAAATTGTGCAGTCAAAATTGACAAATTTAACGGGCAATCGCGCCTGACAAAATTGTCAATTTTAGTCCATACACTTCAATCTTGACGTGCGATTAAAATTGACAACTAAGATTGTAATGTATGGGGCCCCTATTGTAACGACCGTTTTTATTTTTCCTCAACGAAAGTGTTGAAGTCGAAGGGATATCCGCTGAAGAATTTTGGTGTACATGTCTGGGTATTAGTGGCATTACTCGGGTATTAGTCGGGAATTAGGGGCATTACTCGGGTTTTAGTTGGGAATTAGGGGTATTACTTGGGCATTACAAGGTATTACTGGTGTATTACAGGGGCATTAGTTAGAAATTATTGGGCATTACACGGGTCTAACAGGGATAATTCGGAAGTAAGAGAACAATTACTGCACAATAATAATCGGTGAAGGGCAAAACAAGTCTTCAAAATATGGGAATTGAAATTGTCTGTAAAATTAGAGAGCAGTAGCTGAAATCCGAATTGTGCAATGACAAAAAAAGGTCTTCCGACTTGTACTTGACAACAAACCTAACATTAAGACACGATTTTATATTCTTCTTGCTTTTCTGACGGGCATTACTGGCATTATTCGGGGGTATCACTCGGGGAATTACTTGGTATTACTCGAGGAATTACTGGGTATTACTCGGGGAATTACTGGGTATTACTCGGGAATTACTTGGATATT
Source organism: Chrysolina haemoptera (assembly GCA_958298965.1). NCBI lineage: Eukaryota > Metazoa > Arthropoda > Insecta > Coleoptera > Chrysomelidae > Chrysolina > Chrysolina haemoptera. The sequence goes on along the minus strand of OY282586.1, from coordinate 11,150,421 downwards.
AGGGGCATTACTTACGATTTTTGGGAATTAGTGTACACAATATTCTCAGCGGTTTTTCCCTCGGTTGAAGTCTTACATGTGAATCTTGGTCACTTGCCAAATCCCGGTAAGTAGAAGTAACTAACTGAAAATTGGGTTTCAAGAACTGATAAATACGTTTAAAAAACAGCGTCTGTTGCAACATCAATCGCAATTAATATCATAAAAGTTCTCCGCCTATCACTTCCATCCGGTGATCCGTTTCTATTGCATTATACAGCAGTGTAATCGGAATATGGCCGCCCTGGGACATCCCGAACGACTGGCCTCACGTCCAATTTTCGCGATGTCACCAAACCGTAATGATGATACCGTTTGACAAAAACAACACTATGCGGTTCATTACTAACATAAAATTATGAACCATGGAACTGCAGCGATGAAATAACCCCAATTTGTAATGAATTTGTCGATGATATGTCATCATTAGGGTCGACTGAAAACGAGCAAATCAGAGACGAAGGTGTATCTTTTGCCTTGTAATAAAATGTATACTGTCGACTGTGTTTCCCGCATAGTACTATTAGACAAACTAAAATTTTACGATATACGCGGTACTGTTTGAAATTATTCGAATTCGAATAGACAACAGCTATTCTGAAACATCCATTTTGGAGTACCTCAAAGTTCTATCCTTGTCCCACTTTTATTCATTATCTACATTCATGACATATTTCCTTACATGTGTCCAACCAGTGTTGCAGTGTATTTTAACGTACTCAAAATCGTTGATAAATGACCCCTTAATGAATGATTTTCGTTGATAAATGACTCCTATTAATCAATCCCTTTAGTTTCAGTAATTGTACAATATCGACTATTGATATTTACAATAATAAAACTACCACTAAGGAAAAATAAACTAACTTTGAAAAGAGTTAATATAAATAGGAAATAGTGATTTTTGTTTATCGTTAAATAAATTAAAATTAAAACTTAGATATATCTTTATTTTTGAAAAGTACGGTATAAGGAAAAATTCTGTAAGAAACTGTAACAATCACGAACATTAACTATCTTGATTGTTAATCGACCTCATTAATACACTTGTTCGAGTTGTTCGTTAAATAACTATTACCATAATCTACACATGTAATATAAACAAAAAAACCTAGCCCATTTCACACAGCAATCGAAAATAAAACAGTGTTTATTACCGTAATATTGTTACAAAATTATATGTTCCATGAAATAACAATGAAAACTTAATGACAGACCGTGTAAAGCCGTGGAGAAATTATAAATCTCGCATGTTCTCTAAAGTTGTAAAAGTAACGCCATCTATGCCTCATGCATTCAAGGCATAACATTATTTGTTAAATATGTTTCCACATGTTCATATTACGCTCCTCGAAGTGATAGGCGAGGAAACATTGAAATGTAAACAAAATCTAAGAGATGTCGTTATAGACCGGGAGATGATGACAGATTTTAGGTGACGATTTTCTAGTTTATGCCTTTAAGAGGAATGAAAGGTATAAAAGTGCTGATGAAAATGATGGAAAATTTAAGCGGTTTCCGCGTGTTTTTTTTTTAAACCTAACCTCAATGCGGTATTTGCATACCTTATGCCAATTTTTTATGAACATTTCATGATGAAAACTTTCATACTTTCAGTTGGCATAAGGGTTGAAATTATAGGGTGAACTCGTGACAAAAAATAGAAATTTTCGGTTATTTTCTCGTTGCTTGCAATTGAAAATATTAAAGTTTTCATCGTGAAATATTCATAAAAAAAATTGGCGCAATGTATGGATATGTCGAAGTGAGGTTAGGATTTTTTCAGTCCTCTCAAAGACATAAACGAGAAAATCGTCACCTAAAATCTGTCATAATTCCCCAGTCTATTATGAGTGAAATTTGTGATAAAAGGTAGGGTTAGACACATATTAATTCAAACACAGCACACTGTATTTTATTTAAAATGGTATCACCATTACCAGCAGAAAGCAGAGGAATAGGCACATCATTAGATAAAATTCTATATTTTCATCAGGGCCTATCTACAATTCACAAATACATCAATATGTTCAGAAAATCTTGAATTTTTTGAAGAGTTGATCAAGTGAAAAAGTTTTGTTAATTTCTCTATGGCTTATATCAAGCTACAAGCTATATTTTAACGGAGAACGGTATGACCTGTTTTGGAACATGGTGGGGGATGTTTTCGGTGAACGTGACGTCAGAGGTATACTTTTACATGTGATATTTTTTCAAAATGAATAAAATATAGTCGCACTAGTTCTTAAATGGACGTTTTGCAATCAATTTTTCGTAAATGTAAAGGTCCATTGAAAACTGTTCACCGCAACAGATATTTTCCATGTTAACATCTAACAAGGGAGAGGCGCTTTATTTTCCAATACAATGTTGCCACATCAATTTGAGTTTCTTGTTCATTTACGTATTTAAATAATAGATTACTATTTTGTTTGTTCAATTAAAAACCATCGATGAAAATGTAAATGGCTCAGATGATGGTTCACATATAATCCATTATTTTCCCCCCCTTTCCTCACTTCCTCTATATAATATCCACAATCCATCCATGCCGCTTTTTATTTTTTGCGCTCCTGTCCTTCCGATATTGGTGTTGTTGCATCGTATTGAGGGAATCCATTAACGAGGCTTCGGGTCAATAAGAGAAGCTGCGGAAGCGTTAGAGAAAACCCCCTTTCGAGTGGGTGGCATGCCGTGTCCCCCCGAAAGAGATGGGCCTTCGCGGGACCGCTGCTGCGGCGCGGGGAGATATACAACCCCCCCGCATCTACTATGCATGCACCTGGGAATCGATCAGAAGTCTTGCTCGGATTAGGTCATGTTTGATATGCGCGCATTTTGTGTTTTGTTTCAGGTGCGTATTTTCGATCTAGGTGTGACGGCGATGCGATTTTTTTTCCTAATGTTGAGTTCTTCCGAAGGCAATTGAAGAGACACGCCCAACTTGATGTGTCGCAGCGTGTTTTTGTCGACTATCGATTTTCAGTCGGGAATCACGATGGGAAAACTCGGTTTTCTTTCTTTGCTATTTATTTGCTCTACATATATTACGATTCACTGTAGATTCCTTTCGTAAGCTGGTATTTTTACAGAAAATCAAAATAATGTTCGCTGAAAGGAAACATTATCTTTTAATCTACTACCTTTAAAATCACACCATGTGAAAATGGGTATCATTTGAACTTCAATACGTTTGATATAAAGGAATCTGCAATTGTTTACAATGAGCCTAATAATGTTGAGAAACAAAATGTCTTGTCGAAAATCCATCAGAAAACTGGTAAATATCAAGACTAATGTTAAATTACATCTGATGAATCTCCGTGCAGAGTTCCTACAAGGCTTTCTCTGCAATTGCTTTCTGCATGGAAATTTCATCGAAACATTTGGACCACCTGTATAATTCTTCACCAAGAAAACATCAAGGTGATTTATATAAGGCATATATTATTAAGTAGGTTCACAGAACATCGTTTAATTACTTCCAGAAATAATTGGGGATTCAAAAAATATCAAAACTCGCTTCTGAATGAAAAAAAAAATTATTATCAACTTATGTCGATTTCCCGTTATGAAAAATTTCAATAAATTATCAATGATAATTATTCTAAAATACCACAACACATATCTCTTTTTCAAACCAATCTAGCTTTACTCACTTTGTATTCCAGTTGCTGCCGTACATTATCACAACGAATAGTAGAATATCATGGGTTAAATAAAGAATCTGGAGGTTTGCGTTGTTGCAAGATTATGGTGAGTCGGGAAAGCAATTTTACTTGAACGTGAGAGGGTGGAAATCAATAGTTTAACGAGGACAAAGATTCCTTCTTCTAACATGGGTAATAGTCCCGGAGTACAGGGTCAAACCAATCGAGCCGCTAGCGACAGAGAATGTATTATTGAATAACAGGGTGGTATAATTAAAATGTAAAGTTTTGTTATACCAGTTATCTAGATTTTAGAAACATTTATACCATTATAAATGAAACAAAAAATTTCGACTAAGCCGAATTTCCCATCTCTCCACACTATACCACAAAGTTGAATATTTGAAGCAAATGTCTGTCAGAAAACAACTACTTCCCGTTACGAACATTGAATTACATCTGACATCAATATGTGCAATGTTCCTCCAAGAGAACACAATTGCAATTACTAATGAAGAATTTGACTTTGAAATAGAAGCCATTTCGATACGCATTTGGGTTTCATAATTACTTCATTTTAGACTCCAAATAGAAAAAGTTATTTTCAAAATTCGATTTCTGGAATACGGTTAAATTCAGGATATGATGTGCTATGTTCAGAATTTCGAACAAAATTGAAATATGGCATAATACATGTTGTTCCATTAAAGAGAAAGCAATTTGGTTTCGTCATGACCCTTTTAGTGTTCATGTTTACTTCATTTTACTTTCTTTGTTGTAACCGATTTAAAAAAAAAAACTAAAACTATTGTATCTTCATGTTTTTCGCTAGCTATCTTACTTTAATAATAATAGACCGTTTTCATACATATCTGTGACCCTGTATAAATTGTATAACAATTAATATATATTTATTTATCCACTATGACTTGAAATTTCCTGAGATCTCATAAAGTAAAAATATTGTGTGGCAGGGACAGGTTGAATCATTGTTTTTCTGTTGAATAATCCTACAAAATAAAGGTTCTCAGGCACAAATCCGTTGGAAAACAATCGCTTTCATAAACGAACATTGCAATAACGAGTAGACTGTTGAGTTCCTCAAGGGCAAATTCATTGATTGGATTCATTATTATTTATTAAAGTTTGATGATGATTCATACCTATTAATTTATTAACAAATTTTTCTGAATATTTTCCATTAATAACAAATATAACAAGTTTGATGCTTGATTTAAGTAAATCGTTTTGTAAAATCCAAACAAAAATTAATCTAAACGTCCATTATTTTCAATATGTACCTACCTATACAGTTAGTATGAACAGGAAAATCTGAAACTAACAAAAACAATAATTATGGATATCTGCATATTATATTAATTTTCAGTGAAACACCCTTTATTTAACGAAAAATATGCGAAACTAAAGTTATTTATACGTTTTTAACGATCATTTTTTTCACACGTCAACATCTAATAGTTTGGTGATTTCAACCAATAACATTGCATTCCCGCCAATCATTCGGTATTAGTTGGCGAATCAAAAATATACACATGAATAGACACGAGATGGGGCAGAAAAACGTCTGCTGAATCTGCTAGTTTTTTACAAATTTTGCAGAAAATTCCTCTTTTTACATAAGCATTGAAGCAATATTATCAGAAGGAAACTATCCTAGTCAGTTTAGGTGGCCCTCTAATAGATTGAGCTGAAAAACAATTCCTCCATTTTTTAAAACATTCTCTGATTCAATAAATGAAAAGGTTTCTCGGCAAATAACTTTTTTTTACGCTCAACCATCAGAAGACTTTATGAAACTCAAGTTCGGAAATACATAATCTAAATTTTGATATCATCATCAGCAATTTGATAAATGTAAAAACAAAAATTTAAACTGGTACCTCAACATCCAGAACTCGTAAAACCAACAGTTTTCAAGACAAATGTATAATACTCACGAAATCTCCATGCAGAGTTTCAAGACGTTTACAGAGTGGTGTGCCAAATTCAAAAATCCCACAAACCTGAAAAACATCATATTCCATATCTTTCTATTCAAATTAAGATTGTAAAACTATTTTATTTCAAATTCAAGACCAAACAAAATGGAAAAAAAATACCTTTTCAGGTACTACTTGGACGACTGTTGTATTAAATCTGTTAATCACGTCAACAAAGGTTCTGAATGAAAACCGAAGGGGGATTTTGACCATCTTATCCAGCTGCAGTCGTTAATAGCTGGTTGTTTTCACAGGTTTATTTTCATTTTTTTATTATTAATTCAGTAGGGCTAATTACATAGAGGGTTTTCCAGAAATAAAAATGTTACAGTTTAGCAAACATAGCTGCAATTCTGAAAATATGCACGACCATGATGCGCATTAGTCGTACGACGGAATATTTAGTTATAAAGCTCTCAACATTACGTGATTATGCATGAAGTGATAATTTCACACTTGCAGCTATGTTTGCCAAGGTATACGCGTGCACATACATTGAAATTCAGAACACCTTGAAATAAAAATAATGCGTAGCCGAGTAAAACGTTAAAATTTGTAACGGACTAATAATGTACACACATATCACACCAACCACATTGGAATTTCCATTCAACACGAATATTAATAATGTTACCCAACACTGTCATTAGGTATGAATAGTAAATTATTAATCAAATTTGTCACATGTAAAATACTCTGATTTTAGTTCGAAAATATGAATAGGACATTCATAAAATCTGTTGTGGAATGAACGATTTCTGTGAGTGATATTTTTTTAATAACATTCTCCTTATCTAATTTATTTAATGATTTTTTCAATGAAAACTAAAGAGAATTTAAAAAATCAGTTATCTGAATGAAAATGCGAATTTTCACTGTCAGATTTTTTCTTTCCTTTTCAGTTAAAGTCTTTTCACAATATCTAACAGATGTAGTTCAATGTCCAGCGTGGCTTGTGCCGGGGAAGTAGTTGTTTTCTGTTAGATATTACAAATAAATCACATTTTTCATTTTTTAATTTTCATGGAGAATGTTCCCCTTTTCAACATAAAATACTCTATTACAACTAGTGATTTACAGTTTATAACTCACCAGTGGTTTTTTTCACTTCAACTTGGAAAATAAATAAACTGGTACCTTTTATCCCCGTACTTTTCTTCCAATTGTTAAATACTTGCTATAATGTGATTTATTCGGCCTATTTAAATTTTTTTCCCAATCTCCAAATTTACAATCAATTCCAATTTGAAAACCTAGTTGCTATGATTTCCCCTCTTTTATAATAATAAGCTTTCATACCATGACAGTGACAAATGGTCAACGGGATATGTCAATATAACAAGTTTTAAAAGAACATCCATCATGCAATCTCATGAGAAGGATTAAATGTCACGCTATTTGAATATTGGGTTAGCAAGAAAAATTTGTTATTATTCATTTGGACATCATACTATGTTTTTGTCGGTAGTAAAAACAACAGGCTCCCTACTTCGTTCGAAAATAAATTGAGTATTATATCAGAAAATGAGTACCTATATGGTCAGCTTAGAGTGTATGTGCCGGCATAATAAATAAGTCATAATCTCGGTCCTTTTCTTTTCACTAACAGCTAGCCGAATTCACCCATTTTCCTTGTTTTTAATTGAAAATGGCACTTTTAATCAAAGAATTTGTCCTTCTTTTATTGAACACAAAAACAGATTGCCAAAATGTTATTAAAGTTTACTCAAGTTTTGCCGGTTTATTACTTAAATTGCTGCAGGTACATTTAATTAACTCTGAAACCAATTTTAGAGCTGCCTAATATGGCATTAGTCGCAGGTTAATTTTGTTTCTCCCGTTGGCCACTAGTAGCGTCTCAATTCAATTTTTCCTGATAGAAAACTTTATGAGACCATTATAATTTAGATAGAAAGGCAGATAAGCTTTCTGGAATTAGAGGAGTGGGATGGAAGTATACAATATAAGATATATGAAAGGCCCAGGGGACTCGAGGTTTGAAAGTATAGATCCCAGGCACGGTCTGCCTGTCGTGAGAAACGACTGATAGATCACACCCCCAAGGGGAACCAAAGCAGGAACCTCTGGGACCCATTCGAGGAGGGTCAAGCCAACCGCGCCGACTAGAGGAACCCCAAGGGTGCCTCTGAGGTACAACCCTAGGTGACCCAAGTGACCTCCTAAACCACTTCCCTAGGCGTCTTTCGTAAGAGGCGAATAAAGGACCACACTCTCATGGGAAACGAAAGCAGAGACCTCTGGAACCCATTGAATAAGAGTCAACCCAACCGCCCCGGGGGCGCCGAACAGAAGAACCACCGAAGGTACGCCCAAAACAAAACTTAGCTGGGAAACCTCCCAATGGACCCTCAACCACGGCTGGATGAACGTGTGGGTTCACATGGGTTTGAACTGGGGGTATACGTGCAGAGGCTTCAAAACCTGCCCATCCGTACAATGATAAAACAAAGATTAAATATTAATGAACTTGTGCAAAGAACAATTAAATCCATTCATCATCAAATGTCCCAATGAAAAACTAAACTATTAAATATCACCATTAACTCTCACTTGCCATACACGAATGCAACTCCTGTACCAATCTTCTCCCCCTTTTAAAATCAACACGCCTCAAATTAGCGACAAAAAGCAGATCTTCCTAAGAGATAAATATCTACGCGCGGCAAACAAAGCGTCGGTGATAATAATAATCATTATTATTATTCACCGCTTTCGTTTCGTTCTTAGGCTCGGTTTCGAACGGCCGTATAAAAAGTTGGCAACTTCTAAAAAGGTGGCGTGACACATTTGCGGCTTACCTACCTTCGAACCCTCGTTGAAATGTAATACACGCCGGCGGCGTCCCGGGGAAGCGAACATTACACAGCAGAGAACAGTGGCGTTACTCACGGGGGTTTTCAGGGTTACTAAGAATTTTACGCAGCAAAATCCTAATCATGTTATTCCGTTGTATATATCACATACCTGTACAATTATGAAAGTGATTACCACTTTTAAGGTATGTATACAGACAATATCACGATAAACGGATTTCACGAGATAATAAATGATGTCAATTAGCTATACCCAATAAATAATGATTGGCATAAAATTTGGACATATTAAAATGTAACTGTTCACGATGACATCCTAACACTTTCTGTTAGCAACCTTGGGCTCATCGCTGGATCAATTGGTCTCATTTTTTTTATCTTCCCTATGTTCCGTTTGATTTGAGAACATCTATAGTTGAACAATTCGAGAAGAATTGTGGGCCACATGCAACTACAAGTTCCCATCGAGTCGTCCATATGCGTCTCTCCAGTATTTATGAGCCAGTATGAACTAATACTTACCAACTGATGCAAAAATCTAACAGTTTCAATAAATGAGTCTGCTAATATATGTCCAACTTACCAGTTCTATCAACTGTAAGTTACTTTCCCCCTTCTCTTTTTCACCAACCAACATAGTAAGAGCCTGGGCTATATCCCTAAGGATAGTCTAGATTTGGTTTCGTATACCCACCAGACGTTCATAGCATCTCCACACCAATTCAGTTAAGGAGGCTTACCTCATTTCCATTAGTTGACAATTGAAAATGGCGAGATTTATTCTTTGATCAAACTAGATCTTGCCTCACCAACTAAGGCACGGTTGCTTTAAAAGTTTGCGTGTTCACTCACGGAAAACGAGGGGTACTACTTTTGATCATTGAGAACACGGCGTGAAATATAATTGAACGGCAATAAGTACCATTTAGGTCAACAAAAAAAGTTCAACTTCTGAAGCATGCAAAAGCTTTTGCAACAAGAAAACGGACACAATGAGAAGATTTGTTGTCCTTTTCTAGGATATAACAACTACTCAAAGTACACTTTACGTTAAAAAACTGTTTATATATACGTTATTTCTTCATCTCATTGGTCCCTCGTAACCGTAACAATATTCATCATTTTATTATTATTATTATTATTACTCTGAGGAAACCTTAAACAATTTACCCCGGCACGCCGCTGAGTGTCCCATTCCGGCTGAGGTAAATTGCATTCAGTACTCGACAGTAGAATCCACACACTACTTGTAGTCACTTCACGGCAACATTGATCTTTTCCACCGGCACTGCTGAAATCAGGCTTCTCGTATTAGTTTGGGAGCCAGGTCAAATTTTTCACCTTTTTAATTTTACGTATATATTATAAAAAACCATTTGCAGCGATAATTTTTCAAGATTATATAAAAATGTTTTACGCAATGTTTACAAGAAATTAAGTGAAAGTGTAAGTTGAAGAGAAAATATATAATTTGTTTTCACAAGATACATAGGAACATCAAATGAAAATGAATTATGAATACTCCAGAATCCAGAATATTAATTGAAAAAATTCACAAAAAGTTCCCAATATACGACAAACTGTTCAACATTTACGTTCTAGAAAGCCAAAGAATTTTGCATTCTAGAATATACTCAACAGTTATTTATAAATTAAGTAGGTAAGAAAAGTGATAATTTTTTGAGTAGGAAATTTTCTGGAATAAATAATAAAAATGTTGTCTCTCAATTTGGTGTTAGAAGTTATCAGACATGGAATGCCTGTTAAAGCTGCCAGTAGAGAATATAAAATCCGAAAACGACATTACATTCTAAGTTTCACGGAAAATATCCCATTGAATATAATGCTCAAACTAATCTCTTCCTATGTTTTCACAGCTACTGCTAATAAATGGGGTTTGGGAGAATCTGAGTCAGGCTGAATGACAGGGAAAAGTTTTCTGGGATACGCCTCAAACATGTATGTTTCTTATGCCATTTGTGCCATTTATGCCATTACCAGTATTATTTTATGCTTATGGGTATAAACATTTCACGATACACCTCAGTGACTTCTGTTCTCAGAACGGAATCGTCAGCCTATGTATGTAAGCGTTTTTGAAAAATGGGAAAATATTCGGCTAGAGAGAGCCATCGAATTTCCATATAAAAAATTGCGGAACTTACGTATTTCGGTCTCCTCTACAAAAAATCCAAATGAAATTTTTGGCGGTCACTACTATTTTTGAAGATACAGGTCCATTTTGTTGTGGATTTTCACCATTTGACAGATCGAATTTCTGTTATTAAAAATGCAAAAAATATGGCTATTTTTCAACCAAAACACCACACACGCCCTTATTTACTTGTTTTCAGTACTTTTTTACAGAAAAAACTACCACTTTTTGAAAAATTATAAAATAACTTTCATTGTCCAGTACTGCATTTTTATAGAGAAGACCGAAATACGTAAGTTGCAAAATTTTTTTTCTGAAAATTCGATCGCTCTCTCTAACCGAATATTTGCCAAAAAATGAATGGAGAAATGCGGTTGCCAAATTTAGAACAGAAAATAACAAACAAATTTTGCACCTCTCCTCGACACAACAATCAAGAAAACGAAAAACTCTAAAAGTTAAACTTCATTAGAGACAAAAAAACAGGTGACTCCCGGACTATATCCAACCGCTTATTCTACTCAGCGCTTTGACGTCGACGGTCGGTGGCGTTGCCTGCCTGTTTGCTTGCGCTTGCGGTACTCACTCCCGACCAGCATCACCTAGAACGACTCGGAGGCCGTGAAACGAAATTGCTTCCTCATTATTCACGGCTGTACGAGGAGCGCTCCGTAATTTGCGTACCGGCGTTGTCTTCATACTTTTTTCTTAGGTGTAAAAAATTAAGTGAAATTAAATATACACTTATACAGACTATTTTTAAAATGGAATTGAAAACGAGCGAATAAACAAACAATTAATAAATGAAAATTTCATTAAAATTGCTAACAGCACATAATCATTTTTTTTCTGTGAGTAATTTTTCAGGAGTTATGATATTTTATAGTTACAGATTGAGCGAGCTCCACCTGTAAAATTTGCAGTGCAGAACAGAATAAATGATCGTTGTTGTACAATATTTTTTTTGTCGTGGTTCTACACCCATTGTTAAAAAAATTGTTAAAATTGTTTTTTTCATTAACCAGCTGTCGTCTCCTTACGAACGGCAGCCCTCAAAAGTCGAAACTTGTGCGAGCCAAGGATTAAGGAGGTCTTACCTTTTAACGTGCGATTCCTAGCACTTTCTCGGGCCATCAGATAAAATTCTGAAGTCGCTAAGGATTCGAACCTAGCCGACCAGCAGTCAATGGTTTTGAACGCTTCAGTCTCAACCACTGAGCTACTTGACCCTGCACAACGAATTCCCACTGCGTGTGCAGATGAAAAGAAAATCATCCTACGGCATAATCCATGTCCTCCAGATAATTCCATTGAGAACTCCTCTCAGGAATATTGTGCTATAATTGTAGATCATTCGACACCAACATCGAACATTTACTTCAACTTTCATGCTGCGGTGTCGTGTCCTGCGAAAGTAATTTATTTTTGCAAATTCCTATTGGGAGTCTTGGTGAAACTCCATTTAAAACCACCAGCTTCAGTTTAATAGAGAAAGAGAGAAACAGATTCTGGCTGTCTGGCTGTTTACATTCAGGTAATTTTTTATCTATATTTATTTTTCAACATCTATTGGTGGGGAAAGCACACTGTAAAATTTAACATATTTGATCATAGTTCACTTTGTACATCCACGAAAACAGCAAAAGTAAAAATAACTTTAATGGTTGGGGGTGGGGGGAGGGGGGTTAAAGGCTTTCAGGTATATTGTACTTGCACAAGTTAATTATTAAATTTAATTTAAAAATACTTAACGAATGTAACTAGTGCAATAAACATATCCAATACGTCGACTGCCGAATGTGAATATCCAACAGACAATATATTTCTTTGCTTAACAGCCCATCAGTGGATTTCAAATTTTGAAATTCAGCTAACAGAATCAGAACTACAGTGAAAATATAGCTTGTCGCTGTATTTTTACGATGATAAACCTGCTTAGTTTTTGTTTTACTATCTATCAAGTGAAAATAATGATTTATTATAAACGTTAAATTTATCTGTTTTGACTAGTTATTTTATTTATCAATATGGGCGATCGTTGGGGACAAAGTTGAGGCCGTGGAAAAGAGTATTCCCGTTGATGGTTTACTTCTAAACCATCAATTACCAAATATCGATATATTGTCGTCCTAAATATAATTCGTGGTATGATTAAAAACCTATAATTTTTTGGAATATCAATTCATTGGCAATCCCAATGCAAGAAAATTTTTAGCTTTGGGATTGCAATTTATTAATATTCCAAAAAATTATCGGTAATAATCAAACCACTTATTATATTTCCCCTGAAAATAATAATCCCGAAAATCCTAATTGGGAATTATAACAAAATTCGACAGGCATTTTTGACATCATTAAAAAACCTCACCCTTGTGTCATGAGATATACACAGACACGAGACACGTGATTTCAAAAATCAATCAACGGAAATGTAGGTTCAAAATGACAGGCACAGTCCTGGCATACACCCACAGAAAAACATCACGTTTCAGTGTTAACCCATTGAACAAATTGTACCTGAAAACCGAAGTTTCAGCGAACACTGAAACGTGGGTGGTTGGCATTATTGATTACATTTAAGAACGCTGACGTGAATTGAAAACACATAATTTGCTGCAGAATTCGCCGATTTCATCATCAAACTGCACGAATATCAGCGATGATAGAGCGTGGGAGTGCCGAACTGTCGGCAAGACAAAATGGCTGAGGAATCTCGTCGTTATACGAGGCGAAATGTAAAATGACCGAAAATAATATTAAAATATAACGATTACCTGATGAATAATGTTGCAAATGTTTCGTAAGTCCTGTAACTATTTTTGCAGCTGGAAACTAACTGAATTTACCAACAGAAAAACTGATTGACCTGACGAGAAACACGTGACGTGAATAGACTTGACCTGATGTGATTTGACGTTATGGATCTGACTTGACCTTACTGATCTGACTTACTGGTTAAACTGTCTATCCTCCAGCTTCATATGACCTGATAAAGTGGACTGAATTGACCTTACTGATCTGACTTGACGTAACTGTTTATCATCCAGCTTGATATGCCCTAATAACGTTACCTGACCTGACTTGTCCTTATAGACTTGTCTTGGCGTAACTGTCTATCATCTAGATTTATATGCCCTAATAACGTTACCTGATCTGACTTGTCCTTATGGATATGACTTGACGTAACTGTCTATCATCTAGCTTTATATGCACTAATAACGTTACCTGACCTGACTTGTCCTTATGGATATGACTTGACGTAACTGTCTAACATCCAGCTGTATATTGTTATTGTTATTTCCGTCAACCGGCTGCCTCCTCACGAGCAACCCTCAAAGTCCTCCAGAGACGTGTGCGAACTAGTGAAGACGCAGCCCTCGCCTTTCAACGTGTGATACCATGCCCTAATAACGTAACCTGACCTGAAGTGACCTGCATTGACCTTATGGATATGAATTGACTTTCCTGATATATCCTGACCTGACTGTCCATATACTCCTGCTTCATATGACCTAATAAGCATTAATAAGCATTGTCCCCGCGGCAAGTATCAGGATAATTTCAGGCAGATATTAAATTCAGATATCTGAACACAAAGCTCAGAATTCTTTTGGGAGATCGTTTAATAACGATAGTCGTTGCCGATCGATGTTTTACCCTTTTTACTCCCATATACACCTAAAACATAGGCTCATTGTGCAAATGCTCCTCTGGCTAAACCCACAACGGGTATTGAGTTATATCTAACAGATACTTGTGCAATGTACCTCATTGCTGAGGAAACAAATAGTAAAATTATATTTTAATTAGGAAAGGGAGACCACCTGTTAACTAGTTTCAAGTTTGTTACCTCGGCATTAGTACAAGGTAGGTCACCACTGACAGCCTTGAGGCTATCTTCAAGCCGCTCATCCTTGTGATCAGATCAAGAAGCACTTCGATTCTTCGGGTTGAGAGATTCAGTCAGATATCTGAACACATACTCCCATATACACCTACAACGTAGGATTATTGTAGCAAATAACTGTCAAAAACCAATTAGTCCTTTGGCTAATTAATACCACGATGGGTACTGAATTATATCTAACAGATACCTGTGCAATGTACCTCATTGCAGAGGAAACAATTGCAAGTAAAGTTCATTATAGGAAGTTTTTCAAAAATGTATGATTTCGAATATGATCGAAAACAAAGACCTGTTATTTTGAATTATCACTCATTTTAATTTTCAATAAAATATTTTGATTTCATAAATATTTACCGCCAAAGTTTTTATGAATCGCTTTCGAAATTATTAAAGATTCAATTCCTTACCTTCATTTTGAGCACATAAATTTTTGTTGTCATCCGGTATGTGCGGAGGAAGATTATAAATTAGAACCGGCAATAGTAATATCATTCAACTCTGGCGTATATCTAGAGAACAAAATGAGTATTTTGTGTATGAGTGTACCGAGTTCTTGTTATCGATTAAATTCTTCGTCCAGGCAAAGTACATTTTCGAGAACAAAACAATTGAAAACAAGGCGTGGCTGTCCAGGGTTCAGATAATATTTTTTATCCGCCGAAATGAGTTGATAAATTGAAACTCAGAAAAGTGGGATACATTCATAAATAAAAGTAAAAGTTACGACTGAAAATGTAGCGAAATTGATCATTCACTGAGAAAGTACACTGTTGATAATACGCTTTTGTTTTCTCTAAATATAGCTTGTCGCTATATTTTCACGGTGATAAACCTGCTTAGTTTTTGTTTTACTATCTGTCAAGTGAAAATAATGATTCAAATTTATGTGTTTTGACTAGTTATCTTCATTTATCAATGTGAGCGATCGTTGGGGACAAATGTCCATTGGTATCATAGATGGGGCCGTGGAAAAGAGTATTCCGTTGAATACGGCTAGAAGTAAAGCATCAATTACCAGGTGATACGATTTTTCTTTATATCAAATCTATATATTGTCGTCCTAAATATATTTCGTGGTATGATTAAAAACCTATAATTTTTTGGAATATCAATTCATTGGCAATCTCAATGCAGCTTTGGGATTACAATTCATTAATATTCGAAAAAATTATCGGTAATAATCATACCACTTATTATATTACCCCTGATTATACAACTCGTCCGCCACCTTGGATTTATGAATTTTCTAAAACAAACTCATAAGCTTCGACCTCAAAAACCCCCACATACCAAATTTAAATAGTATCAAAACATAATTCGAGGAATGGTTTGTCATCTCCGACCCAAAAAATTCCAAATTTAGAATCGAATAATGTAATAATTTTATTCAATAAAACAGTCTTGTAAACTTTTCATATTCAGCGAATACCTTACATGGAAACTATATGGTAAGTCCTTTCACCAGAAAGTGCTAGGAATCGCACGTTAAAAGGTAAGACCTCGTTAATCCTTGGCTCGCACAAGTTTCGACTTTTGAGGGCTGCCGTTCGTAACGACAGCTGGTTAACGGAAAAAACAATTTTAACAATTTTAACAATTTAACCAGGAAGAGAAATCTAGAGACCAACAGAGTTCTACCTGGAACAAACATCTGAAAAAAGTGCTGACAAATGCAAGGACATCACTGATGATGGCCAGGAGCTCCTTTGGCAAAACAAGGGGACTTGGATCCAAACACAGCGATAGTGAGGTCCTCGATAACATATGGAGCCCACTGTGGTGGCTAAAGGTTGAAGTGACAACCAGGGGAAGGTTAGTTTACAGATTGGCCTTGTTCGAGGTCACTGGTGCTATGTCCAGCACATCTACGATTAGCCTGGAGGTAATTTTGACCCTTCCTTCTTTACATTCGCATATTGTAGCGGAGGCGAGGATAGAAGCACCCAGACTGTGCCTGGACCACTGAAGGGGCAACAATCCAGACTACTCCATAATGGGGGTCATAAGAACCGACACATAAGAAATTTTGTCGGACAAAATTACTCCAATCTACTCTTTCGATGGAACATACACCACCACCATACATGGGGAAGTCACATCAAAGGCCATACCAATATTGTCAATAAGGAATATACGGGGAGAGACCGGAGAGACAGAGACAAGACATTAGTACCGAGGTACCCAACGCACGAGAAAGACTCCAAGAAGATGTCATAGAAACCAATTCATACAGTGGTATGAATAAAAGCTATTTGTTCTATAAGTTTGTCTCTCTCATAACTAAACAAAATAAGTATGTCTATTTCAAGAAATCCGAGTGAAAGCATTTGCTTAATGTTTAATACATTAGATCCACAGTCATTCTCCCCGACAGTCAGGCGGCGATGAAGGCCCTACGAACATGCAGGTTTTCTTCCAAACTAGTTTTTCGAGACTCACAAAAACCTCAACGACCTAGGAGAACAGAACAAGATGAAACTTTCTGGGTACCATGTCACAGGTGCATCCAGGGGAATGAGACCACAGATTAGGCAGGACACGTATAAATGAGTTGAGAACCATCATGCGTCTTCCAGGAAAAGTGCTTCAGGCAGTACTCACTGAAAGATGATGATGATGGGGCTAGGGAGCGGCTATCAAGACACCTTCTCGAACTGAGCCGGAACTCTCTTCCTTCCAAAATCAAAGTTCTGCTGTACAATTACAAGAAGAACTTGTCAGGAAACATCGCTCATATGAATTATCAACCAGATGTTTTTGATTTCTGTCGCGAGATATTTGTTTCATATTTGCTTTCCTGGTTAGAGAATAACTTCTGATAATTTACTGGAGACGCAAAGCGAATCGCATGGAAACAAGTAGTACGAATGATAATTATAAACAGATATAAACAGCAAATCTTTTTGTTCAGACATAGTGAGGTGATACTGTCTCGACATAATCCTAATTTGGGGAGCAATCTGATGGTTGCAGACAGTCAGGCAGATGAGCCTTGACAAACAGAATGCATTGATTCAAATAAGCCCTACTATCGTTTTTAATAAAATTGTTGCTGCATTAATGAATCGTCATTTTTCAGTGTGATTCTTGACACGACGCAAGATATATCTGAGGTGGATCAATAGTCTATTGCTATATGGTCTACAACTATTGTTTCTAATGAAGAAGTGACTGACAAATAAAGTCATTGCATTTCTAGACATAACTACTGATTCTATTAAAAAAAAGTAACCTGCTGGATTTTTTTCGTATACATCTCCATCTAACTTAAATATCTATGTCACCGACTATTCAAAATACAGGCAATAACACACTCTACACTGAAACCAAACTCGATCATTAGAAATTTGCGATTTCTCTTCGCCATACTCCACCAATCATCCATTCGCTCAGCCGTTCGTGTATCGAAACCGCAAAAATCGCCATAACACTCACCTTTGACATACAGCATCTTCCTCCTAGGTCCAATTATAGGAGGGCTTTTTTTTTCCGAAACGACGACGAGAAAATGGCGGCCGTCTATGACCGCGTCACATTATACGACTCGGGAAAACTGCAAAAACAGCTTTTAATTTTAATCAAACCACATAAAAATACGAACAAGGACACGACAGAGTAAAGCACGGTAACTTTCCACACAGCCAAATGCGACGTTGCCGTCTCGGTGAGATGAAAATCTTACCCATGAAATGTTTGAATTTCGTTAGCGAATACGGAGTGCGGTGAAAGCGGTTGATATGCTACGAGGGGTGAACAGTTGTTTTTGAAACAAGATAAATAATGCATGTGACGTTACAACGCAAAAACTTCGTCAGAAATATTCAGAATGTGTTCTTGGGAAAATGACAAAAATTATACAGGGTGAACTACGATCAGTTACGGAAAAAATACAATATGCTATCCCCACTAGAAGTACCACAACCAAGTGAAATTTGGACCAAAAAATTACCTTTAGTATTTGTAGGGACACGCCGCCCCTGGATATATATACGTCGTGGACAACTAAAATCCCTTCTTTCATCTAACGTGGAACTAACTGAAGCTGGTGATTTGAAATTCCATTTTCAGTTTTTGCTCGCTAACATCCGATATTATTTTTCCTGCCCATTTTCATTTTCAGGTCATATTCTAACAGTAGATAAGTATTTTCGAGCAAAATAGTACGTTATTAATATTTTATTTTCTACTTTTTAGTTAGTAAACATTAATCTATAGATTTCTGATAAAGAATGGTTATTACAAGGCCTGTTCCCTGTGAGTTTTGAGCTATCTAGCTCTCGAGACAGGCCATATAAATATTTATGATCTTCCATTCCAAATACTCCCACAAATCACTTTTGAAGATAGTAGGACCATAATTACAAAAACTCGTCCGCCATCTTGGAGCCACCATCTTGAATATATGAATATTGGCCAAATTCATAATCCCCGACCCCGAAAACCCCTACATACCAAACATGAACCGAATTGGGCCCAAATGACCAATCTCGTTCGCCATATTGGAGCCGCCATATTGGAGCCACCATATTGAATTCACGAATAATGACAAGAAAATCATAATCTAGAATCGAATCAGACCATTATCACAGAACTTGTCCGCCATATTGGAGTCGCCATTTTTTATTTTTCTCCAACAAAAATTTTATAATGCATTGTCAACGGAATTATGAACACCTGCCTAATTTAAAGTTTATCGGATAACTAAGAGTGGGTCAAAATTCAGTTGCAAAGTTCGACCCTCACATAAACAGGGCAAGTTAAATAATAGCTTGTAAAAATTGCATATGTCAATAAGCAGGTACACCAAGATATTATCGAATGCTACTTACAAGAACGTTTTCTCACTATGAGGCAAATGTTTTCCCTTCTCCCCTGTATTCCTCATTCGTCGAATTTGTTTGGCAAGAATGTTGAGTGGAAGAGCAGATCTTTTTTGATACCTAATGCCGTCATAAGGACTGAAATTTGGTATTAATTTTCAACTGGACAGAAGTTGGTTGAAACCAATTAATTAATAATCCTTGATATTCCATATTCAACAAAAATCACCAATCAACTGACCAAATGAACAGATCGGCAACACCGCACGGCGGTATTTTGTCATTTTGTTTGTTCCGCTCCTTTCCGAGAAGGATCGTACCAACAATAATGCGATCGACCCAGCTGTTCGTTTACGTGCAGCCCAGTCGGCACGATACGAATGAAATCCTGCTCCTGCTAGATAGGCCAGCTCCTGCGAGACTATCGAGCAGCTTGCTGTTCGTTCACAAACCGCTCATACGATGAATTTAAGGGCATATTTCCTGGGAGAAATCCGACCATTAAAAACCATTCATTTATATTGAACGGATAATTTCATGAATTGTTCATTTAGGTATTAGTTTGAAATTGTTGGGAATAATAACTTTACTTATCTTAATTGAAAAATAAACCAAAAAAGCTCAGCCTCAGCACTTTTAATTTTCCATGGCCAAAACTGGTGGGATATTTTTCGAATTCCAATACGTTCTCTATCAAGCCTTTGAGAGGGTCAGGGGGTAACATTTTTTTAACGTTAATTATTCGACGGTTAAATATTTTTCACTGTTTTCAAGGATTTTTTTTTTGCTTTTTGCAATTTTAATTAATCGGGGTGACCCAACTTTTTTCGAGAAGGAGGGGGAGGGGTCCATGCCAACATATTTTGGTACAAAAATTTCTATCCATTTAAACTAACTTCCAGGTGAGCTAGAGACTTGAAATCTTCAACATAGCTCAGAGAACAAGATGACAATGCAAAATTATTGCATATTATTCTGAAATAAAATAACCTCAGAACTAAATAATAATGATAACATGATAATAATGTTTGTCTGTTCGGAACAAATTTAGCAAGCGATTTTAAAGTCACTTCAAAAGTAGCTCAGAACTGGACGACAATGCAAATATTATTGCATATGGTGATAATACGTATAATAATAATGTTTGTTCGCTGCAAATTTTGCAATAGAATTAAAACCAAATTCAAACAAAATTCAAACATCGCAAAAAAATGGATGGCATTGCGATATCATTACATAATATATTAATAATGATAACATAATAGATAATAATAATAACTCTGATAATGTTCGTCTGCTCGGTATAAATTTTGCCCAGGACTATGCTGACAATATCATCATAATGGTCAATGGGAAGTGTATGGGGGTTTGTATGGATCTGATGCAGTCAGCCCTCACAGACGTACAGCAATGTTGCATGAGGGAGCACCTCAAGGTCAACCCAAAAAAACCACGATTGTTTAACCAGGAAGAGAAACCTAGGGACCAACCGAGCTGTTGTAGGTTAAACCTAGAACCGAAATTCACCTGGAACAAACATCTGGAAAAAGTGCTGACAAGGACAAGGACCATTGATGATGGCCATGCGCTTCTTTCACAAAACATAGGGACTTGGACACAAACAATCCTTTTAGCTATACACAGCGATAGTGAGGTCCTCGATAACATATGGAGCCCTGCTGTGGTGACTAAAGGTTGAACAAGTGACAATCAGGGGACGGCTAGTTTACAGATTGGCCTTGCTCGAGGTCACTGGTGCTATGTCCAGCACATCTACGATTAGCCTGGAGGTAAATTTGAACCATCCTCCTCTGCATTTGCATATTGTAGCTCAGGCAAGGATAGAAGCATCCAGATTAAAGTTCCTGGGCGAATGTAGGGAGAACAACCAAGGCTAATCCACAATAATGGAGGTCATAAGAACCGACATATCTGAGATGCCGTCGGACAAAATGACTTCAACCTATATTCCTTTAATGGAACATACACCACCATGATACAAGATGGGAAGCCACATCAAATGCCATATCAATGATGTCAAGAGGGCAAATCTAGTACACGACTGGCTCTAAAGGCCGATTCAGATACTTGGGTGCCCACAGGCCCCTCTTCTCCACTGGGCACACTGGGCATGTGCCCAGTGTGCCAATATACAGTGTGTAGTCTAACTTCTTGCATTCCCGTGAAGGACGGGTGTATAATGACATTCTATAACGAATGGCAGGTGTAAAAATTCGAAAAAAAAATGTGGAAAGTTTAAATTGCGTTGAAAAATTCGTCGAAATTTTGGGAACCGCTGTCCGCCGAACGTCAGCTGACTGGAGCTGAGCCGCATTAATACTGGAACTACCGGATGGAAGAAACTGTGTAATTTCGAACAGCGGTTTCCAAGATTTTTTTCGAATTTTTTGCACCTGATATTTGTTACAAAATGGCATTATACACCCATCCTTCACGGGAGTGCAAGACGAAGATTACGCCCTGTATAAAAACTGTACGTATATAATATAATTATATTCCTTTAACTGTTTTAGAAGAATCATCAAGAAATCTATTAGTCAGGGTTGTGGTTCTCAAAACATGTTTTTATTTGACTAAAACGCGTATTTTTTTTATATACACTTGTTCTAAGGCCTTTTCGACATGGTAGACCTTCCGACATAACTTGTGACTCCGCTCCCAAGACTCATCCCTTGTGATCAAACTTCTAGATGAACCGTTGCTGGTTATTTATTCATACAAATCTATTGTTTATGACTTTAGATACACACCCAAAAATCATTCTTTTAGAATATAACAATATCCGAAAACCTTCAAAATATCCAAAAACTTAGTTGAACCAGCAGTTCATGTACTTTTGTTTTCAGATCCTTTCAACACGGTAGATACACCCCGGAATAATTTGTGACGCTTCAACCACGCCCAACACACACCAGTAATCAAAATTCTAGATGAACCATCGCTGGTAACTTTTTCACCCCGTTACTGTTTCTAAACGCACGCCTTTGGCGCGCACCACATTGTGCTATCTGTGGAATCCCTCCATTGGCCATTTCGGAATACGGAAAGCGGAGAGAAAAGCATTCAACAAGTGTCAGCTCGTTCGAAATGCATTCACTCTCTATCCCACTCCCGCGCTCTCAAAGCTGCCTAATCGTATTCTTTCTTGTTGCCGATCGTAGCCGGCCGGCAGCCCGACTTCTCCTTATTACTGCTGTTATGCAACGATCAACGATACGAGCTTAAACAGAGCGCGACGAGAGGAGTCAAATGCGACGTTGTCGAGTTGATTTATTCATCCAAAGAAATGGACAAATTTTGAAATTTACAATAAATAGATATAAAAGGCTCATTCATGATATTGCTTGGTGTACTATAAAATTACATGCCAGAAATGCTCATTACTTTTGCACGATATACTAATTTGAATATTATAAGATATTCCCCCCCCCCTTGTTTCATTTTGTCTTCCTCAATGGTGTACTTTGTATATTTTCACTGTAGATGTATGAAAAAAAAAATGGAAAACCTCTGACTTATTTCATTCTTTTAGTTGTATCGTTCGAAAAAAGGTTATAAGTGACGAATGTATTAAAATATATCTAATGGTGAAAAAAAAATTGTGATTATATTTAAACAACGTCGCTTTGATCTCTCTAGATATTGTGCAATATTTCAGTTACCAGAACAGTTGTTGAAAATGACACCTTTTCGGTCCAACGAAATACTTGATAGGTACGTTTTCAAAATGGACGAATGGTGTATAGTTCAATACTAGACTTTTCATTCAGGTCCTTACCATGCTTGATGGAACTATTCATATGGCAGACAACTGATAAGCAATACAGTGTGTCCTAAGTTGGCAACATATGGAAATCTTTTTAATATTTGATGTTAGGGAAAAGAGGAATTCTAGAAACTCACTTCAAATACATTTGTTTATTGTATACGAGTAGTTGTCCAAAAATATGAATTTTGTACAAGAATAAAATACTTTTTGTACAACTGTCATTAAAAATTACCTTTTTAATTCATTGACATATGAACTAAAAAGTGAAGTTTTCACAAAATCACTTTTAACACTAGTGTTAAAAGTAAAATGACAGATGAGAAGATGGATACTCAGTAAAATAGATCTCTCTAATAGAAACACTTCAATCAGATATTATAAACAGAACACATACTCAAAAGGAATCATTTATAAAAGTTCACACATGTATTTGGCCGTTTGCGCAATTGGTAATACTAATTCCTTTTGAAGTTACAAACGAAGTAGTATTCAGTCCAACTGTAGAAGGTTCTTCATCACTGACAAATAATGACATTCATAAATAAAGTGCGTTGGGGTTTATTATTTTGAAGTATCTGTCAGTCAGCCTTGTAATCCAAAGATCGTGTGTTCTAATCCTTATGGATCTTATATTTTTTGTTTGTTTTTTTCTTACCAGCAGTAACGGTTGTACAAAAAAATTTGTATGATGCCTTTGTTAAAAGTGATTTAATTTTTTAAAAGTGATTTTATTTTACTCGTGGGGTTGCTTCATTCGCTAACGCTATTCCCCACTCACAAAATAAAATGCCACTTTCAACACTTGTATCATAAATAACTTTATTTTTGACGGTATTGAAAATTGTTATTATGAAAAGTTGTCAGCATTGAAAATTACGTAAACATATGCAGCAATATCTGCCGTCGTAAGCCCAAAGGGCATATCTCAATTTTTGGCATGACTGAGTAACGCCTATATAGCTTAGAATTTTGGGTGTATTTTGAATATACGTATTTTTTTACTGTTGGTTTAGACGGCATAGAACGATGATATCCGGCCAAATTTACCATTCAAGTCAACGACTTGGTCATAGAGAGTGAAATCTAAAATATGGAAAAAATTGAGATACGCCCTTTGAGCTTAGAACAGCAGATATCCATCTACGATGACAATAAAAAAAACTGGCTTTTTTTAGATTTTAACACGTTAAAATAACGGCTCTCGCGGAGAAGGGTATGATAGTATTCGCAGGCTCAGCTAGTTTTTAACAAAAATTTCTTAGAACTCAGCGATACCTACTGTATAGAAAAACTTGTTAAAACATGGCTAAAAATTCTGAACAACTTTTCATAATACCAAGTGTTGATGTCACAAATGAAAGTACTTTTGTAACAACTTCCTATTTTTTGACACTACTTGTGTACAACTGACCAATTTTAACATTTGATTATTCGAAATTAGGTTTCAGAACATGCGGAAATTTTTAAGAAGAATGATTCGTTTCTCAAAACAGAAAATAAAAAATAGCTTAGATAACTTTTAAATTTTCCTTAAAACTTCTAGGAAACTTTACTCATAAAATATCGAAATGTAAGAAATTAATCTCCTGAAAATTAAACATCATAAACGTGTTCCTTTCCTTTAAAAACATGCAAAAAAACGGCCACCATTCTGAAAGTAAACGTGGCAACGTTGCGTGCAACTGTAGGGGTTAGTTTAGTGGTTAATACCAGCTGCTGCCTTCAGCTCGTGCCCAAGCATTTTATAACCCAACCATCTCCATATAATTTGATAATGGGAATGGGGCTTAGCTCAACCAGATTTTATTCTAACATAAAACGTCAAAGCAATATCATAAATTTTTCTAAACATGTTCCGACGACATTTTATATTTATACCGACATTTATCGTGTAAACTCAGCGGCGATCTTTCACAGCAATCAACTCTGAATAGAAATTCTATTATAGTGGCCTATCTGTGTCGCCAACGACATTTGCGAAATTTAAGAACACAAATCCCTCCCTACTTTTCCTCGACTCTCACGAACATGAAGAATTTTCCTTTCCATAGAAACCAGAACAATAAAAAAAACAAAAAAAAACGAAACATCTAATATTTAAATCATTTAATATCTACTGTATTTCCTCAGACGTTTTTTTGGTTTCTTCGGGATCCTAACCTTCCACCGCCTGATAATAAACAAAATTCAATTCACTATGGAAGGTTAAGAGCTTTAAAAAAAAAACATATCGAGAAACCCATTTCCTCCAGAAAACCGAACTCTCAATCAATATCTAATTCTGTTGATACACCGAAAGGAGAAAACTCACCTCGTTGGCTCAATCTCGATGAAACTGCTAATGGTGGAACTATTGCCAATAGTTAGAAGTATATATGGTGGAACTATTGCCAATAGTTAGAAGTATATCGCACAAGAGAAAGAACGAGAGAGAAAGAAAGACAGAAAAACAAAGAGAGACAGACAGACAGACAACTTCTTTCTTGAAAGGCCAGAGAATATATTCCTATAATGTAACTGGATAGGTATCTGAAATTTTTTTAGCTATGAAACTGGATTAGATGTCCACAGAACTTGTACCGGTTTAAAGTATACCAAGGTCCAACCACTGACCTGTAACAAAACTGGATGAGCAGTGCCCATTTCGTTCTATGAAAATATTGCGCCGAATTGAACCCTCCCAAATTGAAAGTGCTCATGTGCATTGCTCCAAAGTGTCAATGTCATTACGTCAGGACGCCATTGTTATCAGTGTCGTAGTGTGTTATATAATGTGTTTATAATTTTTTTTAACCACCTGGAAATATATGACTTTTATTATCGCTTCACTACTGATTTCAAATGAATAAAGTATATTTTTCACTTTGAAATACAGGTGTGATTTGATTGTTTTCAAGTTCATTACTTGGCAGGTATATTATACTGATTTTACACATATTTTAATAAATAAGTTTCTCCACTTGATTGATGAAAATGTGCGTTTTGTATTCTGTGGAAACGTAATGTTCCCAATTATTACTTTTGGCTAAAATATTCTTCAGCATTTATAATTATTGAAACTAGAGTTGTGGTAAGTGAAAATACAGCTTAACAAATCTAGCAAGGAATGTCGATAAACTTATGAGATGCGCGAATTAGAATGAGCCAAGCTGTAGGCATTTCATGGGTGAGTTCATGTTTTCTGGCATAAACTGATATTAACCATTTACTTGACGAATCTATTTCATGACACAAGTTTTGATTTGGAGCTGACTATTAATGATATCTCTGTATTCCATTTTTGGATTCGTCTGGCATCGCCAGCAAATTCTATTTGGAATATTTTGTTTTGTTCAGAATTCCTATGAAATGCATCAAAATCTCAAAATAACTTATTCATAAGAAGTGTAATTTGCGAGTCCCCGTTTTAATTTATTTTTCCGTCGACCGTTTATTTATGATGTATTTTAACTCACTAAAAATCGTTGATTAACGACCCCTGTTAATGAATGATTTTCTATTAATCAACGATTTGCTTATATGCAACCCAACATACATTTCTCTAATACATTTTATATTAGTACTATCTGTCACTATTTATTTGTCAATTCTGAAATAAAATTTGAGAGGCTCTTCCAATACAACAGTAATTGTCATCAAAAATGAAAGAAGTCTCGAGGCGTAATGGTAAATTCAGTCAGACAGCCGAGAGGAGATACTGAGGTCGATAGTTCAAACCCACACAAGGGCAAATTTTTTTTGTTCTTTTTTTTTATTTAAATTTGAAAAATAAAATAAAACTACCCCTAAGGAAAATGAAACTATCTTTGAGTTGATATAAAAAGGAAATAGTGATTGTTTTTTATCGTATCGTTGAATAAATAAACATTGAAAGTAAGATATATCTATTTTTGAAAACTACGATCGACGGAAAAGTTTTGTAACAAACTCGTGAATTAAAATGGCGATTAACAATCTCAAACATTAACATTAAAATATCTCGATTGTGAATCGCCCTTATTAATACACTTGTTCGTTAAATAACTATTTTCAAATTACCTCAAAATTTATGATAATTGTTAATTTTCATCCAAATTAAAATTGAACCTTAACGTAACCTTCAAGAGACGCCTCTGTGCGCATGTGTGGTGCTCCAAAATGTCATATACTAGTTGGCGCAATTTTCTTAAATGAGAGTGCTCATCCAGTTTTATTATAGGTCGGTGGGTCCAACTCCCCAGTAAATTTTCGAATATTATATCAATTTCAATAGCACTTAAAAACGTTCTTGGTATTTTCCCTTCATAATTGGTTCTCATTCAATATGTCTAAGGACCACTTCCGACATATAATCAAAAATGCTTTTTCTACGACCATTTAGAAAAATGTAGATTTCAAATGCGTTTTCGACTAAGAAACCTACCACGTTGTAACACAGATTTTCATTTTCCACGTGCTAGCTGTATCGAAATATTTAATTTTCCACGACTTCCATGAACTACTCGACTGTCATTATAGGTATTAACGAATTTTATGAACATAATAATGATAATAATAATAATAATAATAATAATAATAATAATAATAAAAATAAATGTGTTTTATTAGAAAAGAAATATTTTAACAAAAAGTTTTGTATTCATGCTGGCGCCATTCGACATAAGTCGCTCTTCCATGTAACCAGCCATGCACATTGCATCGATTGACTAACATACTGGGCTAAATATAATGACAAAAAACAAAAAAAATCGAATCGAGCTAATGAAGAGAAAAAAATAAAAGTATGAAAGTGCCTGTATATTTATAAACAAATAAAGGAGAAAGAAAAAAAAATTAAAAATCGGAGCGATTATCTCTTGGACATGATCAGTTCTTTGATTTTTTTGCGGAAGGAAAACATACTGGGAGCATTTTTTATCCTATCAGGAATTTCATATGTTAGGTGCTGTGTAGGAGAAGCTTTTTTCAAACTGGGCATAATTTGTAAATCTGAGTGATTGAATCTTGTTGCTGGCGGGGGGTAATTCTCCACGATTCATTGTTGCGTTATTAATTAACAGTGCAAGTTTGTTAACGTCTGTCTAATAATTTGACATTTCACATAGTATTCACAAAATTTGTTTAACAAAAACAAGTAATTAAAAATTAGTAGGGATAGTGAGGATGATTTGACATTGACACCGCCTAATTCCAATATAAAGATTAATGACAATCGAATTCTATATTTTCGAATAGTTGGCAGGACGTTTATTCGTTTCTATAGCAGTTAATTTAACCAATTTATTATGTGCGCTCGTAGCGACGAGTGTCGGGTTGGATGGTGGGGGTCGACGGTTCAAATCCTCTCATACTCATTTTTTTTTTCTTTTTTGCAATCGATTAATGTTCGATTTTTATAATTTTCATTATTTGTATCTTAAATTCATTTTTTAGGTTGTATGTATTATGATGAGATATGGGATATGATTGGAATCATGGGTCGTCGTCAAGTATTATTAAAAATATTATAGATTTGTTCATGATTGAGATGGTCGTAGAAAAAATATAGTGGACAATGAGTATGAAATGAAATTTCCTGCTCATTGTACAATATACTATCATCGCAGTTGCTATAAGGGCCACACCTTTTATTCTCTAATCAAATCCAGCTATCTGTGGAGCTGCTGAACTTGTGTTACTGAAAACAAACGAAAGCTCATCGAGGGAATTCAATTGACCTCGTTTGACCTCCTGCCGCTAGATACCGCCACGAAATGTCGCAAATAAAACCGCACCGTACAATCTGGATTCAGTGATATAAAATGAAGGGAATTGGTATGCGCTTTGTTGTCATATGTCACAAAAAGTCGGATATTTCATACGAGAAACAGTGAAGTACTTACCGCCTCCAGCAAAACACCGGTTATCTGTCATTGCGCCTTGCCCTTTGACACCCCATCCAGGCCTGTGAAAAATTAAAGAGAAATAAAGATCATTAATAGGGTATATTTTAGTAATAGAAGAGAAACGAATCTACATATCTAGTTTGAATCGAAAATTTATTTGAGAAAGTTGTTTATAATTCAATCGAATTTAGTTTTAGGCACACGTGCGGAATTTGGCATATCTATTTGAAAAAATTGAAAATCGCAACTTTACCTGAATATTTTTTTATTGTTTGAAAAAAAAAACGCTACTTTTTTTGATGTCAGCTAATTTTTAGAGATCATTATAAACTTATGTAATTAATAAAATGGAACTTTTCAGGTTTGTTCCAAAATGGTAATGCAAAATGCTGAAAACTAGTTTTCACTTGACTCTAATGTTGCAATGGTTCGTTCATAAGTATCTTCCAAATTCGTCTGATTTTTTCAAACTCTTTTAAATTTGAATAGTCCATATACACTTTTTTCGACCGCAATTAAGTTTTGTGGAAAAAAGAAGAAAAACATGTATTATTATAAAATTAAATTATAAACAACTTTCTCAAATAACTTTTTTTTGCTATTACAAATAACCCCACTTTTGCCAATTCGTAATACATTTTTTTAATTGCCGTCATATTGGTAGTCACGTGACATAGGTATGTCAAAAAAACTAAAAATCGATTATTAGGTTAGGTTAGGTTAGGTTAGGTCATCCATAACGTATTCTTTGTTACTCTAATAATAAAAATGTTTCTTATGTTTTTCTGAAAACGTTATGGCCCACACTTTAAAGGGCTCCAATTTTGACAAAGGCAGCCCTTCACAAAAGGTAGTAAGTAATAAAATACCTATCCAATTTTTTTTTATTTCTCTGGATTTTTTTCTTTAGAATTCGATTCACAGAGTTTCCACGTTTGTTATCAGTTCTGAAAAATTATGAAAGAAAATTACCAAAAAAATTTTTTTTTGACGTGTATATTTGTAATTAATTTTTTTTATGAATAAAATGTTTTTCTGCACATTGGATAAAGAAGTATTGTTTTGAATTTCGTGGATTTAAACTATTGCAACGATTCCCAAGTAACCGTTAAGATTTCCATGATGAAAATTTTCTTCTTTCAATAACGAAAAACTTAGACAAAGTGAAAAATTATTTTATAACATTATTATTATTAGGCCATTCATAAGGAAATAATTACTTGTTAGACCACAAAAAAAAATCGTACAAATATAAATACGAATATCTCGAGGGGGAAATAACTCGTTCATTAGGTGTACATCATAATATTTTCATTACTTCATTACTCATTTTGTCTCGAGCATTAGACCGCTTGGCCATTACAGATTTACGATTGAAAACGTTTACATAAATAATTTACGCTAATCAAAGTAGTCGAATCGTATATCATGCTGCTTCAATCATTTTTCAGAGAAAAACCTGGCCCATAGAACTTTTTCAATTATTTTTCATTACAAGTAATTATTCATTAGGTGTACAAAAACTGACTAGTTGTTTCCCCCTCGGAATATCTATTTCAATCTAAATAGAAAAGTATCCACATCAATTTTCGGTTAACAACCAAAAACACAACCATAATCATTTATGACTTACTCAACTAATAACTACTCAATAATCTCACTTGTAAAACGTGCTTCCATCTACTGAAAGCATTGGAAATTAGAGGGAACAATAATAAAGTAACCATTATATAATTACGTACCCAAACACAAAGGTCGGCTCCTCTGCTTAGTTTGTTGACGAAATAATTGAAGGAATGGCGTCAATGAATGAAGTTGGTTTCGACCCTGGTTGCTAGGGGGGGACACGAGCATGAATTTGAGTTTAATCATTGTTAAATGTACCAGATGATAAAATCTGAGTTTTCATCTGAAATCAGTGTTGACGTTTACCGGATAATTATCCGATTTGCGGATATTTTCATGTGCCTGCAGATAATTTTCGAATCCAAAAAGTTACCGGATAATTTTCGAATAATTTTCGGATAATTTCGGGAAAGTTCGTACAGTATTCAGATCTTAAGGTGCGTATTCACTAGAGCATTCGATTTACATGAGCACCGAATGAGCACCGAACGAGCGAATACTCGGACAGTATGGACGCTGATTTGAGCACGAACAGAATGCGCGTGCGGTGCTCGGGTCGATCCGTTTTTTGTCGCTTTTTTCGTGCTCAGTGCAGAAGGTGAAAGTGTGCTTGGCGTTTTTTTGTGGTTATTACAGAGATGCAGCCTGATGCAGCCTGAGCTTGAACCGAGCAGCCTGAGTTTGAACCGAGCAGCCTGAGTTTGAACCGAGCAGCCTGAGTTTGAACCGGGCATCTCATGTCCTCATTTGGTGAATACGCACCAGATACACCAGAGAGAAGCTAAAGAGAAGAGCTTAATCCACTCAGCGACCTCCAGCACGCGAACCAGAGTGACAAGAGCACGGAGACTACCCTCCATCAACTCGTTTATATGGTCGAGGGTAGGTTAGACCGTGGCATCGACGTAGAAGAAGCATTTGACAACACGTCATTTGATTCTGTATGTCAAGCCACAAGGGAAAGTGGCTTGAATCAACCATATCATGGATTCACGCCATCTTCTCCCAAAGACTAGCTGGAGCAACTCAGAGAAGTAGCTCCGGTGGGGCCTGGTGGTGGATGACCTAGTAAAAATGAAAGACCTGATTTACTACACAGACAACATTGTTATCCTGGTAGATGACCAGGGGTTCGGCCTCGTGAGAGACACGATAGTGGTGCTGTTCAGTAGGGCTGAGTATGATTCCTGAAAAGGCGAAGCTGATTCTTTTCAACAGGAAACGCAAACCAGGGAACCTCCCAACTCAATGGAAGGTCCCTGCCGTACGTTCAGTCAAGTAACTTGGAGTCATCCTTGACTCCAAGCTAAATTCAAACTAGCATAATAATTGATAATAAAGTTCGAAAAGCCACAGCTGCTTGCAGACGGACATTTGGCAGTATGTGGGGATTAACCCCAAGATTCTACACCGGATCTACACGACTCTCATACGCGTAATGATTACGGAACCATCGTAAGGGGGCAAGGTAGAGCATCTGGCAATTCAAAAACCCATTTAGATAAGGTACAAAGACCAAAACCCAAATTAAATAGAATACGAAGACTCTGGCGATAAAAAGTGCAATGAGGACGGTGCTGGAGGCACTCATATGATTGTCTACCCTGCACCTCTTTGAACATAAATCATCCAAAGCCACTGCTTACCTGGGAAGCTCCAACCAATGGCACAGCGAGGGAAGGTTTGGACTATGATTGTATGGATTGAAAGTATGGATTATGAAATCAAACGGTAAGGGATTGTCCCTACTTGAGATACCGGGTGACAGTTCTCCACCTGACATGCGATTCAGAAAAAGGCCAAAGTCAGTCATTCCTAAAACGGAAGACGTGGATCCAAGAAGGGTGAATCAGCCGGCACCGGGGTATATGGGCAAGTTTATGCCATAATCTCCTGTGTAAGAAAAAGTATCAATAGAGATTACAACCGCTGAGCAAATCACGATATGCACCGACAGCCAAGCGACGATCGAAGTCTCAACATCATACAGGGTCTGTTCGCTACTGGTGTCTGAATGCATTGACGTTCTGCAAAGTATATTCACCACCAATAATGTGAACCTACTTTGGGTCCACGGGCATACCGGAGTGCACGGAAACGAACAGGCCGATTATTTGGCTAGACAAGGTGCGAAAAGCTCAAAGCTCAACGATTGGACCAGAACCAATCTTAGGAATTTTTATATCATGGAGCGTTTCAACCATGAAAGAAATCCAAGGATGCATGGAAAGAGACCACCCACATTCTCACGTAATGCCCAGCAATGGTATATAACAATATGTTAAGCGCACCTCGGGAGCATCGTTCCGAACCCGGAGAAAGTGAGAAAGGTCAATACATTTCTCAGAAAACTGGCCTCATTCCTTCGCGTAGACAGAGTGAGGCAATTCCTACGAGTAAAATTACACGAGTTACATACAGTATTTTTTCTACAACTGCCAAAAATGGCAACCAATTCAGATTTTTTTTTTCAAATATGAAGTGAATTTGACATTTTGTTGATGTCGATATTATTATTATTATTAACTTTGAATTAACCTTCAAGTAAGCACATAACCCATGTTGAAGAACTTTTCATTTTCTCAGATTTTCCTTCAAAATGTGCAAATAATACTTACTCTGTGAAGCTACGAGTACATTTGTTGAGAAAAACTCATATTCGCACAATGCACGATTTTCTCTGTTGAGTCTTCATGATTTCTGTATATTTGTTGAGAAAAACTCATATTCGCACAATGCACGATTTTCTCCGTTCAGTCTTCATGCTTTCTATTTTTTTTGAGATTCTTTTCACGAAAAATATTGAGAAATTAAGTTTTGAATACGTATATTCAACGTATTGAACACGTAACTTTTGATCATTTTCTGTGAAAAAAAAAACACCAAGATTTCAGTTAAAGCCAAAACATATTTTTCATTATTTCTAGAGTGGCGGAAGGGAGTCAAATGAATGCGACAAAATTAACTTTCATATTCAACGTATTCAAAACAACATTTTAGTTCATCTTCTGTGAACAAAACCCCAGCAAGATTTCAACTGAAGCCAAAATTATATTTTCCATTATTTCTAGAGTGGAAGGGGGGTCAAATGAAGGCGACAAAATCATCATTCCCATTCAACGTATTCAACACTGCATTACTCAATATTTTTAGGGAAAAACATTAAAAAAAAAAGTGATATAGGGACAGTGAGTCAGAAACATTTTTTCATTATTTCTAGAGGGGTAAGGGAGTCGAATGAATGCGACAAAATCAAATTTTATATTTAAGTCAACGCATAATTTTTGATCATTTTCTGTGAAGATTTCAATTGAAGCCAAAAACATATATTTCATTTCTAGGGTGGGGGAAGGGTGTCAAATGAATGCGACAAAATCAATATCCACATTCAACGTATCCAATACTTCTTTTTTTAATATTTTTCGTGGAAAAAGTTGCAAAAAGATGATATATAGAGACAGAAACATTTTTTTCATTATCAATTTCAACAACAAAACAATTTCTAGAGGGGTGGGGGAGTGAAATGAATGCGACAAAATCATCTCTTATATT
The DNA here is from genome assembly GCA_958298965.1 of Chrysolina haemoptera. Lineage (NCBI taxonomy): Eukaryota > Metazoa > Arthropoda > Insecta > Coleoptera > Chrysomelidae > Chrysolina > Chrysolina haemoptera. Next base: position 11,116,184 of record OY282586.1, on the reverse strand, counting down.
CAACGTATTCAACACATCATTTCTCCAATTTTCTGTAAAAAACAAACAGTAAGATGACAATCGAAGTCAGAAATTATTTTTAGAGTGGAGGAAAGGGGTCAAAAATAAATGCGACAAAATCAACATTCACATTCAACATATTCCATACTTAATTTTTCAATATTTTTCGTGAAAAAAGTTCAGAAAAGATGATATAGAGAGTCAGAAATATTTTTTTCAATATTTCTCACTATTTCCTTCAACTTTAGTTCAAGAAATACACCAGTTTCACTCCGGTAATAATTTAGGTGATTTTTAGAATGCCCAGTCATAACATCCCTCGCGTTCGAAACCACTGACTGCTGGTCGGCTAGGTTCGAATCCTTAGCGACTACGAATTTTGATCTGATGGCCCGAGAAAGTGCTAGGAATCGCACGTTAAAAGGTAAGACCTCGTGAATCCTTGACTCGCACAAGTTTCGACTTTTGACGGCTGCCGTTCGTAAGGGGACGACAGCTGGTTAATGGAAAAAACAACAACAATCTTCATTTAAGAAATAATCTATAAGTAGTGCGCTCAAGATAAGAATTAACTAAATAAATGAACATAGACCTCAAGAATCACAAAACAATAAATGATGAAAAAAGTCAATATTTGTTTTCCATTTCTTGTACCTAGTCAGACCGATATTATTCATTGGAAGCTTCCAATAATCATGTATTATTCTCACACTCCTTCAAACTATACTATAGGTACTCCTTTATTTCAATACAGAAATTCTGTGGGTCATTGATCTTAGCAGCTGCCAACCATAAATATGACGCTGCTCAATTCGTAAGAACCTTCTCAATTTCGAGAATAATCGAAGAAGTCATAAAGGAAGAAAAATCTGAAATGCCGTACTCAAGAATCAGCAGCCATATAACTTGCACGGAGACTTGCACATTAGCTTAGTTTCAAGGTAGAAAAACATATTCCAGATGAATACTTTCCTCTGGGCGGCCGGAGAGAAATTTACACATCTGTCAACGTCAAAAAATTGACAGAGCCGCCCCTGTTTGAAACAGCAAAAGTTATCCAACAGAGAACAGCGTTTCCAGCAGAAGTAATAATAATAATATTCTCGGTATCTGTATTCGGTATGTGCATGATATATCATCATTCAACGCTGTACAGCTACGTCAAAAGTTCAAACAGATCATTTATAAGAATAGGATTTAGTCAGACAGACTTCCTTACCTGGGTCCCAAAATTAAATAAGGCCTACTTTGAACAACTCGCATACCTACTCTGAGAAGGATTTGAAGCCATTGACAAATTTGAAGAGACCTCTGTGGTATTTTTTCTTCGATACTGTTTTTAACAATTTGGTGAAGTTGATCTATTGCCATGGTGTCATTTCACAGATCAACATTGAAACATTCTAGTAATTACACACGGAATTATAACAATATCACGTGATTGGATTATTGGTTATTTTTGGAATCGAATATATAACATAGTCCGATTGAAGAATGTGGACAAATGACGATTTGTAGGAACTCCCTAATATTTATTCTCCACCCTTTTTTATTCGACATTTCGATATCTGAATAATTCATCAATCTTGCTGATAATGATTAACAGAATTTATAAATTTGAGAGAGATTAAACAGAGGATGATTTGTCATCATTATCAAATGAGAAAATACTGATTTCCATAAAAGGATTTGGTAGGCACATCCACCTGTATTTGAATTCGTAAAAAATCAAGAACACCTTTTATTTCAAGGAATTAAATAGAACAAGAATATTAATTAATATCAGCTGTGAGTGTACTTTGAATAACAATGGCTACACAACAATGGAATTTGTGATATAAAAGTAATTGGAAAGTATCGGAATCGTGAAAATACGATCCCGTGCAGGTAGTGTTTAAAGACGTAAATTATCCACTTACCTCTTGTTCTTACGGGCCGCCGTTATTCCCAAACCTCCAACTAAATCTTGCACTTTGTAAACGTCCACAAAAGTTCAACAATACCCGATCATTATAGGGGTAAATTTGATTCCAAATCTCGATGGTACCGAAGAAAAAGTCACCTAAAAGATGGCGACCGAGCAGTTACCGATAAATAATTCTCTTTCACGGTCATTTTTCATGTTTGTTGGTCAACAAATCACGATGTAAACAACACAACTCACTGGTTTACTATTTCTTTTGTCACTCTGGCTAGATAAAATTGGGATGGCAAGCTCTACAACAGTTGAAAAATACACGAATAATTTGACATGCGTTTTCAAGTATCGCAGATTGATCTACTTTGAAATGTTTTGCATGCATAGAAGTGTGGAAGAGCAACACACAGATGGATTAGGTGACAGCGGCAGGGCCGGTGTCGAGCCGAACAGTGGGAAAATAAACAAGCTATTATACCGGCCTGTCAGTCGCCCTCTATTTACTTTTTGAAAAAACGCAATTTGACCCGGTAATGATTTTAGATGGCTCGTTTTACCATTGTTTTACTTATCGATTTTAATTTTTTTATAATAAGCAATTATTTAGGTAGATGTACTGAAAACATTATTCGAACGAACATTTTGAATAATATTTAATATTATCAGCAATAATGAGATCAGCTATTATTTTGGCGTTTCGATTATCAAAAAATATTAATGCTTTAATGAATCAAACTGATTTCTAACAATCTTCTATAACATTTTCTCAAAAACTAATAAAAGGTGATTTTTTTTTCTTTATAAAATCATGAATTGTGTTACCTACCTAATTGTTGACAAAAAAATTGGTTAATAAATGGAAGTAGGTAGGTACTATATTATTTCATGTTGTTAGGAATACATAATGAAAGAATATTCAATATTCACCCATAATGAAATTTTGATACTAGACGACAGACTACTTTTAACACTTCGAACCCTGGTTTTTTTTAGTAGCGTTGCCGGGTGCCAGAGGGGGTATAACCATTCGGTTTCAAGATGTATGAAACTCAATGGCGGATCTATCAAGCAGCAAATATGAGCAAGGTTCAGAATTGAGCTGGGGTGATGTTCCGTATTGCCCCTACTTCTAGCCTCGTTTGTTCCCAACTCACAGTTTTCCTTGCTTTTGAGCTATTTTTCTCTTCATTTTGTAATTTTTCAAATTGATTCTGGGTGCTGTTCGATGTGATATCGATACCATTCCACATAGCGCAACTATCATCCAGGTTTCACCAGCTCTTCAGCGTTCCAATCGTGTAGAGCAGCTGCAGTGACTATGAAATAAGGGCTGTACACCCCATCAATATTCATAATCGGGTCTATCACTTTCACCTATTATTTTCGCTGTTCTATGGACTGTTTTTGTTCCTGTTATATCTTTCTCAATTTCTTGCTCCGGACTCTTGCAATTCATTCTCCCGAAGCTGACAGATTAACTCTTATTCTTGGAGGAACCTATGAAACCGGCCTACTCTCATAGGTTTCTGTTCTAAAATGCCTGCTGCCTGACCTGCTCTCTTCTGTCTTCACATATTTCGTTCATTTGATCGTCTGGCTTGTTCGAAACCACTTGATTTTCTTCAAAGCATTTGTTTTCTGGCTCCTGTGAAACTTGTTGTAACTGGTCCTTCTCTTCTTTCTTATACAGGAATTTTATGTCCATCCTTTTTCCTACGCAGGTCCTCATGAATAATTTTATGATTTTTCCATTGTTACTTCAACTTCTGCCAGCGTTCCTTTTCAACTTGCCCCTCTCAAGCTCTAGCTATTTTTTCCTTTTGCGTTTCCTCAGCTCTTTCTTCAATGTCCATTTTAATTATTTCTTTCTTTTCAGTTTTCTTTTACCCTACATTCCTTATTGCTGCGATTCCCCTACTGAGATATTTACCGAGGGCTTCTCAGTTCCTGAATTTTTCAACACTAAGGGGTGAAGTTACTGGGTTGAACAATTTATACCTGTGGCTCGAGTAGGATAGTTCACTCGATGCAACCTGATTGTATCAGCACCTTCACAGTGTCAGATCAAAGACCTCTTCACGTGCCTATTTTAGCTATAAACAATACTTCTCCTAGAATGAATTCATAAAGGATTAACCTCTTGTTGTGCTGATGTTTATGCTTCCCCATTACAAATTGCAGACTTTTATAGATGGAATGACAGACGCTGAACTGCAGTAAACTCTTGAACTTGGACGTATGTAAACATATGTAAACAATTAGCTGATAAGTTGCAGTGCGACTAAATCGTATACGATTGTAGTAAAATTTTGTTGGAAATCGGAAAGGAACATACACTATCAAATAAACCATCAAATCAACACTGTAGTACTGCTGCAGAGGGACCGGTTCAGCTGGTTGAGAAAGTATCAGAATGCCAACTAGAAAGATTGTCCTGATGAAGGAGCACATCAAGGATTTTTGTTCGTAACTACTAGGCAGTCAGCTGGACACTTCAGTATCCTTGGTGCAATTTTGTAGCTTGTTTGGCTGATTTTTTAGAACGTCCTGTGTCCAGTATAATGTTCCCAAACATGGTCTTCCTCTGACGCACATTATGTGAGAAGATGTGGCGGAATATCGTTATCTTCCAGTCACCAGCTAGAGGATATTGTGTCACGTTAGGAGCACTTTCATAAGCTTGAGATATCGTCCACCACGAGGAAGGATTTTTCGTCTGAGTGTTTTTATATAGCTGAGTGTCCTGGGATCCATACGAGGCCGACTTATATTCGTTCTGACAAGGCATTTCTACACTCGAACACTGAGAGGGACTAATAAGGCATATATGAGCTTTTATTGTCTCATGCGTGATTTTAAAACTATTTTTGTGGCAGTTCTTCCATTGCATCAACAGTCAGGTTTTTTGGAGATTCCTTATATAGATTTAGGGTCTAGGCCCAATTGGTGGTTTCTTTGATACCTCCCTGGCTAGTCTGTTTGATATTTCATTTCCAATGATACCTGAGGGTCCTGGGATTCATGGGAGACTGAGACTGACTTTTCTTTGTTCTGGAAGGTTTTTAAAAGGCACTAAGAGGGGCAAAGATGGTGCGAGGTCTCGGCCAACTGGCTGATCGACAAACGCCCCACCTGTCCTCAGGGCAGAAACGGCAGCTGCGGGTAAGGGGGCGGGAGCCCACACTACTGATATTACCTCTTACAGCGTTACCGTGATGGTAGTCATCCGAAGTGAAAGAGCGAAGCTATCAGTAGTACAGCTCCCAGAGTAAAAAAATCACTAAAAGTCCAACTTAAAAATTGGAAGACCATATAATAAAAATCGTGAAATACATGTGAAATAATTTATCATTATAGTACAAGAAAATATATCACTCACAGATTCTAGGCACAAGCATGAATGGACGATAAACTGGTCCTGGTCAGCAAACGATTCATTAAAGTAGTCTACGACCGTATACCAGGTCAGGCAGAATAATTGAAAGTGTGGTAAAGCAGGACTCTCAGTAAATCCTACAAAAACAGAGATGATCCTGCAGGAAAAAGAACGATTCATGCCACCCACCAGATTTGACCAGGAGCTGGAGTTAGTTAAACAAGTCAAATACCTGGGGGTGGTTTTGGATTCATGGAGGCCGCAAGCCGATAAAGTTATTCAAAAGTAGGTAGCAACTGAGGAAATTTGTAGTAAAAAAATGGTGAACCAATCCAGAGGTTATGCGCTGACTGTACACGCCAGTCGTAAGACTGAATATATTTATTATTATTTCATGTACAGCGTAATAATTCAGCAGTAACAGGTGCAATGAGAACGACCCCAACCGCAGTATTGAAACAACTGTTGAGGATTTCGCCGCTTCTGTAGATTAAATTAAGAACGTAGCAATGGCATCCCATGCGAGGATGCGAGACTCAGAAGTCTGGATTAACGAAGGAGAGATAATAGTACATGAGGAAATCGGAAAGTGATCGGAGCAGGAGGTTCCTATTTCCACCCTTAGAGTGAAAAGCGCACAAGATAGAATGCGATGGAATAGACAATTTGATCTTACTAATACAAGCAGAGAACAATTTGGGGGATATGCAGTGGAGTATTTTCTGGTGATATATATCATTCGGACGGTACGCATCTGGTCGCAAACAGGGTTCGTGTGCAGGAATCTACCTAGAGGAAAGAGGTGTACGAGAAAACCATGCTTCGGAAAGATACACAACAGTTTTCTATGCTGAAGTGTTCGCTATTCTAACATAAAGCAGGCTCAGTCCTAAACGAAGAAAGTTGAGTCGGTATAGGTTCCTGGTCACCGAGGACTGCTCGGAGACGAGATGGAAAACGAACTTGATAGAAACAGTTCCGCGACGTTGTTCTGCGGGTCGAAGCCAGTGGTAGCTCACAAGTAGCTAAACTCCTTCAACCTTAACGAGCCAGCCAAGTAGTTCCTTATAGGCCCCTCTTTATACCATCTCCTGTTCTCCTTATCCATGGCATGCTCTTATAACTATTTACGTCCTCCAATAGTCTTCACCGAGTCTCCTCAATGTACATCCTTAATCTATATATGTGGTATGTGGGTGCTTGTTTAGGGAGCGAGTTTCTTCAATCTGCCTCCTCATGAGAGGCTCGATAAGGCTACAAGTCTCGCAGCCCCTTCCTCGGCTTCCACTGGAGATCTGTTTTCCAGTTCTCACATCCCTCTTTAATGGACTGATGGACTGGTGTGTATCTGTTAAGTTTCGGGGGAATCATTAAAATACTAAATTACATTTAGTATTTTGTAACCATTAGTTTCATAACAATTTTTGTATTCATTCACCAAATATTTTTTTCCTAATAAGTTTAAATTCATGTTACATAATAAAATTTAAAATCTTGTATATGTTTCAAAACAGCTAATTATTGTTATGTTATAATTATATCAATTTTTACTGATATTTCTATTCTGTTTTTTTTTGAATTGATATTTTATCCTAGGGGACGCTGAAAAGAAGATATTCTCAAAAAATTGGTTTTTATTCTTAACAAATCTTTTTTGCCTTTCGTAGCGAAAGCCTTATTTGTTCAGTGCCTGAACTAATTATTATGATCTTTTCAAAATGGACTTTGATCTAAACATGATTGGAGTGTGGTGGAAATCTTGAACAAGGAACTGTGTGAGTTGTTAATTTATAACATTGTGTTAAGAAAAATATTTCTCCTTAAACAATGTTTAACACTCACATAGGTAATATTATCAAATTCGGTTGTTTCTCACATAGATCTTTAGAACGACAAAGGTCTAAACCGTCCCTGTATCGACAAAAAACTGCTTTATCCTAAGTTTATGCAACCCATAATGACTAGTTCAACATTCCGAAATAAATTTTTATAGACAAGCTTTTAAACAATGAATATTATTTTAGTTCCTAAATATGGTAATTAGGCAATAAAGATTACTGTTTTTCCAGTTTCCATCCATTTAACCTGATTGTAAACTAAAAGACGTGATGGTTGCGCCATCCAATAACGTGCACCGTATTCTTTGGTTCATGAAATGTAGATAGAACCAAATTTTTATAGGTAACTGTATTTTCATGTTCCATTACTACACAAAAGAGGGCAGGACTCGACTTATGTCAGAATTTGTCCTCTAATCTATGAAAGCAGAAACTGGCAGAAACGTACTAGAAATAAATCCAAGATAATGGAGAGAAAAAGATAATTGAAACGTACGTCAAAATTAAATGTTTATTATGAATGATTAAAATATTTGACAACAAAATTTTCGAAATAGTATTGTGTTTATAAATTGTGGACACGGATAGTTATTATTCCAAAGGGCGGCGAAATGTAAATATGTAAGTAGAGTAGCGGAATATGTTGAATGGAAAATGAAGAGTAAAAAAGTGAAATTTCTAATGTAACCATAGCAACAGTACAAAACCTATGATTTCATAGCCAAGGAAGCTCGTATAATACAATGATAAACTATTGCTTGGATATAAAGGAAGGTGAGTAACTAATTTCAATCAATGTTTTTCCGCCTATATTTTCCTTTTTTTTAATATGTCTATTGATTACTTTGCGCCTTGCGGATTAACCACGTATTTCAAATCAATTGCAGTTTCCTCCATTATCGACGATGGTCGTAGTGCACTTCGGTTGTGTTAAATAATCAATAAACAACAGTTCCTGTGAGTTATAAATACAATTGTTCAAAAATGGAGATATACCTCAAGACAGCGGTGATAATTTGAAGAGGAAACACTTCAAAACCAAACTACTGTCATCACTAAAGAAATAAATTCTGCCAGCTGTCAAATTTTTCAGCCCAAATTCGTATCCTAGGAGACAACCTTAGCAACCAAAACAACATAGCAACATTAGGTAAAAAAAAAAGAAACCCAATTTGATTTTTGCACTGCTTATGTAGTTAGATCCACATACACAATCTTTATTTTTTTAAATAGTACTTAATGGTCTGGAAAAAGGTTTCCTTATATTCGATTTCAAGGAATTAAATACCTTCTTTTTCCTAGGAGATTGCTTATGAGTTGACTCCTACTTTAATCTTCTCATGAACTCATTTTTTTTATATATATAATTCAGATATTAGGCCAAGGGTGATCTTATATCTTACATAAAGAGATTAGGCCAAGGGTGAACTTTAATTAGTTTTCAAGATATCAAAGGACTAAATTAGTAATTGGGGTTGATTTTTGAATGGTTCATTGCCCGCTATATTGAGATGGGGTAATTTTGTCGATTCCTTATGGAAATGAAAGCAATTTACTCAGTAGTAGCCAACTTCATTAGAAGACACAGCAGTCCTATATCTCAGTTCGTTTATTTGATTATTCAAGATTTATTTTTCAGTGAGTTATTTTTGAATCGTAACATAAGCATACACATATCAGATTGATAAAGTAGGTAGGTACTGCTGTTTTTTTTCTGTAAACCTAGTTTTGCATGGCATACAGGAGAAAACTGTCACTTCCTCACTTTTCAGTAACTATGTTGAAGTTACTCTGACTATTTTTTTGGGTATAGATAAACCAAATACAGAAATTGCTTGCAAATAAAAAAAATATTTTGAAACACAAAGAAATAGTACATACAGAGTGACCCATTTGAAAGCGGGCCATCTCTCTAAAACTGTTATGTATTATATTATCCGATTCAGAAGTTTTTTTTCAATAGATAGAGCATCAAAAGTTCTAGTTAAGTGATACATTCGAAATAAAAATAAAAATTTCAAGGCCTACTTCGAATTTTTTTCAAGGTAAAAAATCGAATAAACATACTAGCGATTTTTTTAAATAGAATTTGACGGCGTCATTGGCTTCACGACATTTTCAAATAGTTTAAATATGTGAAAATTAAGTAGAAATGCGTCCATCAATAAAAAAGTTATATAGGAATAAAAATTTGAGATTATGTCAATAAATCAACCCACCACTTCAATTTCAGAACGTTTATGAGAATTCTGTCTACACCACTGGATTCAGAATATTTCGAAATATGTAATAATAATAAAATTAAAATTTTCTGAAATTCCACTAAATAACTTTCTTTTCAAATTTATTATTTTATAATTTTTTTATTTATGAATAGATTTCGATGAAATTCTGGCAAAATATATTTCGAAATATTCTGAATCTAGTGGTGTAGACAGAATTTTGATAAAAGTTCTGAAATTGAAGTTTTGGGTTGATTTAAAAAAATTTAATAGAATATGTTGAAGATAAATGAAACCCTAGTATTACCTAAGAAAACTGAAATAGTATATATAGCAAGTACTACAATAGTTCATATACTTACGATATTCATAAACAAATCTGTAATATTTTTAATAACACTTTTTATCATAAACTTTCCTGTCATGATTCCATAATACATACAACCCAAAAAAGGAATTGAAAATACAAATATTGAAAATTATAATAAAAATCGAACACTACTTGATTTTATAAAAGAAAAAAAAAAACATCACCTGAATCTCTGCTGCTACGAGCGCACATAATAAATCGTTGAAATTAACTGCTATAGACAGTTCCTACCAACTATATGAAAATATAGAATTCGATTGTCATCAATCTTTATATTGAAATTAGCGGTGTCAATGTCAAATCACTATCACTACTTATTTTCAATCACTTTTTTTTTAAACGAATTTTGTAAATAATAATGTGAAATGTCAAATTATTAGACAGACGTTAACAAACTAGATTTGATCTTATATTATTTATGATCATGAAATTCGCTAATACCTATAATGACAGTCTAGTAGTTCATGAAAGTTGGGGAAATGAAATATCCTGTACTGAAATGATTATTACAGTACAGCTCGCGATGTAGAAATGAAAAAGTTTTTTACAATCGGCCTAGGTACTTCCTTTATCAATAAAGCGCATAAAATGGGCATATTTCTATGTGATCATAGAAAAAAGATTATAGTTAGTTTCATTTTAAATCAGATAAGTAAGGTAACTGGACCAATAGTTGCCAATTCAACAATACATTTAGCGTTATTTATCAATTTTTTTTCTTTATGTTTCACAATTATTTTGTAATATCTTTGTTTTCTATGACCTTATACTCAAAAATTTCAATTGGGATTTTGATTCTTTGAAAATTTGTTTAAAGAACTGCATTGTCTCTTGACCAATTAATTATTGGCACATCAAAAATTATATGAAAATTCAGTGATTGATGTTTTCCAACCAATAAATGCCAATATGAAGAAATGTTTGTTGCCTTTATTCACATCTTAAGAACAAATATATTTCAACAAAAATAATAACATACAGAAAAACTATTATTATTATCATTGAACAAGAAAACCATTCCTCAAAACTAATGGTTTTTCCAGAATATGATTTTCCAAGGAAAATGGCCCATTGCGAATGAGAGAAATAGGACCAAACATCAAACAATTCACATAACAGTTGGGATTATGATTGTTTGTTGTTGAAATTGTTTTTTCCGCTAACCAGCTGTCGTCCCCTTACGAACGGCAGCCCTCAAGAGTCGAAACTTGGGCGAGCCAAGGATTAACGAGGTCTTACCTTTTAACGTGCGATTCCTATGTTTCTTATATATTTTTTGTAACTAAAGATAAATATGGCAATTATTGGAATGATGGCAATTATTTTTGGTTATGCTATATGTATTTTTACTAAGGAAACTATATATTTTTGAGAGTTTGACAGTACTTCTGGAAATGCATGTAATTGTATTTATCAGACTAGCTGAGTCAAAGTCATACACATTAAAAACTAAATCAAGAAATAATAAATAAAGTTTATTGGGTCATGCCTAAATTTGAAATAAACATGATGAAGTAAAGAGTTTACCCAACCTTCAGTATCAAAACAATGCAATCAATAAAAAATTGCAAATTTTGTGAAGGACGACTAGTAGAAAAGTAATGGAGAATTAATGCTATTGTTCTTCAATTTCTTTATTTTAGCTGGTGTTTTTCTAATTATACAACTTCCCAGCAAATACTTATCATTGCAAAAAACTATCCATGACTATGTATCAAAACTATCCAAATGGTGATTTAGAAATATTGCTTTAACGTAATTTTGTGCCTGTATTTAAATCATAAAAATGTTCCTTGTGGTAATGCGTTCTATTTGGAAGAGTTCTGGTTGTATATATTATTTTAAATAACATTCATATCCTGTGATCCACACATATCTATAATATAGTACAACCAAAAAATTAGTACTTACAAAAACCTCTGTAATAATTGTTTCTATAAAGAGATATTCTGAACATTATTGTTATTATTTTATACATTTTTGTTGTTTTGGACGAACCTCCTCTTCGTAACATACTAGTTTTTGTATTCGTTCCTAACGTAGCATTCTATTTTGCATCCTCCAGTGCTAACTTGGCATCGATTCCTGCCAAGTGGTACACATCAGTGAAAGCGAATCAACCCCAGGTCCGTTACCATGGAGTGTCGCTATAGTAATAACTCTCGTTCCTCTCTAGGTCCCAATTATATGGATACCTGGCTGTATTTCGATTGAGAAGTAATTGTTGAGTTTTATTGAGAGTTGAGGAATGTCACTATTAGGTGGAACTTTTTTCTGTATTAGCTTTTTGCTGCAACGTAGAGATGAGATTTTTTGTTGTTGTTTTATTTTTAGGAGTGATAATCTGAACTGAGCTCATTTGACAATGATGATAAAATTGTTTGAACGCATTTCTGCATTCGCTTCTAACTTAACAATGTGCAGATATATTTAGAGTTGTAATTGTGATATGATAAAATCGTATCTGAAAAACAAAATTAAAGTTTTCAACTTTTAGTTTATTCATAGGAAACAAATGGAAGATAAGATTTTTCCAGATATACTTGTGATCACCATGACTTGCATTTTGAACAGTATGTGCAATGTTTCGAACATGAGGATTTTTCAGAATAATTTACAAATGTAGTTATTATTGATAATTTATCAATTATTAAGAAAATTGTTTTAATTTGGGGACTGGGTTGTTTTAAATTCAATAATATAATGTTGTGTTTGAAATTAATAACACAAAAAAATGTTTGAACAGCTTGCACCAATAATACAGAGCTATTCAAATGAGTGACGCTCATTTTTAATAATGAAATATCTGTTGTGCACTTATGTATAATGAAGATTTTGAATATTCGAAAAAGTTCTCTAATATCCCATCCATGAATATACAGGTACACAAGATGCCCATATACTTATCTTCAGTAATATCAAATATTATTTTACACAAAATAATTTCCATTTCAGATGGCAGTTATATGTACAATATTCACTTTCATAATAAAATTTTTGGAGTGAAATTATGCAAATTCACTAGTTTATTTTTGATAATTTTTCATGTCAAAAATCTTTCAGTACCATTAAACCTACTGGTTGACCCAAATATATGGTAACCCCAATATTGTTTGAACACTAATCAGATAGGTATGTACTATCTTTGAAATTTGGTTCAGAAAATCAAGGTGAAAATTTTATAATTTTTAAATCAAAATTATTTCTCCTCGTCGGTTCTCTCGCTCACGAATTCGCTTACTTTTTCTTCAAGTATATTGAACCGTGCACACAGCTTGACAATTTCATAAATTGACCTGATGATTTCACTCTTGACACCACTTTTTCGTACTCTGGAGAATTGTCAAGCGTATCGTTCCTAAGCCAGATAAAAAAAACGCCAACTGCTATTCATTTTTCTTTCCTTCTTATTGTACTGTATAGTAAAATATTTTTTTTGATTTAGCAAATGGCTTAAAAAGTTGTTTTAATATTTTATCAAAAGTGTGAAACGCACTTAATATTTAAAACTATATACATTTTTAAACGTTCCGTGTTCTTGTTTCTTGATACTAACTTGACACTAAATATTATTTTTATATTTTTTTTCAATTATTTTAAGAGATTGGTATGCTTATTTTTTATTCCTTTTTTTTAAAAAGGATGTCAATTTTACATTTCCTATTAAAATGCTTTCAATAATTTTGATTGCATTTGTGAAGTCCTTTTCAACGATACGCCAACAACTATACCTGGTGTCAACGTATTCTTTAGACCATCCATAGGTTCCTGAGTTTCGATAGTACAGTGTGACTCACTTAAGACCGAAGCACCCCTATGAAATCTACATTTTCCAACCGATTGGAATGATTTTTTTATTAGGTTGACGTTCAGAAATTCTTCTAGGACACCAAATTTCACGAATAAATCTCCATTTCCAGGGCCAACTAATCTTATTTTTCAAGGTCGAGAATCTAAAAAAAATACTAGCAATTTTTTTTTTTAAATCTGACTACACCACTGGATTCGCGACATTTTCAAATGGTTCATAGTTGAAATGCTGTCAATCAATAAAAAAAGTTATAAGGGAATGAAATTTAAAAAAATGTGCCGTTTAATCAACCCACCGATAATAAGATAATGAAGGTTGAAAAATATGTTGATGGAATTTCAGGAAAATTTCATTTTATCTCTTGGGCGGCGTACCTCACCTCGTGGTCACCTGGTATAATTAGCGGATTAGGATTGTATCCATCTGATTTTCGATTCGAAACCATCAATGTATTCGTCGTGAAAATTTTAATCTAAGGAATGGCTGTCTAAAAGATGTCATTGGAAAAAATTGACTTTTTTATGGAATAGTAGTATTGAAAATTTCAAACCGCCATAGGTATCTACTCAACTAAACGAAAAAAAAGTGTTTATAACATTTTTTACTCTTCATTTATTGATTGAAGTGCGTTCAGCCCACTCTAGATGAAAACATAAAAATCCTGAAAAATCAAGCTCGTTAATTTTTTGTCTCAAAGCTATGTGATCGTACTCAGAATCGCCCCTAGAATCCAAAGAAGTAAAAATGTATAGGGTGTTCCTTTTGAAATTCCCAAGTTGGGGTCGTTTCCAGTGACACCGGAAGTGGTAGAAAAGTATGAGATATTGAATTTGTTTCCAATTCTTGAATACAATACTCCAGCCGTATTGAAATCTCATGCTCTTGAAACTCTAGAAACTAATAAATTGTCTAGAGAATACGTTGACACCCGTTATTTTTACCAAAAACTGGGGTTTACTAAATCCACGTGCCTGCTAAATTTTATTGTGGACTATTGAATGTTGTACGAACTACAAAGGTTATAACATAAATCAGTTGATGGACAAACGGGTGAATTATTGGGGGTTCTTAGTTTTTACGGTAGTGGGTTTTTACTAGATCTGATTATTTATTGTCATAAAATGAATAATCACATTTTTTTATATCAAGCCACTAATATTTTTATTTTGAAATCTTATGGGTTATAATATTCACAAGTATAAGTAGGAGAAACTATTAAGTAGACACACACCTGTTTTTTGGGAGTTATATTGTTGTTATTTCGAGCAACGCTCAGAAGTCCTCGAGAGACTTGTGCGAGCTAGGAGAGACGCAGCTACCTTTTAACGTGTGATGCCATGCACGAATATGAGAAGAAATGAAAATTAATGATTAATATCCAGGTGGAAATTAAAAGAAAGTTATTCGAGAGCAAAAAAAATCTAAATTATTAACAAAAACTATTGAACTACCTACAACTGTGATAAAAATGATGTAAAAGTTCCTCTCGACTTTGGAGTGAAGACCGTGCCAACTTGTACCATCCACAAAGTACGAACAATAAAAAGAGCGCGTTAAAATTTCCCATATTTTCTCCCCCTAGCCAACACCGTGACTCACCCGTTATTATCTAACCAGGTGTATGGACAGGTAACGATATATACCACCAGTGGCGTAGACCGGATGGGAGGTTCGAGGTAATTGCAAATGATATTACCTTGGTCGTATTAATTTGTAAATATTCCCAACTAAAATAACAAAGTTTACACTTTTCTGGAGGAAGGCTCCAAAGGAAGTTATTTGCAAATAGAAAGAAACCAATATTCACATTGAAAATCATAGCCACCTACGCGGAAAAAATAAAAAAATCACATTTTTTATGATTAAAGTGATCATAAAGTTGAAGATTTGCATTAATGGTTTACCAATAATGAATTGATTTATAGAATAATTTCCTTTCATTAAATCACACTGACAGTTATTATGGACATACATACAGAGTGAAATATCAAATTTGCACAGAAAAACTAGTAAAAATTCAAACAATTTTCAATAAACGTAAATAAAATTTTGCATTGAAATGTCGTAGGAATATGAGGGAAGCGCCTAAGGTGCATATGCGATACTAGTACTCTTTATTAGGCTAGAACCATGAAAAATAGGGAAATTTATTTTTGTTTTGTAGTTGGCTGTGATTCCAAATCCAAATATTATTTTTGATTCTCAACAACTGTTCTAAATAAACTTCTTTGATAAGTTCGAAAATAAAGGTAGTTTACTCTTGATCAAAATTCCTATTTTTTGTTCTCCCCTGTACACCGTTTGGAATTCAGAATCTTTGATGACTCAGGTATAATTTTTTCGCAATGCACCCACTTTTATGAGCAATACAATTTTCTGAAAAATGCACAATAAAAAAAATTGTAAGTAGTTTGCAACATATGGAAACTCACTGTATTAACTGAATTTAATTAGCAGTCTCCAATTAACACTCCCGCTTCGAGAAAAGTGAGGAAGATTATATCTTAAGAAATGATTGCACATTTTTCCTTAGGGTTCATTCAATTTTTAATCATTAACACAACCAATATTATATTTAAATTAATAAAATAAACATGGAAAATTTTTGAAATACAAGCTTTTATTTGTAAACTATTAAATGAAAAAGTAAAAAATAATATTTAGTGTAGGTATGAAAACAAAAAAACTTTTGAAAATTTTAAATATTTTCTTGAAAGCTGAAACTTCACATTTCAAGTCTAATTATATTTCACATTTCACGCCTCAAGCTTAAAGAAAATGTTTAAAATGTTTTTGTTTTCATTCGCTAAATATTCTTTTTTACTTTTCAGAATTCCTACAGTCGGATTCGTATTGAGAAGGCAGTACTGCGAGATAGGACAATAGTGTTGCTGGAGTTGATACATCAGAAAGAGATTGATTTGACATAAATAACAGAAATCCGTACGCATCAGGTAGTACGCTTGTGGTTGCAATACTGCCATCTCAATATAAATCCGACTATAGGCGTTCTCTAACTACAATTTTTACAGATTTTCCCGATTTTAATTTTACTAGTTTTTTAATTTTTTTTATTAAACTATTCTTATAGTTTCTTTTAGTTTCTTACGGATTTTCGCAATTTTAGTTTTGCGACTTTTCGCAGTTTTTTTTCTAAAAAAGATTGACTTTTTTTTTAGTGTAACTTGCGACATCCAAAACCGTAGAATGTTTTTCCGAATTCCTACGTGTTGTCCATTTGGCATTCAGGGAGCAGGCCAGTTCAAACTGGCAATTATTGCCAGTTTGAACTGACAATTATACCTAATTGTCAGTTTAAACTGGAAATTATATTTTTTTCATCGTGCCCGTTCAGAGGTTTCGTAGAATTGTACCTTCGCTCAGTATTACCCCTTCACAAAATTTCTGATTGAACGGATTCCAAGAAAAATTGGCAGTAATGAACATTCCACACTCTAGAGGAGAAATTTAATTTGTCTGAACGGCAGTATCCATTATATATTTATATTCAGATGATAAAGATTTCATTTGATTGGTCCCCATTTTGGAATTTATGCCAGGAATATAACTTCCAAAATTCTGCTCTATTAATGCGATGATCCCAATCTAACTCACCAGACACGCCTATGGGCAGCCCTAATATACCCAGTTATAGGACAGGTGTACTATTTTACCGACATTTTTCCGTTTATATTTATTCCTATCTCGGATAAGGGCTGTTTTTGCTTCACTTTGTTACGAATGGGGGTATACGTTAATACACTGTTTAGTTGCAATAGTTTGATTAGAATATCAAAGGTTATAGTCGGTGGTAATCCGAAGGATTAATTTTGCGCGATTTTGAGTGGCTTCGTGTGTTTTGATCACTTTGATCTGTGTTTATTATTAGTTCGAATGCTACATGAAAGGTTTGTTGGTATTTACGGTTGTTTATGTAATAAATTGATTACATTAATGCTTTTATCCAACGAACGTTTTCGGTTTTGAATAGTCAGACTCGCCTGTTTTCTATATTTCAACATTATCGTCACTCATAACTTTCACTAGCATTCAGTATTTCCCGAGAGGTTGATTTTGAGAGATGGAAATAAAAACTTGGTCGTGTTCTTCCAATGCGTAAAAACATCAACAATGCGTAATAGATATTTACGATAAAAGTATCCTTAAGATTCATATTACGATATGACATGAGGAATTTGTTACAACGAGGCCGTTAGGCCGAGTGTGTAAACATTTACTTCACGCACAGTTGATGAATTTCGACATGTGCGAAAAAGTATCACTTTACGCACTGTCAACAGTGCGTAAAAGATTAGTTTACGCACTGTCGTTGAAAAATAACTATTAGGTTTCATCTACAGAAAAAAAGAAAGAAAAATTCTGCAGTCAATCAAGATTTTCAAATCTTTCAAACATTTCAAACGCTTGGCAAATCATTTATTACAATATGAAATATCAATACCAACGATTCATCCATCTTCTGAGGTACCATGTAACAATATTATATTCAGGGTTTCAATCCTGCCATTATAGCCACCTTAACTGAAATTGAATTATGAGAAATTGAATAATTTTCGATAAATCCCATCGTAGGAAATTTATCGCCACACCAATTTCCAATATTTCTAGAATAATTGTGAAATATCAATTTGATTATAGTAAAATTAGAAATGGATTGATTCAATGTCAAAAACTAGAAAAAAATAATCCTTATTCAAAAAACGGTGCGATCTCGAAAAAATTATACCATCTCATAGAATTAAAATATCAAACAATATGCAAGTTGTTCCGCTTGGGAAAATAGAGCTAAATGAAATGGTAGTGAAAACACTGCCAAGACATAGTCAATTAATTATACTATGAACGAAAACAATACTATGAACGAAAACAGTACTATATCCTAGTTAAATTTTCTGATTTTCTGAATGAATCTGAACTAGTCACGTCGATCTTCTACCGAAAGTTGCTTTCAACTTTATACAGTGATTTTCAAAAAGTTTGCACCATATGGGAATTTTTTTTTATTATGCATTTGTCCGAAAATTTTATTCTTCATAAAAGTTGGTGCTTCGCGAAAAACTTGTATTTAAGTTAACAAAATTCCAATTTCCAAACGGTGTACAGGAAAGAACAAAAAATATGAATTTTGATCAAGAGTTATCTACCCTTATTTTTGATATTATCGAGGAAGTTTATTTACAATTTTTTGTTTCTAATTTTTTATAGTTCTAGCTTCAAAGAGTATTAGTATCTCATATGCACCTTAGGGACCTCCCTCATATTCCTACAACGATAATTCAATGTGAAATTTGGTACAATTACCTAGCTAAAATGTCGGCGTTTAATGAAAATTGTTTGAATTTTTACTAGTTTTTTGGTGCAAATTTGATATATCACTATGCATGTCCATAATAACTATTAGTATGATTTTTTGGAAGGAAATCATTGAATAAATCAATTAATTATTGGTAAACCATTGAGGGCCGTTCTTTTCACCTCACGACAAAGTCTTTGATAACTATCTATTCGATAAACTTCACAGATTTACATATACTTATCTGATAGATAGTTATCTGGGATTTATCCGTAGGTGAAGAGACCGGCCCTAAATAATACAATTCTGTAACTTAAAATGAAAATATACAAATTTTATGATTAAACTAATCATAAAGTTGCAGAATTGTATTATTTAATCGTTGACCAATAATTAATCGATTTATTCAATAATTTTCCTCAATAAAATCATGCTGATAATTATTACGGACATACATACAGAGTGATATATCAAATTTGCACCAAAAAACTAGTACTAATTCAAACAATTTTCAACAAGTGTTGATATTCTAGTAAAAATGATAAATTGTACCAAATTTCGCATTGAAATATCGTTGTAGGAATATGAGGGAGGCGCCTAAGCTCAATATTATTTTCGATTCTAAACAACTTTTCTAATTAAACTTCTTTGATAATATCCAAAATAAGGGTAGATTACTCTTGATCAAAATTCCTATATTTTTTCTCTCCTGTACACCGTTTGGAAATTCAGAATTTTGATAACTCGAATACAAGTTTTTCTCGAAGCACCAACTTTTATGAATAAAATTTTTTGACAAATGCATAATAAATAAGTTTCCTATGTGATGCAAACTTTTGAAACTCACTGTATTTCAAATGAAGTACCAACTTTTCATTACCTACTTCATTCTATGAATATCGGTTTTCGATAAAAATAGTATATTGTAAAACAAGTGCAGAAAAGTTCTAATTTCTCACGAATTTGAAAAAGTTGCATTCAAACGAAAGAGAAATTGTATTTCTTCACGTGTTACACACTATACTTTTTCAACAACACGCTTTTTGCTAAAAATAAATCTAATAAATTGATAAGTTGTTCCTTGTTCTCTTAGCATTCTTCGAAGTTTTATGAAACTTTATCTTTTGAATTATCGCTTATTTCTATGGAAGTCTCTGAGAAAAAGATACCTAGCAACAATATCATGATTAGACTCGGAAATATTATTTCATTATTTTTAGAGAGGTAAAAGTGTGTTGAATGGACGTTACAAACAAATTTTCTCCACAAATTCAAACTTTCCATCAATACTTACAATATTAACTTCCACATTCGACCTATTCAGTAGATCATTTTTTAATAAATCTTGAAGAGAAAATCTCAGCCAAATTATAATAAAATTTTGTTTGAGGTGATCAATAATTCGCAATTAAACTTCGGAGATCTACAACCCTCTGCGAATTCATGCAGGTTAATTCACAAATTGGAGATAACCCAAATTTCGTCTTCAAAGGCATATTACTTTGCTGTGGAAATCATTGAAGGTGCACAATGAAACAAAACAATCTATACGTAGAAGAGAAGCATAACCTGTTTCAAGAGCGGCTCCGGGCAACTTTTCTGGCAGAGGGGGACATAACATATTTCTGGGGGGGGGGTAAAACATATATTTAATCGAAAACAAAGACAATTTTTGAATTATTAGAGTACTTTTTGTTATGAATCGAGTTTGTCTGGGGGTAATTACCCCTATTATCCCTCTATAGATCCGCCCTTGACCAGTTTTCTTTATGGGTTGAATTTAAAATTATAAAAAACTGAAATCCATTCCTCACCACTTGCGGATGAAACAATGACTTTCTGTCTGTTGAAATAGATTGGAAAAGTTGGGAATGCGTCTTTTGGCTTTCGCAGAATGGTAGTGATCAGGAAAAGCTGACTTATATTCTTTATTTTTGAGAACCATAGACTTTGGCACTGTCAGCATTCGTTTCTTGAACTTTTTCACCCCACTTGTTGATTTTTATCACTTTCCACTTTACAATAAACAATAAACAATAAACAATAAACAATAAACAATAAACAATAAACAATAAACAATAAACAATAAACAATAAACAATAAACAATAAACAATAAACAATAAACAATAAACAATAAACAATAAACAATAAACAATAAACAATAAACAATAAACAATAAACAATAAACAATAAACAATAAACAATAAACAATAAACAATAAACAATAAACAATAAACAATAAACAATAAACAATAAACAATAAACAATAAACAATAAACAATAAACAATAAACAATAAAATACTGAGACCTGTATTTGGCAAATGACATAAGTGTTTTTTCTACAGTCTATTAGTACAGTAGCAGAATAAATATATACATTATATCCACCCATTGAATCGGCATGAAAATTTTCCTTTACAAACTGTTAGTAGACGCCCCCAACATCATAAAATCACATAAATCCGTTTTGGCGGAACTTGGCTTTGCCCCTAAAAAAGCACCTTTTGGTTCAAAAAAGCCTATTTTCGTCTGTAACTCTCAACCGTTGAAAATGTCGAAAAAGTATTTTAACACAAAAAAAGGAAGCTATCATAAAAAAAACTTTTTAGAAAAAAGCTTTTATTTGAATGCGCTGAAGATAAAAAAATAAACTTAAGTAAATCGAACCTACCATTCTGTTACAATATAAAATTTCATGTGATATTAAAGCTTGTCGCGAGAAAAGTATTTTTATAAATTACATTTGAAATCGATTTATTCTCGCGACAAGCTTTCATATCATATGAAACTTTATAATGTAACAAAACGATGGGTTCGATTTACTTCAAAGTTTATTTTTGAAATTGAAAAATTTTCGAATATGTACTCAACGGTTTTTCGATAACTATGTTCCCAAAGTTAATATTGGAAAATTGGATTTAAATCATCATTATTAGTAGGTAAGCCATAGAGAAAAGTTACTTTCAAATGTAGGTGGTGAATTTCAATCAGAAATAAAATGTTTCTACTTTGAAATTACACTTTCCTATAACATTCTAAAAGGTCATGCATTTAATACTTTCTATTTATGAACTTATTTAAGGACCGAGACTCATTTATTTTATTCAAAAATGCTTTATTTCATAGTAAAATTATATATGCTACTTTTGCATTATACTAAACTTTGATCTGAACACAGTCTGAAATGCAATAAAAAGAAACAAAACAAACAATACCAAACAGAACCAAAGACAGCACTAAATTCCACAAAGAATCTTATTGCTCAACTAATTTTTATCAGGTATTTTATTAATGTTAAAAAACTTCAAAGATCTTGATAAACATTTATTACATTCATTCCACTTTATAGAATCGACATTTACTATGAATGTTTTGATATTCTTCATACCTTGCTGTTTTGTTAAAATTATTCTGCTTTGTAGTTTTGATGTTATTTTTTGTTGTAGTCATGGTTTTTTTTATTTTTCATCTTTTTGCATGCTACAAGACGATACCCATATATTTGTACTCAACCTGAATGATATTTTCTAGATCATTTTCAACAAAAGAACACCTCAATAATTAAGATATCAAGAGCATATCAGAAAGTCATAAACAATCTAATTGGTCACCGCCTCTCGGTCCATTTTCAATTTATAAAAATCATTGTCCTACACAGTCAAATCCCTGCAAAAATAAAATCTTGAAGACCCCACTGAGCGAATGCAATTGGCTGTTTCAGATCCTGACAGGAGTAGCCTTGGTGACGTGACCATGGCAACCACAGCTCGGTTCACAGCAGGAGGCAGCAGCGGTCCTCCCACTCCGACACCAGCTACCACTCCCCCAGCTCAGCCTCAGCAGACTCAGCTTATCGTACTGCCCGCTAGTCTCCAGGTAAGACGATCTCATCTTAAGTGATACGTAGTGTATTGATCGTCAGGTAGAAAAAAAAATTGACAATCTAGTGTTGGTGCGTTGAAAAGAGTGGTGTGTGCGAATTTTTGTGTAGGGATTTTGTGCTGTAATTGTGAGTCCAGAAATTATTTTTCAACTCTTGACATCCTAAAAACATAATTGATTGTAGTGAAACTAGGAGTTGAGGGTTTTTCTTGAATAGGCAACCAACATTACACACTTTAGTGGAGTTATACAAAATAACTATAACAAATATATGTTACAAATTGACTAGGATACCTATTGGTTGAATTCTATTCAATTATTCAAAAGGGCCAATAAGAATTAATAGATTCTCAAATCTCAATCGATAACTCTTTTTGCAGAATGACCCTTTCTATGTTTTGTTTCATATAACAGCTAAAATTCAATATACATACTTCCTAGTAATATAGAAAAATAAACATACTTTCCAGAATAATACTTCTAAAGGATTATTTGAATTATCAGTAAAACTCCTTTGTATTGTCTTTTGATAGTTGGAGAATGTCTATCACATTTGGAAGTGTACACCTGTAAATAAAAAACAATTAATTAATAATAATCTATAATCTTGATTGTGGTGAGGCAAAATGTTATACAATCTGATTTTTGTCTCTTATAACAGCTAAAATATATAATTCTTCACTCAATGACACAAAAGTGAATATATTTTTGAAATCAATACATTTAAAGGAATGTATATGTAAATGAATTTTAAAAATTTTCAAGTATGATTGTTCTCGGGTGCTTTTGATATTTGAAACAAATCAGATTCAAAAATGTGTCAGTACTTGTTAAAAAAAAAACAAATCTTGAAATGCAAATACATTCTTGCCTGTTTTTTTGTAAACTAGCATGAACATAGTTTGTTTTCAAAAATATTGAGACAATGTCGCTAAAAAGATATAGTTGGGATCTTGAAATATAATTTCTTTTCAGTTGGAATACTTTTGTTATGATTTAGAATGTGTTATGTGATTTTGTATTGACAAAAATTGCTTTTTTGGGATATTTCTTATGGACCCATATAAACCAACTGAAGTTGAAATTCATTAAAAAAACTTTGATCTTCCTAAAGCTCATGGTAGTTATTTTGAATTTGTTAAAATATATGAAGTTCAAAATTGGGATGAATGTTTGGTAGTGTTATTCTGTTGAATTTGTTTACTGAACTACAAATCCGTATTTCTTCATTTGACTCTTGTTTGATGAATAGCATTCCTTATGTCAGATCATCAAAATATTTCCCTGTTAAGAGATTCACCTTTATATAAATCAATTTTCAGTATGTTAGTACTACATAAACAAATTACCAAACATATTTGTTTCTTTACAAAAACATTCAATTAAAGGAAAGTGTCTTTCGAAAAATGTTTCTTATATGATTCTATTCAAGACAAATGACAGGTTGTCCAATCATCAATATAACAAATTGTTACAAAGAACAATTATTGTTAATAACAATGTTCTTTGATTCACGAGTGTCACCCTTATCAATGAACTCCATCGTGAGTGAAAAAGCGTACATCCTCTTCTACCAACGGGAGGGCCCAAATGAACTCATGATGACATGATTTGTTATATTATATTTATTGTATTTCCTTTTAGATTATACTTAATTTTCTTAAATTATATTATCATATATATGTTCTTTGTATCAAAAAATAAATTTTACAGTCTGTAAATGTTCTCTTATGTCTCATCTCTAATGCATTAATGTGTATTTTTGTCCAGAATTTAAAGATGAATTTGTTTATCTGGAAAAAGTAAATTTTCCATTATGAGTTTCACTAAGAAAATAATTTATATAAACCAGTATAGTTTTCATAAAATGTTGTTTCATTCAATAGTAAACACAACTTTCAAGAAATAATACATTTTTTTGTCCTAAAATAATTTTCGAAATAAGTACCCTTTCATTTGCATCGAAAATGTGAACATCCTCTATATAATTTCTCACAAAATAAACACCAAAAAGTCATGTTTGAACTGAGGTTTGAAGTAGGTGCTGCCTTTGACATTATATCAACAAAATAGTTGAAGTATCAGAACTTTTTACATCTGCCAAATATTGTTGCTTATAAAATCGTTGCTGTGCCCAGTTGCAGTAATATATCACTAGGCAATAATTTTTACTAGCTAGCAACAATAAATTGGTATTGAAATAAGCTAAAAACTAAGTTCTAATGATTGAGAGGTATCTGGTGAGTTCTGTAACAGAATGCACAAAATAAATTTCAACATTTCATCTCCAATATATATTAAGAACATTATTTTCTTTAAAAATACATTTCTTATAATTGTACTGCAGTGCTTACCATTTCAGACCACATCATCAGGGACTATAGTGAATGGGGTACCTGTGATAGATGTTTCAGCATTAGAACAAGCAGCGGATTCTAGCAACGAAAGTAGCGCTACAGCTGATCATCAAACAGAAAGTCACGAAACTGATCCACTTTCTACTGGATCCCCTCATTTCATCACAGTCACAGGTAAGTGAAAAAATTCATCCAAGGGTGTTTTTATTGTGCGCTCTAGATGTTGTATTGTGATTTTGTAGAATCAAGAGGCACTAAGCACTTGCATGAAAGTTTTCATTACATGTAGAGTATTTTGAGGTTTTCACAAATCAGGTTTACAGAAATAGAGATTATGGTAAGTTAATTTGTTGTAAGAAAGTTTTTGAAGAATGGAGGCATAACCATCAATGAGTTACGTTTTGATTTTAAATTGAAGGGACATCATTTGAAGGTATCAAATTTGTTAAAACTGCAGATATAAAATATTAAATTACATTTGGTGATTCAGTTTTGAATACATTTGTAATTTACTGATTAATGATATTATTTTTGTGCAGTTTCAATTTATAATTGTAGCATATTATAGAAATTCAGGTCTTTTTTTCTAGTTATCTATTTAATTTGCAACTTGATGAAAATATTACTCTACTTGAAAACATTACATAAAATGTATTTCTTATGGCCCTAACTCGTCTTCACATGTTTATTTTTTCAGTTCAACATATTAATGCATGCTCTGCCTAGTTTTTCACAATACAAAATAAAACCAGTACTAACTAGGTTATTGATGTTTTTAATGCTAACCACAGAAGAAGACAATAGATCTTACACTTCTTTAACACCTTTACAACCTACCGTAGGTAAGAGCACCATACATTTTTGCATGACTTTTTCTGTGCCTTTATAATAATAATAATACTCCCTATACACCCTCGTAGAGTGTAACAAAGACATAGCCTGAGCGGGTAGAGGACAGCTATTGTTATTATTTGCCGTGGCGCTCCAGGGCTACTTACACATTTTTGATGGTGTATTAACTTTTCAGCTGTAGGTAAACTTACGGCACAGTTTGTTGACGTTATCAGATATTACTCTGGAATCAACTGGTTATTATTGGTAGTGTACAGTTTAATGAAACAATTTACAGCTTAATAAGTAATTAACCCTTATTTTCCCACGGCAGCAAAATTACACAGAGTGGGGTACATTTTACCTCAATGTTGTATTTATATCTCCCTTGGGACAATAAAATGGCTCATAATTTTGTTTTGCAACATCAATTTACTGATTCTGTAAGAGGTACACACCATATACAGATCTGCTGAATGTAATTGAAAAAAATTTGTTACTCAATGAAGAGTCGTCCTCTGAAATTCGTCAGCTGGTTAGTGAACAAAAAGTCACTGAAAACAGTGAAAACCAAACAGTCGCACCACCTGTACATACCCCTTGTTTATAATCTCCGATTCTAATTACAAGGGTTTCATTTTAATAAGAACTAATTCTGGCAGATTGAAAGCTCGCCAACCCTCCGGTGTCTCTCTCTAATTTGTTTTGGGTCTTGCTTCCTCTTAGGCGCATTGAGCCAAACCCTCCGGTGTGTATCATCACCCATTGTTTGACAGATAAAATTCTAGATGATACAATGGAGTGATTGGTACACCTGATTGGACACACGACCGGCACACGTCA
Organism: Chrysolina haemoptera; assembly: GCA_958298965.1. Classification (NCBI taxonomy): domain Eukaryota; kingdom Metazoa; phylum Arthropoda; class Insecta; order Coleoptera; family Chrysomelidae; genus Chrysolina; species Chrysolina haemoptera. Next base: position 11,089,420 of record OY282586.1, on the reverse strand, counting down.
CCTGTGTATATCGGATTATAGGTGAATCATGTTTCTTATTTCGTTATTTCGTGGAAGCCATGGGTGGACGAAAATAAGGGTGAATCGTCGGTACCGCTCAAAAATGTACACGGAAACGTGCTTTCTCATATGTGGTATCGTGATTTTTTTTATTATTCCAGTGTATTAGTTTGGGTGTAATAGGCCAACCCTTTTAGCAAATATGAGAAAAAAATTACAAAAGATGTGAAACTTTCACAGAATTTTATTTTAGTGCTCAAAAAAACTATACAAATTTGCCCCATCGTACAAGCCCGGCAACATTGTTAGAAAATTATTATAAACAATTATGGTTATTTATTTGTAGAGTAAATACCGGAGTCGCGAAATGCTGGAAACAAGGAAAATATCATTCCCCAAGTTTGCGACCATTTCAAAGTTTGGCATTAAAGTAAACAAATTATTTATTCTACGAGACTTTTGACATTGATGCGTCTTTACGTTCGCTACTCTGTTGTTTTTCAACAAAAGTATGAATAAATAATTGATTTACTCTGATTCCTAACTTCGAATTGGTCGCAAAATTCGGGAACGATGAAGCATGATTTTTTTCGTTTTTACCATATTGCGACTCTTTTTGGATTTTTTCTACAAAATAACAATGGGCATTTCCAGTACTTTAAAGTTTGAAAAACTGATTTATTATTCAATAATGAATACGTGATTTCAATATCCCTAAATTCAAACGCTCCTCAGCTGTGACGTCAGTGTCTTCTTGTTATATGATTGGCTGAAGTTTAGGATGCTGCGGACGAAGCCGAGAGTGACTGAGGGATGCTGCAGTTGTCAAGTCTTTATAAAATATCCGAATGAATTGCGAGTAATAACAAATTGATCTAAATTATTAGTAATTTATTACTGACTCTCAAGTTAGGAAAGATCATATATGCTGTCATTTTCCAGTCGAGCAGATTCAGATTCATAGTATAGCAGGTATTTCCATATAAAATTGGATTAGAGGCTGTCACTTTGAGGGGGGTGGAAGAGGGGCATTTTTTATCAGTGTTTTTCGAAAAAAAAATCGTATTTCAGGGTTTTTCTTTAAAATGGCTAATAACGTTGAATATAAATGTATCTGATAATCTGTAAGTTCTAAATTGTAGTCATTTAAATGTTAACTAAGTATATACTCATTTTATCCTTTTTTTAGGTTTATTTGTTGTTTTGTATCTCTTATATTTTTGACGTGTACTTTAGTATATGTAAATATCATGCTTTGTCAACAAGATTTATTATCTTAGACAATAAATTATATTTTGACTTGACTTGACTATGATTGAATGTAGTAACAACTAATAAGGAAATATGGTATATTGGGATAGTATCTATAAATATCCCCTGTCACTTTTTACAAAATGATAATCAAAACTTGTCAGTTCATGTTGCAAATGAATTCCTTCTATTATTACAAAAATAATAAACATAAAAAAATGTTTTTAAAACCAAGCTTTTATTTATAAACTATTGAACCGATGTTATGCGACAGCCGATGTTTTTTACTATCTCTACGGATTTTTCCGAGCCCGATGACGAAAATTTGTTCTTGTCTTAATTTTCCACGTCTGAAACCGTCGGACAATTATTTTCCAAATTTCTACGCATTCTATACCTAGCCTTTAGGGTGGAACGTGGGTGAAATTTTAATAATAATTGAATTATGCGATTGTCCGATGTTTTTCACTATTCTTTATTTTTGCATTTTTTTTTAAAGGAAGGGACAATTCTTTTCTTTTTATTAAATATTTCGACGTCTGAAACCGTCAGAAATTTTTCCGAATTCACACATTTTCCCTGTGTGGCTTTGAGAGGGGCAGTCTGGTAAACTGTTTTAAAATGAAATTATTCGATGGTCCCATGTTTTCACTATTTTTACGGACTTTTTAAATTTTATTTTCGCGAGTTATATCAGTGGTTTACGAGAAGGGGGGGAAGGGTCCCCGACCGACATTATTTTTTGCCGCAATTTTCGACCTCTGAAACTATCGGAAAATTTCACTATTATATCTATCCTTCAGGAAGGTGGGGGGAACCGACAAGGCAGTCAAACATAGTAATTAAAAAAAATAGTAATATTGATTATGCTTGTACCTAACAACGACCTTTATAGCTTTATATTGAAGATTTTCCTCGCTTTTTAAGAATATGATGAGAATTATGATGCAGGTATAATAAAAAAAGCTTGTAATTAATTTGTTTCCTAGGAAAGTTGAAAATTATATCTTGCAACAGCGCATATTGCCTTCATCCAATTCAGACCACACAACATTCTAACAGACGTACAGCACACAGAATTTTATAGTTGTGACTTATCATCGGCTATATTCAAACTGGATTCATTTTATTCAATTACTTTTTTCGAAAATAAAACCGACTTGAATTTTATTATTTATCATTCTCAACAGTAAAAACATAATACTACATACTTCAAAACTTATTTTGTGAAAATTCATCTGAAGGAAACTTCTCCATTGGCAACAAGATTATATTTAACTCAGCAAAACGGTAGATTGCCTTGGCTGAATACTAGCCATATGAACTACCATTAACCTACTAATTTGCTATCTAGTTAAACAAAAGAACTATTATTTCAGTGACATTATTTGCCAATTTTTCACGTTATACTTTCCAATTCATTAAAATTCATTTATTTCCTTTCAAAAAATGAATTTACCCCACCCTTGCTTCTGCTACTCGTATATTCCTCTCTCCACCTATAATCTCTTTTTTCACGTCTACTCTTTGTGATGTTAAGTGTATGTTACATCTCATGTAACAGGTAGGGGAATACATCACATGTATTGTGATCGAATTATTTACACTCGGATTGATTTTTATTATTACTCTTTGCTGTCAGGGATTTACTAACCTATCCGATATTTGATGTTCATCATATCAGTTCCTGAGTTTGTATCTGTGTGTTAAGATGTTCTTAAGTGGTCGTTGGAGTGAACAAAAATATTTTTCTTCAAAATGTAATGGTATCATTTCATTTACTTATCCTTTTTTAATCTTGATAACTGCATTCTGGTTTGATTTTTGAAAAGTTTACGGTTTTTTGAGTTATTTGTGATTATTTTTGTATTGTGATTTATAACTAAAATTATTGAAATTGCGTTTAATCTCTATCCAAATTATTTTAATTTTCAATAACAATATAAACCTTGATATATTGGTTTATAATTTGCCGCTACATAATTTACCTAGTAACAGAGATGATAGGGGTTATATATTTTTTCTTCACTTCTGTGCATGGATTACAAAGACATAATTTGCCAAACTTTTTCTAAAGCTACATTTTCATTTCAGTTGCTGAAGGAGACACTGTGGCTTCTCATCAAGGTTACCATATTCAATATGTTGAACCGGAAATATATGCTTCACAGACCAATGGAGGGCAGGCACAAATGTAAGTACGCAAATTACAAAGTAATCATAATGAGAAGTGTTACTCAGAGATCGTGAATTCAACCTTTCATTCGGTATATGTTCAGCCTGATCACATCACACAAAAATACTTTGTTTTAAACTTTGTAATATTACTTTATGATTTAGAACAAATATACATTTTGAGAAAATAGCAATATCAACATTCAACCATACCTTTGTTCAAATAGAAAAGTGTATTGGGTCATCAAGACCTAGAGAACATCTGAATTAGTGCTTAATTAGTAGTAATTAGTAAGCGAAATCACTTGGTTACTGTAACAACCCCCCTTTTTTATTGGAATAGGAGCAAAAATGTGTTTTAATAATATATTCGGCTAGATTTAAGGTTTTCCTTTACTGAAGAATTATTTTTTTAACAGTTGTGAGCAAGAGGACAAAAATGAGTTTTTTTTTTTTACAGTGAGCATGCACTTTAACTAAAATATCAAGTCCTTTGATTTTATTGATTTTTTTTTTCAAGAGTTGTGGATTTGGTTTATTTAAAATAAAGTTTGGCATCCCGGGTAATTTTTGACGAGGATTTCATTTTTGTGATCAGAAAGTGTCAATGATCAACCCTTAAAATTTTAAATTACTGGTTACACTTACCCCTCCTAAATTCATCGAAGGGGCAAGCATAACTGTTGATCCTGAGGTTAGTTGCTCAGAAAATGATAATATTAACGTTGGAAGTATTATAAGGTACTTGTATTCTTCCAATACTGGTGGAAATTGATATATCTGATCTGTTTAGGGCGTATCCGGTATATACAGTTGGTGAATCAGCAACTTTATATCCCATAACCAACACAGGACAGGGACAAGGGCAATACTATGCAGCTACAAATGCTGGTACTACAACTGTCACAGGAACTGTTGGGTACACTACAACAGGAGGGCAATATGTTGTGCAACACACTGTGGATGCTGAGTCGTTAATACCTTCCAATAGGGTGTCTCCACAAACTACCAATGCGGTGAGTGATGCATTTCTTTTTGGTGAAATAATTGAATGGTTTTAGTTACTAATGTGGGCAGATTTTTTAATATCTCATAAAACCCAACAATGTTGATTTTGATTGTTCTGTAAAAATCTAAAATAAATATTATATTTCATGATTTAATTTTTTTATCTAATTCACAAATTAGTTTCTCATACAATATCTTGCTTTCAAATGAACAATGAATAACTAATGATTATTAGTCAATACTTCTAACTAGAACACTGACAAACTATAATAAAGCCGCTCTCTTTGGAAGTGATTGAAGTTTTTTGTTATTTAAATTGAACCCCATCTTCGAGTGACTTGATATTATTATATGATAAATGGTTGAACGTTTTCATTCCATTATAAAAGAATAGTGGTCCTTAGGAATTTTCTGTTGAACCGTATTTTTTTTTTTTTTTGAATAATTTGAAAATATTCAACAAACTTTTTATTTTCAAAATCACATTTTTGTTACTAGCCATCAGTAGTCACAAATCCACTCCACTTCACCAAAACACTATATCACTATAAACAACGTAGGTTAGCAAAAAGTACGTCTTGTATAGTAATAATTGAAATTCCTAAAATTACTGAAAAATACAAAGGGTTCAAAATTCTTCAACTAATATTGAGAAGAAAGGTTTTATTTGAAAAAATGTTTCAAGAATGCATTTTTTAATCCTTATATTTGAATAATGTAAAGTGTTCTCATTTTGGAGAATAAGGATCCTTTCAGTTATCGCTATTATGAGGATTTCTAGATAAATATGAAGTTTTAATGGTACAATTTCGTTCAATTTAAACTTGAGAGTTTAATTCCAGTTTTAACATTAATATAAAAGAAAGTTTTGCAACTCTCCACTTAATTATTGTAAGGGCCCCTTAACTAAAAAATATATAAATGGGGAGGACTTATTATAATATTATTAACTAACAAACTAGCTTAAGTTGCTTATGGGTGCTATTTTCTTTCCTTTTGACTAACCTGGGTGGTGCAGGATACGAATTACGTTGCTACAGCGACTGTGCATGCTTCTCAATCTGCAGGACAAGTAGTAGCAGGTGAAGATGTAGGATCTGCCCTAGGACACGCCACTAGGGTGTCTCCCGCAACTGTAAGTCCCTCCCACCTTTCCCATTTTCTTGCTCTTAATAACCGCATATTTTGTTCTGCATGAAAATTTACTCTTAGCCAGTTACTTAGCATTACTTTATTAATTAAATTTCTTAAATTTTTCTAGAATCGGCCAAACAACTGTCATTTTGAACGATAAAAAGCTACAGCTCTTATATTCAGATGTGGCCTCTATTAATATTAATAGAGATATATATAGAGTGTCCCAGAATGACGGGGACAAACTTTGATGGTAGAATTTTCACTTCATTTTGAGGTTATATGTTCCTTTGAACATATCCTCTAACATAAGTATGAACTAAGTTACAGGGTGTTGAAAGTGATGAAAAATATTTGTTTTCCAGAATAACTCCATAACCCCTTAACTTCTTCAGTAAAATTTAATATTTCATTTGACATACGGCAGATGGTCACTCCTAATCGCCCCTCTCCAACTTTCACGCCACTGGAATAACATAATAGGTTTTGCCTTTTTTTTCAATTCTCAATATTTTGTGTTCCAAAAAGGAATAGGTGTCAGAATTGAAGATGTCAATGGATTTCAAGATATTTGAAGTTGAATAAGTACATGTTTTTTATTATTTATTGAAAATCGGATATTTCGGTGAAATTTCAAATGGATTTTTTTTTCACAGGTGTACTACTCCAATTTAAGATAATAGCGGAAATAATGAAATTGTTACTTGGTGATAGCAATTTACTATCCTTTGTTTTCCGAATCACAAAATTAGGAAATACATTCCAAATGTTGAAATGTAGGCTTTCACGGCTGGCGTCACAATGTTCTGGTTGGCTAAAATTCCCAAACGTTTCGACAGCAACTGCGGCAGTCATCTTCAGTGGCGCGGTCGAAGTACCTACTCTTCTTGCTATATCTAGTGAAACTGAAGCTCTCCTTCGTGACACGTCATTTATGATGCTGTTCTGGCTGCACTTTTTGCGATATTGGGTTCGCAGGAAGTTTCCTCTCGATTTGAGTGAAATTGATTTGTTTTGGCGCCTTTCAGTATTGTGTGCCAGATCTTTGGTAGATATCTTCTTTCCACAGCTATGTTGAGCACTGACAAACGGTGCTCGCTGGATCAGAGCCGTGAGAAACAAGTGTTGACTTACGGCAAAACCCGTAAACCAATCAGAACATTCCAAATGTTTTTGAAATCTATTGATTTCTGAAGGAATTTTATAACAAAATAATCAATAACGAGTTTTCTTTAATTTTTTTTTGGGGAGGGGCAATTAGGGGTATCCATCTGCCATACGCCTCTGTTTCCAGTTACAAAGACGTGAATAGCATTGATATTTTATACTGAATGCCGTCAGATGACATACCAAATTACTTGGAAAAATGTTAAGGAGTTATGGAGGTGTTCTGAAAAATATATTTTTTACCACTTCCAACGTCATGTAACTCAGTTAATTCCCATCTTAGAGTATATGTTTATTGAAACGTTTAGACTTAAAATTTACTGAGGATTCTTCCGACGGAGATTTTCTCCTTTATTCTGTGACATCCTGTATATATACCGGCCACATCTCGATCTGCGAGCTGTACCCAGCTTTTCTATATTAACTGATGAATATACACCTTGAACAGTCAATCAATGAATTATTTAGAAAAAAGAATAAATCTTTTCTGATTCCATCATTTTCAGTTTTAAAACTTTGAGATACATCTTGTTAATTTCTATGAATTGTTTAATTTCTTCTTTAATTTGTGTTTCATAAGTATTGTTATTATTCAATGTATTATTTTTTTTATATCCCTCTATAAACAGAAATGTTTCGTGGGATCAATAAAGTATTATTATTATTATTATACTGTTGAAAATTCTATCTTGACAACTATGACTGTCAGATATTAAGAGTTTTCAACAAAGTTGTATTGAAATGGAATGATTTGTTGTAGAATCTTTAGGAAATATTGAAAAAACTGTAATTGTGTATTAATCTCCCTAAAATTGATTCGAGATAAATTTTTTGTAAATAAATACATTTCAGATTCTGTCGTCTTCTGGCAAAAAATGTCAAATCACAATCACAAAGTAGTTTTTGTGGAAATTTGGAGAAATTTGAAGTTTCACTATTTTTTTTGTATTTTTCAACAATACTAGTTATTTAATTTCCATGGTTAGTAGTTTGTTTGGACGAGACACTTGTTTCCTTGAATTTAAGTTGCATGTGAATATTTAGAGCTAGTTATGTTATTAGTTCATCTGGTAATTATTATTATAGTATCAGAGAGATTATAATTTGTTTTGTCTGAACTTCAGTAGTTTCCGAGATATTTGAAAATATTTATGTATTCACTTCAATTCTATGGTTATGAAACTAAGAAGTTTTGGACATATTTTTATAAGAAATTTCCTTCGTAAAATAACACCAGGATCGCCCTTCAGATTAATGAGGAACACCCTGTATTTATTAGTTTCTGAAATATACCGTGGTTTTCATTCCTCACATGGTTTCTGAACTTTGTAATCACTATTGGCATTAACGTGCTTCAAGTTTAAAAACCCTATGGTTTCGTTTCTTTATTTAGGTTCAATGGTTGTTGGAGAACTATGAAACAGCAGAAGGCGTTTCCTTACCACGTTCTACATTGTATGCCCATTACCTCAGACATTGCGCTGAGAACAAACTAGAACCCGTTAATGCTGCTTCATTTGGGAAACTCATCAGATCCGTGTTTTTGGGCTTGAGAACACGTAGATTGGGAACAAGGTAACGATTAATTGTAAAGATGGCTGTTTAATGGCATGCATTCTTACTTCCACTTGTACGGCAAATCGGTGACACTTAAATAACTCAAATTTAGCAAATACATTTCGTGATTTTTTTGGCGGAAATCAACAAATCGATAAATTGCATAAAACAAGTCTTTACACAGTGTCGTTGTGAAAGAAGAATTTGATGGCAATGTATCAAAATCCAGCAAAATTATAGGAAAATACCGCTGTTTAGAAATACGTCAAAATTATGAATGAACCGGAATGAGGGTTTGATAACAATAAACAACTATAGAGTAGAATAAAAAATGTTGACGAATATTCACATTCAGCGGTGTGAAAATAGTTATTTATTATACAAGGGAAAAATCCAATATTTTTCCCGTTGGATTTTTCCTGTATAATACACTGTTTTTTTCTGTGACAGAAAAAACGACGATATAATCAAATATCTACCTTTACCTATTGTAGTGAGTACTTTTTTCCCGGATATATATACACATAGGGAAAAAAGTAATTTTATAAAAAGTTATATTTTATTACCTGTAGACAGAGATAAAATGTCGAACTTTTTTCCCGTCACAGAAAAAAAACCTTTTATTTTAATAATATGTCAGGAGTCGTTCACTTTAAAATTTGATAATTATGATATTGGAATAGATCTGAAAATCCGCATTAGTCACAGAAAAATTAACACAATGATTGAATGATAGGCGGAACTTTCGAGGAGTTAGGAAATTTGTATATTGAATGAGATTTTAAAATGGACAGACATGGAATTCTTGACCAATATTTTTTTAAAGAAGTTCTTATTTTGTATATCCGACATAACAACGTTAAATATCCCAATGAAATGCTTCAATAGCGATTGAATGAAATTTGACTAGTTTCATTGCTATTGAAAGCATTTCATTTGGAATATTAATATTGTTAAATCAAGTATACAAAGTTAACAAACACGTCATTCTTTTCTTAACGTGAATATCCTAAAATTGAAAAACTGTATATTTTAAAACAGAGCCTATTTTAAAAAAGAAGTTTGGAAAAAATCTTTGTAATGTTGGTTGGTACCATTTTTTATTTCCATAAAATTTCATCTTTCCATTTCTTCAATGAATATTTCGTGATGCTTTTCAACATACACAACAAAATAGGAAATATTTCTTTTTTTAATTTTGGCTGTCTCTGAGCAATATACAAGTAGATTGAAATTAATCATAAAAAAACGAAGTTTGAAAATTGCTATCTGGTAAAGATATTGTAGCGAGAATAGATAGTGATTTCCAAATGTCTATACAAATGCATGTGGTAAAGTGAAAATCTTTCAGATCATATTTCTTTTTGTATTCAGTCTTGTACTACAAAACATTGGAGTTGATATTTCAACATTATTCAATAGTACTTTTGTCAAAAATCATATCTATGTAGTTAATATACAAAAAGAATATTAGTTGGTAATTGAATATATATGAATAATATAAAAACTAGAATACATGGTCAATCTGACAACACTGATTATCAGCGTGATTTAATGTTATGAACGTCAAATAATTTTGATTACAATTTAATATATTTACTGTTGGATACTTGTTTGAATATTCTTTTGACTGGTCGGTTCCCTGTCAGATTGGTTTGTCAGTACTGATCAAACGGCAACCTTAAGACTCTTCGTCGTGATTTGATTGCATTTTCTTCCTGTTTAGGGGCAATTCCAAATATCACTACTATGGAATAAGGGTGAAGCCAGGCTCTGCTCTCATGAACATAGAAGACCAAAGCAGCAGGGTTGTTCTGAATACGACAAATACCACAGGAAAGGCGCAGGGAACAGTCCGACCGTTCAAACGTAACTCGGATCCTTCGGATTCTATTACTAATAGCGCCTTGTCCCAGCATGTCGCATACCTTGGTGATGGTAGCAGCGCCATACCAGCTTTCCCAGATATTCATTTTGGTGAACCTTTGCCTGAAGATTGCGGCTATGAAGATGTTGACACTTTGAAATCCATATACAGGGAACACCTGGAGGCATTCCTTGATGCAATTTTGAGTTTGGAGTTTTCTACTGTTGAGTCCCTATGGAGAGAATTTTGGAGGCGAGTACTTTGAAATTATGAATTAAAATCACATTGTGCTCAATTTCATTTTCAGATCGCAGTATAATAATAATAGTGACGAATGCGAGGAAGAGAAATATCTGTCCAAATCAAAGTTGTTTTCTCTCTGCAACTTGGAGCCAGTCCAACAGTTCATGAGACAGGTGGACTTGGTATTTTATCAGAATCTGATACAAGTGTTGGTGCCTGATGTATTGAAACCTATACCTGCTACCTTGACGCAGAGCATAAGGAATTTTGCAAAAAGTAAGTAAGGCTTACTGATTGATTTTTGGTTATTTTTTCCTCATTACTCTAGTCCTTGAGAATTTTAAATCCATTAAAAATTAGAAAGGACTTTCTAAAGTATTAATCAAAGCCATTGGAAAATTTGAGATTATAACTAGTAAGGGTAGAGTGCCATACCCATCATTGACTTCAACAAGGTCCTCCCCGTTTCAACCGACAAGGTTACTGGACTATAAATATATCAAGAAATATTTTCTACATCAAGGTTTTTATTTCATTTAATATAATTCCTCTTCTGACAGATTTAGAAAGCTGGCTAACATCAGCAATGGCTGGCGCACCTCCCGCCATGTTGCAGATCAAACTGACCGCTGTATCAGCCTTCAGCTCTAGTCTGAGACGTTATACGTCCCTCAACCATTTAGCCCAGGCGGCTCGTGCAGTCTTGCACAACAGCAATCAGATCGGGCAGATGCTGGCGGATTTGAACCGCGTCGATTTCCACAGTGTCAGAGAACAAGCCTCTTGGGTGTGTCAGTGCGACAACGATATCGTAGCTCGCTTCGAGAACGACTTCAAATTGACTTTGCAGCAGCAGAATTCGCTCGAGCAATGGGCGTCTTGGTTGAAAAACGTCGTCAAGAGCGCTCTGAAGCCGTACGAAGGAAAACCCAGCTTCTCCAAGGCCGCCAGGCAATTTCTGTTGAAGTGGAGTTTCTACAGTTCGATGGTCATCAGAGATTTGACGCTGAGATCAGCTGCTAGCTTCGGGTCGTTCCATTTGATAAGATTGCTGTATGATGAATATATGTTTTATTTGATTGAACATCAAGTGGCTGAAGCGACTGGTGTGGTGCCCATCGCAGTGATTTTGGAAGGAATCGTAAGTTCACTATGGTTTGCATGATAAGGGTTTCATGGCTGAATTTGCTACCCCCATCCATAGTCTTAATGGTTGAAAGATATCGAAACTATGTGATGTTTTATAGCTTCTTAATTTGTCAGTATTCACCTGAAGACAATTGCGGATTTAATCAATTGAAATGTTGTGGAAAACTGAAAGTAGAAATATTTCAACCATTAAGACGATGGACGTCCGAAATGTAAGTATTCAAGTTACTACATTGTTTACAACCCTCAAACAAAATACTAACTGCTTATAATCGCCCTGAACCCTTCTTTGGCTTTTTAGTGTATTTCTTTTTGCCTGTGCCAGCTTGTAAAAAGTGAGGAGTATAATATTATTTGAAAATCCAAAGTGTTGTCCTTTCGGTATAAAAATGGAAGAAAGTTTCAAAAAGGGACCAGTCAAAATCTTGCTGTAGTAGATGCTGACCTGGCATGTTTTTCAAATTTTATAGAAACCATCATGATGATACCCTCAGCTCTCTATTAGAAGCTTCTGAATTGAGGCAAGGACCTTAAATGGGTGCACAGTAACTAAACTAAAGAAGGATTAAGGAGTCTGAAAGTGTACTAAAATCAAATTGAAGAGTGTTGTATGATAGCATGTGTTTGATTATACTTTTAGCGAAAAAAATTTACATATTTTTAATATCAGGTGATAGCATATTCAAAACCTTGATGATATTATGAGCTGAAGAATGAAGATCGTCGGAACAGAAATTAAATTGGAGAAGGCATTGGATAACACATCTTTCCTTTTGATAGTAGAAGAGCGTTAGTCAAAACAAGTGCTTTACCTCTGAACCGGTTAAAACTACTCCATTTTGATAATTTCTTTTTTGAACTGGTTGTAATCAAAAATAATGTAACCTTTATGGATGAAAAATTGACTCTTTTATCGGAAAACTTGTCAAAATGACGAAACAACAGCAACAAAACAAAATGACAAAAATAAAAATTTTGAGGAACTATACTTTTTTCTCAATATTTCTGTTTGAAAAATCTAAAATATGTTTCAAAAATGTATTATTGGCTAATTTATTAAATCATGAATGGGTCTATCAAAATTGATTAATAATAAGTTAAACGCTGAAAAAACATCTGGGAAATGAACTGAAAAAAAAAATGATAACTACCTCAGTTTGTTTTCATGTAGGGCCGTCTTGAAATATTATCATTTAAATGAATTACAATGCCAATTGCTCCAGAGCGCTACTTTTATCTCGAAATGCTAATGCTCTGAAAAATTAATTTATTTCAACAATATCATAAACTAAAAAGATAATATAAAAACGGATTTAAATCTATTTTGCTAAACGTATTTCACAAAAACAAAAGTAAAAGTTGCTTGTATGCAGTTGCCCAATTTACCATGCACAGTCCAATTGGTTAGGTGATTATTTTTTGTCACCAATGAACCAGCCACCTGCTCCGGGAATCGTAGGTGCAGAAAAACTGGGAAGACGAAGAAATTGGGGAAAATTATTAAAATTATTTTTAACATGTATTTTTCAATAAAATAATTTTTTTTTTTCAGCTTAATCAGCTACCTAGATATATTTCAGCCTTAAATTTATTATTAATCCATTTTGAAAGACTCACTGATGAAGTACATACCTTTTTGAAATTCAAAAATTTGTATTTTTCGTCATTTTGACAATTTTTTGGCCAAAGAGTAAATTTTCAATCCATAAAGGTTAAAGTACTTTCAATCAAAGACATTTAAATAGTTTTGTCCGGTTCCAAGATGATTATCTAGCACTCCTCCACTATGATGTTCAGATTATAATTTTTTTTATTTCCCATGATATTCTTAACTCTTCAACTGAGCGTTGTACTGATTCATGGTGAATTTATATTTTTCAGAAACAGGATATAATGGAAAACAGTCTGAGCATTTATGGAAACAACGACAACTTCTCATCATCCAAACTATCTTGTGTCAGTCCTTCAGAGCCCATATCGAAACGTCCTAAGATTAGCTAGCTCAAAAGTAAATCTAATCACGTTTCTTCTTTTCACTAAAACCTCATTGCACTGGATTCTAACCTCATTTTCTTATATTCTTGACAGTTTTACGATTTTATTTGAAATTGTAGTACATCGGGACCACTTTCCTACTTTTATGTTAGTCCTGGCCGGTTAGTCGTTTTATTGTATACTTTTTCAACATAGGAAATGATAACGTGTAAGAGTTTTAAGTGTTAATTTGTGCAATCGTTTACTACTATTAAAAAGCATATGTAAGTGCCGTCAAATTTGTGTGACAAATAATAGGTGTATATATGATTATATACGTAAATATTTTTGGCACTAGGTGAATTGTATTATTATTGTCTGTTGGTCGTGATCTATTTATTTCTATTTATTTACAGAAATTTAAAATTGACTGAATCTAATTTTGTTGATTTTCGATTTTTATTATTCGTTGTTCATTTGTTTGCCATACATTGCATACTTTGTTTTACTGGGTGTATTGTATCATTAATAATTGATGTTGAATATTTTTCTATAATATTTATGTAGGTATATGGAATTTTTTAATGTGGGCGCAACAAATTATTTGTGAGAAAATTAAAATCTTTATCAATATTGATATATTGTTCCAGAGGTATCGATATACAGGGTGTCAAAAATGTGACCACCAGCATTTATTTTCAAGTTAAATGAAACATGGTCAAATCCATCTGTTTCTGAGAAATAGCATGTAATAATCTGCAGGTTGCTAATTTTAAATGTAAATAAAGATAAAAAGAACCCTGTTCGTATGATGTATACCTACATTCTACATGAAACATATTTATAAAATTAATGCATATACTTACTGAAAAAATGCTTTGAGACAAACCTATCAATAATAGGTTCACAATGCATGTGCAGACTACTCATCAATTGCTTGGCAAATTATGTTACATACACGATATTTCTGTGTCCTTCACGCATTTGATATCTTTTTTTAATAATATTTCACATAATTTTAATTTCAATGAGCTGAACAGCTGATACCAAATCTACAGGGCAAACCACATTATGAGTGTAGGAACGCGCCGCCCCTGGATGTAAACAAGTGGACAGCCAGAATCGATTTCTCTTCCCGTTATTAAACGTGGGACGAAAGCTGGTGGTTTGAAATGGAGTTTTAGCATGACTCTCAATGAATGACTTTTGCAGAACACATTGCACCAAGAAAGTTCAATCAACCACATCATATCACACTATTCGCGAGAGGTAAACACTGGCATATTAAACGGTAATCACACTCTATAGCTTATTGCAGAATAAAACTTTATATCAATAAACTGACGGATATTTCTAATGTGTGACATGTGGACGTATACAATTGCCAGTGCTTATCAATGTCTGTACGTAATACGATAGGGTTCTCATTGTATTTATCTGGAAGACATCAGTTATATTGTAGGATGATATCCTTTACCCACGCAGTTGGTATTCGTTATGCATTGGATGTACATACAACCAACACATATAAAAAAAATTTGCAAATTTATCATTGGATTCTTTCCTATTCTGCACTCGGTGATCGTATATGTAACACTGTAGGAGCCCAAATGTGCGAAAGCAAAGCTGTGTTTATCCTGTAATTCAGTGACGCCTCTATGAAGGTTATCATACAAAAAAATTGTTTACATCATCACATGTAGCTCTAAAATTTTGTAGGTGCTTTTGCACATGTCAGACCAGTACCCTTATTTAATTTTCGGAGATGGTGATGGTAGGCAGTTCACCCTGTAAATCTAATATACAGGGTGGCCCACGAAGACAGGAAATATCTCGGAACTCGAGAGTAGCAGAGAATTGTAATTTTGGGGTTGTGAATTATAGCTATTGGTGCAGCTTTTTCCGATATTATGTTACCCAGTGAACTTTTTGTTCTCGGTCACGTGATTCAAAATTATTCATGAGACAACCTGTATATCACATACTATCACACTTATGGTTTAAAACGATTAATTTAAGAACTACAGGTACTTCAATATCCTTTGTCCCACAACGTCATTATTTAAGTTTAGGGTCACCCTGAGTTTTTGGATAGTCCTTATATTTTTTGTTGGTTAAAACCAGGCAAAATTATAATAATCTTAAATATTTTATTAAAAAACGTCACGGGACAGAGGATATTGAAGTACTAATCGTTTTAGACCACAAGTGTGACAGTTTGTTGGAATCGTTTCATTGGGAGGAACATAGAAATGCCAAAATATACAGATTGTCCCATTAATAATTTTAAATCTGATGTCACGTGACCGAGAAAAAAAGCCCATTGGTTAACATAATATCAGAAAAAGCTGCACCAACTGTTTTAATTTTCAACCCCAAAATTTAAATTCTCCACTACTCTCGAGTTCGAGATATTCCCTATCCTAATCTTCGTAGGACACCCTGTATAATGACTAGACAAGGTCAATTTTATTTCTTATGTTGTGTTGGTGTCAGGCTGTGGTATGGCTGTATAAGTAGATTAATTCTGGCAATCATGCTATTTTCAATTACAGAATATCTTAGCACAAGTTAGAAACAGAAATGCTTATTATAGTCATGGAAACGTCAATTCTTCTTTATGCCTATAAAAATTCTATTTACTATAGAAGCATTTTTGAAGCAATACCATATTCTACAATTATATACCAGTGACCAGACGAAATAAATAGTAAGTATCCAATGAAATCAAACCTTGACCGAACAAAATTTGAAAAACCCTATCAAACTTCACAAACTGTCACAAAAGAGTAGTTTTGAAATGATTTCGAATTTTTGATAAAATTTTGGTTTTCTCACAAAATGTAGATAAGTTACTTGCTCAAAAGTGTAATCCATCCATTATAAATATTTAAAAAAAATAGTTAAAACAGAATACGCAGGGTACATAAATATTCCTCTAACTAGTACAAGTAAGTGTATTGAATATGTAAACTTGCTTTGTTAACATACATATTTAGGAAAGATACTGCTCACATTGACGATTGACCAAGAATAATTAATTGGCAGATATAGTCCTGCAAGTCAGAATTCAGAATAAAATCAATTTTAATAAAATGATAAAATCTGCAAATTGAGGTGTTCAAGTGACTTAAGACTTGGTATATGATATGTAAATAAAACAGAAGTCACGAATCAATGTTCCTCTCTCTCTGTTTTCTCCAGTTGGTTGCACTTTCTTGTTCATGCTTTTTATGATGGTTCAAGATTGAGACATTTACAGAAATTGAACTCCGAGATGAGGGAACAATCTCATACACCTTTGAGGTAAGGTTTGGAAAAATTAATCATTTAACTTACAGGGTACTTATTATTGATTTAACTATAATACTCCTCTCAGGTTCCGTTGTTATTTCTCTCAAAAAAATGTGAGTGGTATTTTTTAAACTAAAGTTGCCTCATAAGAAAATACGATTATATAAGTTTGTGAATATCAAGATAATATAAATTTTGTATTTACAGATAAGTGTGCTGTTGAAATTTTGTATAATAGTCGCTATGTTTCACAAATATTTATATTGATTCATGTGCTTACATACATGTGATTTACAGAGGACATGGGTCTTATAGCATTTTGCACTTACTTTACAATTTTCTGCTAGCAGAAGCCTTCATGACGAGTTCTGCAATATAGTTAGGAGAAAAAATCTGTGTACTTTTCGTAGATGTTTATAGAAATAAAATGAGCTACTTGTCATGGTTTTGCGTGGTACACGGAGATTTTTTAAAACAATTTTTTTCGCACATCAAGGACTGTGTTCGATCTCAGAATAAAGTAATTTTTATATTTTCAATACTGTGTAATTATGGTTAACAATAAAAAACTAGTCTTGTGTTGTTAAATTTCGTTTTATTGCTCATATGTTCAATTATTTGACATGCTGGGTGGAAGTCGATCAAAATTTCGATTTCTTTTTTGGAGGAAATATTTTTTTATTTTGATTTTGAATTCAGTGATATTTGTCATTAAATAAAGTTGATTCGTTGATTTCTTACCATGTCACAATCGAGTTCCCAAAGAGAACGACATGAGGCGAACACTGCTATTGCATTATACCTTTCTACCTACCTCTTTTTCCCACTTTTTTGAAATATATGTTCTATTTAAAGTACCCGAACCTGTATATTAGAAAAACAGGAGGCATGTTTTGAAAATATAGAAAATAGGTGAGTGGACATTTTTTTTATTTAATTTTTTTCAGAATCTTTTTTGATCCACTTCCAAGTCTCAAAATTACGAAAAAAGTTACAGTCTAAAATTTGCTGCATATTACAAGTAGGTACGTCATGAGATGAATAATTTAGCACAGTTGTCAAATGCAACTGCAAAACCCAGCAATTTTAATGTGAAAATGCAGAAATTCTTGATTATTCGTATGAATGAATATACATGGGGCTTTCCATAGCTCCACTCCCCACCCCCTGTTAACTTCTGACCGGTTCAACATACAAACATGGGAAAAAACAAAATATATGGTGATTACTCGCGCCGGGATTACAAATGGCATGGAGAATAAGGATAATTGATATTATTTTCAATAAATACTCAGTTGAAACCTTATGCCGAAAAAAACAAGTTTAATGTTTGGAAAGGTTTACCAAGTTTTACCCACTTTGACGTCACGCTTAGATAGTCTATTGTGAAAATAGGTACTCAAGAAATTCTAAAATATTCAGATGGTCGTAAAATGAATTGAATTATCTGTTCAAGGATGTGACACTTGAGATTATGGATAACCTTGCTCCAATAAGTCAAATGTCATAATAGTTCCCAATAAACTTTTTTTTAGGAGATTTATCAAGCTCTTTTGTAATACTTTTTCGATATTTTCAACAGGTGACGATTTGCGAAAACAGGCTTTTTCAACCCAAGGAGAGCCTTTTAAGGGGCAAAGCCATGTCCCTCCACAACGGATTATTGTGCTTTTATGATATATGGGACCTCTACAAACAGTTTATGAAGGCACATTTCCCTGCCGTTTAATGTTTAGTGCTGTATTTACCGGAATTAAACTGAAAAATTGTGGTAAAAAAGACACTTTTTGAAACAAAAACATTTATTTCATAGCAAATTCGTAGGTATCACTTAAAACTCCACTGACCAACTCAAAAAACAAAAAAAAAATTCGGATTCTTTGACGAAAATAATCTTATTTTATTCAAACCTTCGCTTACAATGTCTTAAAAAAATGTATGAACTATTCCTAGTTGAAAAAAAAAAAGGTTTCGGCCAGTAGAATACAAATACAAATGAGTCACTGTAAATTGTATACATATACTGATTAAATTAAATTTTATAAAAGTACAACAATCAGCTAAGATAACTACAATAGACTATCGAATAAATATAAATAGGTAAGTATAGTAGGTACTATATGAATTGTTGTGAATATGGTATCTCTATAGAAATAAATGGTTATAAAACTGTTGAGAGACTCTGAAGCACACTAAATTTTTACTTAATATCAGTAATTATGATCTTAAAGGTTTTATAAAATTTTTGGTTGTTCAAAAAAAGTTTATTTTTTACTTGACGTATGCCACATGTTTTAAATTCAGAAATTTTATAAAAAAACAGACTTCACAATAATATCGCTAATGGATAACCTCAAACACAATATTAAAATTCGTAAATTTGTTTTCCAACAGCTGCGAAAACATATTGTTTTTAGTGGAATTGTAAAAATAAAAAATGTAAGGGAAACCAGTGGTAAGTTCACTAGATATATTTTTGTCATTTACTATATGCCTATTTCATATTGATTTATGTGTTTGTTTTGTTTCTGTTTTTTTAAATAACCTAGTACATAATTGAGCAATAAAAAATATAAATTGATCTGTACTTCTTCAAAAAGAATTATACAAATATATAAATAAGTACGTATATAAAATATGAAAAAAAAATAGATGTCAAAACAAAACAAAACAAAGAAAACTAATAGTGACAACAAATATCCAAAAATTGGTATAGTCCTTTTTCTAGTTGAAAAATATTTGCTGATCACTGAGTTCACTATAATATTATAATAATATTGCCTGACTATTAGCGTAATTTGTTCATCTGTGGATTCTTGAAAAAAAATTCGGGGAATTGTTACATTACTAGAACAAGAAAACCAGAGGTAATCTTACTGCTGAGCATTGACTCCCAAATTTTTTTCTAATACTCCAACAACTAAACAGTATGTACTTTTCCTGGTCGGTGATCATTGGTTGTAAGTAACTCACCATTTACAGTATTATATATTTCCTCTATTACAACTATTCCGTTTTCGAGGTTATCAACTTTTCCATTTTGTTTATCCTTACTAATACTTTTGGGAATGTTCACTAAACTATCAGTCAAAATTTCACCAGTTGATTCTTCTGTCTGGGGGTCAGGTATTTTCTGACCTTGCTCAGGGCTCACCATGAAGTTACTCCACCAGTTTGAAAATGCCCCTTTCGCTTGCGTCAAGGCACCACCTAGGAAGAGTAGTTTTCATTTGAAGATAGAAAAAAGACCAACTTAAATGACAATAACAATAATCTTGGTATGGTATCGCGCGTGCTTGAAAGACCTTTTTATCCACTCATACTTTAATATACTAAAATGTTTTCTGACAATATGCACTGTTACATATCAATAATCAAGATTACCATTATTAATTAAAATAATTGAATTATATACTTGGAAATATTAAGACAGTTAAACTGTCGAATTTGAACTATGGAACTAAGGAAAAACTCAGTGGAATGGCTGGGTTACATACTGTTAGAATGTTGTCAACAACTTACTAAGTACAAACATTTTGACTCACTAGAGCACCAAATAAAATTTCCATCAAATTAAGTAAGTTACATAAAAATTATTATTGAAACCATGGAAAGATACATATGTACAGTTCAACAAAAATAGCTGAAACCGCGAAAATATGCACGCCCATGATGCGCATTAGTCGTAAGACGGGACTATAGTCCGTATTACACTTTACATAATTTTTTGTGAAAATAAATGCATTTTCCTTTCTCAACTTACCAACTACTTTACTGGTACTAGCCACAGCTTTTCCTGTAGATGCCATCGCTTGATTAATTTTTCTGCCACTTTCAGTACTCTGCATTGTACTATAAAAAAAAAACATTAAGTATATTTTCCCACTGACAAAAATATTTAGTTCTTGAAATTGGAAATAATACAATATACTGATCTAATATTATTATTACCATTATGTTGCATAAGTTGTTTTTCTACTTTTAAATGAAAATTTGTGGTCCTTCCAAGTATCGACCCAAAAGCTCTCTGTCAACACAAAATCACTCATTCATAAAAACGAATCCTCAGAAGCATCAGGGTATCTCCGAAATTGGAGCAATAAAAAAAATGGGTTGTTGTATGCAACAGTGTATCAATAAATGACAAGAATTTTCGTTTTTGAAGTAGTCAAAAATTTTAGAAAACTCTTAGTTACCCTTGGGATGCACTGGTTTGATTCTCTAGGCCACAGCGTGTCTGCCCATTGGCAGGGTTTCAGAGCAGTTTGCGCAGGCTGTAGACCTCTTATCAGTGATTACTGAAAAATGACTTGAAAACTTTAAAATTCAATATCTCCCAAAATAATTTTCTTTCTCCAAAAAAGTATTCTTTCATTTCGTTTTGTTTTGTCATCTTCTACTTCCCACTTCATTTATTACTCCAATTTCGGAACCACCCTGTATAATTTTAAAAGAAATGACTTGTTGTTCAATATTCTTAAATGAAGAATCTTAAGTATTCTTGAAGCTACATGTTATGTCAAGAAAAATCTACACAATTTTCAAACATAATAATAATATAATAGGTAATATAGTTTATTAAAAATTAAAAAAAAATATGTACAACAATTTGTAAAAAAATTAATAAACGGTTCAATTAAACCCACAATGTTTAAAACTTGTTGCGAGAAAATGACACGTGTAAGAATTATATACATATATGAATTGGAAATTTTTGAAATCGAACAAAATAATAATAAAAAGCAAATTGAATTAATTGAAGTGAGAGATGTCATGGAATAAATTTCGAGGAGACTCTTGAATACATGTTTTAATTTGATTTTTGAAAGAAAATAATGACTTGTTTATTTTCATATGTTTTGAAATAATCAAATCATAGTAAAATGGCAATAAGTATTTGAAATTTTTCTGAGACCTTGTTGTATTAACTTCATTTTTTACTGTGATATTATTTTTATTCCTTGTATTATACATATGATTATTGAAGTTTATATTCGATTTATATTTATGGATATAAACCATTAGGTTGTATCCAAATTGTCTTATGTCCATTTTCTTTGTTTCCCTGTATACATTTTCACTTGGATATAAATAACACTTCTTATAATATATGGTTTTCAAAAACCATTTCTGGAAAACCTCAAGATTTCTGAGATAGAATTTCACAACTCCCCCCCAAGCCAGAATCCCAAAATTCAATTGAGACTGTATTCATGAAAAATAATGAATGTTGAGAGTTTTTATGTTGATAAATGTTTTGAGATACTTGAATTTTGATAATAAACTTCGTAATTTTTCCCAATAGGAATACTATTTGTTCATCCCATGTCAAAGACATAAACAAATATATCACCAGAATAAACTAATAAACTATATCAGCCACTGGCACAGTTAACACCAGTAAGTTTAAAGGACCATGAATGCCTTCAATAAAAATTTATAATAGCCTACCATATGTTATCGAAAAATAGCTAGCTTCAATACATTCAAGAACGTTATAAAAAGATTCTTGAGATGCTATGTTATGCTTTTCACAATTTGGTGAATTCTTCACATGTGCAGAGATTTCATGAATTAGTTCCTATTTCAGTGGTTAGAGTCAACTTTTGTCCAGATATACCCAAGTTTTCATCTCTAATGTCAAGTTAGTATAAGTCGATTTCATATTCATAAATGTTTTGATATACTTGAATTTTGAAATAAACTTTGTAATTTTCTAATACTATTTGTTTGTCCCTTTCCACCGCTGTCATAGAGCTAAAGTAATTCAAAATCAGATATCTGTCAAGCGTAACCCCTGAGTATCATCAAGTAGTGGTCCTAAGTCAAGTAGAGTATTATTGTGAAATGTGATTGGCATGTATTTCATAAAGTTTATTGTGAATAGGGTATAATCGATGTGGCACCCCAAATTCTTCTAGTTTCATCAATTTCAACATATTAAAAAAATCTCATAAATTTTAACTACTCTTGGTATTATAGAAATATGCCTGTAAATTGTATCTTCCAATTTATCACATTTATTGAGGAATTAAGTGATACACACAGAACTTGAAATTATAAACAAACTCACTGTGCTAAACGTAACTTCATATCTGAAACAGATAACTGTCCAGCAAAAGGATGCCCAGGATGCACATCCAGAATTCCTGGATTAATACCACTCAGCCACATCTTGTAGTTGTGACTGTCTCTCCAAGTACTAACAAAACTAGAGTTGAAATGGTCTATTTCTCTTGAACCATCTGGAAATTGAACAGTAATTTTATAGATGTACTGTATTAATAACATAGTCAAGATACCTTGCAGCATGGAAGTTCTCAGAAGACACAACAGATAGATTCGGAACTGTGTCCTAATCCATTCATCTCCTCCTTCCCATCCTACCCCATCTAGGAATATATCATGACGTTCCTCAGAAACATGCTTCACTATGTAATCTGCAAACCTGAAATTTTAAAATCTGAGTTAGGACAGGCAATAGGTAGCTTCTAACTTACAAAAGGTCAAGGAGAGTATTTATTTGGTAAATTCGTACAGTTTGGTGTCCTTATTAATAATCCGAGTTTGCGACCTTAAAAGACCGTTGCTCCACCAGTTTTTTGAGAATATCTTCTCTCCAGTGCCACCTAGGCCAAAAATAGCTATTATAAAAATTATAGAACAAACAAATATGTTTCAGATGGATAGTTCACGAGTTACAGTGGAGGCAAGCTCAGCACATTTCCGCTCCACCATGTGGTAGAGTGAGAGTGTCCTTTTTTTTTCATGTGGCATCCCAAGTAGGCCTGATCCACGATTTGTTATTTACTAATGTCTTTTCTTTTTTGGTTTGGTTTTTTGGTACCATTTTTCCAATATGGCGACGAGAGCGGCGGTCGCTCTGATTATAAGACACCAAACTGTACGAATTTACCAAATTAAAACTCTCCTTGACCTTTTGTAGTAAAAGTCCCCCTTTATGTATTCATTGCTTGGATTAAGTTTGAAGGAAACACCTTCCAATAGAAATTAGGGAAATCAAGTTGGTGAAGAACTCCTGGAAAGGCATGAAACGTCTAAAGATGGATAGACCCCTTATTATTTCTGAGTTATTTAATAACAAGCTCAAGTGGATATGTATAGGTTAATTTCTAAATATTTCTTAGGTGAATTTCAATTACTTGTATAATGTTCCTTGGTGTATTTTTAGGATTACTTGTTGGTGTTGCTATTGTTTCATTCCTCAAATTTCAAAACAACTTCTCAAGACAATAAAGTATCTCATTAGGTTCATTCGTTTGCATCGAGGTGTAGCACGTTCCTATACCTGGTGTAAATACACTTGATATTTAATATTTGTTTGCAGATTATTTTGATACATTCCTTCGTGTGAACTGCACTCAGCTACATTAGATTTAAAATGTGGTATAAATTACACCAAATTATGCTGCATCTTAATGCAAACGAATGAACCTTCTGTGTCTCAATAACTTTCTTGCTCTCTCCTTTCCCTCTTTTTCTCTCACATATAATATAATATAATATACTTGTCTCCATATTGTAGATTTCAATTTTTGGAAAATCACCTGAGATCTTCTGTACTTAAATGTAAGTACTTTCTCAAATTTAAATCCTGGCACTCAATTCTGCAACTTTCAATGTCAACCAATATATCGTAAAGCTGCCTTTTCTGCTTGAAGAGAATATTAGTTGCTCCAACCACATAACTTCTAACATTAACATCTGATAGTAAATCTAGGTATGGCAAAGATAAGTAAGGCAAGCACAAGGAACCTAAAAAAAAAACAGTTGTGTTGATAAATTTGTCTGAGATTTGAAAAAAAACTAAATCAATATTATTTTCAGACAATGCTAACTATTTAAAGATCAGTGCTGAAAAGTCCAAGTATATAATAATAATAATAATAATAATAATAATAATGTTAATTCTCAATTCTTAAGTTATTGCAATATAGACATGTAATATAGAAATAAACTATAAAACAATCCCATGAAGTGAACTTGTAGTGGGATATTTATTGGTTTGTTGTTGATTTAATAATAATATTCCAAGACATTTTTTATAGTAATTTACTGATTAGTATTGAAACACATATATTTATATTTTTAGTATTTCCTAAAAAATTATCCTTGGACATTCTTATATCCAAATTTTCAGAATATTTTTATGTAAAAAAATTGATGTGATGGCTTTTATTTTGACAGGTACTATATCATAAACATAAGGAGCAATAATTGTATAATTTGTTTGGTCAATTGTTTTGTTTACTCTGATTCACTTTCATTTTTGAATCTGGTTTTATAAATGTGATTTTGGTACATTATTTTATTTTTATTTTTGAAAAGACCTTAGATAATTACCATCCACACCCCCCCATCCAAAAATGACATATCCCAGTTGACTTTTATGAGTGAATAATAAAGCATTTCTAATTCAGGAATTTTCAGGAATTGTTTAAGAAACTTGAATTTTGATAACAAGCTTCTCAATTTTCTTGTTGTGTAATTTATTTGTAAATTCCATTTGAGATATTATTTAAATAATTTTGATTCACTAATTTGATTATTGATCTGAACTCTTGGATTCTATTCCCACAAAATCCTATATTTTCTAGTTTTCTGAGTAGATGTGAATGCGAAACTGTATCAAAGGCCCTTGATAAATCAAGAAATATAGTTGGGGTTGATATTTTTTTAAGTGAATCATAAATTTTCTGTGTTAAATTGCTGATGGCATCTTGGGTTGATATATTTTTCATGAATCGAAATTGTCTGATAAAATATTAAATTTTTCTAAGAAATATATGTTTTAAAATTCTTCCAAATATTTTCACCAAACTTGAAATCAATGTGATTGGTCTATAATTTGGGTTTAATTTTTTGTACCCGATTTGTAAATTCGTTTGGTTCAGCAACAATATCATTTATTGCCATAGATAACTGATTAAGTAAAACATATTTTGCCACCAAAATCTACTAGTCTTGATATTTTTTATTTATTTTTATTAATGCAATCGAGCACAGATTAATTCGTTTACAGTGCAAATATATATTTTGAAAAATCTCACTCGAGATTAGGGAAGGGGGGAGGCATATTAGAGATATACTGCAATAAATAAAAATATTTTCCTTTTACCAAACTCTAATATTAAAAATAAAAAATAATTCTTGGACTCCATAACCAAAATTCACTATAAGTTATATATCTTAGCAATATGAAGTATCAACCAAAAAAAATATAGGTACAAATGTTTCCATGAATATTTCACCTAAAAACTCAAAAAACGAAATAAGTATTAAAAATACCACTAGTTTGTTAATTGGAACATTTTTATATATTTAATAATAACAAAGTAACTAGAAGTGGGCACTTAATTTGGATCAAACTGTATATAATTTAAAAATATCAGAATTCCACAAAAAAGAAATTGATGACTTTAGAGTTATTACAGAAGATGACTACACTGAGAATTGTTGCACTTGTCGAAAAAAAAATCTTTAACTAAAAAGTTATAGTGAACATATATTTATAGATGATACAATAAACCATGGCCTCTGAAGAACAAACAAATTCAATAACAACAAAAATTTGAATAACCATATCATTCTTGGTATAGAAAAAACTCAAACGCAAACTTCACACATGTAGATGGGTGTGGGACAAAAAAAATTTAAAGGTTTGTTTAGATATTTCGTGAGAATGGATGAGACCCAGTCTAATGCAATAGTGATAGATGCACTGAGAAAAAAAATCGTAATCAATTGAATCAACTGAAAAATAGTAAAAAAGTTGAAAGCAAACCTTGAGTAAAAATTGCCAGGGGAAACCCGCATGTTTCAGTGCTCAATTGGGTGAGGTAAGTCATATTGTTCTGGAGAACATCAGATATTGTGTCGGTACTTAAATCTCTCTGAAGACTGTTGCATTTTTCTCCAATGTGAGAGATATTTTCCACGGGCAAGTCTTCTTTATTCTGTTATAGATGAGAGAATAATTAATTAAAAACAATATCTTTAATTCTATTGTATCATTGTAATACAATTACACAAATCAAAAAATACAAATTAATTTGTTGAGTCCTATCACAGAAAGTTTTTTCGGATCTGTTAGATCAGAAACACTTTCTTGTCAGAAAACTTAATCACAATAATCACATTAATATTATTTTTTAATTAATTATCAGCAAAAAAGGCATCACATTAATTTCACAAGGTCAGAAGACTGAATTCAAGAAAAAAAATAAAAAACAACCCTGAAAAATGATGGATAACATTTTTAGATCAATTTGTGTGTGCATCAAACTGATGGAGCAAAGGACTCAACGTCTCATTAATAATATCATCATGTAAGAGGATAGTTACATTGTGTAGGATTATTCATATAAAACCTTAAAAAGTGATTAATTGAAATATAAAGTATTTTCACTAACAAAAATGTGATAAAATTCCAAATTTCAGAAATGTGGGATTTTCAAAAAATTTAAGTTCATTCAATACCCTTTTTATGATTTTAGGTGGCGTTTGATTTTAAAACTGTACGAAAATTCAAAAGTAGAGATTACCATAACTTTTATTGATTCAGTCAATTCAACTCCAACCTCAGCAGATATATCATTTGATTTTGAAACCCCATTTTCAAGTATCTCAGTAATTTTCCCAACTCCAACATTGTCTACCTTCTCACTATCTTGCATATCATTCTCAATAATTGATTCTTTAACAACTTGGTCTATTGGTACTAGTTTATGTTGATTTGATTGATCTATGACATTTGAACTTGAGTTTATGTTCAATGAGTTTTTGGTTCTAATAGGGCTCATATCTTCATCAGAGTATTCTGGCATAGGTGACATAGGTCTGGATAACCTGGAATAAAAAATGTTCATTAATAATGGTTGTATCAGATCACTAATCTATCGCTATATTTTACTTTACAATTATTTACCCAAAAAATTAGAAATAAAATCACCCTGACATATTTACAAGAAAAAGATATATTTTATGACCAAATTCACTACACTACAATAACTTCTTACTGATTTTAGAACTGACTTTCATATTCAACAAGTAATTCAACCACACAATTTTTTTTTTTTTTTTCAGAGGAATGATATGCAACAAGAAATTACCAGGTCATTTATCCAAATCATGATAACCTCTGGATAACACCAAATGGAATAAGAGTCTTTAATAAATTACCTGAAGACATTGAAAATCAAACTACACACTTCAAATTGTGTAACTTCGTGAAACTATTGTTCACAAAAATCTGTATTCTACACACTTCAAATTGTGTAACTTCATGAAACTATTTTTACACAAAAATCTGTATTATAACATTGATGAACTTTTTAAATGATTTTAACATGTTTTGCATCTCACCGTATTTAATCTTGTCTTTTGTCTTGGCAGACTCAACAGTTGTTGACCTATATTCTTTTTCTGTCACCAAATTGTACGGTATTCTAGACAAGGTCCATAACCCTATTGGGTATACATTTGAAAGAGAGTACATCTCCACAAACAATAATCTGTTCAGATTTTATCCATTTTAGTGTGTTTATCTATGAATATTTTGTGTCTATTTTATTATGTATGTTAGACTTGAAGTTATAGTATTACTAAAAAAGTAAGTGAATTCAAAATATAAATTTGTCTAATGACTAAAAAAAGTATTCATACTGATTGTTAAAGATGAACTAATTCATTATGTTATTCAATATTCTTTGTTGATGTTTCCAAAAGTCATACACATACAAATATTTCTCGATTTGTTCAAAATAAATGATTCCACAAAAGATTTTATGAATTTCCTATTCATATTTTCGAACTAAAATTAAATTGTTTAGCTTTCAACATGCGATACTAAGAAGATTTGTAAATTTGCATATTATTGCATATTATGAGGTTGATTATATACCTTATACAAGCAGCTTGACTGAGTCCACTTTCTATCATTTCAGGGAATAGAGAAATCAGTGTCAGTATGGTGGAACACAGTGGATGTACAGGTGATTGGTAGAAAATAACTCTTTTTTCCAGAAGAAGCAATTTGAATAGAAGTATTGCTTTGTGTTTCCATTGTAAAATGAAATCTCTCGCTGACAATCCTGAAACATTGAATACAGACACAAATCAGTTATCAGCCAATGAAATATCCCTTATAAGCAAATTCTTTTTTGATTATTCATAGTTTCAAAACAAATACTGATAAGGCAAACCATAAACAACTTGAAATGGAAAAATATATGAATAATCATATACTAATTAGAATTTTCCACTCACCTACAAATGTCTGCTGTAAGGTATCACTTTGTAGCATAACCGAATTTAAATGATGATAAGTATCTTCCAATATCGAAACTTTGCTGAAATCACCTTCATCAAAATAAGCATGAGTGATAAGACACATTTTAACTTGTATTTGTCCGAATAGAGGGATTCTACTCAAAACACACACCGACTTTTGTACAGTACCCCTCGTAATATCTGAGGTTCTATTTTTTATTTTCTAAAACAAAAATGTGAAAGTTTTATTGGGGTTTAATGACACACCAAAGGCAGTAATTACCTCCACTGGTATCTGCCGAAAACAAGAAATTCCATAAACAGTCTGAATGGGTTTATTCAGACTTGGTAGATGAAAGAAAACAGTGTCTTCATTGAAATTGTGGGATCCATCGGGCAGTGCTAGAGTTGGCAAGTATTTCCATCCAGATGGACATTCATTAGGGTGTCCCGGGACGAGCTCAGGAAACGAATACTCCACCTACCCAGGAAAAATGTGGGTGGATAATCATGATCATAATATAGAATATCAACATAAAAAGTGCATTATCTTACCTGACAGCCTTTCTTGTGATGAAACCCAACCACAAGTACATATAAAATAGGGGCTTCTTCGTCACCCATTTTGATATTTGAATTTCTGGTGGAACATAAGAAAAAGCCGAATTATTATTTGCAATATTCGTATTGACGTTTTGCGAAATAAACGTTGTTGGTTGTTGTGTTGATGAGACATTGACATGTGTTCTGTGACATTGACATATACAAGAACGACATGTCACATGAAATGACAGTCTCACGATCTGTTATATCGACCGAGAAATTGTTCCTTTTAACGCAGGGCCGTCTTCAACCTATTGCCACGGACACTTTAAGATAATCGAGCCCCTATGACATGACAAGGAGTCTATTTTTATTGAATGCTTTGGTAAATCTTCGGTTAGCATGACATATTAAATAAAAAAAAAAAATATGTAACTTACAAACTCAAATGAAATTTTTGGCGGTCTCGTAAAAATTGAGAGATTTTTGAATGATGAATGGTTTTTCAAGAACACGTTATATAAAAATGCCTCCTTATATTCAGCGCAATCTACACAATGGTAATAATTCGTTTTACACTTCTTTCATTGAATGCGGCTCTTTTCACCAAAAATTTCGATTTTCTTACAACCAACAAATTGGTTAACTGATTGGAATTCATAATGGATCGCAAATATATATATATTGGATAATTTTGTAATGCATATTGGAAAATAACAAAATATTCCTAATCTATGTTGAGTTGAGAATGCCTCATTTCGAAGACAACCAGGTTAAACAATTTTGCTCTTTCATAATTATTTTCATTTTGCTTACGTTATTATAAATTTTACAAATAATTTCAAAATAAATATTACAGCACGTACATAGATCAATGTTTCACCTTTCTTTTGATGCAGCTACCTCGATTATCTGTGAAAAGCATCATGAGGTGCTGTCGTAGACGTAGGTACATAGAATCAATCATCCTCTAGAAGCCTGTAAGGCAAGGATCAGTGAGAGAGCAGGCAAATTTAAAAAATATAAGTAAACAAAATCGAAGTTGAAAATTTTATCCACTCAGATTTAGTCATCCTGAAGATATCAACTTTTGGTGTTTTGGGTAGATTCTATTTATTAAATATAGGAAGTTTTTTCTTATCATAATAGTGCAGTACAGTTCATTTTCTCCAAGTCTTGCATGTTTCATCATTTCAATACATGTTCCTTTAGATAAAAAAAAAGACAAAAAAACATTCAACAATGAAAATAATTTATTTCATCACAATAGTGTAAAAAAATAGTCACCTAAAATTTTTTATAAAACCGGAAAATTATAATTCAGTCTCTGCTGCTTGGCAAGAGCCATCAAACAAAGAAAATAATTCCTACATTGCAGATTCACATAATACGTTAATACTGTAGATTCTTCAGAGGTAGTCTCTATAGCACCAGGTGAAGAAAGGGGCGAAATGTCGATTTCAGAATGATCAGCCCCGCTTTCCGATTCAGGCAAATTCAGTAATCCTTTTGTGCTCTTAACGTAATCCGCCACTCTAGCCCTACTAACAGGATCCATCTCAGCCACACATTCATCTTCGGACTTAACTTGTACCAAAGGGGGAGTCAGCTTGAACACAAGCAGAGTAGGGTCGTTATTTGG
Organism: Chrysolina haemoptera; assembly: GCA_958298965.1. Classification (NCBI taxonomy): domain Eukaryota; kingdom Metazoa; phylum Arthropoda; class Insecta; order Coleoptera; family Chrysomelidae; genus Chrysolina; species Chrysolina haemoptera. The sequence continues at coordinate 11,058,125 of OY282586.1, read as the reverse complement.
ACAAACAGTCAAATCAGTCAGGCTAATTACTCTTTGGGTGTCATCTTCCTCCAAATTAACGATAATCAGAGCGTCAATTGTGAGTATTAAAGCTATCGATTCATACTGAGAGGTACTGGAGATGTTTGTAGCTTCTGCAACATAGAGGATTTGTGACGGAGACATGGCATGAATATGTTTCCAGTTGTACTTCAGAAGCGAGTTCGAGCCATGTTGAATTTTGTACACCAAAGGAGCTGACCGTTGTTCTGGAAGTGAGTTCCAACCTGCTCCCTGAAGCAGACCTATGGAAAACAAAATGATACCACAAGCAAAGACGTTTGATATTATGCACTAGTTTTTGACCTTGATAGATTCTATATCTGTATAGTTTATCGGAAAATAGACCACTCAAAGAAAACCACTTTATTTTAATTGGTCAACGTTTCGGCTGTATATTCAGTCATCTTCATGAGTCTGTCGATACAAATTATTATATGAATAAAATTCGGTAAACCAAGTGACTTACTCCAGCCAACCTTTCGGAAAGTCCTTCAACATAAGGAAATTTTGTCTAAAGATTCTGTTAATTATGAAAGCTGAAGTGCTATTTAAAAAAAAGAATGCAGTTTAGCTTTCATAACAGATAATTTGCTAAATCTCAAGAAACATCTTCAGAGTGACAACTATATATCCAGTCTAATTAACAAAATTCTTTGTTCAAACAACATAACCTCGTCAACAGATAACAAAAAGACATCGGACCAGGGTCATTATAAATATAAAGTAGACAGGGTTACCGCGAAACCTCCATTTTGATGACGTCAGTTGTGTGTCAGAATTTGAACCTACAAACAAGTAGAACAAGTACAAGCCAGAAGAACAATGGTAGTTAAATAGGAACAACCACAGTAATTCTTATATGTTGGCAGCAGTGGCACTCTTTCATCACCTTACGTATATGTCCCCCGAAATCTCTAAAAACCGTTTTTCGCGGTAACCCTGTCAGTATATAGAACAACCCTGCATCGGACATTAAAAAATACTTGAAAATGCCGTATGTTAAAGGACTTTCTGAGCGGTTGGCTGGTTTTATTAATACCAAGCAAAATGTAGTGGTTGCCTTCAAAAATGATATTACCATTAAAAAAACATTTCTTCTTAAGTTTGAAAACAAGAAAAACTTTTGATCAAAAGAGCAATCCCATGTATGAAATACCATGTAAGGATTGCAATAAGTGTAATATCGGACAGACCAATATATTATATAAAAACCTGTATCAAACAACCAGAAAGAGATGTCAAGAGCACAAAACCACTGACTAATCCAACTTCTTTAGTACAACATACCAAGGTTGACCATCACAAATGTTATTTTATAAACACAAAAATTGTCGAATTATAACATATTCTACAAAACAAAATTTTCTAGAAATGATCAACAAAGACATTCAAATCAGTAAATTTCAGATACAGATCTCAACGGCGGGTATTTGAATTGTATCAATAGAATAAAAACACCAAAACAATAAAAAAAAAACGTCTCGAATTCAGACTATCAATCGTTTCACAGGACCCTGTCAATCCCAGTGGGCAAAACTAATAAATTGCTCTGTCTTGTGTGGTTTATACATGATCATTCTGAAGTTTCTCTGTTATGGAGTATCGGCTTTTCAACATGGAAAAGCACTATTTTTATGTAGGTGTTTTTTTTTCTTTTCAACTATGTACCAATTATTATTCACATACTATTCTGTATCGACATAGTCTTGAAGATGACCGAATATACAGTTGAAACGTCGACCAATTAAAGTAAAGTGGTTTTCTTAGAGGACCTATATTTCCCAATGAACAGTACAGATATAGTTGATATAATTGATAATTATTCAGTAATTCATTCATAAATGGTGAACTTTGATCAAGAGAAATAATCAATGGAAAAGGTAAAATTGTGTTATGTTGGTAGTGAGATGAACAAGAATGGTAATATGTTCACCTTGTCCTGTCAGAGCAACAAGTTCTGCGGCTCCACTCAAAGGTTTGGTAACCATTCCTACAAGCCCTAGACCAACTCCTGCGACGAATGATCTTGGTGAGGCTCCATCAGCAATAACAGATTGGAGAGAGTGATGTGCTATACCTCCGACTGCTCCAAGCAGACTTATTCCCAGTCCTGTCAACCCCTGTGAAAAAAAGAAAGAGTTCAGTTGACCTTAGATTGAAAATAAGAATTCATGGCTTTGAATTTTTGTGAAATTGATAGGTAGACGTGACTCGTTTCTTTGCATCTCATTCATAGAATGAGTAAAGCTGTTAATACTGTAAGGGGACGTCTTGCCTTTCAAAGCATTTTCAAGTAAGCTATATCATATAGCTTACCAAGCTTACCAAGCTATATGATATAGCTTACCAAAATGGTTTAATAAGTCGAAATCGGTCGTAACAAATAAAAGTCTTAGTGGAAATTAGACAAAATTTATTATAATATGGAATATGAAAATGAAATGAAAATAAATGTTCATCAAAATTTTCATTTCTAAGTACCCCCCAATTTTGTAAAGAATACCGATTACGGGTGAAGTAATGTTTCCGGATTATTTCTACATGTTTTTGCCAAATGAGGTTCAATATAGAAGTCCAAAAATGTTATAGAAATTTTGTATATTATATAGGATTATTTTCAAATTATATAAGGAGAAAGTTATTTCCTATTATTTTTGTTGATATGAATATGTTGAGTAGTTTTTGTGTCTGTTAATAATATGAAGGAATAATGATTTTTGTTCGAAATTATGAATAGGATATTCATGAAATATGTTGTGAAATCATCTGCGGCTGAAAGACAAACTTTAGTCGCTATTTTCCATCGTTCAAGATAACCTCTTGGGAGGTATTCATTCTCCATGAAAATTGAAAATTGAAAAATGTGATTTATCTAATGTATTTAATGAATTTTCAACGAGGAAATGATAAAAAAATCAACTGTCTGAATAAAAATGCCAATTTTCACTTTCAGATTTTTTTCTTTTCAGTTAGAGTCATTTCAAAATATCTATCAGATGTAGTTCAGCGTCCAGCGTGGCTTTAGCCGGGAAAGTAGTTGTTTTCTGTTAGATATTACAAATAAATAAGAGTCCCTTTCAATTCCATAAAAATAGATTGTATTTGAATCAGGAATAGCACAGGTCCTGAGATCCCTGTGGTATAGCCTAATTATACCCTAATTTATATTTTTATACTGACTTCTCTCCAATGAAAACATATTGTTTCTTATTGGTCAAAACGTTTTTCAAACCATTTATTTTCGTGCCCTCTGATACCGATTTCATTAAATTTTCTCAATAAAATTCCATGGTCAGAGATAATATTGCACATTTTTGATCAACAACAAATTTGTTTCGATCAAACAAAATATGTTCTGAATACTTATTCAGACTAAAATTAATGGTTTTTTCTATACATATTGGAAAAATATGTAGGTATGTTATAATTGGTGCAATTTCAGATTTGACAAATTTCACAATTTCTACCTCAATCTCTTTTCATTTTGAGAGTTCTTGAATGGGCACAGAACTGACCCACCTGCATGAAACCTTGTGCTAAACCTTGCGGCTTCTGTCTTCTCTGTTCCTCTGCCCTCTTAAGGTGCTCCTCATCTAACGTCAACCTATCCAAGTTTCTCGCGACACTCGAAGCCAGCTTCGTTACTGAGAGAAGGGTTCCCGCCGTTACATGCTTCATTAGCGACGCAGAGCCTTGGGTAATACCCCTGAGGAAAGCCATCGGTCCCACTACCAGACCTTAAAGAAAATAATTGAATTCAGTACCTATCGATGATGGACAAAGATAAAAAATAAATTTCAGTTTTTACCTCGGTAAGGCAGGCTAACGAAGTCTCTTAAACCAGTGCCCATGGCTCGAGCCAAGCCTCCAGGACTTCCCAGAAGTTCCAGGGAGCTCACCACCCAACCTGCCCCAAATATTGCACCAGAAAGGTAGTGCATTGTCATAGCATGACCTAACCTGGAGTAAAAAAAAACCGAATGTTAGTTACATTATTTCTATTTTCTGAATGGCTTTTGATAAAATTTAATAAGGTTGGTGTATTATTTCTCCAAAATCTGCAGTAACAACAAAAGGAGTGCTTTTGATAGATACCGAAAATGTTGCTAATTATATTAAAGTTGCCGCTCGCTAAGAAGGTAATTTTGAATATATTACCGGATAAATCTGAACCAACGGTTTGCATAATCAGACTAGTGTCAATATGAACTTTCATATTCACACTTGTGCAAATATGACCGTCATTTTGACATTCAAAATGTAAAAAAAAAGTCGCCAATGATTTTCAAACCAATTTGGTTTCAGAGAAAAAAAGGGAACAGAGAATGCAATATTCAATATTACTGAAACTATTTATAAATGGTTAGATAATCAAAAGAAAACTTTACATTTTTAGATCTGAAGAAAGCGTCTGATACGTTTCACATACAAAATTATTATTGACATTAGAATGGTTGGGCATAAGAGGAGTCTTCTTGAAACTATTTGAAAGTTATTATTTCGAAAGGCAACAAACTGTTCACCATATCTGAAGTTATTCTAAAAAAATAAAATGTGGTATTCCCCAAGGATCATTTTTATGGCCTATTTTCTTTTAAATTTATATCAATAATTTGTTAAATACGAAAATTAGAAGGAAGTTGTTGTCTTATGCTCATGATGCAGTTTATTTAGATAGTGGAAATACCTGGGAAGAAACTACCAATGCCATTTTTACTTGAATGTGGATAACCTCATATACTTATTTTAGGTATGATTAATGCATAATAGAAATAATAAATTAATTCTGTTCTTTATGGGCACACTGTATATATTTTTTTGGTGGTTTGTTGAGAGGACCTCAAAATTTATATACAATAACAATAAACACCAAAATATGATAGGATGCACAGCGTTTTTTTACCTGTAGTGGGTAGTGAGAAGTCTTCGTCTCTCAAACTGGCCAAAATATAATGGTGACTGATCCAAAGCTATATAAAGTTTCACTGAAGAATGAACCGACAGTAAGATCGAAATCGGGTGAATGACAATCTTTCGTACTGTTAACGGTCTGGCTAAAATTGCACATTGCCAGGACACAATTTCTGGCACATTCACCTGAAATTAATAACATTTATTTTATTAAATAATTCAAAAAACTCTCAACTACCGAAGGCACTCACTGATCCTGAGGAATGATTAATTTTCACAGTTGATTTTCTAATCGGCCATATGACCAGATTTGTTGGCATGAAAACATTAAGGTACTGCTTCAACCTAGTGATGTAAGTGTCCTCTAGGTAGCAAGAGAGAGGGTTCACTGTGACTTTCAACGTTTTTATTCCTGCAAAAACACATAAAATAAACAATTTGCATTGTTGCTGATTTTTGGTTATTTATATTATTCTCGAAACAAAAACCATGGACACATACATAAACTGATATCTCCATCGAAATAATTTTAATAAATGACTTACCTGTGATAACCTTTTTGTTGGTTTTGTCTCTCCAAGTCTCCAAAGTGAATTCCGTCAATACCAACGCATTTTCTTCAGCACTCTCCATTAGAACCTTTATAGGAGTATTGAGTGTTAACAGTTTCTTAACCTCTTTCACTTCCTGTCCTATGAGAACGACGGGAAAATCGTAGGATTCTCTCGAATACAGCTGATTATCGAATTGTACGTCGGACGCGGAAATTTTTACTTTCATATTCTGAAGCAAAAAATAACTGGTTACGTTTTAGACCAGCCTCATTCAGACTTATCGCTTACCTCTTCTTGTGATGCGCAAAGAACGATGTTATCGGTGATGAAACTGGCTATCTCCCATCTCTCGCTTCCTTCCGATTCCAAATCGGAAGTGAATATCACAGAAATACTTTTGACGAAAACATTCAAATTGACCGAACTCCACTTGTCTTCCATGGGTATAGTCCTGACCAACAAAGACTTTGTTGTAACAGATAATTTCGTTAAATTCGTGTCCGACCAGCTTCGATTATCAAGGGCGTGTGTGGATGAAAAATGTACACTTTGTTCTGTTTTTCTGGGGATAGGTTGTTTGCTGGGAGCCGGTACAGAGGTGTCAGAGAAGGAACGAGGAATGTCTTCATTTTCATATAACTTTGAAGTCAGTACAGCTGCTGGTTCCTAGAAAAAAATAATCAGGAAATTCAAGAACATAAAATGTTCGACGAAAGCACAGATTTGGGTCCCAAATGCGACGCTTTGCCCACCGCCTGTGATCATTTTTCCCTCATTGCAGTAACCTCGAAACAGATGGTATATTTCCGAATGGAATGAAAATATCGAAGGTAATACCACTTTCCAAAAAAGGCGATCTATCAAATATAATGAATTACAGAGCAATCACACTATTCACCAGCATATCGAAAGTATTTGAAACTGCTGTGAGTGAACAACTGTTATCATTCTTGAAGAAAAATTCAATACTTTCACCGCATCAACACGATTTTACAAAAAATGAAAGCACCAAGACTGCCCTGAACAAGTTTGTCAGTGAAATAGTTGAGAATTTTGATAAGTCAAGGGTGGTTCTTGGACTTTTCATAGACTTCTCCAAGGCTTTTGACTGTGTCAATAAACAAATTCTATTGCACAAATTATTAAGGTACGAAATTAAGAGGAGTTCAGTTCATATCTTGCAAATCGTTTTCAAAAAGTCAGCATTGGAAGCAATGTTTCAGATCTCGAAGCCGTTAAGAGTGGAGTACCTCAAGGGTCCATATTAGGTCTTTATAAATGACCTGCTCCTCTCCGTCAGGCGCAACAACATGCGTTGTACTATAGCATCATTTGCCGATGATACTAATATCTTGATCACACATGAAAACTAAGATGAATATGTTCTCCAAATCAACAAATATATACTGGAATGCAGTTCTGGGTAAAAAAATAAACTCTGTTTAAATGAAGACAAAACTGTATACACTTTATTTAATAAGTAATAAAACAATTTGTTTAAATACAACCAAGATACTTGAATACCAAAAACACAGTAATATGCTATAGTCTAGTTCCTAAATTGTAGATAGTGACTCATAGGTTGTACGGTTCATAATTCATATAAAGCAGGGCAAGAAATGGAACAGAAATCAGCTTGGTACTTAGGTTTTAAATCCAGTTTTACTTTGCCACTTTCTCACATCCCCCGCACCTTCAAATCCCGTAAAAATCTAAAAATGTTCGATGAGTCACTATCTACATTTTTGGAACTAGACTATAGGGCTAACCATTGATTGCAATCTCAATTGGTCTAAGCACATTGAATATCTTTGTACCAAATTGGCTAGGACAGTATATGCTCTGAAAGTTACCTCAAGACAAACAAAATATTTTATCCATTATGTATGCACAACGTGTCATAAAATATACATAAAAACAGAACTGCATTCAGAAGTACCAGAAATTCAATGAATTAGCTGAATCATTAAAAAAATATATTCCCTGGGAGATTTCAAAGTTGTAATAAAATAATAAAAAAAAAACTGTATGTACTTGAGATTCTAGAAAGATAAGGAGATAAATAACTACTGTTATAGTGATAAAGTCCAATTATACGAGTACATACTTTGTTGTTTTGAACATTTATTGAATCATGTCATTTCATTATAAAATTGTTTGACATAAACTATCAATCTGTAACCAAACCAAACCAAATATTTGTATTGTGGAGGTTGTATAATTTTGCTGTTTTATCTATCTACATTATATTTAAAATTTTAACTTACGTTCTTATTATTTTCTAGATAGACAAAAAAATATCTTATTGTATTTGATAAAAAAATCGCCTTCATTTATAAAAGTATGAAACTATTGTACATTGATGGAAGGAAACTATAATAGTTTTTCCAGCAAGGTTTCTTCTGGTTAGCGGGGCTTCCCGGTTCAAATAAATATATATTATTATTATATACAATCAAAAAATATACCAGATAAACTTTTTTTTTAAACTGAAACTCACCGAAGATTTTTCTATTAATCTCGCAGAATCTTCATTCTCATGCATGGATAATCTCACTCTTATATCCCTAGCACTTATTTCAACCTGAAAATTTTTGTTTTTAATAAAAAATATTATTGAAAAAAAATACTAACTTGGCTAACTGAATCCAACGTTAAAAATGTGGTGCAAGCTGTATTTACTACGGTTACTTTGATATCTCCAAAATAAGGAATCCTCAGAAACTGTTCGTTATCATGGATTATGCTAACAGAAGCAGACCACTGGAAATCGTTCAAATCGCCTGAAAAATCAATGGATGATAATACCAATAATATGTTCAAATTATTCATAATTTTCATTGTATCTTGTACATTTTGAATAATTGTGCAGGAGATGCGACCTATGTTCTTCAAAGAAAGGCCCAAAGGTAGCAGTGGGGGAAAAATAGAGCAATATGTTTCTGGTAAACTCTTCTATAGAAACCTTCATATAAAAAAAATGCGAAAAATTTATCAGAAAATTATATGCCGTTGACTCTTACATCAGTGTTTACAAAACTATTTCAGTATTGTATGTTAGAGAGATTGACCTCCTTCATTGTCAGATTTAATCTGATACCACAACCACAACGGCAAAAACGGCAACAACAGGAACATATACAGTACCGGAAAGTATACATCTTGGGTATGGTGGTTAATTCGTCGGGCGGGGTAACAGGAGATGAGCACAGTAGTGCGCCTCTCTTGTTTATGTGGTATTATCATATCATTGCGTTCCTTGTTGCTCGCGTAGATTCCTGTCTATACCCCAGATAAAAAGTTTCCGATACTGTATGTAATATGTGGCGTTTTATATCACTTTCATTGTGGTATTTGTAAATCAATAAATTTTACTTTACTTTACTTTAAATCCCCAGTGACAAAATAAAAAAGAGAATTGACAGGAATACCCCAGGGACTCTGTTTGAACAAGGTAATGGAGTTTGGCACTACCAACCCCAGATTAAAAAAGGAATATGCCCCAAACTACAGAGAAATTGGATAGACCCCTAGGTGGTCATAAAGGAGATCAACAAATTGCTATACCAAATCTAGCTGATCCAAAAAGCAACCTAAGGTTGTTCACATAGGGAAGTTGGGCATGATACAGAAACCACCATCCCCCATATTGGTTCGGGAGGGACAACCATAATGATAATGGTGTTATCCGGGACGGAGTAACCTAGAGGAGGACGCAGTGTTTGACGAACTTGGTATTCGATAGAAACATCGTGAATTAATCCAGAAACATCTAGAAACACTCATTCTTGTTCTAGTTCATAATGTCGAATATTATTATTATAGTCTAGAATTTCTAAATGGCTGAGAAATTATACTTCCTAAGTATATAATGAATCTGTTTGTTTTCGGAATACCACGTTTCAAATGCGTTCGTTCATAAGGCATGTTATGCTTAGAGGAACAATATCCCAAATCCAAATGGGATTATAATAATATGCTCCTAACACCATATGGACTAAAGTTAATGTCATTTTCGTTATCTTCTTTATCTGTTCAAGATGGACTTGGTATTGTATAAGTTTAATATGCCAAAATTACACTTAGGACAGTCTGCTTCTGATATGCAGATTTAAGATAATAGATAAAAGAAATAACCCAAGGACATAGAGAAATCGAAAAAATATTGAGATAAATTAAAAGACATTGAAGTTAACATCAAATTACAAACTGAATAGCCATTGCAAACTCTGCTTCAAAAAATCAAGTGATTTGTTTGTACTTGCACTGCACTGTTCGGAATCTTTGGGGTAGTATGAATGTACTGGAGTTTTATCCCAACACCAAACCACTATTTTTATCTCCTCGACACGTGTTTCAATCACCAAGTGTTCATCTTCAAAGAGGAAGATTAAACTAAATCTACAATTATATATGCTATCCATACAATTTAAAATGTGCCTAATTGGTTATTGAAACACGTGTCGAAGTGTTCAAAATAGTGGTTTGGTGTTGGGAAAACAGTATATTGATTTTTTGTTTATATTAACATATTACCAGTTCACTCAAATAACATTCTAGGGATTATGTTTGTCTGTTTACTTATGCAGTAAAACAAAATGTAAAGAAGCATCATTCTAGCTTAGTATGTGAACTTCATATTAATTTATAATGCAAATAATATTACTTACTCTCCGGATCACAAGCAATTGCTATCTTTTCGGAAAAACTGCTTTGAGGTAATTCTGGGAATTTTTCAGATAAAAAGGGCATCGTATAATACTGACATGACGAATTCTCAATTTTACAGTGCCACCGAAAATGATGAGCCTCTTTGGCAACTTCTCCCATTCCCAGTGCTTGGGCGCAAAATATTGTTGTTCCCGTTTTGTTCTCGATGAACAACTGAGGTCTCGTATCATTGTGAATAGCGATAAAGCTCTGCCCTTTGTGTTCCTGGCACGTTAGAACGACAGGAATCGGAAAATCGGAGGATACTATGCAGGAGGATTTGCGTAGAAAAGGCTTGTCAACCCTTAACGGACACGACCAGCCCAGATGCGGTTGGGTACTGAAAGATATGTACAGAGCGTAGTCGAGGTTACCGTCCATTTCTTTGCTCAATGTGTACCACTGAATGATGGATATGCCAGAATTACTAAAACAAAATTGTAGCAAAATTAGCATGAAATTCGATGTATCTTTACATGTTAACAGACATAAAACAAAGGCAGAATTGTAAATAAGTATCAAGATTTTTATTTTACTTGGATAACAACTGCAGTAAAGTGAAAGTATGTGCTAAAGGACAAAATATTATGTGTTCGAAATATCCCAGCCATTAGGTAGTTTTTCCTTGAAAGTTTTCCAGTTTACGATGAAAATAGTTTATGTGGTAACCTTTTTTTTTTGTGAAATAGTTTTCGCGTACGAGTGCCGTAAATCAATATACATCGAGATCCATCGGAAATATAAAGGACCTTGGCGTGCCATCACTTCTACGGAACATCATCCGACATGAATTGACCTAAAGAAAATTTTCAATAATTTATATAGTTTCCTTTTTTTGGAAAATGAATTGTTTAACATCGTCTACAACTCTTTCTGCTTGAAATCCGCACACTTTCCAAACAGCAGCTTATTTCGCGTACAAATTAGTCAATGCTGTTTGTCACCGTGGTCTCATCAAAATATCAAATGCCCTAATTCTACCTATGATCCGTGAGCTGTAAGAAGTACTGTATGTGTATGAGTGCTTGGTGTTTCTATTTGAAAATAGAGAAAAATTCGACCAATTAAATTTAAACTTTCTAACACATCGATTGACACAGACAGAAAGAACTAGCACATATTCCTGTATTAAATCTTTCAACTTATTCCCGAAAGAGATACAGCAAGAATCATGTTTTAAAAAAATTTAAAAACTTGTTTTCAATAACATTTTAAAGATAGAACCTTACACTGTTAGAGAATTTACGGAGTATCGATAGTTTTAAATAAATATGCCTCTTTTTTATTTTACTTTCACTTGTAATTTGTAATGTCATTATTGATGTTATTGTATTGTATTGTATTATATTGCAGTTGTTTCAACTCTTTTGACCCGTTTGCCTTTGTATACATGTAACTGTAATTAACAATTCTTTGAATGAATTTCTATCTATCTATATGAAATAATATTGTACTGTATCACTATAATACTATAAAAAATTATAATTTGAAATATATTAACATTTTGATGTATATGGTTCACCTTTTATGAGAATGTGGAGCTACAGCAAAGCAATATGGTTCAATATTTTCGGGAAAATCGTAGATGTCGTCTCTATCTGGCACTGCAAAGCATATAACTTGCACTTGGGTTGACATATGGTTTGACAGAACATGAGTGGAAGATACCTTGAAGCAAAATAAGTTATTTCTAAACATTCGTTAATCTTCAATCCTACCTTCAGTAATCTAATCTCGTTGAAAATAGAGCTGGTCACTGACAACATACAAATGTGGAAATCACATTTAACACAAGTCTTTATTGATCCCTCCAATGGGATGGTACCTGTAATCTTCGGCATATAAAAAGTTTGACTCCAATCAGATTTGGCGAGCTGTAGAGGTTCAGAGTAGCACCAAGAGTCCCCAGTGCATAAACCTAAGCTAAAATTTTCCTGAAAGTAATAAATATTGGTCAACAATATTCCTAGAAAGGGTACATTTTATATTCTTCTAAAATCTTTTTCTCGTTCGGAATTTATGTTTAGCTGCAACGTACAAGGCAATCCACACGGGAATTTTAAAAAGAGGATCATAGTCAATCGTAATTTATCGGATTGTTTTTGTCATGTTTCCAAGATTTTTTATAGAATTAAGTTCGTTTTCTTCCTTTTGATTCACAATATAATGCATAAATAATTTTTTTCAAGTGAGTGTCAATGGTTTAAAATTTTAGGTATGCTGTAATATCCCAGCAATACTTCGATTATTGACTTACAATCAACTACCATGCCATTACACCTTACATTCTCTATAATATTTTAGATGAAAAAACATCACACAATACTCTTTTAATGGCAAAATCACAATATGTATGTTTTTTTTCTTCTAATTGTTCCAATCAATTATACCATTCATTCAAATACTGGGAAAATGGATAGTTACCAAAAATATCAATAATTAACAAGGATAAAAATGATTGAAGAATAGTGGAAAGTCAAACGATTGTCTTTTGGCGAAATGATATGACGTCTAGATACATGTCAACAAAGATTATCTAAAGATAACGCAGTTTCCGTAGGACTTAATAATAATCAACTTCTTGCAAAACTCTAGATAGACTGATCAACAACAATATGTACCATGAAATACATTTTGTTTTCATAGACTTTGATGTCATACTAAGGCGCACGTTTTACCAAATTCAAATTTGCTTCGCATTTCAAAATATGGATAATTCAAAACATTCAAATGTTAAAGTTAACTGAAACAACTTCTAACTATTTAGTAAGTAGATTAGTGATACATGCATGTCACCCATTAAGGAAACAACACACATCAACATTATGATTTGAAAATGGTAAATAATTCATTGATATTGTTGACTACAGATGACCATTTGACAGGATGTTGAATTGCCCATATACAGATAACTATTCTTACTTCTAATTTAGGTGGTGCCACTATTCCATGATGTTGAATTCTGCAGAGTTCAGTGCCATTCAGCATAATTGATATTGGGACTCCTAAATTGTTAATAGTAAGACACCAGGGTAGAAGTTCCACTAAGAGAGAACAAGAGTACTCACAGGCATTCTGATATCTAACCTGAAATAAAAAATGCTTCATTATCTCTGACTTATATGAGTATAGTTGGGATGAAATAATGCAAAAACTTTAATAAAGTCACTTCTAGCGAACTGTTAAAAAAAAAAAAAATAGTACCTGGACATGTGTCAGAGGCTGATCTTCAACCACCCAATCAATATCGTCTAAATCTTCTCCGAAGTAAGGCCATTTTGAATCGCCGAATTTGCTCAAAACGGCCAATATATCATCTATGTTCTCTTTGTCTGATTTTTTGAAAAACTTTTGCTGATCCACTAGACTGTAGTTCAGAGGTACGTATGGGTTTGATGAAGAATTTCTGTTGCTAAAAAAATATTTACGTGTACCTTGTGTCATAATAGCCTATGGTACACCCACTTGCCTCCTTTATTTCTTCAGTTTTTTTTTCTGAAATGTGGAACACTATATATGCTTACTAAGAGGTACTTTTAGGCAAATTGAAGGATGTTTTAAACCTCCGGTTTTTCTGGAAATAACATAACTTTCTGTCTGAAATGTATATATAATCATCTAAAACCAATAATTCGTCAAATTTGTTATTTCGATTGTAAAAACTAAAATTAATTTTTTTTATATAAAAAAAATATTACAAATGATCCAAATGAATATTCTACTACAGCAGTTTTGGTTGAAAACATTTTATGGTTTGAAATACGGGCAAGAAAGTATACCAAACTTTTGTTTACTTGGAAGTCCACTATTGCAATTGGTATCATAAAGCCCGTGGCTATTGGTTTGTTTCAAATTGCGTGGAATGAACAAATAGCGATGATCAATATAAAATCATTTATATTTTGAATATATAGTAGTATACAGAGCAGTCCATTTAAAACTTGAAAGTTAAAAGAATCTCCTGTCATAAAATGCCTCTTAATAAACATATCTCATGTTCCAAATTTCAGAAAATTTTTCTACCATGAGTCTTTGTCACACAGTATAACTTTGTTGTAATCTTTTTTCATATCCTATTAACGGGAAAAAATAATCACATAATAAAACCAAAACTATCCGGAGTATTGTTAATGCAGAAATGGGCAAAAAAAGAACCCAAATAAAGTTTCAGTGGCAAACAAAATTAAAATGAATGACTTTTTAGAGATTATATCCTACATGAAAAAAAAAACAAGTACCCTTCAGGTGATGATAATATAAGTAATGTCCTCCTGAAGAAAATTGGAAAAATCAGTAATTGAGATTAGGGATCAGGGAGAAGTGTTTTATGTAAATTTTTAAGTGTTTTATGCAACCTGTAAAGCACTTAGATATGCAAATTATTTTCTTTTTCTATTTTCTTCTGAAGCTTGTTCAATAAGATTTATCCTCGGAGAATAAAGTGGAGTTGTTGGAAGATTTCTAAATGTAAGGGTCACAGTGGAGGGTCAGAATGGGCCAACCCATAAATTATTGATCTAACCTAATCCATCATAGTAAAAAAAACTTCATCATCAGAAAATTGTATAAGTAAGAACTAAGCTAAGGATAGCACTAACTGATATTAGCGGAATTTTATAGATTATGCCAAAATTACGAATTACCAGCTTGCACTTACTCAATTTGAAACGTTAACTGATGGGAATGGTCAATAGTTCCTGGACAGTAGAGTTGTTGTAATTCTCCTTTTCCTTTTACAAAGGAATCAAGATGAACATTAAGAGTTGGCGTTTCAATGTGTATTTTAGAATTTATAGGAAGATTCGATCTCACTGTGAAAAGAGGCCAGAGCACAGCTAACATCCTCTTAGTTTTCTGGATGTCCTGTATCACAATGCGACACCAGATGCTCAAAAACTGCCCACGTTCTTGTAGAGGCACTAAAAATAGAATACCAATAAATGAGAACTTGTGTTAACATTCCGTTGAATGACTTCTCACCCTTAACTAGCCATGGCTGAGAACCAGCAGAATGTTCCCTCAATGGGATATCACCTGTCCAAGCCGATTCAAGTCCATAAAATCTCAATCGCAGGAAGTAATTTATCTTGTTGTTGATGAAAATAGAACAAGTCGAATTTCTCCCAGCTACTATGTGTGTGGGTGTGTTCTTAAACTCAGCTTCCTTGTTTTCAGTAACAGCTTCCATGACTTTCAGCTCAAAGTTTTCCATCAACATATTACTTATTACCAACTGCCCAGAGATTGTCACTTTTTTTTGTGTGGCAGATAATTCTTCAATGGAAATAAACATGGAAACGTTTCGTTCAGTATTGAACTGTATTGTTTTGATACCACATTCGAAGACGGTAAATGATTTGGACCATACCCACTCATTTTCCTCTAAAGCCACATTCAGCTGTTGTTTCTTCTTGTGTGATCTCCAACTATACAGATGAAAATGCTTTGGAGGTAGGAGAATGTCTTCATCAGTGGATGTTTGTCCAAATCTCAAGTTCGAATGTGTATTATTACAAATAACAAAGCGTGTCATAATGATAAAATCTCTTTCTTTTTCGTTTGTTTTGTAGGTTTGGTCCCACAGCTGACTTCCTATGGCAAGAGTGTGAGCTATGCTTGGTCCAAATTTAAGCTTGAAACAAAAAATCAAGAGGACATTAATTGGGGTCGTTTCCATACATAAAGAGAATTACCATTTTTGTAATTCATGTATGTGAAATAAACATTTTAGTTTTGAAATGGTAAGGAGAACATATGGTTTGAAATAAGTTGGTTTATTTAATCCGAATTCACTTTTTTGTTCTTTGGTTATTTTCACTATAGGGCTGTAAAAGTTGGCGTGTAATTAATAAATTCATTTATTTATTTAAAATACACCTTCCAAACAGAACAAGTTCTGGTATAAGGAAGATGATACATTGATTATAAGTTTCAAGGTTTTAAAAATGAATAAAAAACACTCTCTATCTGTAGAACTAGATAAATTATTGTTTTTGCCATTATTTGTTTAAATGTTATTTCACTGCAGTTCTGATATAGTAGTCATATAATTTTTATTTTTTTACTTACAACAACTTTTTGTTGAATTATTTGTAAGTTTGTATGCATATTTTACTTATTCAAAATTTATTTTATTTTCTAATGTAAAATTTTCAGCATCTTTGTATAATTCTAAAGGTGTTTCCCAAGATTAAATATAAATTACTATTATTGCTTAATTCATCAAATGATACATTATAACTCCTTGGTGGTTTTACTTCAAGATGGCTATATTATTAAAAATGTAATATGTATCACAACTTTGTAATTAATATTTTGAATTTGAATATTTACAAAATCGATTCTTGCTTCTGCTCCAATTAAAGGAATGATTGCTTTACTAATTTTATTTACATGGCATCCAAAATTTAAATTCTTATCAATCATCAGGCCTAAGTATTTGTGTTCTTCAAATTCATTCAACATTTTATTATTTATTTTTACTTTTAATTTTATTTGATCTATATTTGTTTGTTTAAAAATCATGTAGAGAGTTTTTTCTAAATTAATAATTAGGTTCTTCTCATCTATCAGTTTCTCGAACAATTGAATATCTTTTTTAATATTACTTTCTGAATTATTTTATTTTTGGCAGAATAATAAAGTACAGTATTATCTGCAATAATCTATCTACATAGATCAGATGAAAAATTGGAGCCAGTACTGAGTCTGAACTTCAATGGTGGATTGTTTAAAAATAATTTTAATTTTATCAAAAATATCATTCATGATATCAGTTACTGCTGACTGAATTGAAATTATTCAAAACCAGAATTATTATTAATGAAATTCATATTCAGATATTGGGCGATAGAAATATTATTTTTTCCTCTTCCTTTATAAATTGGTTTTAATATGGTTGGTTCTTTTGAGGTAATTTGGAAAGACACCTTCAAAGCATTAGTAAACAACGATGGGCTAATTAGATCAACAATATCTTTTAAGTTTTTTGAAGCTCTTTGATTTTCGCCAGGAGCAATGTTGTATTTAAGTGATATTATAATTTCATGAATTTTTTATCCCGAAATGGGTTTTGAATTTTTTTGATAAAGTTAATCCAATTTCTGAGAAAAAGTTGATGATTTCATTACATATATTCGTTAGATGTTATTAGTGGACCAGATTTATGTTTAATTTGATTCATGAATTGATTCTTTTTTTTCCTATATTGCTTTTGATTACATACCAATTTTTTAAAGATTTCATCAGCTTTTTCAAACTGATTATTAAGTTCTTGTTTCTTCAAATTCCTACAGAATGTATTGACCTGATATTTTTTAAATCGTTTCTATAACTTGTTTCCTTTTATCTATGACATATTTAGTTATCTAGTTATAGTTATCTCGTATTTGAAGTTTTTGGTGTCAATGGATTTTTTTTTGCATTCTTTTTTTAGGTTGTGAGTTTTTTAAAACATATATATTTAAAAAACTATGAAACTATGAAGAAATTTATTTTTTGCTAGAATTTTCGCAACTTGTTTTATCATCCTTGGTTTGTTCTTTATTTTTTCAGTTTTTATATTTATTACTTACATTTATTACATCTAGTATTATTTAACATTTCAAAAATATCAACATCAACTCAAATACAAGTTTGATTGTGAATTTACCTCAAATGACCCCACCTCATATTATTATTTAATGAATATTACCTGTACGGGCCTTGATATAAAATTGCAGCATGCACTCTGGCCTAAGTTAACTTCAAGTTTACAGGTAAAAGGTTCCACAAACGATTGTTCTGTCAAAAAAGTGTAGTCTAATACGTTGCACTTCACAGCAGAGCTCAGCTCGGTTGATATTACGTCGAGTTCCCAGCTTGAAAGGTATCCAGTGAGGTTATACCAAGTAAGCGTTAAAAAACGTTGGTTCTCGGGAAACAGCAGATCAGAGGTGTAGTTTTTCAAACATTCTGGCAACTTCGTGAGCGAATTTTTGTCGAAATAATTGTATAGGGAAATATCGATTCTGGTTATGTAAAGAGCTACCATGACGTTTGGAATGAGCGTTTTGTTGAAATATGAGTCAATCCTCATACAGGCAGCTAGAGCCCTAGGGGAGATGAGCAAGTTATTGGACAGATCTTCTTTGTCGTTAACCATGGTTATGACCTGAAAATGTATATTAAAAACTAATTCATTTCACAAACAGAACATATGCATTTATAAATAAATAAATTTTTTCAATAATTGTCAAAAAATTACGAGGTTCGCGCATTGTGTGGCGACATAGTTTGTTTGCTACTCGTGTGTGAAATACTTTGGTTTTTTTAACTCGGCTGCGCCTTTTTAAAAAAATCAGTACTCGGTCACCAAAGTAGCATTTCTCGCACTATTTACAAAAATAACTATTGTTTCCCAAAAATACTAAATGCTCACCAAAATTAAGAAAATATATAATCTCAGAGCTGCAACCAAATATCTACATCATGCTAGTCTCTTATTTTATTTGTCCCTAAAAATAACTTTTGTTGGCTAAATATGCTAAATGTTCACCAAATTTAAATTGACGAAAATGATCGCGATTAACACACGGACCTAACCTGAGCAAGTTAACCTAGCTTGCAAGTTGAAAATATGAGAATTCTAAATTTGGTGAACATTTCCGTTTCAATTTCCATCAATTTTTTGGCGGACAGCGCTAGAGATGTATGGTTTAGTATGGTGTACATTATATTTGATCCCTATAATATATATTCCAATTTTCCGCAAAAAACGATATACAATAGGTGATTTCTCCAAAAGTACACAACAGAAAACAACTACTGCCTCTACGATTGTGGAATTATTATTAGTTATAATAGTGGAGATTCAAAGTACATAATGACATTTCACATAGAAATATTTATTATTGTTATTACCACTCTCCAAGTTGCAGCTACAATGGGTTGAGGGCTTCCTTCAGGTAGAGTCAAATGACAGACTTCACTTTCAGATAAATAAAACTGGGTGAAAGGAAGATAGCAGTTCCTACATTCTGACCAGTATTCCAAGTAGCAGAGCACCTGTAGGTTTTCATCAAAGTCCGCAGTTATTTTATATGGAACAGGAAATATCCTCACTTTTGTCAGTGCCCTAGGCTGCGGATAGCGCCATGCCATAGCTGATATGTTGTTATTCCAAAACATAACCTACAAACACATAATTTAAACGTCACTAAAAACATTTTCAAGGAATATAAACGTTACAGTTAATAGTCGAGCGGAACTTTGCAAAACGCATAGACTCACCTGATAAGGTAATGGTTGTTCATCTGAATTTTCAGAACTGGCATCAACAAACTGAAACGCACCAACTCTCAGATCATCCTTGTAATGCTGATCCTTTTCTGAACCCTTCCGCTGTATAGGGTCAAGCAACAGTTCTTCGCCACTTTTTTTTCGAAATGGCAGACTCGAAATAAACTCATTGATATCCTTGATGACCATTTCAACACATTTTAGTTGTTCAGGACTAACATCTAGTGATATACAATCACTCTCTGAACTCAACTGAATTTGTGGGTTGCTGTCGAGGCTCTGCCACGATTCCCAGAATACAGAGACATCTAGTGAAAATGTCCACGGATTGAGCAGTAGTTTCCTGTAATTCTCATTGACCACCGTCAATGTCAAGCAATTGAGTTTGGTGTTCACAGAAAGCTTTTCGGGTCGGCTTGAAAGGACCAAGAAGGATGTAAGTTTCTCTATTCCAAGATTGACCTGAAGAGAATAAATAATGAATTCAGAACCCACAGATGTCTAATAAAACATTGTTACTAACCTCATGCCCTGAGTCGGATTTCACCGATAAAATTATTTGATTCATTTTAAGGTTTATGTTGTTGGTGCCCCTGAGAATATCCTTGATTTCTTGGAATTTACAATAAGTATCGCCCACTTTACTTCTAGTATACTGTATGGGGGAAATTATGATTGGTGATGTATCAGTTGTAGCTACACTTTCCACCAGCAAGTTATGACTTTTTTGGACTCCCTTGAACGCATCCATAACCTACAAAATCAAAACATGTCTCAATTATGTGGGTGATAATTTGTATGGAAAACAAACCTTATCTTTAACATTCAACAAGTAGCCCCACATCGAAGAAGAAAACAAAATCTTGGTAGGTTTAGAAATTTCCATGTCTAGAGTAGCATTTTTGCCTATACCCTTCGAAAATGTAATAGTGAAAAATGCCGGCAAAATTCCTGTATTTGGGTCCGGTATGCCAGATCTAGTTTGCAAAAGGCTTACAGGAAAATCATCTTCAGTCGGAATGTGAGCAACCGGGGAATACTCTAGACCACTTAATTTAAAATTCAGATCAAAACAAGAAATGTTGACTCTTCTAGATAGTTGCTGCATTGAAATGAACGCATTCGGCTGTCTAACACAAAAATAAAACAAAGGAATGTACTTTTTCTGGGATTCATTCTTATTATCATGACTCTCTTCTTCTGCTTCATATCCCAAATCATCTTTAGCTACTCTAGGAGTTTTCTTTTTTTTACTTCTCTGCTTGGGAAGCAAAACAAAAGCTGTGTTGGTAGTGTCAATCATCTGATAGACAGCTAGCCCTATTTTTCCAGCGGTAACCAATACTTCAAATGGAACTGTTGCAGAGGTTTGTGGTAGTGGACTCGTCAGTTTTGGAAACGCCAGTTTTTCGGTTTCAATTCGAGATTTCTTAAATTTGGACGACATTAGGCTTTTCATATCTGAAGTTTCTATCCCTGAATCTCGTAACAGCTCTAGAGGTTCTGTTTCGTCCAGTTCGAAAGGGGTCAAGTTAAATCTTGAGTATGGAAATTTCACTGTCGGTCTTTTCATGGAACTTTTGTCGAAAATTGGTGGCTCTATTAGCATCACCAACTCACCATATAAGGCAGAAATCAGTTTAATTTGATGTAAGGACAAGTTAACCAAAATATCCGATACAAAGTTTATTTCTATAGAATGACCACACACCACAGTGGTCTCTTTGTACACCATAGCTGGAGCTACAATTGTTGATATGTCGAATTTCTCAGTTACATGCCATAAGTTTAAAACCGGATTGATATTTGGTTGACCATGTTCCAGATTATTCCATTCCAGAGCTGGATTCTCACTCATACCTCTCAAATTAGAGCTTGCAGTGCCCAAAGGAGAAAACACCGACACTATATCGTCCCAGGTATTAGTGCAGATCGAAATACCAACTAGATCAAGTTGGTACTGCCTATCTTCTACTTCACTACCTGAAAAGTTAGGTTAGCTACAACTCACTAAGGGCAAGGTTTATAGGTTCCAGTTAAACTTCAGATTAGAGTTTCTCTAGGTTAATCTTAAAGTAATGTTTTATAGGTTTTGGTTGAAGATAATCTTCAGTTTAAACTAGATGATCCATCAATTAACATAACTTATGGAAGAAGTGCCTGTTAAACTTGCAGAGAGAGGTCGAGCTTGATCACAAATGACTAAAACATAGCAAAGACTGAGGGTGGAGTGTGGTTATTAGTTCGTATTTTTCAAAATGGACGACAAGTTTCTGTTCCTTTTTGAATATATATTAAAGATTTCCTAAATATTGCGTATTTATTTACTGACGACACAACACTTGTTCATTCAGGAAATGATGTGGAGGAAATTAATGGAAAAATGTTGAACAATTTGAAAATATTATCTCCATGGTTCTATTTCCATAAACTAACATTGGATTATTCTAAATCTTTTTGACATTCAAATTCACATCTTGTCACTATTGTCAGTGAAGGCTAACGATTTTATTGCTGGCAACAGTGACAGAATGTTCATACCGTACCTTGTTATGGAATGGAAATACATGTGAAATGCATAAGACACAAGTTTTCCAGAATAAATATTCAAACTCAAGATTAAGAATGTATATGTTCTATTATAAAAAATGATTTCGGAATTACTACATTCTTTAATGGTTGTGGAGAAATCTAAGATTATAAAACTTTATGCTAAAAACATAAAACTTCAAAGTCTCATGTATGATTTTTTTTCTAATTGTTCCCATCGATTATACCATCCATTCAAATACTGGGTAACTAAGATAGCTGGCAAAAATATCAATAATTAAAATAAGAATAAAAATGATTGAAAAATTGTGAAAATTCAAACGATTGTATTTTGGTGGGAGGACGTGACGTCAAAATACATGTCAACAAAGATTATGCAAAAAAAAACATAGTTTAGGAAGGTTTGCAGTAACTTAATAATAAAAAAATAAAAACTCTAGGTAGACCGATCAACAACAGTCAATACGTCATTACCATGAAAATACAGTTTGTTTACATGGACTAAGGCGCGCGTTTTACCAAATTCAAGTTGGCTTAGCATTAAAAAAAAAGATTATTCAAAACATTCAAAAGTTAAAGTTGAATGAAACAACTTATAATTATTTAGTAACGCAGTAGATCGGGCAAACAAAAACTCAAGTGATTTTGTGATACATAAGTTCAACCAGTACATTAGACCTGACTTAAACTTCAGTTTTATATCAAGATGAAACCGAACTTATAAAACGGGCCCTAAAATGTGAGAAATTCACACTCATACCTGGTATATTCAGAATTCTAGCATGACCAGCTTGTTCATATATATCTGGTCTAACAGGGGATCTACAAATAGGATTGACTGCAGATGGACTCAAACAAATTTTCTGCACTTGGAAAACAACTACATCATGCATAGCTCCAGAATTTCCCAATTCAACAGATGGCATAATCACCCTAATATCTTGGCACTCCAAATATGCCAGCGGCAAATTCTGATTATTGAAATTCAACATGGTGATAGAGTTGGATGCTTTTGGCTCTTCATTTATAGGGATTTGAAGAAGAGGTACAACCACCAAGTAGAAGCTACGCAGTGTACTTAGGGATATGACGAAATCTGAAAAAAATATGGAATAAAAACGGATGCTTGTATTCAAGAAATAGAAGCTACCAAAAACACCAAAACTACGTTACTTTCACTCGACGAGCGGTCCGCCTACAAAGTTGGCATTCTCAAGAGCTATAAGCTATCTACACTAGTTATTTCTATTCTAATTCTATACCGGCCGGGTGACCACGAGGTGAGGTACGCCCCCCAATTTTTCTATAGTTTTGAAGATACATATTTCAAATTTGTTATATCGCTAAAGTACCTGAATACGCATATCAGTGTTGGTGCAGTGAGTAGTTCAATTTTCCTGAAATAACCCCTGCAAGAATCATGGTATTTCAGATTGTTCATTATGCGGATTGCTCTTTTTTGAATTCTGAAACCCTTTTAGCCTCCTAGTCTCCCTACTGCCTTCCCAATATACAGTATCGGAAAGTTTTCATCGGGGGTATAGACAAATCTATGCGAGCAACAAGTAACGCAATGATATGATAATACCACATAAATAAGAGAGACGCACTACTGTACGCCTCCCCTACTACCTCGTCCGACGAATTAACAGCCACGTCGAGTTGAGGAGAAATGCTCTCTCAACATAATAGCAAGCTATTCTTTATCATGTGAAACCAGCATACCCCCGATGAAAACTTTCCGATAATACCATAACAGGCACGAGCATAAAAATTGGCAAAATAATATGTTTTTGTTATATTAAAGTTTGATCTTTTTATGAGAACTCTTGAGTATACTACTTATCTGAGTGGTTAATTGCGCCCATTATCAATTCTAATTAATAGTGAGAATTGATAATGAATTCAATCAACCACTCATTATTTTAGAGTGAGATAATAAGTGAAAGTGACGTAGTTTTGGTGTTTTGGGTAGATTATATATATTGAATTGTATTTACACCAAAGGTTCCAAATATTCATATATTCAAAAATCTTGTATAAAAAAAAAATTAGAACCTAACCTATCGGTTGAATGTTAACCACAATTTCGGTAATGTAGCGTGACTGAGATAATAGCTGGGGGTTTGGGACTTCACTTTTTTTCTGTTGTTTGCGATGTTTCTGTACAGCACCCCATAAAGTATGGGTATGTTGACAGCTTGCGCGAGTTATAGTAACATTTATGAAACCATGGTCTTCATGGTGCTGACTGGATCCTGCATCTTCTTGAATTCTCATCACAATACCGAGAAATGGACCTGGTTTCCATTTTGAACTAGGAGATGACCTGAAATATAGATTAAATATTAAATAAACGTAAAAATCTTTTG
The DNA here is from genome assembly GCA_958298965.1 of Chrysolina haemoptera. Classification (NCBI taxonomy): domain Eukaryota; kingdom Metazoa; phylum Arthropoda; class Insecta; order Coleoptera; family Chrysomelidae; genus Chrysolina; species Chrysolina haemoptera. The sequence continues at coordinate 11,033,707 of OY282586.1, read as the reverse complement.
AAAAACTTTTCATTTATAAAATATTGAATGGAGCAATAGAAGTTATTGAGGGTGTTCAGTCCAGTTTAGAATCGTTAGTACCCTTATTCTTTACTCTGATTTCAATGTCAATATTCCAGCTCTCCTTACTTTTGTTTCTGGCTTTGTTCATTCTTTGCTCATATAACATTAATTTAGATTTTTTTTTTAAATTTGTTTTATAATATTATAATAATTAGATTTTTTCCTGAAGTTCTTAGGCCTTTTTTGGGATTTAAGTTTTTTATAGGAAATGCAGAGTTATGTAGATTTTGTATTTTAAGATGAAAGACTTAAAATTCATTCATGTTCGTCCACGATGAGTTCAGACATGGTCTCATGTTTTTTTTAGGGATTTTTTCAATTTTGTTCTCGTGAGTTTTGGCCATTTTTTTCGAGCAGTCCTCCGATCAAGATTTATTGGTTGTAATTTTGGACGTCTACAACCGTCAGAAATTTTTTCGAATTCCTACTCGTTCTCTGTCTGAATTTTAGGGGGAGAGCAGGAAAAAATTGTTGTAAATTACATTATTCAATGATCATATGTTTTTCACAATTTTTACGGATTTTTACGAATTTTTCCGATTTTATGCAATTTTTTTCCAGGAGGCGGAAGGGATATAATAATTTTAAATTAAAATATTCGATGATCCCAACGTTTTTTACCATTTTTACGGATTTTTCTGTTTTTATTATGGCGGTTTTTGCAACCTTTTTCGGAGTGAATAATTCTTGAAAAATTAAATTATTCGCTGGTCCGATGTTTATCAGTATTTTAAAGGATTTTTTGATTTTATTTTCAAGAAAACATCCTCTCCACTTCAGATTCTGTTTGCGTTCCTTTTCACTCATGAGAAACTTATTTGAACTTTGGAATGATTGGAACAACAAAATTGTTGACTGCCTGCCAATGAGTAGAAAACTTTCTAACTTTGGATCCCATGGTTCAAATTAAGTTTCAACTAGTGACTGTAGATGTCATAAGCTACTTTTCATTATAAAAGTCTTTGCTGTAAGGTATTAATTCAGAGTGCATTCGTTTTGATTTGAACAAAGCAGCTGTCCTGACGAGTTTGTAAACAACGAAACGACGTCGTCGGCAGATGGTAGAACTCTCGGAATCAAATCGAAAACACTCTCCTCCATTTCATTATTATTATTACTAATAACTAATCATTTACCTTTTGTAATGTTGTATCGACATCGACCCAATTTTGCTCTTGACTTTCAGATAAATGCTTTGGAAATCCAAAGAACTCACAATGTCCTCCGCGTCTACCACAAGTTTCAACCTTGGCTGCAAAGATTCCAACTCTTCTTCCGGTTTACTCTTGTATTCACTCGACAACAACTCTATTGTAAATCTTGTGATAGTCCATTGCACCCAGGCCGTAAGTTTAACGCTATCATCCATACTATCTCTTTGGATAAGATTGTCTGGAGGTGTTTTTTCGCTAATTGAATCGAGGGTAGTTTCTTTTATAATTGTTGGCGATATAGTTGAACTGTTCTTGTTCAAAGCGGGAGGTAGCACATCCTGAGTCTTAGAGACTGTTTTCGTTTTTTCTGGCATTAAATTCGTAGTTACCTCCATTAAACCATACAGTATACTTGCAAAAAGATAAACCTGAACTTCAGAAGTTGATACTAATATAGGAGTCATATCGATATGCACACACACTCCTAGGTAGGCTATATCCGTCTTTGGGCTACCAGCTAATCCTTCGTTGTCGACTTTTGATGGTCTTGTAGACAAACCTACAGTTGCACTAAGTGAAACAGGCTTCAAAAAAATCAACTTGTTTCCATACTGTATAGTATAACAACTCAGATCAGATATAGAAATCGTCCAAGGAAAGCTGGATTTATTCGGAGACCAAATGCTGTCAGGTAAGGTAACAGGAAGTGTTTTTAAATGTTTCGTTATATTCTGTCTTTGAGCACTGCGAATATTAGCGAAAGGTAAGGTTATAACCATAATGTCTGGAGGATGTTCCTTGTTCACAGCTGCTTCTACAGCCTCCTGGATTCCTAAAACGTTATTTTCTTGCAATGAAATTGAGTGTCAAATATGACAGTGTGTTAATATTGAGTATCTGTGTAAATGACTTTGTGACAACTTGTCAACTGAACGTTAGATTGTGACAGTGTCTCTTGAACCATCTATTCGGCAACATAATTAGAACCATAATTCGAGACTCGTGTTTTGCAATTCAATATAAATGTAGTTAATGCCCTAAACCTGTATTCAGTGTAATCCATTATATTATATGAATGAAGATTTCAACGAAATTACAAAGAGACTTGTATATTACACGTTACAAAATGGCGGGTTTTTTGCACGCTGTGTTGGACCACTACTCTCGTGTTTCAATAACACGTCTGGTGCAAAATAAGGCTAATTTTGCAACTTGTTATATAAATAGACTAAAACTTTGTTGCTGATGAGAAAATATTCAGAAATACTGAAAACAAATATATTAAAAAACAAATAAAAATATTGAGTACTATCTACACTTATTCAATGATTTATTGTTGATACCTTGTGATCCAACCGCAGACAAAGAAACCAAAGGAAAGTAAATGGTACATTGTGACACATCTCCACAAAGGAACATTCCCTTCCAAACATCAAACCACTTTTTGAGAACATTATAAACTTTCTCCTGCAAATCAATAGGGTCTTCCTTCACAACCTGTACTTTCTTATATAAAAACAATTGTTCTCTATCCGAACTGCTATGTACAGATTCAAGTTGACTGCTCATTCGTCGAGGAGTTTCAGCGGCACTCTCACTGGCTTCAGAGACATTCCTGTTCTTGTGATACGATGAATCTTCAAAAGGTGTTTGAATATTATAATAATTAGAAATTTAATCCAAATAACATACCAATGTAATCAACTATGGGACCAAATTGTTTGGGTGCATAAAGCAACCATCTACATAAAAGAGGGTCTATACAGATCCTAATTTCCTGGAGATTAAACAGTAGAATTGGCGGATGTTTTTGAACATCAGGGTTTATGGGATACTGAAGACATGCAGTGAATAGGGGTTGTTCTTCCAAAACTCTAAAAAATATGTTTATAAAAGAAATATTAAAAAATTAACAAAATAGTAAGTTAAAATTACGTTTTAGCTTTGGATTCTACATTGCTTGTATTTTTAGGTTCTGGTCCAGATACAAACAGTACCTGTTGTATGTCTTGTGATGATGATTTATTAGGATTTGTAACATCTAATGGTTCAAAAATGAAAGCCTTTATTGAACCTAGACTTACATCCATGGAAACCGTTGAATTTGTTATGACTCTCTTGAAACGAATGCCCTCTATGCACAATTCCATATAAGGCAAACCTGAAAAATGAACCTACCATAGAAAAAAAACATTTCCTATAATAATAATGATAATAATAATAAATCGACGTTCTTTGACAAATGTATTTGGAAGAAGTCCATTTTTGCTCAAAGTGGAGTGGTACAGGCGTATTTGCCCTGAAAAAGTAAAGATCAGCTCAATAGCTATACTTACATTCTTAACCTTTTCAGTTTAAAAAATGAACAAATAAAGATACAAAACTGGGATTGCTGATCTAACAATTCAATTTTAATATTTTTTCAAAATCTGCGAAGCAAGTAAGGTTTAAAAGAAATCAAGAGGTTTATGCAGTGATTTATATTTATTATTTCCGTATCTCTAGTGTTCAAGTTGTAATTGCAAAAAAATGTATTTTCTGCATTTACAGTGGTTCCTTTCAGTTTACATAATAAATTAGTAGTGGAAAAAGCAGAAACATTAGTATTTTTGTACAAACACTACAGTTAGTGTTGTGTTTGAAAAAAATAATAATATTAAGAATTTTATTCACAGTTTGTATTTGTAACAGTATTCGTTTAATTTCTATTTTAATTATATTTTGTAAAATAAGCAAATGTTATTTGTGATTTCAGACTTTGAATTTCATTGATCGATTGAAATATTCAAATCACTTAATTTAAATCAGGCGAACCCTGTTATGAACCTACCTCTTCAGAAAAACAAAAAAATAAAAAATTTCTCTACTTTTTAAAGCATACTCTCTTTCAATGGGCTATAATTATTTTAAAGCAGTAATAGTGTTGACAAGCCATATGGTATACATTATGAATGTCCTTGTACTGTATGATTTCAATATAAATTTTACATATGATCAGTGTGCAACTTAACTAAACAAATCGATTGTGTTGTGTTTACATTCTATGATTTTGTAGTTGAAGGTGTATAAATATCTATTTACAGAAATTGATAAATCAATAAGTAGGTAAATGATAATATTGTTATGGATACACAAGGTATTTAGTCCACATCCACACTTATGATACCAATGAACCTGACGAACTGAAAATTTTCATTGAAATTGGAAGTTATATACAAGAACCAGAAATAAAAAATGTTTATAAGTTTCAACTTTTTGAATCTTATTTTTAAAACAGATTTTTTACGCATACCATATGAATAGTTTGAATCTTCTTTTGATTTGTAATTTATCGACTTACTTACCATGATCTATAGATGCATCCGATAATATTGAAGTATTAGTCATAGTGTTTACTGCACCCTCCGAGTCCATTTTCATTAGCTTCCCAATAATATACACAATAACCATCATTTTGGCATTGGTGCCATTTAAAGTTATACTCTCTGACTCAAATGTAGTTTCAATGTGTGGAATATCGGGGTTTGTCCAATACTGTGGTTTCAAAATACTCCTGCAAGAGTATGACAAGCTGGATGGAGTCAAAATTGTTGTATGACGTTGAGAATTGAGAACCAGCCGACTACAAACTCCCAAAATTTTGATATCTTGCTTGGAAAAGCACGCATCAAATAACTTCTTAGGTGGCTCAGGAAGTTGACAGGTTGTGTGGACCAAGCGGTTGACATACATCGGGTAGCTGATACTTATGTCAAGAAATTGACATTCTATTGTTAGTTTGGGTAGGTCAACCAGAGTTTTCTTTGGGGTAGAACTCGATATCTTCTATAACAATAATCTTCAAAAGAAATTGTTTGAAAACCATAGAAAATCACATTCATCTCAAATTAATACAAATAATAATATGAATGTTGTTTATTTCGACGGAATTTTTATTCAAAAACACTTTATTATAATGAAGAAAACATTTGCTTTTTAGCCATTCTGAAGAAAGAAAAAAAATTAAAAATTTTTATATGTATTCCATCAAAAAGATTGTTAAAATATAGAACTGAAACATATTAATTGTATTTTTAAAATACTCAAAAGTACTAAATACATAAAATATGAAATAAAGTAATAAAAGTGATAACATAGATATATAGATAGATATTTATTTGACTACATTATGTAAAAATACATTTGTAGCAAGTCGTTACATTTTATTAGTCATTGCACAAACTGTCACTCAGCTTATTGATTTGAAATTCTAATGTTAATATGTCATCACCTCAAGTGAGCTAATTAATGTTGAAAGGTGCACACACAGCATTTTAGATGCAATTTTGCACAAATATAGTTTAGATAGTTTGTTATATTGCATTATTTGCTGAAGAAATTATTAATTAATGCATATTAACTATTAAAATTTAATTTGTATAATTAATTAGTTACTAAGTTCTAATTGGAGAATATTACTTTCTGTAAGTTTTGTGTATTTTCTTTTTAAGAAAAATATATTTATTCTTTGCTAATAAATAAATAAATAAAAAAAATAAATATATCAGAAAGATTGTCTGATACTGAGTATATAGTTATATAGATAAATATACACTGAAAAATAAAACAATAAAACACAATTAAAGTGCATATACAATAGCGAAACCTTGTATTAAAATATTCAACTCAATATATTTTCAAATATTGAGTCCTGTATGTCAACACACAATCTTTTTTATCAAGGTTTTATTACCAACCTTCTTTCTCCTGAATAAGGTTTCTTTTGTAGGTTGAAAAAATGGATGATCCATTAATTCCAGTTCAATAATTGGAGCAAAGAAGGTGATTCTCATGCTTCTGCTAGGTATGAATTCACTGAGAGCATCAAAATCTTCCTCTGAAGGGGGTAGAAGATCTTGTAGTGGTAAATCAGGTTTGAGGGTATAGTAAGGCTGATAATCATAGTAAGAGGCTGAAAAAAGGAAATAGTAGACTGTATTGTATTGAAAATTAAAACACTTTTTGACAGAGTTAGTGCATTTAAAAGCTCATCAACAAATATCTTTGACCAATGCCATTGCCATTATTTTGTTTTATATCAAAGTCTAATAAGTTGTCGGTGACTGACCATTTTGAGAAACAGTAATTGAATTCAAATGACTAATATTTTACACTTTCCAATTTTAGTTGGATCTTACAAGCAAAGGTTACAGACTGATTTTAACTCCACAGTGTAGCAGAGGGAGTATTATGATTTTAGATATAGGTGAGCCTATAGATATTGGATGACGATTATATGGATCATTTTGTTATTTTTTTTTCCTAGCCAAATAAAAAGAACAAGCGGGAACTTAAAATAAAATACTAATAATTTCGGAAATAAACTGGAAGAAACCAAAATAGTCATTAATGAAGTATAACTGAATGAGGTGAGAAGAATAAAAATACAAACCTGCTACTTGTAGGGAACTCATCCTATGAAAAAACCCAGAGCACAAACGCAATTTAAATGGTCCAAAGCAATTTCTGATGCAGGACCTCTCCGACAGATTACTGAAAATGGGAATAGTATTCTAAAATTCGAAGAGAACACAATAAACTGATTACCTAAACTCGTAATTACTGCCCATATCTGATAATTTATCACTAGAAACGTCACTGGATACCTCCATGTGATAAAGATAGTCAAAAGCAAATGCAGGCGTCCGTTCTAGAAGAACAGATTCAGTAAAAACTGTCATGTGGTAGTCCCAGGAAGTATTGTATTGTCTTCGTTTTCCTTTATTTTCAATGGCTTCAGCATCAAAGAGGGAGTCAGTTTTGTGTGAATTCGTTATAGAACCTGAGGAAACATTATTCATTAGAAATGAATGATCACCAATATTAAATAATAATATAAATCGAATAATTTGTTTTCCTAAATGTTGATCAATTTCTTCAAAATATTTAATCTCATTATTAGCGAAAAAAATAGCACTAACCTATTTTTAAATAATGTACAAGGTCGATATCATCTAGAATTTCAGTATGAGAGCAACTACAGACTCCTATAGGCAGCAAAATAGCCTCACTAACGCCCCCTGCAGAGTTGAACCATTTTAAACCATGAATAAGAGTCTCAGAATATATTCCCTGAAGTTTTAAACAAAGCATTGGTGAGTAGCGCAACTTCTTATGAGCGTAATAACTGCTGCGCTCAAAACTTGTTTCAGAAACCTGGAAAAAAATATAATTGGCTCGCTTCTAGCAATGAAGTAAAAGGGATTAAAATAACCAAACTATAATCAGGAACAAAAATGATATTATGTAATTATATGGATATCGAATCATGTATTGTGACAGATTATGTGAATAAGTCTCTTTGGCATTGTTGCACAGTATGGTTTTTATCTAATACCCACAAAACTCATAACATGAAGAAGGTTCAGCTGCAACTTACATTTATTTATTTCTTGATTTACAAAAATTATTCAACTGAATTTTAATGTTATGAAATAAAATGTTACCTTGAAAGTGATAGAAAGGTTGTCAACATAAAACCCAAAGTGAAGAGAGTGTCCTTTATGATGTTCTAATTGCTCGTCATTCCATTCTTCATCCCAAGGCGCAGGTAAAACTGAAGAAACGTAAGACCATGCCCAGCCAGTCCAAGATTCTGCATTTTCTTGATTTTCTAGAATAAAAATCTGATTGAATGTATTCAGATAAGTAATACACCTATAGTGCTCTCTGTAAAGTATGTAGCATATAAAAAACAGTTTTTAGTTAGAGTGTTGAAAAATTATTACTTAGTTGGTGATTGATTGTGCATGTCCGATACCTGAAAATCTATTTTGACACATGTTATCTGAATACTGGTATGCCGGAAATTTGAAAAAAAAATAGAGTATAATGGTAAGATGTAACAAAAAATCATTTGAAAAAGTTGTGTAGAATTCAATAAAGAAATCAAATATACATAGATAACATCTTTACCAATATGTACTTAGTGAAAAATGAACCAAAAAAGTTAGGGACTACCAAACCCTTGCACACACACTACTTTCTAGTATAGTACAACTTCCGCTTAAATCATTTTAGTGATTGATTTTTGTTGAAACCAGGATAAAAAATTCTAATCTCACCTCTTGATTCTGGTGAGACACTGGTGCTATCAACAGAAACATCCCGTTCAGGCTTTAGCTGTTTTTGCTGCAGAGCATACAAAAGCATCAACAGACGCATAAGCATTGGCACTTGTTGTTCAGTCATACTGAATTCCATACTGGAAAAATAAAAACACTACTGTGACTAAAATTAAAGCCAATGTTAAACCATACAATATAAATGGCAAAGCATATTTCAATTAAATAGAATAGACTTTAATGCTTTGAAAAGATGGGTTTAATTTTTTTGCTGATAGTAGCAAATAACACTAAATCTGGCATGATCCATAGAGCCATTTGTAGTTTATATACTCACTTGTTGCAGAATATATCAAGCCTTGTTGTAGAAGCACGGCTAGCTGTCGCAGAATGGTAATGTTTAAGTAAATGCATAGTCATTGAGCATCTGTATAGCATGGGTTCTTGGTACACTTCAATTTTTCCAGAAGCATTTCTTTTATCTAGACACAGAGTCAAATCATTGACAGTAATAACTTTTCGAAGAATTACTTCAGCAGGTGACAGGTCTGCAAAATTAAATTGCATTGAAATATTAATAAATTTAAGCACGTCTATAACTAAAATACATTGATTCAATCTTTTTGACTAATCAATTCTTCAAAGTTTCGAATAGTGTAACCAAGTCAAAGATATTTACCTGTATATGCAGACTCCCATTTGCTATTTGCAGACTCAAATTTTAAAAGTTTGACATTCATAGAAAGCACGATATCTTCCTCAACATATTTTAGAATTACATTATTGCAGTATATTCTGATATTGCTGACTATTTTATTGATAAGAAGTTGAACATAGCCTTGTGGAGCTTCGATTTCTTTCCTAAAATAATGAAATTTTTAAAATAAAGATACCTAGGAAAGTAATTGTGTATATGGCAAAAAATTACAAAATCAAACAATAATAATGAGAACAAACTTTCTCCATCAAACATTGATTGTACAAATTATCTTATTCAAAGATTATATCTAAATGATTCAATAAAATTTTAACTCTATTAATAAAATATTACTTGTGGAGAGAAATACATTCTAAAACTTCTTATAGTGTTCAACAGTTTAGTGATCAAAATTTGAGATATTTACCCATGGCTAGTAGGTTTCTTTATTTTTTCTTTCTGCAAGTTTTCAGTCTTCGTAGCACCATCCCTTCCTTTTAAATTTAAAATACATTCTGAAAAAACAAATATACTTATTTTTTAGAGTAATTTTATGTTGTATAGATATACCTATGGTATTTATAGTAATTGTAATGGGTTCCGATGCTAACTTTGTCCATGGTACATGTATCAAAAGTTCTCTTATACTGCCTGACACAAAACTAAATGGTAACTGCAACTCCTGCTCTAGCACATGTAAATTCAGCTCAAGATTATGAAAAGATGCATCTCCACCCCACAAGGACACCTGAAAATTATTGTTCTTATTAAACATTAATATATGAATGACTCGAAATACTTACCTGGGAATCTTCCAATTTAAAATTGTTTATATATCGATTGACATAACTCAATAGAATAGGAGTGATATAGGATTCCAGTTTGAACATTTCAAGATTTGAAGGTAAGGCTGAAATGAATGGATGAAGTTTGAACAATGAGGTTATTATCATTAAAACTCACCGGCTTGGCATATTTTGTCCGGTTAATATGGGTTTAAATTAAACTAAGGGGAATTTGTTAATCTGATAAGAGCAAATAATGTGTTGCTGGCATATTTTGGACTAATTGATGATAAAAACGAAACTTGAAATTCGGCTGACAGATTTTTAAAGAGCTTTGACAGTTTTGACATTGACACTGACACTATTGACACTGACAGCTGACATTTGACTAGGCGGTTCGCGGTGTTGCCAATAGAAAATCATTAGTCACCAAAACTACCAAAACCAAACAAACAATCTGAAAATGTCAACAAACAATAACAATATTTAGAATTTTAGAATAAAAGGTTATCCTGGAAAAAATTGAATTAAATGTGTGTAATACTTATAAACTCGTGTACTTTAATGTCTCATTAGTAAGATGATCGAGTATTCGAGTGCGTAACCCTAGTTCTAGGAGTGAGTGGTGAAAAATCATTGAAAAATATTGTTAATTAAGAAAAGGGTTAAGGGATAGACAAAAGAAGGTCTTTACTATTTTCCTGCGTGAGTTGAAAATTACATACTTTTAATAATAATGGAGTTAAAGCTTTCATCTTTATAAAACGAAACTTGTGATATGGTAGAATAAATGTGAAATGGGCACCTGGCAGTCAAGGTCTCCTCTGAAACATAAAACTTTGATAAAACCATTCATAGTTGTTGATAAAGCTTCACCTATTGTTTATATCTAGGAAATTAATATAAAAATTCTTTATAATTGCAATTAAGTATTCCTAAAACCAAATCATTAAGAAATGTCCCCTATAAATTTTAGCAAAGGCAAAAAAGCATAGGTATGCAATTTAGCATGAAATTAGTTTTGTGAAATATAAGATATCTACCTATTAAGACAATTTATAATTTTCCCCAAACAGAACGTGAAATAGTTAACCACTTATGTAGAGATTCATTTTTCCGAAGACCTACTTGAAATATGTATCATTTTCCACTGTAAACTAGTACACAAAATTAGGTATTTCATACAGTTTCCTCTTTCTGTAATTGGTGCGATTACCTATAGTGAAAAAAATTATTTCTTTGTTTTTTTTGTAAATTTTTGCAAAACTAGTGAAGGATTCGTTTTACAGTCAATAGAACTTTTGTAGAGAATTATTGAACCCACAAAACGGTTTCAAAAAAGAGACCATTTTTCAAAAATTCGTAATTTATACAAATCTGAAACTGGACAAACACTATTTAGGAAACTGATAGATACTAAAATTTGGTTCAACTCTGCGCAAGATGTTTTCTGTCTGATGTGTAGTTTTTGCACAATTGCGTTATACACAATTCAAGGGTTTATCTTGCAAAATGCGCAGATTTAAGGGAAGTCATCATATTTAAATTCTGTTAACGGCATCTGGAAGTAAAGATCAAACACTACAATTTGTATATTTTGGATTTTCATCTGTTATTCATTAATTTCAACGTACCTCGTATGACGTCCTGATCTAACTTAACATTTCATTCAAATGTACCAAATTCATTTCACCACTTTTATTCTCCTATCAGCACAATTTGTAGACAAGCTAATGAATTATGTAATGTAGACATTTTTTTCTTGAACATCAATCAATTTATAGGACATCTACATATGACATTACCTAATTAACTGATTCACCTTTTCAACATAAATTATGTTCTTCCTGTAAACAGGTTTAACCCGCTGGATGTAATAAATGAATAAATAAATAAAAATTGTTATACATTAGTATTGTTATTATTATTTATATTATATATTGTAAATTTGTATATTAGGATTCCAGATTCCTGTTTTATAAAGATCTATCTATCTTTCTATCTAATTTTTCGAAGGACATTGAGTATGTGCTAAGCTCTCACTGCTCTGTTTGTAACCTTTGGTGTAGTAACACCAACTGATATTTGAACACTTGATTCAATCACCAAGTCATCATCTTCAAGAGGTAAGATTAAATTAAATCTACAAACAGATGTGTCCTTATTTATACCCATTAGATAACTCTGCTAGATACTTGTGCAAAAGCACATGATAGAACAGTACCACATTCAATTTTCAGTAAGTAGTGGTAGTTTAATCAGATAATATTTCGAATTTGAAACCTTTACAAATTGTCGGTTGTTTCCTTATTGCATAACGGGGTTCAATTATCTTAAATTAATATCACAATATTGCCTTATTGGTTGTTACCATTTACCACATGATATGCTAATACCTAAACTGTTTGTACACTTGTTATTTTGTATTTTATGGTGAATAAAGACGAATTATTATTATTATTAATATATATTGGGAATATGTAATTGTAGTTGTTACCACATGATGTGACTAGCATATCCATTCAATTTAAGATTTACCTAATTAGCAGATAGGGCAATGGTGTAAAATTAATTTAAGACAATTAAGACGCGCGTATCTAGCAGAGGTATCTAATGGGTATAAATAAGGACAACTCTATATGTAGATTTAGTATAATCTTCCACCTTGAAGATGATCCTTGAAGATGATCATTTGGTGATTGAAACACATATCAAGATGTTAAAAATAGAGGTTTGGTGTTGGGTATATTTATATGATAAACCTGCAAAAAAATATGAAAGTGTCGCAGTACCTTAGAATGTTTTACTCCTATGGAAAATATATTTCAGGTATTTTGAATTTGTGTGATTTGAATATCGTAACTACATTTTTTCCAATATTACAATTTCAACAAATTAGTAAAATTTACAATTTATTTAAACTTTTTTTTTATTGCAGATATTATTTGTTGGGTTTGCTTTCCACTGGTATGATGATGTAAGGTGGATGAGATTAAATTCATAATAATAATAATAATAATTTTTATTGGTCTTATGAATATATACTTCGTGTAGCAGTAGTCCATGAAACAGAGCAGTTTTCCTTCAGTCCATAATAACAAAATAAAATTTTTATTCTGAGAACAAGTATTAAGTGGAACTTCCGTAGTAATAATGGGGAATCAGCTTGTAGGGATTGCCCCATCACAAATTTTTCCTGTTGATAAATATCTTACTGATCTTCCAGATGTGAAATTTGATACAAGGTAAATCAATGTTCTATATTTCATTGAATACGTTTATTGATATTTTGCCATATTTTAGTTTGGGTAGCACAAGATTTCTGAAAGTAGCCAGAGGTGAATCACAAGAAGGTTTGATAGTTGTAAAAGTGTTTGCCATACATGATCCGTCACTACATCTGGTACCATACAAAGATCATCTAGAAGAAGTTAGAAAAAAGTTGAGTTCTGCTGTAAACTGCATTCCTTACCAGAGAATAATATTAACAGAGAAAGCTGGCATAATTATGAGAGAATATGTGAAGTATACACTCTATGATAGACTGAGTACTCGACCTTTTTTAACCAACATTGAAAAACGTTGGATTACATTTCAAATTTTGTATGCCCTCCACCAGTGCCATAAGGTAGGGGTATGTCATGGTGACATAAAGTTGGAAAACATCACTGTCACGTCTTGGAACTGGGTGTTGCTTGTTGATTTTGCTTCTTTCAAACCAGTTTTTGTCCCTGCAGATAATCCTGCAGATTATTCGTACTTTTTTGATACTTCAAGAAGGAGGGTGTGCTATATTGCTCCTGAGAGGTTTTTTTATGCTAACACAACTAGTATTGATACCAGCACTTTGATTGCAGAAGCCATGTATAACACTGGGGTCTTGACTCCAGCTATGGATATATTTTCAGCTGGGTAAGTTATAGCTTGAGTTTATTTCAAAAGACCATTCTTTACATATGCAAATGAGTTTCGTTTATTTATATGTATTACAGAAATTAATCGGTATAATTCTATTGACTTGAATACACCAACACCAAAAGTCCTTAGATCACTGACTCAACCAAGATTATATAGAACAGGGCTAGAAATTATTTTTTTTCATATAGTTCTCTAAGGGTATGGTCTGTATATTGCCGAACATTGAGATTGGTAAATAGTGGTTTCTGAGCAACCGGCTGCACATATATGGACCCCTTGTCACTTGTCTTCAGTCAACAATATAAAATAAATTTGTTAAATGTATAATTTTTTCTTCAAAAAACAATTATATCCAAAGTTTCAAATCTGGCACTCAATAAAATGATTCCAATTGACAAATGACAAGCTGTTCCCGAGTTACTGACAAAAAAGTACGGTTGCTCTGGTGACAGATAAATCACCGAAGTTTCAGAAAATAGTCAACGAATTTTCAGGAATTTGTTATATACGGACCGCCAAATTACTAACCAGAGTAACCAATGATATATGCGAACCATACCCTAAATAAATTGTATTGAGTTGACCAATATTCTAAATCTTCAGAGATTTCTTATTTATAAAGTCAGACATCCTTTTTTTGTTTTCGAAATTATGCATGTCTATTTGAAGAATAGAGTTAGTTGCAATTTATTTTGATGTTGTACTTTGTTATTGTTATATTCAATATTTCAATAAATTTTTCTAGCGTACTGATGTGTACTTCTCTAAATAATTGACTCCATTCTTCAAATATATTACTATTTTTATTTCTATGTATTACATTTAATTGAATAAACTCTTTCATTTATTACTATAGTTACTGTTTCATTTCAGTGGTTAAAATCCCGCCTGTCAGACTAGGTTTTGATCTGTCAATTGAAACTGTTATTATATTCATCTCTAGGCTAGAACAAATTTATAATTTTTCCACATAAAATAAAATAATTAATTAATTAATAGATGAACATTTTTTTTAATATAATTGACGCATTTCTTTTAAAGCCTCTAAGATTATCACATTTTTTTACAGAATCAGGTAATTCATTGTATTGTGTCAGTCTTTTATAAAAGAGGATTTTCTTACCAAAACCAGTACCGAATTCATCTCAATGAAAATTTTATCTAGATCTTGTGTTATATACGTGAATATTCCTAACAAGCCTGCGATTACTCAGAAGGTGTTGGGGTACCAATTGATTAATCATTTTAAAATATAAATAACATTAATAGTTGGGCAGAACTAAAACAAATGTGTTGCAAAAATTGTTTTATATATAGCCCAGGGTCATAAAATCGGGTTTTTAGGCGAAAATGAGATTTTTTCTTCATACAAGCATGTGTCCCAACAGTTTTTTTTAAATCAGTTTTTATTCATTACCGAAAAAACTTTTGGCTGAGTTTGATAAAATTTGGCATGCTTATTTGCTTTGTTTACTTCAAATAAAATTATCAAATAAAAAACACATTTTTTTCTAAAAACTGTTATACTCTATTTTGAAAACGAAGCAAGTTAAGACATATTCTTATATGAGAAAATAATCTTATTTTCGACTTAAAAAAAACGACACCGAATGTTTAACCCTGGGTCACCCTGTATAGTAAGTTTAGCACAGGAAGTTAGGGTTTGACATACGTCCTAACATATTGATTTTTTTGCCATTTTATTTCTGATATATTCACAATGTTCAGAAATAGTTGAATATTCGTCTATAACAACCAAAATTTTTGAAATTATTTACAATTTCCAATTTTTCATTATTTATGTTCATATTCAAATTCGTGTTCATAACTTTTTTTTATATTTATATTGAGCTGGAAATAATTGTTTAACCATTGAAGCACTTTACTGAGTTCGTTATTTATTATGTTAATTATTTCATTAATACTGTCAATACAATACAGAACATTTTTCACTATATCATTTATGTACATTATAAAAAGTTAGGGGCCAAGCACTCCCTCTCGCTTGAAGTTTCAGTATATTTTGTAAATTGTGTGTGACCATTCATATATTTCTCAAACCATTGTAAAATTACTTTATCAAATCCATACTTTTCTAACTTAAGTTGAAGTAACTTTGTGTTTATTCTTTCAGAGGCACGTTTGAGTTTAAGAAGAGAACACATGAATGGTAACAGAAAATAAATGCACCTAAAAAAAAATACAATTTTGTTGTTTTGTAATATTGTTACTAAAAAGACAATCACAAAACTATTTGATTGAATAGAATAGAATATAATTTTGATTTTTGTTCGAAAATATGAATAGAATATTCATAAACTCTGTTGTGGAATCATCTGCGGCTGAAAGACAAACTTTAGTCTCTATTCAATTGTTCAAGATAACCTCTTGGGAGGTATTCATGTTGAAAAGGGAAACATTCTCTTTAGGGAAGTAGTTGTTTTTTGTTAGATATTACAAAAAATCACATTTTTCAATTTTCATGGAGAATGTTCCCCTTTTCTACAGGAATATAATTTATTTAACCACGTTATGCATAGATATAGATCTGTAGCAGGTTAAAATAGCAAAGCATTCAATATTATGTGGTTTTTATGATGTCATTATTTAATTTACATACATCAATGATATTATGTAATTTCAGATGTGCTCTGTTGGAACTTTGGAATGAACTGCATGTTCCTTTTGAATACTCCCAACTTCTGTCTTACTGCTCTGGTAAATACTCCCCCGACAAGCATTTGGACAAACTGGAAGACCCAAACCTGAAGTCCCTTATTTCGAATATGATAAATAAAGACCCACAACAGAGGAAATCGGCTGAGGACTACCTTGCAGAATACCGCGGTACTTTGTTTCCAGAGTATTTCTTTTCATTTCTACAGTCTTATATGCTGATATTCTCGTCTAGTCCTATTTTGACAGCCGATGAAAAGATAATGCGCTTGAAGAGTGATATAGTGGAAATCTTCAAATTTCTTGGCCCATTGACAAAACTTGATGAAGATCAAGAGGATGAAGAAGATCAAGTTTCAGAAAAACCGGATAAATGGGAGTGCGAGGGACTAGTCATCATACTATCATTGGTGACTTCCTGCGTCAGGGGCTTGCATGATTGCTCTTCTAAACTTCATAGTCTTGAAATTATGCTTGAACTTGCTTCTCATGCTAGCAGTGAGACAGTATTAGATAGAATACTACCGTACATGGTAAGTCATGGTACTTATTATTAATACATATATGTATGTTATTAGAAATGAGAGATCAATTTTATCAGGGTAGGTTACTAATTTGTTCTTTCATGAATTCAAGTATTTTATTTACATAGATTATCAATACTGTTGGTACTAAACGTTTCAAATATTACATAATTATTACACTTCACATTAATAGTAATAATATTTATTTCACATGTTGAAAAATATAAAATAATCACAAGAAACATTTACTTAAAGTAACAAGAAAGAAGTCAGTGTAAAAATAAAAAATTGATGAACAAAACATATAAAGGTAAATAACAGTTGTTTATCAAGGAAGGTTATTGAAACTCATCAATGGTGTAGCAATTTTTTTCTATAACATATTTATTCAATTTTCTTTTGAACATGGAGATATTCAGTGAATCCTTGATAAAAACATCTAACTTGTTATATAGTGGAAATTTGGTATCAGCAAACCTCTAGCTCTAGTTGGATATGGATGGTCTTGTTGATTTGCCTTACATTTTTCTTAATTTTTATAAAAAAAACGTATAGACACATCTCATTCATATATAGACCAGCAACCGTGAGTATTTCTAGTTCTCTAAAAGATTTTCTGCTTGTCTGAGTAATTTGGCAATTATTCTGGCCAGAATGAATATGCTTTCAGCAGACTAGCTCATCCACCAGTTCAAGATTCCATTGCACAAGTGACATCCAATAGTTGCATAATACAGATTCAACAGAACCTCCTTTCCACAATGATTTATCATAAAGCTCAATGCATAACACTTCTTTCGCAGTTTATCGCATATTGATTCAGGGACTCCAAGCAAGCGTATGCTCTAGAATTAGAATTAGCATTTTTGTTACAATAAAGCTGTTTAGGTGCTATTATTTTGCATGAAACCATATTGGTATAACTAAAGTTAATTTCTAAGGAGGAATGAAAGTAACTGATTTTTAATATTCATTTGGACAACTTTGATATTCTAAAAGTCTTAATTCTATATAATTCTAATAGTTATGAGAGTCTCCTTTTTTTAAGATTGGGGTAACAAGCTCAGACTTTAATTTTTCAGGGTATACATCTTGTTCTGTTTGTAGAGAGATATATCTTGTAGATCAGAGGGTAATTTGAATCTTCCATGTCTTTTTTCGTTTTTTTAGAAGATTATTTGAGACATGATCATATACGCTGGCATTAGAATTTTTCAATTTTCTGAACAGCTCAAAAATATCATATTCATTGATTGGATGGAAAAAAATTGAGTTTGGTCAAAGTGCAACTATATTTTCCATAAAATTGAAAATCTTATAAATATTCGTTTAGTACAAAGTATTACGATAATTTTAAAGTTATCCTGTTAGTGGGTGTGCTTCTGTTTGAATAATTAAGTGTTTTTCTTCATGTGTTCTGTTTAACTTTCAGATGCATTTAGCTCATGACAATTCTACTAGAGTGAAAATAACAGCGATTGAGACCATCACTAAATGTTTAGATTTGATCAGCAACATTCCTAGATCTGAAGCTAACATATTTCCAGAGTATATTCTTCCCGAACTAGCTCCCTTAGCTACTGATCCAAGTACTTGTGTCAGAGCATCATATGCTAAACATATTGCAACACTCGCTGAAATATCACTCAGGTAAGTTTACCGGAAAAATACATTGACAATATATCTTTTTTCATGAATTTGAACCGAATTAAAAAAAGTGGAGTATTTCAACTTCGTCTAAATTATTCGTTTCATATCTTCTTTCGTTTTAAATAATTGAGTTTTTGTTTTTTTTTTCAAATCACAGATGCCATCAATCAATACTTATAGTAATATTTATTATAATTGTTTTTTCGTTTAAAGCATCTATTATTATAACCATAGGTACCTGGAACAAATTCAAAATGACTGGTACGACAATAACAATACAGATAAACAGAACGAAGAACATACATTCAACTATGAGTTGGAACTGCAGGCGCTCCATGAAATGGTGTCTCATACTGTCAGTGCTCTTCTCACTGATACCCAGTCGATAGTGAAACAGACATTAATGAACAGCAGTATCATAAAACTTTGTGTCTTCTTTGGTCAGACTAAAGGTAAGTAACAGTTCACAACTCATATTTTCTTTTGCTTTGATTTATTTTTCGTAGATTATTCTAATCACATTTGTTCATTCTTTGGAAATGTTTATCTTTTTTTTATTGATTTAGTAGATGAATAGCTCAGCTAAACTTCATCAGGAAAAGTGAATGCCATATATTATTGTATTGATATGCTAGCTGGTATAACAAAAGTTGCAGTTATCAATATTATTGTTATGATGAGAAAAAGAAATTAAACTTTCTACGTCTTTATATTTGTAACAATAATCTATTATAATATCATTATTGTTACGAATATAATTGGTATAAAAACGGAAAGTTTTATTTCTTGTTCTCATGATGATTTCCCACCACATCAATAATTTATTTATTTCATTATACAGGGTTGTTATATGGAACATAATGTATCAATAAATGGCAAGAATTTTCGTTTTTGAAGAAGTGAAGAATTTTCGAAAAAAAGTTTTCTTTCATTTTGTTTTGTTTTGTCATCTACTTCCCATTTCATTTATCGCTTCCGCAACACCCTGTATATTAGTATATATTTCATTCATTATTATTAGTACGTCTAATTAATTAAGATAACATCTCAAATTTTCTACACATTTACAAATTGTGTCAGTTTAACAGAATAATCCTCCCTTTCCGCCACTGAATTTTATATATTATATTTTTCAGCAAATGATGTTCTGCTCTCTCACATGATAACTTTTTTGAATGACAAGGAGGACAAGGAAGTGCGTGGCGCCTTCTTCGATTGTATCGTTGGTGTCGTATCCTACATAGGATGGCATTGTGCAACTATTCTGATTCCTCTTTTACTACAGGTATGTTTACAGAATGGCATGTGTTTTTCTTCAATCACTTGTTTACAGGGTTTAACAGATTCTTCGGAATTTGTCATTAAAAGGAGCATAGATGCCATGACTTCCTTAACACATTTGGGCCTCATCTCCAAACCTGCACTATGTGAACTGATAACTGAGTGTTCCTATTTCCTTGTGCATCCAAATATGTGGATAAGACATGCTCTTGTGGGGTTTATTTCTTCAGCATCAAAATCATTGCAACCACTGGATGTACAATGCAAGATATTTCCCAGATTGAGGGTTTATATGAAACATTCGTTACTTGAGATAGATGAGTGAGTAGGATGTTTTGGCGAGATATTTATACACAAATTTTAAAAACATAAACAGAATTTTGTGAAACTCTAATTTAAACAATTTTGTTGAATCGGAATATAAAAAATAAATAGGTTGGTTTCGTTCATTAAAGGTGAGTTAACGTAGTACTTACTCAACCTTTGAGTCAAAAGTTTTATTGCTTTAACCACGGCAATATCTGTAAAGTGAGTCAATTGTACCCAGACTGTACTCATGCACGCTTGATCGTACACACAGGTATCTCAGCCGTCCGAATGCTGGAAAATTAGCAATTGTTACATTCTGAGAGTAAAGTCAGACAATCTGCTCATAGTCCGAGAGCCAGAGGCAAAAAATGTAATAGTTGATCAAAGTAATTTTGAACACAAACATACTGTGGTCAGTCAAGTGAAACTGAACTGAGAGAAAAGTTGTCCTACCTATCGAGGTGATAACATGAATTTACTAAGGCTAAAAGTTGTTCCATATTGCATATAAATGAAAGTTACGTCACTCTATCAGTTGAATGTGAGGACAGATTTTACTGCTAAACATTCTGCTTTTTTGCTTGCTTGTCGTTGAATTTTAGGAAAAATCTCATGATTTTCCAGAAACCCCTAAATATCAATTTTTAACGAAATCTAATCATAATCACAAAACTTTTTTGCTATTTTGAAACTGTCATCCTAAGTTCTGAAATTTTGATGAAAAAACGTGGATTGACAGCAAAATCAATGCTAACTACTTCAACAAGTCAAAGAGGCAAAAGACATAATACACAAATAAACATACATAACTATGAAAATGTTATTTGAAAACGTGATCTCTGACCCCAAAAATCCCCTAAATCAATTTTTAATGTTTTATGTTTTAGTGTACTGCTTTTTTATTACAAACCTCAAAAACTGAAAGCAAGAAAGATTTTAAACATTCGGAAATTGAAAAATAATATTTCATTTTTATCATACCTCAATTTCAATATTTTCGTAAGAAAATCGTCTGAGCAAAGTACTACGTTTAACTAGACATGTTTGATTTCAGTTTGAGACTTGAGTCAAGTTAGTTCAGTATGCACCAATCATATTTTTCAGAAGGTTCAATTGAAGGGTTTTTCCTTTTGATAATAACAAGAATTTTAAAATTGTTGGATTTTCAAGAAGTAAAAAGTAATTTTTTAGTCATGCTTTGTTGATGGATTCTCTTGTGACCCCCATTCCAAGAAATGTGTACGACAGTGTTGTCTGTAATGAAGAAATTGAAGCCATTTTGGAAGTGATGAAAGAAAGAATGTTTGTAAGAGATTGTGTTAATACAGGAAAAGTTCCAAATACTGACCTTTACCGGGATACTCAAACTAAAGTTAAAAGTGTAAGTCTATATATTTTCCAATATAATTTTCAGCACTGAGTTGAAAATTTTCAGTTGTTTCGAAGACTAGAAGCAAATGGGATGAATGAGAGCATAGAAAACTATTTTTTGAAAATGGGTCACCTTTTGAAAAAAACCAACAAATACCGAAAGGCAAAGCAAAACAAGCAGCCTGAAGGAAAAATCGAACTTAGCTCAGACATCTGCTTTGCCAAAAGCCACGTAATATTATTGGATGAAACTCAAAAAGGAGACTTTATGTCAAACAGGTAAATCTCAAAAGTTTATCCATAAGCTTCAAACTTACCACTCGTGTTGTACAATTTTGACTAATCCAACTAACTCCCTATTGAATCCAGAATACTGCACAGAACTAACACCTCTGGATCATTAGAAACCAACGTTAATTCTGAGTGGAATTATAGTTCAGAAGTGTTGACAAGGCAGTCAGAAAGTACGAATTCGGGAGGCCCTCCATCAAGAGCCACATCTAGCAGACCCTCTTCACCTCATCCTGAAGGAAATAATCAGTGCAATAGTACTGAGCCTTCATCGAATGTCAGTTTACCTGAGCGGTCTTTTATACAGTGTGAGTTGTCTTTTAGTTCTTTGATGCTGTCCATCCTGTATGATTGATGTACTTTATTGATGCTAAGATATGATGCGGTATTTATTCTGGTTACATATTGAGAATAGTATATTCTGTAAGGTTAGAATGAAAATTCGATGCTAGTGGAAAGTTCCAAGTGTGGGCCGATAGGCGAACGCGAAGATGGTTAAAAATAATAATATATAAAATACACTCAACAAAGTTTACACAAAAAATATAAATTTAATTAAAAAAAAAGAAAGAAAAATTATTTGCTCCTACTTTGATCTGAACTCGCGACCTTGCGACTCTTAGCCCAACACTCTATCATCTTCGCTACGGCTGTATACAAATTGAGCGCAAACTACACTGTGTTATAATTTGGCTGATTGAAAATTCAAATAAAAATGATTGATCATTGCTAGTCTCTGAGTGGCATGTTTTCACATTCCAGTTCTGAATCACTCAATGAATTATTTAAGATAGATAAGTTACTTAAAAACTCTAATAAATATCAACGATCTTGTCAATCTTTGATGACAGTCTCTAGATCAGGATTGAAATACATTTAAATTGCTTTGCGACAGAGGTGTTGTAGAATATTTCTTCAATCTCAAAAGAGAGAATATCAGTATTTCGTTATTTAATTTGATTTCAGAATTGACAAATTCTGCGATGATCGTGGAGAAACATTTTTATAACATTTAAAATATAGGCATATTCTGAAAAAAAATATTTTGAAATCATTTCACATCAAGTCTAGGTAGTTATTCAAGCACTCATCAATAAAAATGAACCTGTTGTTAAGAAAGTATATTTAAATTTAATGTTCAAATGGATTTTCTTGAAAATGTTATATTATCAAGTAAAAGGTTGTATACAGTGTTTGTTAGTCAAATGTTTGGACCCGCCCATTTTTCTCAGTTAATATTAGAAATATCGAAAAAAAGGTTTGGTGAAAGTTGAAGAGTATTTCACTCTGCACCTTTTTTTTTCAGTATCCCTAGAAAGCTTGTTTATTTCTTGTTTCAGTAATACTTATATAATTTCAACTCTCCCAATCGATACAGTCTGTTTCGTAATTTTTTGAACACCTCTGTAATTTACCTACCTATTGCTTGATTTGTTCAAAAATGTACTCAGTTGGGGAATGTATCCAGACCGATATTCTAGCAATATGGAAATTTGAATCAGACAGTGGCGTACGTAAGTTTCCATTCAAAAGTTTTTAAATGCTACATTAACAGTTGTTTCATCAAGAAACTGAAACTAATCCATTAATAGTTGAACAAATATTTAATTTGAAAGTACTACAATCGAGTGGCCAGCACACAATCCTCATCTTACACTACTTGACTTTTTTCTATAAAATCGTATCAAAAGTATGATCTATATCGACAGACAAATGGACAAATGGATTTAATACACTAAATATGTTTAAAAACGAAATATGTTTTTTCTTTTTATATCAAATATTTCTTCAACTATTATTGGACTAATTCCAGTTTTTGATACTCAAAATTCCCAAAAATAGTAAGTGGAATTTCTTAATAAAACAATACTAAACATGACATATGGTTCCATTTAAAAACATTGCCGATGACGTCACTTCTCCACCAATGAAATCCCCTTCAACTTTTTTCAATAGTAGTTCTAATATTATCTGAGAAAATTTGGGTCCATACATTTCCAGGTTGATTCCTTTTCACTAGGGAAGTATTATCATCCATTTTGCCCAATATCTAATCCTTGAGAAATTCTATATTTCACTTCAAACAAGTTTGATATACTGTTGTTAGCTACAGAAACTTTGAGTTAATATTTTCGGTAATTTTTTTATAGATCGAAAATCAAATTGTTACAAGGAATTGGCAAACTTGAAAAGTCGACAGCAATCCCACTACTTCGAAGCACTTAGGTAATTTCATTTTATTTTCATTTTTGGATTGTTTTGAGTTTTACTGTCGATTTTCAGGAATAAGGAATGGGCTGAACAAGCGACATGGCGGCCCCAGTTGCCACCACCTGGTTGGCGATTAGGGGGAGTATTAGTAGGTCATCTTCACGACCACAAAGGACCTGTAATTAAGCTTTGTGCACTTCCTGATTCTCCTCTGTTTGCTAGCTCTTCCTCAGATGGCACAGTAAGGTATTGAACCGATTTATTTTTTCAAATTTTAATTTGAAATCGTAAATTTGCTGACAATTCAATAGAAATAGCCAATAGTAATGTTTTCTTCACTGATTGTACAGTCGCTGCAATAAAATATACATTATATTTACACAATAAATTGGCATAGAAATTGTCCTTCGTAAACTGTTAGTCAATGTCCCATATGTCATAAAACCACAATAATCCGTTTTGGAGGGACTTGGCTTTACTCCTGAAAAACCACCCCTTCGGTAAAAAAGACTGTTATCAAAAATGTATTAATTATAAAAAAAGAATATAATGTATTTCTAAAAAGAAAGTTATGTACTAATTTTTCTGCATAAGCTATTGTTTACAAGAAAATCGATGTAGAAATTTTGTCAAAATTCCCAATATGGATTAGCGCGCGATTTTGTTCATTTAAATTCCTTCACGCGCGGCCTATCGATAAAAAGTAATTGCTCGAATACTACTCAAGCTAGAATGAAAATACGAATTGGGTTTTGAAGGTGATGACAAATACTTACAGTCCTTGCCATTTTGTATTTTTATAAAGTATGTATAAGCATATAATAAAACATGTAAGTCTATGTTGAAAATATTCTCCATGAAAATTTAAAAATGAAAAAATGTTATTATTTTTTTCTGAAAATAGCGGCTAAAGTTTCTCTTTCAGCCGCAGATGATTCCACAACAGATTTTATGAATATTCTATACATATTTTCGGACAAAAATCATAATAAGTCTAATTATCCATTGATAATTCGTGTTTATAACTGCGTACAACCCTACAAAAAAAAAAGAAATGTGTTCAGACAGTTGAATCGTATTAGTTTGATGCACAAAAGGTAAAAAATAAAAATATTCCCTTTGAAAAAATTACTGGCATCTTGAAATTTGCTTTTAATAAATAATAATAGGGAAAATTAATTCAGTATTTTTTTCCTCGCATAAAATACTGTGACCGGCAGAAAGTCAGCATAAATTTTCACAAATATCTATACATGTAATCGCTTTTGCATAAAAATAAACCCCAAAAGTGCCGTTCACTTTTTCTTGTTTGGCGAGATATTTAAAAAAAAAATTAAATTATTTCTCAAACCACACTTGTTTGAAAAAGTATCTAAAAATGTTATTCGGAAAAGTTGTTCAGAAGGCCATTAAATAGCTAAGTATGTATTTTGAGAAAGATCTGAAATAAAAAAATCAAAATCGATATTCTTCCACAAAAAAAATATCCCGTCGACTTTTTTTTTAGATAAAAGTTCACCTGTAACTTTTTGTAGTACTTATTGAGTACAATGAAATTGTTGGTACACACATCCAATATCTCGTTTTTTTTTGAGATTTTGGTGCTTATATTTTTGGGATTTTATTTTTTCCCGCTCGGTTAATGAATTCGGAAAAACCAATTTGGAGGGTCAGTAGAGTTCTTCGTCAAGCGGTATTATGCAAAAAAAAATCCTGAGTTTTGCGTTAGTTCGTAAGATATATCGATCTTTCCGATTTCTTTAAATATTTCTTGCACTATTGATTAAATGAAAAACACGTATTAACATTTTTTGTAGGTTTTTCGAAAGAGATCAAAAAAGGTATTGTGTGAAATTTGGAAATTTGCAGCAGTTTCCAAATATTTGATATTTAAAAAATGTGAACTTTTATTTTTCGGAAAAATGAGTTATCTACCATTTTTCGGAAAAATGAGTTATCTACCATTTTTCGATCGTTTTTTCATAAAACGGTTCGTTAGAGATTTGTTCTTTCGAGATTTGTTCGTTCGTTCGAGCTCTACCTATTGCATATTTGAAATTCTAATTTCCTTCATCGGTCTAGCCACAACAATAGGTGCTAAAAAAAATTACATTTCTTGGAAAATTGCCAGCTGACATAATACTCCACCACCTCACAGCCAGCTATTTTTTTTCGTTGAAGTATTGTGTCGACTATCATTTAACTAATTTTCAATCAGGAGGAAATTTTTACGTGAATAGGAGACTGCTACTGCTCCATCCACCCACGGACGTTCACGATGCTTACGTTCTGACGTTCACGATGCTTACGTTCTGACGTTCACGATGCTTAATTTCACAACTCTCTGAAGCATTTCACAAGTTATCGTCCAGGAGGAAATGACTGACTGAAATCAGCACCTGGCTTGTAGACCATGTGTTCAGCTGCTTCATAAGAGGTCACTGAAATATCTTTAGGACATTATAATTTCAATACTGATTAATAATAATTTTAATTCGAATTTTTCAGTAGAACAAAAAATTTATTTTATTTTTGACATAACATGAACTTTTATGTTTGATTCCATATAATGATTATATATTAAACTATAATCTCTGAAATGTTCTTTAGGTTATGGGATTGCACGAAAATAGAAGGTAAAAACATAGCAAATCGCGCAAAGCAACATTATAAACTGGGTGAAGGAATAAGGATTACAGGAACAGCAGTATGTGACGGGGGTCAATCTCTAGGAGTGACTTACCAGAACGGGTTCGTCAATATACTCAGAGTTGACCCGAGCAGTAATAAGTTTGTATAAATGAGATATAAAAAAAAATTGAGTTTGATTGAATCTCTTTCAGAATGACTGTATTGCAGTCCCGTCAAGTGGACGATGATGATGTTTACGCTGTGGATGTTCAGTGCATGGAATCAGGGTCGCAGAGTGTCCTTGTTTATGCAACTGCCCACGGAGACTTGGTTGGTTGGGATCTCCGAGCTCCTGATACAGCTTTCAGGTTAGAAAACGGATTGAAAAGGAGCATCCTTACTACTTTCTGCTTGGATTCCCAACAGAATTGGCTGTTGCTGGGGACGAATAATGGGAACCATATTGCTTGGGATATGAGATTTCAGCTGCCCATAATGACTTTCGATCATCCGTCAGGTTGTTTAAAATAAAATTATATAGTGTGATTGAAACTCATTTGGAAACTTGCTATTTTAGGCAACGTAAATATCAAGAAGGTAGTCAGCCATCCGACAGAACAATCTTGGGTATTGTCTAGTGTTCAAGGAAACAATGAAATATCCATGTGGAATATTGAAACTGGTTTCAGGGAAAAGGTTTTGTGGGGAAGCACTTCGCCTCCATTGGTCAAACAGGTTAGTAATAACAAAAAATAATAAAATAATTGTTGAAGGTTTTTTTCAAAAATATATAACCTACCAAAGGAGTGGAAATTTTGAATCTAGAAAAAAAAACGAAAAAAACCGAAAAACAAAAAACCTTACATTTTGCGAGGAGTGATTATTTTGTCTGATCTAACCAGAACAAACTGACATAACGTAGATATTTGAGTGCGTGGAAATTTAATATATATATATATATATTTTTGCGAGGAGTACTTATTTAGTCTGATCTAACCAGAATAAACTAACCTTACGTAGACATTTTAGTGTGTGGAAATTTAACACATACATTTTGCGAGGAGTAATTATTTTGGATCTAACCAGAACGAACAAACCTTATGTAGGCATTTGAGTGTGTGGAAATTTTATTATTGTTAATGGGTTTTTTTTTTCGTTTTTTTTCCTGTTTTTTTTTCGTTTCTTTTCCTGTCTTTTTTTTCGTTTTTATTTTCCGGGGGTATTTTTACAGTTTACCAACCTTTTTGGTATGCAAAAAAAATCCTTGATCAAAATAGTGAATAGGTACGTTATTAGGGTGGCAGAAACAACACTTATTCATGTTCAATAATCATGAAAAATGTTTGATTTTCTATGTATTACCGAATTTGGTCCTTTTGATGAATTATCACTCAATTTTTACCTGAGTTATCTGAATATAGTTTTTTATTTTTTTATTTAGAGTACAACCAACAGTGTTTGTGCTATGTTTGCTGGTTGCATTGATCGCTCACCTTTCATACTGTCTGGTGGAACAGACCATAGACTGAGATTCTGGGATCTGGAGAGCCCATCTGAATCATATTTAGCCATACCAGCTGCCACTGATCCTCCAGGAACGTCTTTGAGCTACACAAGTCGACTTATTGATGGTAATGTTATTATTCCTATGTATAAAACTGTTTTGCACTAGTCAACATTTTTTTATGTTATCAGACAACATGTCATGTTGGTTTCTTGTATATATTTTTTCTGTTCTTTATGAAAGCCTGCAGGATTATTGCTGTTTATTATCACTATTATTTTCTCAAATTTTTTTTCAAGTTCTGGTTCCCACGAAAAACCAATCACACATGTCTGCATTTTTTTTATTTTTATTGTGTGTTGTTCTAAATCTTAGTGAATATTTTGTCATTCGTTATTCATATTTTTTCAGGTTCTCTTGTCACTTATGAAGAGCCTGGTCCAGTCAGACCTGATAAGAATGAAGAAGTTCCTAGGTCAGGCCCTGAACCTCCAATCAGTGGCCACAGAGACTGTATTACCGACATAATTATGTGTAAAGCATCACAGTGCTTCTTAGTTACATCATCTCGTGATGGAGTTATAAAAGTTTGGAAATAGATACTTACATTTTTTAGATTGTAAAAGACATATGTGATAGCTTAGGTTCTCTAACTAGCATAAATGCTGTACAGGGTCCTGAAATAATGTAGCAGAAACTGCTATTCAATGTGACTGACTACATTATTTGTTACGTCACACCACTTGGTACCTAAACAATACCTCTCTCTAAAATATACATATATTTTTTTATGTTTTTCAGCCTAAAGGAACTGTCATCTGCAAAATTGATAATACAAGAATCACTTTGGAATCTTCTAATTTGCTTGAGAAAGGAAATTCTTCTTTGAATCATCAACGAATTGAGCTTTCGAATTTGTGATACAATTAAGACTGAGTAGTGAATTTTACTCAAGACAGTAAAATAACAACAAATTTATAGGATAGGTGTCTAGTAGATAGATTGGTAACGTGATCTTTCTGTAAGGGCAGGTTATACAAAACTTGAAAGTCTTGATAAATAGAATAAAAAGTAAAAAAAGCTCTGAATATGATGAAACTCTTTTTTTTTATGAAATAATGTTTTCAATATATTGTAAAACCTCTTGGTCATGTCATTGACTTTTCACTTGAAGAAGTTAAATGTGCCATCAATGTCGAGTTTGTCATTGTAAACTTGATTGTAAAATGGAAATCGCAACAGATGCCTAATAGCTTCCCCAATAAGTAATGTTTCTCAAACTAATTGAGTATCTGTCACTGTCACAATAGTAATTTTAATTTTGAAATTTTGTTATTTTTGACAGCACAAAAAACATAAAAAATTCCATAATTCTTCAATAAACAATCAATTCATCAATCCATTTGGACTCGCAGGAGTTACAGGACGGTTATGGTTTCATTTCATTCGTCAGCGGCAAACTGACCCAATACCAATCTCACCATCAAGGCAGTTGTTTTTTGGCAACTTATGGTGCAAGAGATCAGTTTTTACGACAAAATGCCAATGCTTTGATTTTTCTACAGAATTTTGAGGAACAATATTATCCTAGTATTCATAAAATATTGTGTATTTTTGCAACATTGACAAAGTATTTGGTTGAGCTGTTTTTGATTTTATTGTAAAAAAAACTCCTTATTGACATCAATTTGATATTGCATGAGTACTTGTTTTAGCTTGACTAAAGCTAATTTAATCATGGGTTGTTTCATTTGGAAACTTTGCAGGAGAAACGTTCGGGTGATTTTTGGGTTTTGTACCACCTACATTTTGAGATATAGACCATCATGATCCCAGCAAGTCTTTGCATAGCTCTGGTCTTCTGAGGAAATATATATTGTATCCATTATCAATTGCAAAATATAAAAACTCGTTCCAAAAACAATTACCGACAATTTTGTTTGATCTGCCGATGCCTCATCTAAATAATGATTTGCCCCTCGACCAATACACTGCGTTCAACCTAAGATTCACCGTTTTAATTGGTTGTACAGTAACAATTTGGCATTTTGACGCGCGTCAATAAAGTCCACGTGGACTAGCGCTTCCTTTCAATTTTTACGGGTAGCTGCAATAGATAATGAACAATAACTATTTGTTTTTTCATGTTTCATGTTTTATAGTTGTTCTAGAGATTTTTTATTGCCACGTTTTATTTTTGAGTTGTTTAATGTCTTTCATAATTGTTCATCACATGTATGTCAATCTTTTAATCAACGATGTTCACAACAAGGTTGAAATTGTATTTTGTTTTTGCTGAAAAACCCATATTGTAGATAGACATTTACAAATGCTTCATAATGAATCAATCCAGTTAGATGTTATCGCAGGACCCTGTATGTGATTGTTTAGTTAGGAACTTTTTTCTATAAATGTAAATAGTCAACCTATGGAAGAAGTCAAATTATATTTATTATTAAAAAATTAAGTTAATGGTGGTATTATTTAAAATCCCAGATTTACTATTCCCTAGAGTAGTTGAAACAAAAGCTTTCAATTACTAATAGCGCATATTTCACTGCCCTTCAATCCCTCGCATCGCATAAATAGCTATTTATTTACCAAAGGAAAGGGAAGAAAATGAAGTATTTCTGACCCAAGCGTTTTTTAATTCCCGACAGCAATAAACGGAATATGGATTTTCTCCCAAGTTAAACACCTTTTTTTTTGCTATGTATATTTTGCAATTAAATCCAAATATAGCTTGTTGGAGCCATGTTGAATATGAAAAATATTTGCCCAGCGAACAATTAGGCAAACTTCAATACAACTGAAATAATTAATCAATGATGAAGTGAAATATTAAAAAAAATATCAATATAATTATGCTTAATTATGAGAATCAGAATTCTTATCGACAAATTGATGAAGAGTTTAAAAATAGATATAAATATTGACAATTAGTAACAAAAAAAATGCGTTCAAAGTTTTACAACCTTCAGTTATTATATACCAGTTGTTTCGACAGCAGTCTGTGCCTTCATCTTCACGGTTCTACCTAAACTGTTTGTTCCATTAATTAATAACGGTTTGGATAGGTAGTTGCCCTCTTGGTAATTACACCAAATTATGCTACACGTCGATGCAAACGAATGAACCTAATGATATATCTTGTTATCTAGTATGACATAAATGCCAGGCTGACAGAATTCATGTTTATTATTCATTATAGGTATAACTATTGAAGAATTCACGATTATGAAACTTTCTTGACTTCTTTATTTGCGAAATTTGTCAATAAATACAACTTGTGCTCACAATACTCGAAAATTCATCCAGAAATCTTCAACACCACACCAACAGAATGAACAACTAAAATTGTGGAAGACACTGATGGTCAATCAGCCATATTAGAAAACATAAATTTTAAAGCCTCAACTTCTTCGATGACTACAATAATTACAAGCAGCATCCGAGAAAATGTTGATATGAATCTTTTGCAAACATCGTTACAATTTATAAATTGTAACAATAACCAATTTACTTTTAATTTTTATGGTTCCAAATAATTCAATTTGTGCCCCTGTTGTATCTAATAAGTACTAACTTATTGTCATTTTTTCAAATAAACGTTAATTATCGTTATTTCTTCATTTCACTATAAAAGTAATTGTAAATTTATGTGCACTTTTTATAGAAACGATATTCAAATATATCCTGTGATATACATATTTTCATGGGTATTGGTCATGGTTTGGGACTATTGAATAATATGATATGGTTTTATTTTCTAATTATCCATAGAAAAATGGTGATAATTTATAAAAATGTATAAATTTTAATTCTTTAGTAAAATGGATAGACAATAGAATGTATAAATAACATGATAATCAAAGACTATAAAATAAAAACACAGCACTAGGTGAAGATAAATTTCAAAAATTAATCAGCATGATTAGATTGTAACAATATTTTACATGTTGAAATTAAAGTTCATCTTAATTTCAAATCACATATTAAATCAATTCGAAGTATCACTTAGCAAAACATCGAGCCAGTGCTATGAAGGACAGGAAAACATTGCTATGGCAGGGTCTTCCGTCTCATAAGTCATCAAAACATCTTTGAATTTGTCCAATAATTGTAATAATTGACTTCTTCTCAGGTTTTCCAGGTACATGATTTCTTCAATATGATGATTGCCTTGAAAATATTCTTTCCTGCACAATTTTGCGAAAAGTTTGAGGTCTTCTGGGGTATTGGTAGCCGGAATCTAGAATTATATTCAAATATAATTATCCTTATGTGAAAATGATTCAAATACCTTAAATATTGAAGCTCGTTCTTCATCTGGAAAATCCAGAAGGAGCTCTTCTTGATAGTCCTGTTTATCTTCCTCTGTTGATGTGAAACTTGCATTTTCTAAACTAAAAGCAAAGTAAATCATTTTAAGACTTCTTTTGCTTTATAATGTACGTTTTTTACTGACCAAGTACAGATACCTGAAAAACAATTTAAACTTACTTTACGGTCTTATTGGCCACTTCTAGAGTTTCCGAAACAGCTGAAGCACTACTTTCTGATTCTGCTCTTGAATATTCATTACTTGTTTGCTGATAATTAGACATGACTGTACTACTTCTTGGTGAAGGTGATGCTAGATGTTTTTTGTTTGGATCTCTGCAAAGATGAAATACTTAGATCACAAGAAATGATATAGAATAGAATTTATTTATACTGCAATACAAACAGGCAAAGCTCTATTACATGTTCACAGTGAAATATATACAACGTCAGTACAATATTAAAATATATCATTGATCATAGTGAAAAAAGTAAAATTCAGTCATTTCATATTTAAAATATCACATATCCTAGCGTTAAAAATATCCACACACTTCTTGTTAAAAATGTTAGCATTCCTTGAGCAACGATTGAGAGGGCCGTTGGAATTATCTACATGAAATAATACATCACGTTTCCTTAGGGAAACGTTTGGAACAAAAACTGGTATATTCGAAAGAATTTCAGGGTTCAGAACCTTGATGATGAATATCATTTAAGAATCGAAGTCGATGGGGTACTGTATCAATGTCAAACTGCAATATGTGTGTATTGTAGGATATCAAGGATGGAGAGGTTAAGATTTTCCTATAATACAAACATCTTAAAAATTTCTTTTGGACTTTTTCTATCATCTCATAGTGTTGAATAGTATTGGGATTTTAAATGATTGAGTCATATTCTAGTTTAGATCTTACATATGCATTGAGTAGTGTTCCATTTGTTGGAATTTCATAGTATGAAACCTAGTTTTCTATGGGCGTCTTTAACAACATACTCAGTATGCATAGCCAAAATTACGTTAAGAGTTGAAAATAATTTCAAGATCCTTAATTTCTTCTAGTCTTTCTGATGTGATTTCTCTTATTGAATTGTCGTTCAGGTAGCAGAACTTGACAATGCCATCTAGATCTTTTTGTAACAGTTCACAATCGCTTATAGTATTCACTTCCCTATAGATCTTCAGATCATCTGCATATATTAAGAATTCAGAGGTATCAATATATCTGTCAATATCATTTACAAAGAGGTAAAAAAAGTAGTGGGCCCAATATTGATCCTTGAGAACTCCTGATATTGAGATAAATCTTTCGGAGAAGTTGTTATTGTATTGAACATGTACTCTGTTTTGTAAATGTGATCTAATCAGTTCAATTATATTGTTCAAACTCTTCAAATTACTGACAAGGATATTGTGATTGACCTTATCAAAAGTCTTTGCTAGGTCCGTATATATCACATCTATTTGCAAGTGGGGTTGAATATGTGCAGATACATCATCAGTGAATATAGATAAATATGTTGTTGTTGTTGAGGTATAATTACTGTTTATACATGGTTGTACAGCCTAGTGTGTATAACTTTATCAAATATTTTGCATGAGGATGGAAGTATTGTTACCGGCCTGTACTTTTTTATTTTACTGGGATTTCTATTTGTATGGATTGGTATTATAAGGCCTATTTTCAAACTTTCTGAAAATGTATTTATCTCGACAAAATTATTAAGTAACGTTGCTGAAGGTTTTTTTAAGATCTCCATGTAGCCCTCAAAAAAATTTGGAGGAATTCCATCAATACCTCCTACAGCTTTGGGCTTGAGAGACATGATAGCGTGACTAATTTCATCTTCAGTTATTTCTTTCATTGTTAACTGGTTTAGACTTGTCTGAAGGTGGATTATATACTGATTGGAAGAATGTCGAGAAAACTTCTGTAATTTCCCTTTCATTCTCTATTATTCTATTTTCATGTTTAACACAGTTAGATATATAACTATTTTTCTTTTTTCCACTAATGTATGACCAGAATTCTTCGGGGTTGTCATTAATATCGTTTCCGATATTTTTCAAATAGACATTCTCGCTTTGCTCAATTAATTGGTATACAGTAGTTCTCAGTTTACAATATTTTTGCCTATATTCATTTTTCCGATTTGAATTGGACTTTGACTTATGGAAGTAGATATTTTTTACTTTCAATTTTGATTTTAGTTCATTACTAAACCAAGACGGGTATTTTTTTTCTTCATTTTTATTTAGTTTGGACATGCTTTGATATGTGAACAAGATAACTATCTATTGTGAGATGGGTTTTTGTGAATCAATTCCTTTTTTTTATTTTAAAGTACTAAAAGAATGTACTGATATATCAAAAGCATCTCCTTTATTGGTACAATTACTACAATTAGAACATGGTAGGTAAAATTTTGTATACAAATTGAGAATATTTGACTATGGTTGGAGATACAATTACAAAGAATTATTAACAGACTCAATCACAAACAATATGAAAATTCAAAGAAAGATTTGAACAATATCAGAATATTCAAATGTCATATCAGTTCCAGACGAATTGTTTTTAAAACATGAAAATATTTCAATGAAAAAATTTAGAGGTAACTTGTTTGGGGTTAGTTGAAGACAATATAACATAAATATAAATTATTTATCCACAAAGTTTAAGAGTTATTTATCCGAATGAACTCACGTATTTCTGTGCAACTGTCCATTTTCGGTTGGCATATACTGTATGTAAGTATGTAGCTGAAGCAATAGATGGTGCTGTAACATCCAAATAATTGTCTGCACTAACTGGGACTGTTGCGTAGGTTGGCACAAAGGATTGCATTTCTGTCCAAGCGAAGTCGGTAGTGAGAATTCACTTATGATTCTAATCAGATTCAGCCCTGGAAAAGCTTCACTAAATTTTTCCACCAGAGGAGAGTTCAGATGGATAGGGGCATTGGGAGATATGACATATTTGTTTGTAGAGCAGAGTGGAAATATTACTGTGGCTTTTGCCCAATATACTAAGTGGGCTGTGAGTTCAAACACCTGAAAATAAAAAGCAGGAATCAATCAAGAGGATGAGGCAGTTTCAAAGGTTGATAAACATGATTTTTTTACTATTAAATATTTGCAATGGTTTTCTGAAAAAATTTCAGAATGTATGGAGCACTTACAAAAATTATACACATGATAAATCCTGAAAAATGAGAATTCCTGTTTTTTTTATTCCACTTTATATTTGTAAAATTACAAATATAAAGAGGTATGATCTCCTACCACAGCTACATTTATCAATTTAACAATGAATTCTTTGATTTCTTGATTACAGCATTAAAAATCATCCCCAATCACAGATATGGTATATTTCTTTAGAGTGAACGGGCAACTTTAAATATGTTTCTTCATTGACATGAATCAAAAATGATAGGACTCATTTTTTGGCTTACATGTGATAATGTTAGATCTGAATCGGCTGCTAGAGTCTGTAAATTTTTTAAAGGTGAATACTGGGACAACATTCTAACTAGAGATGGTGATCCATCTAATGACGAAAAATCATTCATTTGTTGTAGAGGGTGTAGTAGAAGTAGGCTGTGATATGGTCTAAGGGCATTCATACATCTGAAAAACAAAAAATTAAATGGATGGAATTTTTGAATAGAAAAATTGCACAAAAAAATAAATACTCAAGAGTTATGATATAATACTTCATTCAAATATTGTACCTGTCAATATCCTCCGGCTCCACAATTTTTCCTCTCATATGCCATTGATGTACTTTTTGTGGTAGACAAAAACTCAATGGAATCCATCTATTTATCCTTAAATTCACCAGACCTGGAACAAAGCAACTCTATTGATGGTGAGTTTATAGAAGAAGTAAAATAAAATAAGAAATAAAATAAAATAAAACGATGAGTAATAAATAAACTGATTGTTTATAGAGCTGAGTGACTTAATATAAGAAATAATAAGCTACAAATCAAAATTTGAAACTTTCAATTTTATCATCTTTATTTTATTTCTGTATCAACTTGTTATGGGTGCTGTGTAGTTTTATCTCTTTAAATTATATTATTTTATCACTTCCTTTATAAACTCACCATAAGTATTAGTATAAAAGGACAAACAAATCTAATAATATCAGTTTTTAAAATTATTTTGAGGATTTAAGTAAAACCAAGGAAAACTAATTTTTGGTAAGTACTTCTAAATATTTAAACTTTCATTCTCGTCAAGGTATAACAGATTGTGACAAGTAATACAAGCAAAAATACATTGTTAGAGTCCTCTTATAGTTTTTCTCAGATTTTAATGATCCACATCCCAACCTCTAGATAAGTTATGGATTAAATTAATGTTCATTCAGTACATACCAATAAAATACAAATCTCACCTGTGTTAGACAAATCTTCATACATTTTCTTAATATTGCTGGCTAAGGAGCACTTTTCCAAAATTACTTGAAATGCGCTGCCAGGTCCGTTGGTATACACATCATCATGTGCAACTGCCATCAACTGTGTTTGTTCAGATACATAACCACATCGTTTCTCTTCATACTTCAGGACTATCCCCATTCTTTTACTCAAATCATGATAACATTTGACTGAAAAAAAAATAATTGAATTTTCACAATTTTTCCTAAGAAGGAACTAAGCAGCAACCAATATTTAATGATCTAATATCTTACCTACAGAATGACTTGCAAGGGCCTGTAATGCAAATACGATGTTAACTAGCATGATACCAGAACCATCTTCTTTTTCTTGCTTGTTTCTTAGCTGCAATAGTGTCGGGTGGCTCACAAATCTCACGTCATTAACTTTGAGTTCAAACTTTTTATTGCACAACTCTTTCTTGACTACAAACAAAGAAGAAAGTACTTCGTCGGTGAAACCTGTGAGATTTTCTCTGTTTATATTCAAACATGGTTGTATAGGACTCTGAAGTAGATCCTCGGTCACCGGTAAGGTATATGGATTCTTCCTATGTGAACTCGAAGGTTCCTTGTTCTTCTGAATTTGAAAAGGGTACCGAAACAATAATCTGTCTCCTTTACTGTCTGACTTAACCAATATTATACTCAGTGGACTTACTTCCATAATTATGTTTATTTATTATGGAATCTTCTATTAATAATTCATCACGTCAATTGTTCAATTTTAATTACTTGTTATTTATTTACACATGAAAATGTATACATTTGGGTTAAATTTAGGTTAAATTTAGGTTAAATTTAGGTTAAATTTGGGTTAAATTTGGGTTAACCTGAAAATCTGACATATGACATGACAAAATTAGCATCTGTCAAAATATCGATAGTCGATAGAGCTATGTGTTCTGTACTCTGAGACGCTTTTGCTTCCAAGTTCTTATAGCCAGCTCAATTCTGAGGGTTCCAAACATTTTGGATCGCTTAACCTCTTTGTTTTCTCATTGTAGTTCACATTCTCTATTCTACTTGGTTACTTCGTCACTTTCCTTGTGCCAGTAAGAAATTTAGGCATTTATTTATTTGTAGATAGACATAGAATTCGGAAGTTTTATAAAGACGGTTTATGAGTCATTCAGGTCAATTCTGTTTCTCATTAACAAGATTGTTATCATAGCATAGTATATCGGCGGGAGATATATGATGCTGCCACATCATCTCCTGCCAATAAAGCAATGTAGATATCAAGCCTTCAACAAAATTGGGATATATTTTGCTCTGAACATTGTCTTGCTATGATAACAATCTTGTTGATGAGAAACAGAATTGACCCGAATATATGTTTATCATTTTCTGTTTCCAAAACTTGACTCGTGTTGAACCAAGATTAATTCCGCTCTTAACAAAATGTATAATTCCAGCTAAACGAATATGGAATGAGTAATCCAGTCTTCCGCTTTATATTCCATACATTTAAGTCTATTCATCGACTCTCAATCAGAGAACATCTACTGCTCCCTACGACCATTGAATTATATTTGTTATGGCAACGTTTCCTACAGCAACTATACCTGAAACAACTTTATGTACTGGTCACTATATAATACACTATAGTCCTGTGTTTGATCTTTGAGACCCATTAGTATATTCTCTACCATCGTTGTCTAAATTTGCATAAAAGAAAATGAAAGATCAAATAACTTATTGCTAGCTACTATATATGCTTTGCAAAGTTATGAAATTTGGGGTCATGCTAGCATTTTTGAAAGTAATGTACTTCAAGCCTCTATGACTCCACGCCTCAAACAGTTTGACTTATTTTCATCGTTACTGACTCAATTTTGATGCTACTGGCTTCTGTTTTTTTTTTTGTGAATGCCTCGTAAAATGCACAGTTTTAGACTTTTATCCCTATTTGACTCTAAATCTCTTAAATTTAGCATTTGACGAAGAAAGCTAACCATTATAGGAAGCCGTAGCTCAGTTCGTATTAGTCGTACAGAAATTATAATAAAAGTATTTTCCTTATATTTTTATAGGCTACAATTTTGCCCTCCACAGTTTTTTTTTATAAATTGCATATTTTGTCGAGTTATTAGTGAAAAAACGATTAATCGCGAATATCACGAAAAAATATTGATTTTCCAAAAAAAAAATTCGGAACATTTTTCTACTGATAATAAGTTTTTCCGTCGGTTCCTGTGGGTAAAATGTAATAAAAAATGTCCACCCCCGAAATGGGGTGGCAACCATCCCCAGGATAAAAGAGCCCCTCGGCATGATATAGATTGTGATCCTTGGACTATTTCTTACTTACTTTCAAAATTTCAAGTGAATCCATGTAGGACGAAAAAATTGCGTGTCAAAATGCTTCATTTTCTAGACTAACCAGTCAAATTCAGCTCATATAATCAAACTATACTAACAGTATTGAAAAACCGGCCCTAAGAAGACCCCACAAGACCCTCACTTACAAGCTAAGTTCGGTATTGAACATCGCAGATGGAGCGAGCAGATGTCGATGTTGATCACGTGATTATCGGGAGTTGAGTTATAAAATTCTGCGTCCGAACGCTATTGGAAGTTGTGGCAGTATTATCGGATGGAAGTGGCAATTCTTCAAGCTGTATATTAATTTTTAACACATGTTAATTTTCACACATTTAATATCTGTTTCATGTTCACAAATATTAAAATATCTATTTATTCTTTAAAAATTATATGAATGTTTAACAAAATATGTTAAATGGGTAAAAAATGACACCTGTCAAAGTCTACCAATAGAGAGTATAGAATAAGAAGCCTCGAAGGCTTGACACTCCTTAATGGAAAGCGCCTATTAACTGCTGAAATAGCCGGTCGTGTCCGAGGTGATAATAATCCAGTGACTCTGTACACGCGTATGATACTATTCGGTCATTTTCCACTCTGCCTATCAACAAAACAGTTGTCAGTTTTGTGTTCTACTGATTTTTGCATTTCATTCTGTTAGCTCAATTCCAAAAGACCGATTCAGATACATCGGTGCCCACGCAGGGTTTATGAAGCCCATGCAACATACAAGCATATGCATTTCTGACCCGTCTACCTGAAAACTGCAAGACCATTCACATACATGCCTTTCACTTGCGTTTCTATCACCGTATCATATTTTTTCTGGTTATGTATTGATTTTCTCAATATTGGAGGAACAAGACATTTGAGTGTATCAAATTATTCCGTCGTATATTTTACTAAGTCTCTCATTATATAAACGAGAACTTGTTCTAATTCCATGCTTGCTAACCCCGCGTTTTTCACGCACGCAAACAGGCACAAGTATGAACATTGATGGGTATGCATTTCTCATGCGGGGTCAACAATGCAGGGTGAGCACGCATGTATCTGAAGGGGCCTTAACGTAGGGTCGAATGGAGGTACACGTGACCGAAATGGAGTCGATCAAAAACAGTGAGTTAAATGATAATACTGAACGCTTTCAGAGACAAACGTGCTAATCAACGTGACAGATGTGCAATACCGACCTCTCCTCAAATGTCAATTGTCACTATTGTCAGTGATTTATGACATTTTCGTCCTGTGACTGATCAACTGACATTTGTAAAATGGCGAATGTGCGTGATAGTGATACATCGCTATGGCTTCACAATAAACTCGGAATTTCCAACGATTCTTGGACAGGTGGCTCAATATGTTCACAACTAAACGCAGAAGTATTGAGAAACATAAAAGATTGTTTTCCAGACTTGCAAACACAAGTCAAATTAAAGTTGTTATTGAGTTTCTTCCATATCCCGCGCAGAAATCTGGAAGAAGTATGTTTATATTATGCATAAACATAAACAACTCTCTATTTTACGTGAATGTCTGACGATATTATGTTTTTTTTAGTGGAAAACTGAATTGGAACAAATTCTTGATGTGGCAGTTGCTGATTCTGAGTTGTGGGTAGCAATGCTAGCAGATGCTTTAAAGACATACCCATCTACAGGGTCCTTGAACACCGAAATTTCTGATGTTGACGAAGTACGACCGATATTCACAGATTTAGTAACGGATTTGAGAAAATTGGTCCGAAAACAGAATGAACACACTATGCTTCCTATGGAGTGCCATTACTTGAATAAAGCAGCCCTCATATCTGTGGTTAGTGATGTTCAACACAAATGGTATCACTATTTTATTTCATCAATTCTAGGTAGGACACAAACCAGAACCCCTAAAACACTTCACCATTAAAAAGAAACCAAAATCAGCTTTACTCCGAGCTGATCTCTTACAAAAGTCATCTGATGCAGCATCAAATTTGAATAAAAAAACATGTGCTCCAGTTATTCCTGTCAGGTCAAGGGGTATGCCCAGAAAGATGACAGACACCAGTAAGTTTGGTATGATATGCTTTGCTCTTTCCTTTATTAATGCTTCTGCAATATATAAAAATAACATTTATCGATAATCTTCATTTATTGCAAGTCACTATTTTTTTAAATAAAATTATATAAAGATCATACTGGCCAAAGTAAAGAGAGGCAACAAAAACCTTTAAGCTTCATATGTGTAGGCTTCAATATTTTGATATTCTATTCTTTGTTTTTGGTTAACTAGGTACATATTTTTGATTCAAATCAAAAATATTACTTTCACTTGAATTGCACAGAAGTTTAATAACTACTGTTCAAATAATTTAGGACTGATAATCTTCATTAATTATCTGTTTGTCAAATGTGAAAAGTTGTGGAAAGGTCTTATTGGAAAATGAAACATTTGGTTCATAAAGGATTGTATAGTGTGAATTTCTCTGCATATCACTTTCCCTATTGAGGTATAAAATATTTCTTGACTTACAAGACAACCAATTTTTTTGGTACTAGGGTCATGTTGCCCTGAAATATGAAATATTATCCTGCAGATAATGAGAATGGTTTTCGAAATAACTCAAGACTACTCATTTACTGGTATTATTCTTGTAATAGATTATGTAATATTTGAACTGCAAGTATTTCAATGAATCAGATTCAAAACTCCCAGAAGAGGTATATCAATCAATTTGTGCAAGAAACAAAAATCTGATTGAGGAATATTAGCAAAAAGTTATTAATGTCACAACTATATCTACATATTATGTGTTAGACTCTCTTTAAATTTATTTTGAACTTTCCGTAATTTTCATACATCTATTTTTATATGAAGCATAATTATAGAACAATATAGTCATGTTTCCTTGACACTCCTAACCAGAGCACTATTTCAGTTGTTTAAAATAACCATTGTTTTTAACAACCCTACAAAAAATAGATTCTTTTTGCCTGGCCCTTTTTTGTTTTAATGTTTGCATTCTAATACAAATTCAGAATATGGTAATTTCACTCAACTTTGGTTCCCAGTCCAAACTGCACAAAATTGTTATATATATAGTTCACTTATTCCAAAATCTGAAATTTAGATTTTGCAGAATAAAAACATCTAATAATTTCCAATTGTTTATGTCTAACCATCATACATTTTGCATACATCCTGTTTATGTTTTTATTCTAATTTGAACTAAGAACAATAACTAAAAATACATTTTTTATTGACTAAATACTGTGACTTACTGGTTCGGTTTTTGTTTGCATGCAATTTATCATGTGTTGGGGAAGTTCCAACAATCCAATCAAATTAAAATGAATATTTTTTCAGCTCCTCTAAAAGGCATACCAAGTAGACTGCCTACATCAGGCTTTCGCTCTAGCGTACTCAACAGCAATGCAAATCGACCTGCCATATCAAGAGTTCCAGCTGGTAGGAAGGAAGGAGGAGTGAAATTGCTGGATATTGCTGATCAACCTTTGGGATATGTTGCTGCAAAGAAACGGAAAAAGATGCAAGGTGAAATAAGATTTGTATACTGGTTTTTAGGGTGTTTTACTTTGCTAGAAAATCTATTTATACAGGGTGTAACAAGAGGTCATAGCAACTTGGAATCTTACTTTTTTTTGTTCCATTATCCATCCTAATTTGAGTTCTGGCGTCTAAGTTCTGTAAATTATTTCAGAATAACACATGACATCAACAGTTTTTTTATGGACAAAATATATCTTGCAAAGTATTTGAAATTGATGATTTGAATTGATAATTTTTGATGTACCAGTGGTGGTCACCATTTAGGCATTGGTGATTTACCAAGATTGAATATTGCAGTAAAACATTTTTTGAAAGTAAATTTTTTATTTTTTCAAGATATTTTATAATAATTTTAATATATTTTATATTATTCTAATGAAAAATTAAAATTGAAATTGTGTATATACTTGGTCCTTCATTAATAATAAACAGTATCTAGATTACAATATCCTGAAGATATTCAGTGACATCTGAAGCAGTTGAACACATGCTAACTCACAGATTTA
Organism: Chrysolina haemoptera; assembly: GCA_958298965.1. Lineage (NCBI taxonomy): Eukaryota > Metazoa > Arthropoda > Insecta > Coleoptera > Chrysomelidae > Chrysolina > Chrysolina haemoptera. Next base: position 10,990,382 of record OY282586.1, on the reverse strand, counting down.
AAATTTGCAAATCTTCCAAACATTATTTAAAATTTCAGTGTTGGCTTTACTCATGAGTTCCTTTGTCAGAATTTTTTTTCCAAATTGATTTCATTTCATTTTTTTTGTGGCAAAAAATCAATTTTAATTTTTTTATTTCAGATCTTTTTTCAAAACTTGTACATAACTATAAAATGTCAACTTGAACAACTTTTCCGAATAACATTTTTTGATTTTTTCTCAAACGAGTGTGTTTTGAGAAATAATTTTTGAATTTATTTATAGGAAAATAAAAAAAAATTAAATTTCCCATATGATGCGTACTTTCTGCAGGTCACTGTATATCTGTTTTAAATACATACAGAATCATTTGATTTTGTATCCTATGTTTTGGAGATTGATGTGAATAAGACTAAGATTATATGGAAGTAATCATTAAAGTAGTTAATTGCTTACACTCGTATAAATTTTTGTTTTTTAAGTCATCAGCAGTAAATGTGTTTTTTGAACAGTTACTTGCATATAACCAAAGTTTTTCATTTGCTCCTACTTCTGTTGGCACTTCCCAACCTTGGGGTTTCAGAATGTTTTGCAAATATACTGAACTCTTGGAGTCAAACATGTATCAATTCAGAATATACATTTTATTGTTTTGTCAACTTTGAAAGTGGTTCTTGGTTCCTATCATTTGCTCTTAATGATATATTCATTTATTTTGCTTGTTTTTCAGATATCGAAGAAGCTAAAAAAGCAACAGAAAGTGCAGCTCTACAGAGTCCTCCACCTGCTACTAGTAGTACCCCTGACTATGCTGCTGGATTGAATTCCACTCCAGCTTATGCTCCCCCTACTCCACAACCTACAGTTGCGCCATCTGCAGGTATGATATTTTCGAATTTATTTTATTTGCTTTCTTACAGATACCTTATTCAAGTGTTCACTACAAAAGGTTCAAACAAGTAGGTATTTTTTTTACCTGAGTTAGAAAATAAGAGGGCCATGTATGGATTCTCAACTGAGTTTTCCTTCCACTCACAGCTATTCAATTATTAATTTGCATTAATGTATATTCGAGGAAAGTAAAAATGAACAATTGGGCTACCCATGTGATCTTTGTAAGCAGATCAATAGTCTTCCTCTGAGAATTAGTCCTCACAAAATTTATATGTTGAATTTCCTCACGTCCAAGTGTTAACATAAGGTTAGTTTGTTCTGGTTAGAATAGACTGAAATATCCGCCTATCGAATGTATTATCTACCACATACTGTTTCTATCAATTGTATCCTCTAATATTTATGTTTGTATAAAATGGGTTCTCTATATTAAAAAGATCAATCAAATGTATTTCTATCAAAAATACTTCCGATCAAAATACTTCTATCAAATATTTTTTATTCATTTATTTTTTATAGTTACAGAATGTTGCAAACGAAAGTAAACATTTAGTTCAGTTTCTTCCATGCTATATTGTGTCATGAATATCAGAAAAGTTCTGCATTTTTACTGAGTGAAATAAAGCATGTAATTGGATTATGAAAATGAAAATATATTTATTGAAATAGACATTCTAATATACAGACACATTTACTGTTTAATATTAGTAACAACTGATGCGAGATAGTGTTCAACAGTGAACATTAATAAAATCAATTGTATGTATTATAGACATGATGTGAATAATAACAAAAGAAAGAAAAAGTAGTAAAAAACAAAAAAAATAAACAACACCTATGACAACGGAAAAATATATAAAGAAGAAAATAACAACAATGAAAAACCTATATTGGGCCATATTGACTTTTCAAGTGCCAAGATAATGTTTTTTTGAAAGTCTGTAGGGTGGAGCTTTGTTTGACTTCATTGGGTAATTTATTATAGTGCTTGAATAATTTGCTCTTGTAACGCATAGGTTGTTATAGCCTCTGGTGCAGTAATTATGTATTTCATGTTGGTATGTAATGAAATCATTAAAATAAGACGGAGCATTACCGAATATAATTTTATGGATGAAAATCATAGAAAAATTATATATTTTTTACATTGATCACTTCTTTTATGGAGAGAAATTTCCAATAACTTGATTATAATTGTTGGTTTGACAACAACAACAAAACAATAAGGTATAGTTTATTAAGTGACGAATTTCTAACCAAATCCAGTACTTTTTTCATTTCTTATACTCATGATGAAAGTTATAACCTCGCTTGGTGTCACGGAATATGGAAAAGAATTGGAATTATGAAAGTCAACCAACCAGTCGTTCATTCATCACATTATTTCAGCACCCGCTCCTTCAGTTCTAGCAACCCCGCAACTGGCCGTCATCCAGCCACCGCCCACGCCCACGCCCATCGTCGCGCCCGCGACGCCCGCTCCGGTACAACACGTTTCTCCTCCAACGCCCGCACCGACCCCGCAACCGGCCGTCGCTCCGCAGTTCATCCAGACGATGCGACCCGTGCCGCCTTTGCTGGCCACGACGCCGTCGGGGCAACGGGCCATCATCACGGAACAGCCGCAGCTGGTGCAGCAGGTGCAGACGCAGCAGATTATCGGGACGCCCGTTCTGGTGGCGCAGAGGCCGCTGCAGCAGAACCAGCAGACGGTCACGCATATCAGGATTCAGCCTCAGCCGACTACGAATGTGTTGCAGAGAAGGGGATTGGCGCTCACGGTGAGTTGTTTTGCAGTAGTAGTGCTTGTTTACGATAATTCACTAAATGGTTTGGGCCTGAACAGTGGTAAATGCCTTATGCGATTTTACCGTGCATACCAGCCATTAACATTTAACTATCATATTGGAATTTTATTTATTCATTTACGGGCAAGCCTATTCAAAGTATAAATTACAATTTTAAATTATAATCAAAATAAAATGAAATGTAAGGTGCTGAAATACAAACTACAACTAAAAATGAGTTTGAGGGGGTTAATTTGAAGTTTAAAGAGGTTGATTTAAAATTTCAAAACTGCAAGAAATAATAAGCATCAATAAAACGTATGCTATTTGACATTGAAACATTAAAGCTCTGTATTCCGTGATGAGTTTTGAAATGATGCAAGGAGGTGCTAAACATTCAAGATCATTGTTACTATTGGCTAATCGTAAAGTTCTTGGAATGCAGCTGTTGAATGTGTGGTTCAAACTCGATTTTACCAATGTACTTACTTAATTAAAGTTCTTTACTGCTCATTAGTTAGTCATCTTGATTACTGTTCTTCTGTTTGATCCCCACATTATGTCACTTACAAGAATAAAATAGATCGAGTCCAACACAATTTTTTAAGGCTTCTCTCACAGTAGATGTGGATACGGGCACAGTGACTGCGATAAAAAAGTGCTGGATGCATACGAATAGTGAAAAATGTTAAATACTTTCCTAAGAAGAAGAATCATTCACAAAAGAAGAGGAGGATGGGAGAATGAAATACTCAGGAAAAGAAAGGAATTTGGTGAATTTTAAAATGTTTGAGATGATTTAAGGAACAATGAAGAAAAGTTTTTGGTTCTCGATGATCTCGCAGATATTTCCGCTCTCGTATTAACTCAATTAGCTTCTCAGAATAATTTTTTTCACTACTTTTCAAGAGCATTCCTGTAAGAAAACTGCGACTTAATGCAAATATCCCAACCAAGCGGGATCTGTTTGCAAATGTATGCACATTTACGCACAAACCGATTTGTAGCAACTGTGAGCGCTTGCATTCAAAACAAGTAGTTTGGATCATTATAATTCACATGTTTATGCTTTCACTGTGCAAGAAGCTTTACTCTAAAAGTTCAAGTTGTTTGTGCGTGAAACACTATTTAAATATTCCACCTCTTGAAGTTAGGAGGAAAAAAACAAGATCTTACGTTGCTGTTCTGCACCTTAATTCTTTCCAAAAACCCTTCGTCTGGCCAATTCATTGAATGATCTCGAATTGTTTGGCTCATCAGTTGCTACTCAAGGAGCATAAATGTTCAGGTAATTTGAGTATTGCATTGTAATCAACATATGTATTTTTAGTTTGCTTTTTTGCGCATATATTATCTATGTTTTTCTCATTTTTGTTTTGGCATTGTACCTATTTGTAAGTTCTTATGTATTCCTAATTGGGCTTGCCCGTAAATAGATACTTGAATAAATCTTAATTAATAATAGTGCACATTACAAATGGGTGATAAAAAAATCGATACTTTGATATAATTAGGGCTTCAAAATATATTTCAGAATTATTTATTTAATTCAAAAACTTGGTATAGAACATGTCACGGTACAATAAAAAATAGATAGTAGGTACCTATATAGTTACAAACACAATCCACATAACAAATTTTAAATAATAGATTACAAGAAATTTGCTTGTATGAAAAAAGACAAGGCACCAACACATACGGGTTAAAATTACTATGTACTGAAAATGTCAGTGAAGATAGATAGAATCTTTAATGCCTTATTGTCTATTGTACAATAGATTAGACATCGTCAAAAAATGAATATAGGTATACAAGAGTAGTTATTAACATAACACATCTATAAAATACATAATGATAAAAAATAAATAACATTTAAGTATTGCCGGAATAGTGCATGTCCTAAATGTTATCAAGGTAACTTTCAAACTCTTTCAAAGTGTAAAAACATTGGTCATGAAGGATCTTCTAACTGTACTATTTGATTTACTAACCTTAAGGAGAGCGGAAGTTTATTATAATTTATTATAATATCGAATGCCGGTATGATTGTAGGTGTACTGAATATCAAATACTTAATGGAAATTTCAACGTTTTTTTTGCCGTTTTAGTTCTTTAGTTGAATATATATGTAGTATTTTTCCTTAAATATACTATTATTATAATGTGCATACATATCACACTTCCATCCAAAAATGTATACTGTGTCCTGTTATTGGGTGAACTGGCCCCCACTGATGAGTGGCAAGAACCATGAAACCCATTAAAATCAAAATGTTATTTGGAGAGCATTGCAAAAAATAAATTCTTGTAGTAAACTTTTCTATGAACAGATATAATTCAACGGTCGTAGGGGAAAATGGTTGTATTCTGAAATCTTGCCGACGAATATACCTATTGTAAAGGTTAAAGCGGGAGACTTGGATTATGTAACCCATTTTTCAATATCAGTTTAAAGGTCCGGTCCTCCACTGAGTAGTATGAATTTTTTTCTTTTGAAAAATTTAATCTGGCACTAGTTGTTTTAGTATTATGAGAATTTTGATCAAAAGTATTGATAAATCTATTATATTACAGAGAGAACAAATGTTGGAGGCCCAAGATATGTTCAGGACGGCCAACAAAGTTACCCGGCCAGAAAAGGCTCTCATCCTAGGGTTTATGGCGGGATCACGAGACAATCCTTGTCCGCACCTGGGTAATATTGTCACGATAAAGCTATCAGAAGATCAGGAGAACGTGCTACAACCTGATGATACCTATCTTACCATGTTGGTAGAGACTCACTTCCAGATGAACTATAACAACGGAGAATGGAAGAGAATCAAAAAGTACCGCCATGTGGAGAATATGGTTGAACAGATAACGCAGAACGCTCCCACAGCAGCTTTGGTATGACAGAATGTCATGAGGTAGTTGTAAGCTGTGAAATGAATTATCTTCCAGGCAGAATCGAGAGTGCAAAGTTTTTTTCGGGGGACTTTTCTGGGTTTTACAATAAAAATTGGTTGTTTTATTTTTATTCAACTGTACTATCCAGGTTCAAGGTTCAAGTCGAACAGTTTTGAGGTAAAGATTTTTTTTTATTTATTTATTAAAAAAACGAAGGGCTGCTCAAAGTTCTGTAAGTAAGAATTCTCGAGTAATTTTGTAAGGTTAAACCAATTCAGATTTTATCCTGTATAATTGAATGTAGACTGATGGGGATGTGCTTTTCGAAGAATTTAGTTTGTAAGATAATAAATCTCCGAAATATAGTATAAATATGTTGAAGTTTTTGACAATTTGATAGTAATTTTTTGTAGAGGAAGTGTGTATATATTTATCATATTATTATTTATTGTTTTTCTTTTCGATTTATTAGATGTCTTTTTAGAAGTGTTCAGTTTTATTTAATAGAACAGTTGTTAATTTTTTGTGTACACTTTTTGTATATACTGTTAAGATGATAAAATATAAATATTTTTTAAGGAAATTGTTTTTTTTATTGAGACACTTCCTGTTTTTCGTACTTTTGCATGAAGCTTGGAAGTGCTTAAATATAGACTTAATTCAAATGAACATGGTTAAACCGGACACTTGAGAATGTTTGCAATATCAGAAGCAATGGAAGATAATCTGCCAAGGAAAATGAAACCTTACCAGTAGATTTGGCGATAAAATCAAAGCACAAAGGGAATTCAAAACGTGATATTGGATGCCTGTGGTGTCACTCAATGAAAACAAGAAGTATTTTCTTCCTTTACCATACACGTAATTCAATTCCTAGATGCGCATTTTGATACCCAAGGGTTGTTCATTAATTACGTGATGTTTTTCAGCGACTTTTTAATCCCCCCTCCCCGCTGGTGATATGTGGTGAGGTTTTAGTCTAACCCTGCCCCACTACCCAAAATCACGTATTTTTTAGTACAAAGTATCTTAAAAAATTTCAGAAAAAAATGTCCAGGCATACATTAAGGTTGCAGGTTGTTCTCTGGCATGAAAATAATAAAGAATAGGCATAATCATGTTAAAATACATATTTTTATATCTAGGATGTGAAATGATACTTTTAATAATAACCATTCGAGAACGCATGCAAAAGTATTTCGCATTCGAGATGAAACATATTTTTTCGAAAACTGCATTGAAACTAATATAAAAATAAAAAAATTCATAAATAAGTATCTGTCATTGTTAATTGACATTTCGTATGTGAACCAAAATGAACGATCTAGTTGACTTTGTTTGCATGACTATCGTAACCAGTAACAACGTAATAAATATAAACAGGACAAAAAAGTCTTTCTACTCATATATGAAAATGATCATTTTTCAACCGGATACCCTACATATGAAAGTGATAGTTTTTCACTCTAGAGAGGAAAATGAAACAAATGAATATTATCATGAGACCCGATGGGAATATACTACAAATTGTTGGATTTTTGACAATACCTACAGTTAATCTCACTACTTGGCACTTGAATCAGCATACGAACGTCACTTCATTTGACAGTTCATAAACATCTGAGTTCTAAAAATTATAATACAATATTTTATAAACATCCATCGTAGAAACGATAGCATTTCCTATCCGAGACGAAATGCGTTTTTTCGCCGGTAAAGTGTATTTTACCGCCCGCTAGTGCATAAAAGTCTTACATTCTATAACGAAAAAGAGCCACTTCGCTAACTGAGATTTTAACGAATTTGTCAACATTTGAATTCAGTTTTCGATAAACATATATTTGTACTGGTACAAGAATATATTTGATTACTTGTACTTCTGACTTTTTCACTACGTTTTAATTGCTTGAATCTGCAATCGTCTTCAGGTAAAAAAACATATTTAATGGACATTATCCTCGGACCAGGGATTCGCGAAACTTTCTTCAACTTTGTGGTATATTTTTGTTTCGCATCGGCCCACAAATCATTAAATTTTTTTTCTTTCGTAGGCACGCAGGTTTTTTCCCTTCTTGTACTCTACAAGTAGGTTTTTATACAGATCTCCTAGTTTAAACATTGTTCCATTGTTTTAAGACAAAACATAGGCGGCAACGATTTATTCAACAACAAAATCACAGACAAACTGGTAACTGACAAGCCGTGCCGAGCCGAGCGGTTGTCGCGGCGGGCGGTTGTCGCGGCGCGCGGGGAAATCGTTGCCTGGCAACGGTGAGTCGAAGTCACGCGCCGCTTTTCGGTTTAGAAATCGCGCGTTCAACGAAAAATTAAATACACACGTGATATCTCACTAAACACTAATATTGAGGTATAATTTCTATTAATGTTGAAACAAGGTGAGCTTTGTTTTATTTTTGAATATTCTATATGCAATAGTCATATTCGAGTTCTCAATTAATTATTGTTCTAGCAGTGACATGGCTTCGAAGAGAATTTGAGATACCTTAAGTCTAGTGACTACATGTTACAAGTTAAATTATAACCTGCAAAATCATTCATACATGTGAAAGCATTATCGACAAATTTGAAGTGTTTGAGACATACAGAAGACTCAGAAAGTGAAGCGCATTTCAAAATACGTAACAGCCCTTTCAATTCCACATTGTTACATCGAAAGGGTCTCAATGTGCATTCGATTCCGAAGTATAAATGAAATGTCACATTGGGCTAATTTCGAGTCTCATTTTCCATTACATTTTGATGTCTCGAACTGACGAACGGGGTACCAAATAGACGTTTATGCGATAATAATGGAAATCACATTGTGATTCACGGGTGTGATCTGACTAGTGGACGATGTTTTCATTCATTATCTGTCGCTTCTGATCCAATTCACTTTATAAGTAAAGGAAAACGTCTGAAATAAGAGAAGTGGTAACACATAATTTTGTATTTTTTACAATGGTTGCTTTACTCTATCGCAAAAGCACCAAACTTAAATTATTTCTAAAAAAATCTCGAATTTATCTATAAACTAAAAATATCACAATTCAATTTCAATTCAGGCTTCACATGGCGTTCCCTTGATAGCCTCATCTACGTGGATTTTGAAAATTCTGTAGTTAATTTCTTCAGGGTTCAGGCCTTTATACACGAAAGCAGGCATCTTGTCTGATAGGATCCACAGATTTCGTTCTTGGTCAATCTAGAAAAAATAAGAATTTTTGAAAACGTTTTATCGGTGAAAAAAAAAAAAACTTACTGCAATGTCATTGGTGAATACAAAATTTTGGTGATCTTGTACTGCAATTCCAATATTTGCTGGTTCAAGTTTTTTCCTTGGATTCCAGCAAGCTACGCCATCTTTTTGAAGTTGAGTCAGGAATAATACATTTGATTTCTCATCGAAAACTGAAGCTGATGTTTGTGATTTTTCTCCTTTGCTTCCTTCAAGCTGAAGAATAAAAACTCCATTGAAAAGTGATTCGAAAAATGTTATTCTTATTTTGTCTAATTTTGTCAGCGAATTTGACATAGACATTTAAATACCCTTCGAAATGAGGTATCAACTGACCCCCTATTCCATTTCAAAAAATTGTGTAGGATGACTGTCACTTTGAGGGGGTGAAGGAGGGCGATTATTTTTATGTCACAGAGTGTCTTTTCGAAAATATAAATAGACCTGTTTCAGAATTTTTGTCAAAACTACATTGCTTGCGGAATATCGAATTTGTTTCATAATTTAGCCGCACACTGTATAAGCATAAGTACTCCTTTTTCATTTATTGTTTCATGTGTGTTATTGAAAGATCTAGAAAAAGTATGCTTTCGAATGTTTTGCATATACCGGTGGAGCATTGAAAAATAAATTTTGGTATAAATTTGGTTATGCATTTCATTATTTTCAGTCATCGAGCAATATTGACACATATTGTCAATAATATAAACTAACTGAGAAGTAAACATACCTTGAATAGTTCGTATGAATGTGGATCTGTAGCTAAAGTTTCATTCTTCAAAACTTGTGTGTTCACTGAAAATTCGTTTGTGCTGGCCAAGGCGTGGAAATAAGCTGTGCGGAAACTGAAAAAAAACATTTAATGTTAATCCTTTCACGTGTATGAATATTTGCTAGAATTTTGGTGTGAATACGAATTTATAAAAGCAGACAACAAACTATCAGGTGCAACCTCCTGATGATGCAACATTTGTCGATTGAAATTGACGTAGTTTGGGTGGTTGTGGTACATCTTAGGATTTGTCGATAGATTGTATTTATTCGTCGATTTTCCGTGTGTTCAGTTAATTTATTTTTGTTTTTCACATTTTTGACCAAAGATGTGAATAATTTATAATAGAATCATTTTATTAACCCAAAGTTTCATTACAAATTCCAAAATGAGAAAGATAGTGTGTGGAAAATGAACTTTAATTGAATACAATGCCAACCCTCCCAGAGCGGTTTAAGAATTAGTTTTGAGTATTGTAATATGTTGAATTTTTAAAAATTAACATAATGAAAATGTCAAACTATCGTAAATTATTCATGAACTTATATTTTCTTCTGATGTGTTCGTTTTTTATTTGCTGGCTAACCCTTCATAGATTAGCTTGGATCAACATCATGATTTCTCGATTTTTATGAATCTTTCCTATTTTTTGGCGAAAGTCGCGGACGAAAATCCTTAAATTTGCAATAATATGTGAATTTTTCCGATACTTTAATAGTTATTATGCTATTAGGGGCGAAGTCGAATTCAACAAATAAGAGATCATTAAAATCTGTCCAACTGTTCTTGAGTTATAAATAGTGTATATGTAAATGTGTATAGGTAGTGTCAAAATATATTATCTTAGATAACTCCACTCGGGTGTCTTTTTAGTTCAATATAGAACCTTCCGGAGCAACTGTTTTCGTTCAATTCACGGTTTTCTCGAATTTTCCACCACTTTTTAGAAACTTCGACAACATTCTAGAGTTATTTTTCTATTATATCCGAAACATTTTCAGAAAGTTCCACCTCCTCTGGATAAACTTGATTGCCTTTTCATTCCGTTGTTTCTGTTCTGGTTCATTTCACGACTTTTGTAAAACTTTCTAGAACCTTCCGGAAGTTTAGAGAACATTCTAGAGGTTCAGGAACTCTAAACAATTGATGACCTAATGTTGATTTTTTTTAAATAGTCTATCCAAATCGCAAATAAAATACTTAGCGTTCCATATAAAAAATACAACTTTAAATAACGTAGCTGAATAACTGAACCCGGTATAGTAAAACATATTTTCAACATATGCAGTTAGACGGGTGAAGGACGGCTATTATTATTTATCATAGCTCTCCGGGAGTTGGTATACATGATTTTCTCACCCATTTTCGTCAGCTGGTCCCAGAGCCAAACCAAATACTCCATCAGTCCACTGGAAGTTAACTCCTCCAACGGTCAAATCTCCTTGGAGGGGGTCGAAATGGAAGTAGTTGTGTTTGATTCTCCAAGAGTTGTTGTCAGCGAAGGAATATACGACCAATCCATAACCACCTAAATCTGGAATATAGGCGTAAGCTTTATCGCATGTGTCTTTGGTAACGTCCACAACCTGAAAGTATTTTTATTAAAAATTGCTACAAGAGGACTGGTAACCAATCGGTTATTTTTTAAGTTGAAAATTTCAAATATACTATGTTCTAAGAGATATTTCTCGACTTTTGCAATGCTTTAATCTGAAATAACTATGCCTTTTGTTTCCAGTATCTGTATTCTATATGTAATAAACCAACCTTATGTTCTTGGACCTTGGATTGCAGGTGGAAAATAGGCGGAAGTCAATATGGAAAATAGGTAGATGCAAAAAAATATTTATCGAGAGTACGAAGTGGGGCTACCATTTGAAGCCTCAGGGAAGTCTCACGAATTGTTTGTAACTTTTTTCTTTTCTTAAATGCAAACAGAACTTTTTTGTTACCTTGTATTTAAACAGGGAGACCCAGGGTTGAACCGCCAAACGTTCAGTATCGGCTTTTAAGATGAAAATAAAATGTTTTTTTCAAACAAGCATGTATCCCAACTTGCTTCGTTTCTAAGATACAGGGTGTCAAAATTTTTAGAAAAAATCAGTTTTTCATTCATTACCCAAAAACCGTTCAGCTGCTTTTGATGAAACTTGGCATGCTCATTTGCAATTATAAAAGGCTTATTTAAGCATACTCAGAATTTCAAAATATATTTTTTTCTAAAAACTTTTACACCGTGTATCTTGCAAACGAAGCGAGTTGGGACACATGTTTATATGAAGAAAACATCTTATTTTCACCTAAAAAACCTATACTGATCGTTTGGCGGTTTAACCCTGGGTCAATCTGTATGTCTCATTCATTGAAACAAGTAGCTGTCAACAATGTCTTGGGCACTATTATTGAAAAAAAAAAAACGTTTTTTGAATGGAGGTTTTCATAGATTCATTGTGTATTGTCAGTAATAATAAGATTGATGCTAATATTTAATTTGTAATTGCATGTAATAAAAGTTGTCGCGACTTTGTTTCTAGCGTTATTATTCAGATAACCTCTAATATATTTGCAACTATACGTAACATAAAAAAACTCCAAGATTATAGACATATTTAGTACTCACAATATTAGCGAAGAAAGAGTCATCTCCTTTAATATCAGTATCTTTCAAATTATACCGCCTCACTACTTTATCAGTGTTCAGATCGAAAATCACTATGGCAGGTGGTGAAATTTGCATAGGTTCTCCAAGGATGTCGGCTAAACCAGTTTCCATGACCCATAGCCTGTCACAAGGATCCACCTTTACCCTAAAGGTCGAAACGATGTGGTTTTCTTCAGGAGTTTCTCCTTTTTTTGGTAGCGTGTTGGCCTTCCAGTCAGGATAGGGTACTAGCTTGGGCGATTTGTCAGTAGAGTTTAGGGGAATGTAGGTTAAGGAAGCTGCTACTCCACTTTTCCATCTGTGAATAAAGATTTTTTTGAATATCATGAATAACAATAATAAGCGTATGGAAATTATTAGTTTAAAAATGATTTCTATCTTATTTTGACTTAAGTCGACAATATCTTCATTTTATCAACTGAAAAAAAATATACGTTTTTGGCTATGTTCTTCACAAGTTGGTTTATATTATAACCAATCTTTGAAAATGAATAGGCCCCATAAAAAATTAGGGTAGTATATAACTTTAATTTCTCATCTATAAATTGTGTTTTTTTTGGGATAATAGGTATTATTTTATCAATTATTATTCCCCCACTATCATAACCTAATTGTGACAATTTGGAATTATTGACTGGTAGCTGAACGTTTATTTGCCGAAGGTTGTGAGGTATGAGTTTGTACTCATCATTGAAATTTAATTTATAGGAAATGTTACCATCAACAGAATATTGTAAAGAGCGGATGTCAACAACGGTTGGATCTCCTTTCTTTGATCCAGGACGTATAGACTTGTGCATCATTGGTTCCGTAAAGTCTTTAAAAAACGAGTGTTTCAAATATTTCACCACATATGTCCTAAGGTTCTTTCTTGCATTTTTGCACATCCACATAATCTGCTGTTACGCGAATATCTCTGTTTCAAATACCTCTCTATGGTCGCATGCATTGAATCACACTCCATCTGTGTGTGTCCTTTTTCCAGGTACTTGCTTTTAATAGTAATGTTGCTTCCATTGCACATATTTCGACAAATCCATAAAAATTTAGATTTAGCGTTCTTGGGTTTAAACAAATACTTATAGGGCGATACTCGAGATGAACCCAGGAACCAGGTAGAATTTTAGGTACCTATACTCGAGATAGCACGATTTTTACTTGAAATTTGAAAATACTCTAGATAGGAATATTGGAGATGGGATGTAACCGTTCTGGGTAGGCCGTGTTATTAACTCCATACGCTACCTTAGGAGCATCACTGTTAATTTATTTGAAAGCAGCAATGCATCGTTCAACGAACTGGAAATCATGACGTTTGACGTTAAGCTGATTTTATATTTTAATAAAAAAAGAATTCGAAAGTACTTCCTGAATAAATATATTTTTTTTTTATTCTCGTAATTAACGAATTTCAAAATTATCCCAACAAAAAAGCTTATGAAAACTACGATAATTTTGCTACTTTTTTTATCAGTCAAACCTTTGAATCACATTGTTGAAGCTAGTTAACCTATACTTTGCTGACAGGTTATCGAGGTTATTGCAAATTTATTATATAATTGGATAACTACATGATTGATACTTAAAAGTGATTTCATAATCATGAGATGAAAGTAAGATATTGTTTATTTCGAAATGATGATTGCTTCTGTACCTAATATCACAGAATCCTATACGGTGATAATATTCTAAATGAAGGGAATAATTTCGACGAAATCGAAATAACTTTCTTTTAATAATCCTAAGACGTAAGATAGGAGGATAATACCACTACGGACATTGAATTACATCTGACTGCATTGGGACTATTCTACGAAAGCGTAGAAGGGCCACAACAAATTTTATTTGTATTTCAAAGATTTTTCCGACTGAGATCTTCCGACTTAGATATCGGAATTTCGCCGACTTGCATCTCGAAATTCGTGATAAGACCTCGTACCTTCTCCAATCATCAGAACTATTTCCATATTTTCTGATATAGGTGATTCTTCAGCATTTCCATCAGTCTTGAGAGTTTTATCACTCTATATGAACAGTGAGACACACTGTATATGAATCAAAATTCCGAGTTGCAGTCGGAATTCCGAGTTGCAAGTCGAAATTCCGAGATTAAAGTCGGAATTCCAAGATCTAAGTCGGAATTCCAAGATCTAAGTCGAAATTCCAAGATCTAAGTCGGAAAATCTTTGAAATAAAAATAAAATTGTTTGTGCCCCTTCTATGCTTTCGTACTATTGAATAAAAAGTTTTTTGAAATAATTTTACTCTGAAGAAAATATGAGGGGATTGATCTGAATGAATGCTGCAGATAAGAACGATAAATTGAATAGGTACTTTGTAATTGACCATTGATGATAATTTGGCAGCGACATTAGAAATAGCCCCCGGCGTACGTATAAACCAGGCACTGACAATGATAATTTCTCTCACGATATAAAAGTCGCGTCTCCTGCGATATGAGGACCAATCAGAATGAGACTTTGCGATAGTACACGCTTCCTTCTTTTCGAGGCGATAAGACCACGTCGTCAAGTCAACCACAAATATAAACAACAATGATATATCTTGTAATCTAATATGACATGAATGTCAGGTTGACATACTTCATATTTATAATTCATTAGATGTAACTAGTGAAGAATTTATGGCAATGAAACTTTCTTGACTTTGTTTGTTCGTGAAATTATCTCAATAAATGCGACTTGTGCTCACAACACTTTCGAAAATTCTGTCAGAAATCTTAAGCTCGATCAAATAGCTTTGAGGTAACACCACTCGCCCTTTTGATCTTGTTGATTTCTGACATATTTAATATCGATAGTATTGCGAGCACTCGTCGTATTACCCCCCACACCAATCAATAGAGCATGAAATAAGTAATTATTTAACAAAAATACGATTAGGAAACCGACTGTGCCATCAGATGAGGGACAGTCCGTAGTTATATTCTGCTGAGTTTCGGACACGCTCAGATCATTAGTAACGGAGAAAAACTAAAAAAAACTGGAAAATTTAGCGATTTTTAAAAAAATTCACGACTCCGCCATTTTTCAATTTGTAGGTTTGGTACTTTTCATGAAAGTAGGGAATTAATTAAAAGTACTTTATTTATGAGTAAAACAGGTGCGGTCGGACCGTTAGTTTTGGCACGATTGTAATTTGAATTTTTTTTTGCACTATTTTGCAGCGTGCCTGGCTGCTCTAGTGATGCTCCTGTTTCAATTCCTCTAATAAATTTTGAAAGCAGAAGTATATATAGTACTACAAAACGTATATTCTCATTTCTCGCTAAAATGCTGCGAAATGGGTGAAAAATGCTTGCAAACATGACTTAAAACGGCCGAGCCCGCCTATGCGGTCGAGTCCGAGAGATGAGAGGACTTGATAATTACTTTACAATGCGCCTCCCATCATCTCTTGGTTTCTCCTACTACTCGACCGCATAGGCGAGCTTGGCTGTTTTCAGTCATGTTTGCAAGCATTTTTCATCCATTTCGCGACATTGTAGCGAGAAATGAGAATAAACGTTTTGTAGTACAATACTTTTACTTCCAAAATCCATTCGAGAAATTCAAATCGGACCATCACTAGAGCATCCAGGCACGCTGCAAGATAGTGCATAAAAAAATTCAAATTACAATCGCGCCAAAACTAATGGCTGACCTAAGCCCGACCGTACGTACTTGTGCCAACCCTACAAATTGAAAAATGGCGGAGTTGTGAATTTTTTAAAAAATCCCCAAATTTTCCGGTTTTTCTCCGTTAATAATAATCCGATCGAGTCATACTAAATTTCATTTTGTTCGTATTTTAATTATCTCATTGGAGCAACCAGATTGCTGTAAGTATTAGTTTTCATTTTATAAGCAAAAAAACTGAATAAACACGTTTAATTGTTTATAACAAATTAATAAATGACAGTTGCGTGCCCAAAACATAATTACGAACTGTCCCTCATGTGATGGCACAGTCGGTTTCCTGATTGTATTTTTGTTACGAAAAAATCCTCTATTGACTGGCCTACCTGACAATTAAAATAATTCTGTTATTTGACACTGTTTCCAGTCGCGAATGAGAACACATATTTTTATTGCTTATTGCCCAATGGATTGTTAAAAGGGAAAGTGCTGTGATGATAATGCATAATGCGACTGAGACAACCTTGGATAATTGAGAGCATCATTTTGTACAGAGCAAGAGAATTAAAGAAACAGTAGGTAAAACTTCGGTTTGTTTGAATATTGGAATAAATCCAATGATAATTTAATTTATTCTCCTGAAGAGATGGTCTTGTTGAAATTATGGGCGTCATCAAACTCGGCACATCCTAATCTTTTATTCCAAATGCATTTTAAATTATATTTTTACAACTACAAACTCGGCATAAAGTTGTTGCAGGTCGAATCGTATACGGCTAGATTTTCCCCTCAATAACTTAGATTGGATGACATTTTTACCCTGGAAAAAAGAAGTAGTAATTATTTACTTTGATGAAAATAGAACGAACTAAACTTACGTAGACATTCGAGTGCGTGAAAATTGAATATACACATTTTGCGAAGAGTAATTATTTAGTATGATCGAACCAGAACGAACTAACCTTACGTAGACATTTGAGTGCATATAAATTAAATAAGTACATAACGAACTAACCTTACGTAGAAATTTGAGTGCGTGGAAATTGCAAACTGCAATATTTTAAAATAATATCGTATTTAATAAAACATCAGTCTATTTCTTGCAAGCAGAGAAAGGTATTATTATTCATGTGCCGAGTATAAACATTTTAAAAGGGAATCTTTTAATCTCTGTACCGAGCTTGCCAATTTTATTTCGTATTCCTGTGCCGAGTTTGTATCAACCCGAAATTATTGAGAAAATATTTGTTTTTTTTTGTTGTTTTTTCCGTTAAACAACTTTCGTTTCCCTACGAACGACAGCCCTCAGTAGTTTTACCTTTTTACGTGCGATTGCTAGCACTTTCTTGGACCATCAGAAAAAATTCTGCAGTCACTAGGCTTTCAACCCACACGACCGGTAGCCAGAATAATTGAAAAACGGTAATCCTAATCACTCGGATGCCTGACCCTTTCATTTTTTTATATATTAAATAACAAAAAACAGCGATTTCTATGCAGTGGGCAGCAGAGTGTTTAGTAGAAACAGGTGACCACATTATTATTGATATTCTTCAAATAAATAAGTTCTATTTATTTTACTCTAAAGTGTATTCAAAAGTCTTCGTATAGAAGAGACATTAAACAATAGAAATAGAAATAGCTCACCAAGAGTAGAGTAATTTGATTTTTTAAAAGAGTGCGAGAAAAACGGGAGGACGTGTCCTCCTCACCAAAAACCCTTTCCTACCTGTAAAAGCAAGAGTGTAGATAATCCTCTAGGTAATCTCCTCACCAAATAATATATTTAGGAAATTACCTCTACCCTGAAATATTCTTGTTCCTGAGAAAAATTCAGTCTTCAGATTCAGAAAGCCAATTTTGTCTCACTTTTCATGTATGGACACATGGTGTATCTATCGATTTTGCAATTTTCACAATTCTACGTTAAAAATTTCAATGTTTCACTTATTACACGTATTATTTAAATGATTCACATTTAATTTTCCTTGTGCAGAAATTTTTTCAAAGCCATAAGGTTTACACGTTCTTAAAGGTTGGAAATAAGGGCGCCAACTTGTAAAAGAATAGTCGGTTGCTAATGCATTTTCTCACTTATGGCAAAACGACAGAATGAAATTTGATGTCGTTAGGAACTCGAACAAAAATTCCCATGAGCCTGTTGGGGTGATTTTCATATGCCTAGAACACGTCCAATTGCTAAATTTTAATTTTTTTAGTTCAAAACTGACATAATTTTCAGTGGTTAAAATACCAGAAAAGACAAACTGAGTCAGCAAAATCTGTCATTATCTGACGGTATAAAGTAGGAATATTAAATATATTATATTTCTCACATCTCACTGTATCTCTCGCATTACCCGTGTATTTCTTTATAAAAAATCTACATTTCAATAACTGTCGTAATTCAAACTAACCCTGGCCATGTTAGACCAATTTCTTTACGTCACTCAACTCTGAGTATTGGCAGTAACCAATATACAGTGCGACGCTAAATTATGGAATAAATTTATTATTTCGGAACATAAAGATATTTTGAAGACATCCTCGGATAAGTCGATTTTATTTTCTGATAGGTCAATTTTTGAACCCCACCCAAAATATATAGGGTTATCTGCATTTGAGTGAAAATGACCGAGACTCCACACGATTCAGAAGGTTAAAAGTCTTTGTCGCACTCATTTACATATGGAGAAGTTTTTTGCTCATATCTCCGCAGCCGTTTGACATAATCCCATCAAACCTGTTATCACTGGATTCGTAATGACGATCCGTAATCAAATATGGAAAAGTATACTGGGTGTCCCATTTAAAAATATCACTTTCATTTTTACTCAAATGCGGATAACTCTATATATTTTGGATGGGGTTCAAACATTGTCCCATTGGAAAAAAAAATTCGACCTATCTCAGGATTTTTTCAAAATATCTTTATATTTCGAAATAATTTACTTATTCCATAATTTAGCGACGCACTGTATAAAGGGGGTGTTTCTTCTGAATCCATGCGAAAAAATGTATAAGTACACCCAAAAAAATGTACCTATTAGGTTGAAATTTGGGCTCGTTCTGCAAACATTCATATCTGTGTTTTGAACATCCTCCTTCTACAATTGTCTTAAATGGCCATTATAGATCGTCAGATAATGACATATTTTCCTCTCCTCTGTGATTTTAACCACTGAAAATTATATTAGTGTTGAGTTCAAAAAATAAGTATTTAGCGATCGGATGGATGCTAGGCATATAAAAAAAAATCCAAAATTTTCCGGCCGGTAAATTTACTTACTCAGCTGACCGGCTTATAGGAATTTATTTTTCGCGTTCCTAACGAAATCAAATTTCATTTTGTCGATTGGCATAAGCGAGAAAATACGTCAGCGACCGAGTATTCTTTTACAAGATGACGCCCTTATTTCAACCTTTTAAGGACGTGCAAAACTTATGGCTTTGATTTTTCACTATTCAATTGTTCCTACCTGTTAATGTGTTAAACTGCCATGAATGAGAGAATAAAAAAAACAATTTTTTTTAAACAAGGAAAATTAATTTTCCATATGCCTAAGCACAGGTCAGTTTTCAAAATTTTAATTTTTTGAACAAAAATATAAAATGAAAAAATGTATTGAATGGTATGTATGCAAATATATGTAAATAGAGAAAGTTCTTAATATATTAAAAAAAAAAATAAGTTGAAAGTTTTATAAATTTTCCCGAACAATGTAACAATTCAGCTGTATATTCAACAATTCATACCTGGGTACAGTAACGAACAATTTGTTTTTCCATCTATCCAAACCAAGAGGCAAATTATTCTGCGCGATATAGTCTCCATTTTTCACAGCATTATTTTTAACTTCTTCACTCGGCCAGTCGAAGAAAACTTCTTTCCACGCGCAAATGTCTTCGAGTTCAGCTGCTGCTCTACCGATGCAAATTACAACGGCAAATGAAACAAGTTTGAACATACTTGAAAATGAAATGATCCACAAGCACAATAATACTGCAGAGTCCACCTGAACCTGACCTTTCTCTTATTTGAACTAAACGCATTATTGAAGAGATTGTTTATTTCAAGCTCTCCTCCCACTGGTATCGTTACCAATGCAGAACAGTGGTAACAGTGGCATAATTACTAGATGATTATTGGAGGTTGAAGGGGTATTGATAATTCAGTAAATAGTTGAAGAAGATATATTTTGTAAAGTGTTTTTGCCAGGAACGTTTTCATAACATACAGTAAGTGTGACTCATCATCAAAATCATTAATCATAACCAATTATTGAAAAAAGATTTTTGAATTGAAAAAAAAATTGTTAAAATTGTTTTTTTCCGTTAACCAGCTGTCATCCCCTTATGAACATCAGCCCTCAAAAGTCGAAACTTTGTAATACGGAAGCCTAAAGGTGGATCTGTCAACAGAGCACCCAAGATGTATTTTTGTGTATTAGAAAAGTAAAAAAAGGTTATCATCATTGGCAGTATAATGATGGGATGTTTAATTTTGGCTGTCACCAGACCAGAGTATAATTTTGAATCGCTCGGATGTAGCTTAGGAGTTGGCCTTCCCAGAAACAGAATAATTAACTTTACATCGCTACTGGTTCTCATATTTCACCATCATCCCGAAGGGCTAGTTGTAGATTTGCAGGTTCGTCGAACGAATTTATACACTCGGTAATGGCAAATAGAGATACTATTATGGAATTGTCAAAATAAAATCACCCTCACCCTCTCATAAAATGAATTGCTCTACTGTTCGTTATATGAACGTGTCTGGAAGCTATCACTAACCAACATGAAATTTCAGTAATCTCTGTCAACAGGTCTCTTTTCAAATTGTCACCTCGTTCGTAATTTCATTCCTGTAAAACGCACTCCCTCAGAGATATACAAAAACTGCCCGAATTCGTTCGCAAACCACTAGTTTTATGTATATCAAAATATGAAATATTCTCGAGTTTATATCTAAATTATCATTCTCATATTAAATAAGTTAGTCCCTCAAACTTATTAAAATAACACCCTCATTTCGAAAATAGCAAAACATCCCCAAATCATGATCAAAAAATGCTTAAAGCCCATATTCCTAACCAGGCTCGAATACAAGGGGGAGGGTAATGGGGGTAATTACCGCCCCCAAGATCGAAGAAAATTCAGTGTTTCAATCAAAATTAACATTAAGATTCACAAAATGAATCTTATTTCATTCTAAATCTAATCATTTAATCAATTTCTTCCTAAATACCGAAAAATGTACTGTACCATGGCAACGAACATACAGGTATAACGTAACGAGAGCATCTAATTCTAATCTCTTCATGACTTGGGTACCTGATTGATTTTTGTTATTTGATTTGTAAACCTTATTTTGCTTTGCCTATGTAAATGTAATTAGTTTCAGTTCTGTTACAGTACCTGATTGATTTGATTCATATACCTTCCTGATTTGCCTTCGCTTCAAGTTACTTACATATGTAAAAGTATGTAATTAGTTTCAGAATGCATCTGTTAATTTCGTTGAATCAGTTTTTCCTGAAAACATTCCATAATGCTCGATATCATTTTCTCTTTAATTTGGAACGTGTCATTGCTTGTTTTACTATGCGTTTGGATTTTCATATTAAATAAAACAAATTGAATTTGTCATCATTTTTTCCCACCTTTATGATACCCCACTGACAAACTTAACTATCAATATACAGGCATTTGACCTTGACCACAAAAAAATTTCGTCTGCGGCGCTTTTCTATTTTCTATCATCTTCACGCCACGAATAAGGTGTATAAGTGCCTGTTGCTAACCAAACTATTACCGATTATTCACTATTATTACTGATATTAAAAATAACGAAATAATCCCTACGTTATCGTGACCCGCGCTCTACCGTTCGAGCTATCCTCTCGGATATACACACAATTACACTTGAAGTTACTTAGTAGGAATAATATGCACCTCTAGGAAGGTATAATGGGCTATAGCAACCTTTAGTCCATTCAAATCAGTAGGGCCAGACGAAATCGAGCCTGTACTACTTCCGTGAGGCTAAGACCTACTGATTCCAATGCCTAGTCAGGTTGTTCAGGGCCTAGAGGTACGTACCTAGCACCTGGCGAAAGACCAAGGAGGTCTTCATACCATAGCCCTAAAGCACCAGATCAATTCGCCTTCCATTGTTCATGCTAAAAAAGAAAGAAATATTTATTTATAGAAATGTACAACATAATGATACATAGTATCAAATTTTCTCGTTGTACCAACGCGCCTATTAACCTGAAAAATCTAGTCAGACAGCGCACCATAGGCTAGTCGGCAGGATTGGAAAACATCTCTCGGATGAAGAACATCAGCACTCAGGAAAAGTAACGTTGCTCCAGCCCTGAACCAGAGGATATTGGCATGCTTGAGCGCAAGGTAATACAGGCCTCCCTTATCGGAGATTCAATAGAGGGGAAAGCCACGAGAGGCTGCTCTCAGGATCAGGACAGAGTATAGTATTTCCACTATTGTGGAACCTTGTGGCACCCTTCTTACACACCTGAATCGATGATGGTTGTATGAACAAGGATACGCTGCCTTTATCGTCCTAATAATTAACGAAAGTTCATGGGGTCTGTATGGGTCTGATACAATCAGCCCTCACAAACGTACAGACGTGATGCATGTGGAAGAACCTCAGGGTCAATCCCCCAACAAAACGTGATTGTTCTTTCCAAGACGAACAGAGCTCCTCGAATATATGGTGAAAGCCTACAGACCTCTACTCTCGTGGAACAAACATCTGGAAAAGTGCTAACAGTGGCAAGGCTATCACTAATGATGGACAGACGTTCCTTTGGCAAAACATGGGGAACAGAACCCAAACAATCCCTTTGGATATACCTAGTACAAGTGACAACCAGAGGGAGGATAGCTAGTTTACAGAGACTGGCTATATACTCGGAGTCACAGCACATCGACGATTAGCCTGGAGGTGATTCTAACCCCCCTCCTCTACATTTGCATATTGTAGTGGATGCGAGGATAAGAAGTCTCCAGACTTAAGTGCTTGAGTCAATGGAGAAGCAACAACCTAGGCCACTCCAACATTGACACATCTGTGATGCCGTCGGACAAAATGACTCCAAAAATGAGAAAATTAGTTGTTGGTGGCAGTATTTGTCACTTCAAATAAACTGTTAAGTTTCGAAGATACCCATACTAATTTTATTTCTAGAATTTTTGTATGAATCACCTATTCGTTGGTCAACCTTGTATACATAAATCAAAGATGATAGAATTATTTAGTTTGGGATAATCAGGGTGTAACAGAAGAACATTAAAATATTCAAGTGACGTATGCCTGAGACAATTTTAAGAAAAAAAGTCTATATAAACTTGGACCCGGAAATGCTTCGTTTCGGATATACAGAGTGTTCAAATTGAATTTTGTTTTTCGCTTTTTGAAAATAACTTTTGCAAGAAATAAGATCTTTGCACGAAATTTGGTACCCGGGTTTTTTTTGGCGTGGGAAATCATAATTTGGTATCAATTTTCATGTAACATCTAGAGGGCGCTGCGTACGCTGCCATTATTCATTTCAAATTGCCAGTAAACTTTTTGAACTTTTCATGGAGAAACCTCATTCCCACACTTTTTCCAAGTTAAAAAGCTACATTTCCTCAACAACGCTGGAGGAGATCGTTTTCGAGATATTTATAATTTTCTATATTTATGCATATTACTTAGCTCCTAGGGCGCTAAGTGAAATTGCTGAGAACATTACAAAAACTAAGTATGTGGTAGATCTCGTCAAAATAAACAACTTTTTTCCTATAAAATGTTTATCGAAAAATGATTCGTTTTCGAGATACAGATTGTTGAAATTTTCTCAGCAACTTCACTTGGCGCCCTAGGAGCTAAGTAACATACATCGATATAAAAAATTGTAAATATCTCGAAAAAAATCACCTCCAGCGTTATCGAGGAGGTATAACTTTTTTAATTGAAAAAGGTGTGGAAATAACATTTTCTCATGAAAAGTACCAAAAGTTCACTGTCAAAAATGTTAGGGCAATTTGAAATAAATAATGACAGCGTACGCAGCGCCCTCTATATGTCACATGAAAAATAATACGAAATTATGATTTCCCACGTCAAAAAAACCCCGGTTACCAAATTTCGTGCAAATAACTTATTTTTTGCAAAAGTTATTTTTAAAAAGCGTACAAAAAAATTGGACACAAGTTTATTTAGACTGTTTTCTTAAAATTGTCTCAGGAATTCGTCACTTGAATATTTTAACGTACTTATGTTACACCCTGTATATTCAGTTTTCTCAAGGATTAAATCTGATATGAAATGAACAATTACAAATGATTCACGCTGCATTTCGAATGGAATACCATGACCTTCATCTGATATAAGATTCATGAACAATACCTATCACATTGTACGCCACAGACGAGATTGTTTCTGAACTCGACTCGGTTATAAAGCTATCATTTTATAATTTATTTCTTTCGTTAGATTGTATCTCAAATTGTTCATGAATAATTCATGAGTTGGTAAAGAAATGTACTTACAAGAAATACAAACTCGATATAGAATGATATGCAGAAACGAGGACTATTAAAGACTAATGATGTGGAAACTTCGTTCAAAATAGTTGTTTGGTTATCGTATAAAAACTATCACTCGACTGATAGAATAATCTGAAAAACAAAAGGGGCCCGTAAATATTTTGGTATTGATGGGTCATGGGAAAACCACATGAATTAAAAACCTGATCTAACCTGGTTGATCGGAAACCCACTTTATTAAATTTCATACATACCTCCTGTAACCAAATTTGTTGTTAAGTGTACCTGGATCAGTTTCATAAACAAAGTGTGTTCTTGGAACCTTATTCCTTAATAGGTATAAAGCAATTATTAGATATTTCCCATCAATTCAAACTTCATTAGATTATTCAACGCAAAATAATTTAATCCTAAATTTCTATGGAAAGTTAGGAAATACCTGAAGGATGTTCGATAATAAAATTGTTAGGTAGTGAGCCGAATATCAATATTCCAAGTTTAAATGGAAATTTAGGTTGGCAACTAATAGTCAGATAGGCATTGACGAGATTTGTACATGTCCTTGAATAGATAATCAAGACTAATCACTCAAACGACAAATTATAATATCATATAAGAAATGTTTGCAGTATTTGCAACTCTTCTATTCAAAAATAACTAAGAAATGTTTCGGTCTACATTGTTGCTAATTGCCGTAGTAGAAGCAGTAGGATTCCGTTCTACCAATGCTTAAACGATTCCCATCACCTTATCAAAGTTCCATGGTTGGGAGTTTCTCGTCTGAGTTGTTTCTCCACAACAGGAAATATTGAAAACACGGATGAGTTCTGGTGGAATACCTTTCAGCACAGAAAGTTGCTGCATTCCTCGATTTTTTCTTGCATTCATAAATTTGTGATTAGTTTATTTCGAATTAGATCACAAAAATCGAATCGATGCCTGATAGTCAAAATTTGCAATAGTCGAATTTTTGACAACCTGTTACTCGGAAAGTGGCCATTGGAACGAACTTAGTTGAAAGCCATTTGATATGGATAATGTGCGGGGTCCTTTTGATTGTGTCAGCAAATTATCAATAATCTTGACATTATGGTGGTATATGACATTGTCTCGGGTATTGACAATAAATAATAAAAAAAATAGTAGTATAAAAAAGCTAAAGAACACGCTTTCTCAAATGTTAAAAAAGCGTGGATGCTTTCGATTTATATACTCATATTTTTTAGTTCAATTTAACAATACAGAGCGTTCAAGAGCTCAAGAGAACTTTATCAAGCCACCCACGCTTTTTTTACATTTGAGAAATTAAATTGTCAATTATTTTTTAATGCATACATTTAGAAAAGTCCAACAAAATGCATTTCAGAAAGTGAGATGAAAGGCTATGCAAGCACTGCGCTTATTCATTATTGGTTTCTCTACATGTTTATTATTGATTTTACCTTTTATTTATACTTCTTTGCGTAATCTTTATATAAACTTATTTGTAATCTTAAGTGCCACTGTTTTTATGTCTTTGATATTGTGTTACTTATATTGTGCCCCAATAGTCTTATTTATTTATATTTATATCAACCTATCCTATGTCATGTTCATGTAATATTTAAGGATTAATAAACATAGTTATCTATCTCTACCAACTTTCCAAAATATTCGTTTTCCCAAAATATTTTTTCTGTCATTGTGTCCTTATTGTTTAAGGTCGTTCTTGTTAAGAAAACTACGGAGTTTTAATTGGATCTCTTTGAATAACAATCCTCATTATTTAATAAAGGCCATCCAAATTTCGAAATTATAGACGATATGTTATGTGAATCTATTTCGCATGTTTTCTCTACATTTTATTCAGCAGCGTGGTTATTGTATTTTATGGTATTGGTGAAAGTTAATTCGAGTCACAATGGAAGAACCTTGGGATTGTCAATCACCTTACCCCAAATACGGTAGTAATGATCAAAATCACTTCCGTATACGATTGATATACTATATACATATACCAAATAATGGGAGGTATAATTACGTTTCCGTTTCATTATGATTATCATCCCTGAAACCGATCAGCCGTGAATTAAAACTTCCGTATAAAATTATCGTAAATATTCTACAGGAGTTGATCATGGGAGAATTGGATGTCCGCCAAAAAATATATTTATTCTTTGATTATTAAAAAAGTAGCATCGGTAGCATAATATTTGCCAATTAAAAATTAATGTTTTTAACCTGAGTTTTAACAATATTTGTTTTATTGAAAAGTTAATGCAGTGCAAGGGAATATATTATTATATCAAGCAAGTTTTGGCGGGCCTTTCAAAAGCATCAGTTCCATGAATTTGATTCATGATTTCAATTTCATCGTAATTTATCGAAAAAAATCTAATTTTCAATGAACTCCTTCTTTGTATTGTACAAAATAATGATAATTCAGTGATATTAATTCAATTCAATTCATAAAAGTATGCAATTTTTCATCAATGTTCTCTTATGACGTTATCACGTGAAATTATCGTCCGTAAACCGACTTTACAGACAACCAATTTTTTTCCCTATGAATAATTCGTATCCTCTCCTATCCTTGTTTTACAACTCAGACTATTTTTGTTCTTTTTTCCAAATACGTAATATATCTTCGACTCATACCATATGCTATTGTAGCGACCCCGAGCCGACTCTGGAATTCGTAACATCGTAACCAACGAAACAATTTAATCAAACGGAATTGAGCCAACTCGTCAACAAGATGATGTCATCAGTCACATACGTCGGGATGACTCGAACCCTCTGGAAGCAAGTAGTACCAAGGGTGATCTAGGTAATTTCTGCCATCTATAAATAACGACGTGCCAGCCGGTTTGGGGCACAATTCTGATTGAAGACTATAGAAATGCAATAGTCCAGTGAAGCGAAGCAGAATAGTATAGTAGTGAATATAAATTATTATCAGACGTGAAATAAATTACATGTAGAAATTGAAATCTAAATATATTATTTATAGTGTAAAAGTGTATATTTATT
The DNA here is from genome assembly GCA_958298965.1 of Chrysolina haemoptera. NCBI lineage: Eukaryota > Metazoa > Arthropoda > Insecta > Coleoptera > Chrysomelidae > Chrysolina > Chrysolina haemoptera. The sequence goes on along the minus strand of OY282586.1, from coordinate 10,962,949 downwards.
ACACTTTAAATCTGTCAGGACTGCACAATTGATATTATCAATTACTTTCCTCCAAACAGCACCATTTTAAATTGACTTGTGGTGAAACCTCCAAAAACGCATGACATGGGAATTGCTATGTAAACGGCAAAAAAAAATTCAACCTCTAGTGTCCATCTGCTCACATAAAATCATGCTTTTGAACACGATTCTGGAATATTTAATGTAAAAAAAAGGAATGAAATTGAATCTGTTGGAAACGTTTGGAAATTAAGAAGGAAAGCATTCTTATAACCAACTTGATTATTATTATTGACTAAACAGAACTGAATAATTCCCCATTTTTTATTTAATTTCCAGGTATGATAGAAAAAATAAATGTAATCAGGCATATCAATAATGGCAAACAATAATTTTTAGCCGCCGGCTGTCATTGATTGAAGGTCAGGTACAAAACTCTACAAACACTAATTAATTGAGGATTGGATATTATTCAAGAATACCTTGGCATAAGTTAACTCGGTATAAAACTATTGCATGATGAAACAATTGTAACGGTTTTGTGAACCAAAACTTTGTGAAAATTAACATTAAAGTTTCATATGGGTTGTCATCAACAGACTACGAGCCCAGCATGAAACATATATTTAGAACGATGCTGCTATATAAAAAAATAACTTTTTTTTGTGACGGGAAAAAAGTTTGACATTTTATCCCTGTTGACAGTTAATAAAATATAACTTTTTATGAAATTATTTTTTCCCCGAGAACCGGGAAAAAATTGAGTACTTTTTTCCCGGATATATATACACATAGGTTAAGGTAAATATTTAATTAAATCGTCGTTTTTCCCGTCACAGAAAAAAAATAGTGTATTATACACGTTCGTGTGTACGACATTGAACTCCTCCTAAACTTCTGGACCGGTTTGATGAAATTTTGTGTGTGTGTTCAAATGGATTCGAGATGGTTAGATTCACAATTCGGTCCAGTACAAAATGTTGTTTTGGTAATTTTTTTATTCATGAGCTGAATGTAACAGCTGCTTCCAGCGACTTCGCCATAAAATGAGATCGACAATAACATTAATGAAGGTTAGTCGGCGAAACAGAAATATACTCATCGACATACAGACCAAAGTCTGCCAGGACCGCTAGTATAAATATAATTATATTATTCGGACAATTGGAAATGAGTGAAAAAAAAATTCACATAATTATTATACTATCAGTAAAATAGCCTATATAGATGAACTTAAAAAGCAAAACAGAAATTGCATTGTCATACATTTCTGAGTTGGTTAAAAATCGATTGCAAAATTTGTCTCGAAAAAATATTAGATTTCAATATATTCTACAATACCTTATATTGCAAAAACATAGGCAATAACAAAATCCTTCTGAGAAAAAATGTTCACACTGTATAAAAAAATATTTTCATGTCAGCTAACTTTTCAATACCAAGTGTTTTCAATACCAAGTGTTTTCAATTCAGTCTCTGTAATACACACGGCATAGGTATTTCTTATTTCACTATATAAATACATAGGCCATAGAATTTCATTCAAAGCCCCCTGACATGACAACCTTGTTACTGCGCATGTTCATGAGTACAATTTGAGGTACAGGTACGGTATGGTTTGTTTTCATTTTACGGCATTGGCGTTCTAGGTCTGAGATTTCTGTGAGCTGTATATGCATTTCATTCAAATGCTCCAAAAGGTCTTATTCGGAGAAATATACCTTGCTACATCTCCAGCGCCGGCCCGAGCATTCCTGGCGCCCTAGGCGAAAGACTGGAACAGCGCCCTCTTAAGAAAATTCGTGACAAAATAAAACAACAGTGTAAACAAACAAATGTTTAATTCTCAATAAAAAAATGGGAGTTCTTCTTTATTACATTGATGAGAGGGTATACACCTTCCTTTTTGACGTATTTTTCTTGACTTCATTTTGGCAAAGTTGGAAACAATCTCCTTCAAATCAATTGTTTCAGCTATTTCTTACTCTATAGATAGAGTTGACAGTCTAACAAGTCTTTCTTGAGTCATTGTTGAGCGCAAGTACGTTTTGATTAGTTTTAATTTATAAAAACTGCGCTCATCACTGGCCACAGACACAGGAAGAGTAAGAGCAACACCCTTAGTGCAGTTACTAAATTAGGCACGCTATCTAGTAGGCCATTCTCACAGATGTAGTTTAAAACTTCTTATGTAATACTGTGTTGTTAAGTATTCTTCTTGCAACAGCTTGTAATTCGCCACACAACTCCGTTGCATCAACATTCTTAGAGTCTGCATGACTAAGAGATTCTTCCAACTTTTTATAGTGTTCCAGAACATCTTTGGAAGTTTTGTTCTGCATCTCATGAACGTTATAAAGACATCCAAAAACACAGTTAATCTTTTTTATCTGATAAAACCTTTCATCGATTGAATTTATGGCGATTTCCAGCACGGCAAAATAAAAATTTATTTTGAACTTGTCTTTTTCATCTTGTATGGGCTCGTCTTCCGCTTCATAACTGAACTGCCTTTTCTTTTTTCTCAAACGGACTGGCTTCGATTCTGATGCGAATGATGCGGGAATGTTGGCTTCCTCTGAAATTTCTCTTGCGTCTACAAGCATTTTTTTGTAACCCAAATCACTTCTACAAGTTTCGAGAAAGGTTTTTGTTTTTAGCAAAGCATTTGTAGCAGCGTTTAGATCAAATTCCTTCGATTGAAGAAGTTTGCTAGTCATATTTATTTCGTACAAAATATTGTACCATACAACAAGAGAAGCAATAAACTTGAAATCCGCAATTTTTTTAGCAATGGACTGAGCCTCAACTCGTGTTTGATTTCCAGATGAACCCACCAGATTATGGTCTTCGTAAATGTCCATAAGCGCATCATGCACGTCAGCTAATTGGTAACGTAAAGGTAAAGGACGCAGGGCATCAATCCGACTTTCCCATCTTGTATCGCTCAGTGGTTTTAGTGTCAAGGTAGGCACATGACGCCGGCCCTGTACATTTCTACTTCCAAAAATTGTTTTGGTAACGGAAGGAGAAAGTTTGTTCATTACCATCAAAATGTAGTTAACGGTATCATGTGTGCCAAATTGATTTTTAATCGACGATGATGTGTTTGTTACTTTACATAATAACAAAGTTCAATGATTTGAGTTGCGAAATACTTCTGCTAACCAACGAGCTTTGAAGTGTAAAGGGTCGATAAACAATGGTTCTGTGAACAAATCTAACAATGAAATATGTACCAAACGGAATACTAACATATCATAATTAAAAAATTAGTGGATGACTCAGAATGAGGTCATAAGGTTACGTATGGACTGAAAATAAAATATAACTAAAATTTTTTCCTTATTATATATGTACCATTTGACTTCTTTCTGTCTTCTGTATCATCCACTGGTCCTACCAAAACACTTTTGTAATTAAAGTTGTAGAGAATTTAAAGGCGAGTTCAAAGAACACCTATATTTTAGAATTTGACCAATTTTAATCATGCCAAAATCCAAAAACAGTAATTTCTAATATCTTACTTCCTGACCATTATATTTAGACTGTTTAGGCATAGCTATCCAGGCTATCCACTTTCAAGTGTTACACGATACATGAATATATGTATTGATTTTTTTTCCAATAATTTAAGATAGGTAGTTTAAAAAAATAATGTGGTATGGAGAAAAAAATTATCGGCTTTTTCCATGGAGTGTAATAATTCAGTTATACAAACAGAGTGACCCATTTGAAAGCGGGTCACCTCTCTAAAACTGTTATTAATTATCAGATTCAGATTTGTTTTCCAATAGATAGAGCATCAAAAGTTCCAGTTAAGTACCATAAATAAAAATTTCAAGGCCTACTTCGAATTTTTTTCAAGGTCAAAAATCCAAAAAGCATACTGGCCATTTTTTTAAATAGAATTTGACGACGTCAATGGATTCACAATATTTTCAAATGGTTTATGTGGAAATTACGTAGGAATACGTCCATCAATAAAGAAGAAAAATTTTATTTTATTATTTCATAATTTGTTTATTTATAAACAGATTTCGAAGAAATTCTGACCAAACGTATTTCGAAATATTCTGAACACAGTGGTGTAGACAGAATTCTGATAAAAGTTCTGAAATTGAAGTGGTGGGTTGATTTATTGACATAATTTCCAATCTTCAATATCATGTAACTTTTTTCTGTTATGTCTCATGGTCGATACTTTCTTGTATCCAGAGGAAGGAGCGTTTCGGGCCTGTAGAAACTCCTAAATTCGGCTATGCAAACTTGGAGTAGTGTATCCATTACTTGAGATGCTAACTACATACACGTGAAATTTTAGTACTATTTAGTTTGTTTCGGAAATATGACGTTTATTCATTATATTTTCTATTTGAAACTGATCATCGAATGAATACCTATTTGCACGTATTCAATTTTACACGCTAAATTACGCGTAACCACAATAGATTGAACCACAACGTGTGATTCGAATTTAATTAATTTTTGAAGGCTACTTCGGTAATAAATGTAAATAAACTAAAGGTCTGTGTTATTTTCGAAACCTGTAATTCCATCGCGGTGGTCGGTGAATCTCAAGCAGATATTCATCAAGCCAAGTAGCTTGAATTTTTGCTTAAATACTTGACTTCAAAACTCAAACTTTTGAAAATTTGATATTTGACTTGACTCGATTTACGGTATGAACTACTTGACTTGATATCAAGTAATATAAAACTACTTGATATTACTTACACACCGAAGCGTTAAAAAAGGGGATTCACCAAGGTTACAGTAAGCAGGCCCCCGATTGCTCGATGACGACGTGCTGTTAAATTGTAGAGCAGCGTTGATCAAGGATAAACAGTGCGGCGACTAGAGAATAATTGTTTATGCCTGATTTAAGTGATTTGTCCGCAATGGAATCGGAACCTTTCCGAAACAGCGGCTCAGAATATATCGTAAATGAAAAAGTATCAGAATTTGATGACATCGAAACAGGAGTAGAAAGTGCAGGGTCGGCGCCATCAAAGGCCAAACGAGTTGAAGTTAATAAAAGTGTATCTAATAAAACGAAAAAAATTACGGATTATTTCATAGTAGAGCAAGATCCTAAGAGTAATAAAAATACTGATAAGCAAGGCAAATGTACCCTATGTACGGCGGTTTTGAAAATGAAAAACTGCGGAACATCTTCACTAAGACGACATTTGCAAACTAAACACTAGAGTCTACGAAAAAAAAAAAATTGGTAGATCCAGCCCACCTTATTCCGGGGAAAATACCTCTTCAGATTCGAATAGGCGTAGCACAATTTCAGTTCCGAGTTGGCTTGAGAAGGTAAAACAATAATAGATTTTAGCTATAACTATGGAGTAATTTGTGACACAATTGAATAATCTACACGGTGGGTCAAAAAAAATGTCCACATCTTATATTATTTAATAATTTTTTATTTGTAGCTGTTTTTTTATAAAATTTTGAATATCTACAAAAATCTATAGGTTTCAAGCAATCTAGTTGAAAATGTGGCACAAGTTATACATTTTTATACCGGGCATTTCAAAAATATAACTTACTTTGCCATTTGAGAGTGGGACATTATAACGTAAATATTATTGTACTGTATTTTACTAACTCCAGTTTTGCGTATTTTGCATCCATATATTTTTATTGTTATTGCGTTTTGGCAGTTATTCAGATCAATACAAAAAAGGTACTAGTTTTTCAAGAAAAATCAAGTACTTGATGTATAATTACTTGACTCGACTTGAATTTCAAAAAAAAATCTTGACTTGAGCTTGCTGAGCACTTCTCACAGTCCTTTTTGTTGTTGGTCCAGTTTTTTTTATAATAATAATAATATCGTTTATTGTGCATAAAAAAGTGCATTTTATACATAAAAGGAAAAGGGTTAGCCGAAGGCTATCTTTCACCCCTCTCACGAATTATATAGTGTGTGTGAAAATAGCTAATGAAAAAATTAAAATACTTATTTACTATCAAAACAATGTTAGAGAAAAGAAAGAATGAGAAAAAATTCAAATGAATATTGAGAAATAGAAATTCCTATGTTTGTTAAGATCTCAATGCATAAATAGAAAAGAGCTGGATCCAATGGCCCCCCCTGTCGGACGCCCTTTCATAACAAAATAACGTTATTTCCAAAATTCAAATAAGTGGGATTTCGGTAACATTGTCTAACGAAGTTGAAGATATGCGGTTTGTATCTTTGATTCTTTCTAAGAGAATGCCTCATATTAAAAGCATTCTGAAAATCTATTTTCAGGAATACGGTAGAATGAGGATATGGATTTTGATTCAAAAATCGCTGGACAACGACTTCGCATCTTCCTGGAGTCGGTAACAAAACCAAACTGGATTGGGCGGAATAAAAAACCTAATGATTCTTTGAACTTCGTACATGCTAGTTACGCCACCAGACTTTTGAAAACTGTACCGACGGTAATAGGTCCGTTTTTTCCTCAAGGCAACTAATGAGGCTCCGTACAGTATTGCAATCTCATCGTGAATGACTTTACCACTGAGTAAAAAACAACAAAAGAAGTCATAGAAAATAATATATTTTGTTTTTACAATCCATTATTGAAATAGTTTTGAAAATATAAACTTGAGTTAATTTTGTAACTTGAGTGAATTAACAATTTTCATTATGAATGAAAACGTTGAAAATGGAGAGAAGCGACAACACATAATTTTGAATTTTTTTACCATAGTTTCTTTACTTTTTTTGTAATGCTCTGAATTTGAATTATTTATAAAAAATCTAGTATTTATTTATTGACAAAAATTATTATAATTCAATTTGAATTTATGCTTCACATGGCGTTCCCTTGATAGCCTCGTCCACGGGGATTTTGAAAATTCTGTAGTTAATTTCCTCAGGGTTCAGCATATTGCGGAAATAAGCAACCAATTTATCTGAGAGGATCCACAGATTTCGTTCTTGGTCAATCTAGAAAAAATTAATATTTTCGAAAACCTTATTGGGGTGAAATAGAAAAAAAAACTTACTGTAAGGTCATTGGTGAATACGAGGTTTTGGTGATCTTGTGCTACAATGCCTACATTCGCCGGTTCAAGTTTTTTCCTTGCGTTCCAGCAAGCTACGCCATCTTTCTGAAGTTGAGTCAGGAATAATACGTTTGATTTTTCATCGAAAACCGAAGATGAAGTTTGTGATTTTTCTCCTTTACTCCCTTCAAGCTGAAAATTAAAAACTGCATTGGACAGAGGTTTGAAAAATGTTAATCTTGTTTTGTATTACTAAAACTGGAGAAAAATATAGAAATCATCTAGGAAAATAATATGTGCTGCTGGAATACATAGCTATAACTATTTTCATTACTACAAGCTTTTATTTAACTTTTGTGTTTATCTATTTATATGTATGTTCGGGTAAAACTATTAACTGAATTTTGACACATTTCTAGTCGTCCGATTAACAGTTTTAGAGAGGTGGCCCGCTTTCAAATGGGTCACTCTTGTATATTCCAGTAGACTATATAACAGTATATAAGCGTAAATAAGAACTTATTTTTCATTTGTTTACATACTGCATTACCGATATGCTTTTAAACGTCCTCTAGAAATAAATAAATACAATGGGTCCAAATTAGGTTGAGCATTTCATTAGGTTGAGCTATTCAAATCGCGAGTATAATATACTGAACGAATTTGGTTTAGAAATCATACATAAAATAACGAAGTCAGTGAGTTACTTATTGCCAATGAAATAATAAACTAACAACATACCTTGAATAGTTCGATTGATAGTGGACTTTTAGCTAAAGTTTCATTCCTCAAAACTTTTGTATTCACTGAAAATTCATGAATGCTAGACAAGGCGTGGAAATAAGTTGTGCGGAAACTGAAAAATAAATCAATTTAGTGTTAATCCTTTCACGTATATGTACGATTTGAAACTTTTAGTGTGATTACAATTTCACAAGCGTAGAAAACTATCCATCAATAATTGCTGTAAACTTCTGATGATGCAAACTTCGGGTGAAATTTTTTTTGTATTTAGGTTGTTTTCCAAATCCTATTAAAAAAAAAAAAAATTCCACTGATTTTTTCAAAAATGAAAATAATTGGTTAATGGAATTGTTTTATGTGTCCAAACTTCTAATGTGAATTCTGAAAGGAGAGATTCTGTGGCAAATAATTATATAATAATAATTTTAAAAATAATTACTTTATTCACCGCAGTGCGATAGAAGATAGGAATACCTGTTTGAAATCAAATACTCCACCAAGGATATTGCATTATATCAAACAGATACATGTTCAATGTTACATTTCTATTTGACTTAGTTCTTCTCAGCTCCGGAGAACAATCGTATTTCTAGTAAATTACGAAAAAGTAAAAAAGTTTGTCAAAACTTCTTTTTGAACTATTCTTTATTTGGTCATGAAGGTATTTTTTCATCAAGATTTTGAATAATATAAAATTGATTTTATACGTAGGGTGTGAAATATACCTTATTTTAATGTATAAGTATCAGTTGTTGGATGAGAATGAAGCATCTCCTGGTATATCTTACCTTGACAAGTCAAGTACAAGATGAAACGACTGTCAGACAATTTGTGAATTTTTCTACGCATTTGTGCGCAAAAGTATCACTTTACTCACTGTCAACAGTGCGTAAACACTTACTTTACGCACTGTCGAAGAAAAAGGAGTTTTTTTTCCTGTGACGGAAAAAAAGTTTGACATTTCATCTAGGTACTAAAATATGACTTTTTATGAAAAAAAGTGAGTACTGAAATATATATAGCTATTGCAGAAACTGATCTCGCACGCATCCGATGTTCAGCTCAGGTTCTAACCCAACCTCCTACTTTCATCACTCAACATGCACACTACTAACCGAACCGGCACCGATTTATTTGAAACTTTTTTTTTTCTGTACCAGTTCACGCAACGTCCAATGATAGCTGATGAAATTTAAGCCACCGAAAACTGGATCATTCGGCCAACCAGGTGCGTATTCACTAGAGCATTCGGTCCGCATGAGCACCGAACGAGCGAATGCTTGGACAGTGTGGGCGCTGATGTGAGCACGTGCAGGGCTCGGGCCGATCCGTTTTTTGTCAATTTTTTCGTGCTCAATAAGGAAGTGGTCTTGACGGTATTGAGTATGGCGTGGACTCAAGGAAAAGCGTTGAAACTAGTAAGTTTATATAGAAATAACAAAATGTTGTGGTATGCAAAACAACATGAAAAAAGAAGACATTTGGCGGAATATTGCCCAAGACCTACAAAAGAATGAACACGATGTAAAAAAGAAGATGGAAAGTTTAAAAAGGTCTTATCGGCATGAGAAAGCCAACCAAAAAAAACCAAACAACGGGAAAAGGTGAAAACTAAGTGATATGCGTATGAAGAAGACATCCTTGTGAAATTGTTAAACAGTGGGTTTGCTGATTCGGCTGTTAATTCTCTGAAAACTGTAGTTCTTCTAATTTGGAACATTGTTCTTTGCCACATCGCTTTCGTCGTATCTTTTTTAACAATAAACACATAGCAATAACACTGGTACCAGCCCTTACCACATTGGAATTCATTTTGTACGCGACCTCTTACGCGACTGACTGCGGATCGGTGCTCTTGCGGTGCTCACGTGCCGAGAGACTCTACGCAGCCTGCGCGTGAACCAAGCAGCCTGAGCTTGAACCGAGCATTCCATGTGCTCATGTGGAACGAATGATCTAGTGAATACGCACCTTTACTGCAAGTAGTATTTTTATTATTGATTATGGCGATGCCATTTTCTTACCCGTTTTCGTCAGCTGGTCCCAGAGCCAAAGTAATTATCCCATCGCTCAAATGCACCTTGATTCCTCCAACAGTCAGATCTCCTTGGAGGGGGTCGAAATAAAAGTAGTTGTGTTTGATTCTCCAAGATTTATTGTCAGCAAAGGAATATACAACCAATCCGTGACCACCTAAATCTGGAAGGTAAGCGAAAGCTTTATCGCATGTGTCTTTGGTAACATCAACAGCCTGAAAGTACATTTTTATCAACAGTTGTTGCCAGGCGATTATTTATATTATCTATGAGTTAAACATAATATTACAGTTAAATTTACTGATATATACTCTCTCCAAACTTTCTGTATAGCTTCCATGGATCTAGTCTGACACCGTTTTCCTTGTCTTTTTGTAACTTAAAAACTTGAACTGAAATCCGGAAATAAAATTATCTGGTAAAGAATACGTGTCATTGGGAAGTCCGCCCCCTCGAACATGTAGAAAAAACGACTTTAGGAAAATGTATTAATAACCAGCTGATTTTCTCAGGATTCATTCATTGAGAGCTATCAAACCAACTTTTCATATTGTCTGACACAGATCGCCGATTTCACGACCACAAAAATGTATTAATAAACGTCAGACATGGGAATATTATATGACGAAAAAATATAATCAGGGGTAATATAATAAGTGGTATGATTATTACCGATAATTTTTTGGAATATTAATGAATTGCAATCCCAAAGCTGAAAATACAACGAGTCCGCAGGACGAGTTGTATTTTCTTGCATTGGGATTGCCAATGAATTGATATTCCAAAAAATTATAGGTTTTTAATCATACCACGAATTATATTTAGGACGACAATATATCGATTTGAAATAAAGAAAAATCGTGTCACCTGTTAATTGATGCTTTACTTCTAGCCGTATTCAACGGAATACTCTTTTCCACGGCCTCATCTATGATACCAATGGACATTTGTCCCCAACGGTCGCTCATATTGAAAAATAAAGATAACTAGTCAAAACACATAAATTTGACGTTTATAATTTAAATCATTATTTTCACTTGACAGATAGTAAATAAACAAAAACTAAGCAGGTTTATCACCGTGAAAATACAGCGACAAACTATATTTTCACTGTAGTTCCGATTATATTGGCTGAATTTCAAAATTTGAAATCCATTGATTGGTTGTTAAGCAAGGAAATATATTGTCTTTCAGATATCACAGTAAAATACATTTTCCAGTTTGTAATAATTATTAATAAGAGGGTGATTTGTTAGGTTGTTTTGAGAAAAAAAGTTCCTATGAACATATGTCCGGAGTTACTTCGTTTCTCAGATACAGGGCGTTGAAGTTTTTTTTTTAAAGGTAGATATATTTATAAAATATTGTGAATATTCTCAAACCGATCTGGTTGAAATTTGGTATAGTAAGTTGAACTAATAAGGCGCTTATTCAGCCCTAACTAGATTAAAATTATTATTGCCAGTGGCGTCTCAGTGAGCACAATAGAGAACAATATTCTGACGCGTAATGTTCCAATATTCTGCTGACTGACCATGTCCATATAGTGTTTTAGTTGTCTTGCTATTCACAGACTCAGCTTTCCATCTATAACGAAATCTGGTAGGTCTACGAAGGGTCCTAAATAAATTTTTTAAATGGTGTTCTAAAAGAAATGTTGGAATTTATTCTGAAATCGTTTAATTGGTACAGTTTAGGGAACTATTTCGAACCATGAAAAGTTTTTTTGTGTGATCGAATTACTTGATGAAAAGGTCGTTCCTGAATTTGAAAAAAAACGTTGAAAGAACTGTAGATAGACTGGTTGCATCGAAATCAATAGCCCAGAACTTCTTTGATGCATAGTCAGATTTCGAAAGAACGACTTCTATGGATTTCGATGTTATTCAGTTTCCAATTGAACCTATCATTTTCATTGAAAAAAATCAATGACTTGGGAACCGGTTAGAGTTGGGTGGAGATTTGCTAACCCTTTCAAAAATGTAACAAAATACAGGGTGATCCATTTGAAGAAACTACCCTGATTTGTCACACTTTTTTAAAGCCACTCTGCTGACTCCAAAATTGTAAATAAAGCGGAGAGATTTCCGAAAAAAGAAATGGTTTGGCTTAGAGGGACCCTGTCGTATGTGGTGCCCCCCTGTATCTTATCGGTTGAAAGCATTTGGATGGTGACAATGGCCACGTTTATAACGTTTCTCGATGAGCTGACTAATGACTTCATTTGAACAAAATAGTCTTTGTCATCTTGGTGTATACAATCAGATAACCAGCTTGGTTTGGTACCGAAAATTATTGCGTACCAGACCAAAATAGTTACGACGGTCTTGACTTTCCAGAAAGATCCAAAATTGGTGTGCATCCTTGGTAAGCACTAAGTCTGGTTTCTAATATACTAAAAGAGCCCTAATATTCATTTGTCTAGCAACACAACTTCGAATAATAATATATCTAATTTTTACACGAATATCTAATTGCCATTGATGTTTTTATGTAACAAGAATAAAATAGTAGAGTTGCGAACCTTTATGTAGGTTGATCTTGTGCTGTCTAAATGATAACCAAAGAAACGAAATAAGTACAAAACTGTTTACTGATTAAATGGGTAAATAGACAGTAACTTATTCCATTGGTCTGAATTTGGTATAGTCATCTTGGTCAGAGTACCAAATTCGTGCACGGTATAAACGGGGCCAATGTCCCGGGAAGTATTCTAGAAATAACGTGAGCCGAATGGAGTTTTAATGAATTTCCATTAAACGCCATCTTTACATTCACAGAATGAACATTATCGGCGAGTGTAGATAACAGGCTGAACACGTGTACTCCACGAGCAGTGCATTAGTACTACCTAATAAAATTGATGGCCATTAATTTGTTATTGTAATAAAAAATGTCAAAATTTTGTTTCTAGCAATCTTTTTCAAATAACCAACGGGAGATTTAATAACGTTAAAAAGAAATGGTTTAAATTTGCAAAGATATTTCGTACTCACAATATCAGCGAAGACAGAGTAACGCCCTTTAACATCAGTCTCCTTCAAATTATATCGCCTCACTAGTTTATCAGTTTTTAAATCGAAAATGACTACGGCCGGGGGTGAAACTTGCGTATGTTCTCCAATGATGTCAACTATACCAGTGTCCATAACCCACAGCCTGTCACATGCATCCACCTCCAGCCTAAAGGTCGTCACGATGTGGTTTTCTTCAGGAGTTTCTCCCGTTTTTGGTAGTGTGTTGGCCTTCCAGTCTGGATAGGGTACTAGCTGGGGTGATTTTTCGGTGGAATTGAGCAGAATGTAGTTTAAGGAAGCTGCTATTCCAGGTTTCCATCTGCAAATACAGATCTTGTTGAAAAACAATAATAATTTGGATAATTCTGGTTTAAGAATAATTTTAATACAGATTTAAACATACTGCTGTAACTTGATTTCTTGGTTATGTCATATTGCGCCGACAATATCTGTATATCACCAACTTACAAAAAAACTTTTCACTACGCTCTTCAGAAGTGGTTTATTTATATAGCTAACGAAAGTTATGCTGTCCATTTAATTTGTTTCAAATCAATTTTTATTTGTTTCATTAAAAAAATTGCTTTTGTTTCTTCTTTAGGTATTCGTCATCACTTTTTAATAGTTCTGCAATTCAGTAATTTTTTTCCTTGCATTAAACTCCTGTGGGGGTGAAGCTGTTCGATTTCCAAATGAAAACTGATAAGTCACATACAGAACTTAATATTAACAATGTGCAATATTTCTTCTGTAATGAGCAACATTGCACGATTATCTGTTAGATGTAATTCAATAGCCGTCGTGGTATTAACCAGGAAAGCAATTTTTTATGACAGGTATTTTCCACAATGAGCCTACGTTGTAAGTGTATATGGAAGGAAGGAGTAAAAAGGGCACAACATCGGTCAGCAACGACTATCGTTACTAAACTTTTCAAATTTTTATATATATTAGTGTTAGTCTATTGTATTGTATAACTTTAAAATTTGAGCGTTTATCTATTTGTTTATACTATGTCCTATTTAATTAAATGAAGATTATTATTGTTATTATTGATATAACGATCTCATAAAATAAATCTGAGCTTATGTTCAGATATCTGAATAGCACGGACTGACGCGTTCTGCGCATGCCCTTCCCGGACTCGCAGTTGTCTATTATAATAATAATAAAATAATATTAAAGTAAAACTTATCATCTACGCCCAGTAATCGTAACACTGTATATAGCGTAATAAAATATGCAGCTGAACACAATAAAGAGATAGGCATGGAAACGTGCTTTGTGTAACTTTTGACCTGAAAGCCATTGAAATTGTGAAATATATAATTATAAATAAAAACCAGAATATTCTTCCTTGTGTATTTTTTTATGGAAACCATAAAAAAGTAAAGAAAAAAAATACATTTTCGAAACAATTTTTAATCTTTTATTTGGGGATTCTCGGTCAAAAGACGGAGTGGATACATTTTTTTTTTCTCTTTAATTTTTCGATCAAACGTAAGGTTTTCTGGAAAAAGAATGGGAGTTTTTTTGTTCCAAATTTTCTTCATTTTTGGTCTCCTGATATGTTTTCAATTTTCGAGTTTTTTTCCGAGTTACGCCCGGAAAAGCATCGGAAAATTCTTTGAACCGGATTTTCTTTTGATTTTCACAAAATAGGGGCCGGAACTGTTTGGATACCTGTCCGTCTATTATTAAACTAACCCCATACAGTATTTTTTTTTACTCTGGGAGATGTACTATATCGTTATTGATAATAATAAAAGTAATTGTATCAACATTTTATACCTGGGTAAAGTAACGAACAATTTGTTTTTCCATCTAGCCAAACCAAGAATCAAATTATTTTCCTGGATATAGTCTCCATTTTTCACAGCATTATTTTTAACTTCTTCGCTCGGCCAGTCGAAGGAAACTTGTTTCCACGAGAAAATTTCTTCGAGATCAGCTGCTACAACACCTATGAAAATCACAGCGGCAAATGGAACAAGTTTGAACATCTTTCAAAATAAAATCCACAAGCACTGTACTGCAGAGACCGCCTCAATCTGACCTTTCTTTTATCCAAACTACACACATCATTGAAGAGATTACATATCGGTAATTTCAACATCTCCCACTGACCCAAAGGTATCGTTACAGTGGCATATCACTAGATTACTAAAGGGGTGGAGATGATTCAGTAAATAGTTGAAAGGAATATTTATTATTTTATGTAAAGTGTGTTCGGTGGAGGGACATTTACACGTGCATTAAGGTTTATTTTGATGCACGAGTGCAATTTTGTAGGATATTTCCGTAGTTAAAAGAAAAAAGTATGCGCTACTGTTTCCATATACAGTGAGGTCCTAAAGTAAGGGATAAATTCCTTTTCTACGTTATTAGCCATTTTGTTATTACATTGTGTATTGTTTATGTTTTGGTTACAAATCAAAGATGTAGCTGGAATTCTGAATTCCCAGATTAAAAGTTTTCCTCTCATCACACTCCACTTTGAATGTACCAGGTCCAGCTTTTTCGAGGTCACTGCAATAAGTGAAGAAAGATCGAAGGCGGTGGGAGGAGTGTCGCATCTGGAACCCTAATCAGCGCGCCAGAGTCATCTCTGTCAAAGACATGTGCACAACACGAATTAAAATAATTTAATGGCGGTGTGGCGGGGTGTTTGGATGTCCAAACAAGAAGGCAAACTGAGTTGAAACTGCGTGAATTTGTTTTTTTGTTCGCAATTGACACACAAACCTAACTTGAGCAAGCTAACCTAGCTTGCGAGTCAGTCAGAAATGCGTGAATTAGTTTGCATGCAAACCGAGTTTAAAATGAGTGAATTACTTGCCAACCATACCTCACCTGACTACCCTCACCTAGACCTATTAACAATAACGAAAATTTATCCAAAATTCAGAAATAACTGGCGTGGAGCAGCCATTTTGACGGTTTATCTCGCTTATAGCGTAAACAAGTGCGCATGCGGACCTGCGGAATCAAAAGTAGAATTGGTACGGCTAGACGCTTTTGTCAAAGATGATTTGTTCCCGGCTAATATTTTTTTGTCCAAAGGTGGAGATGTATGATTATACTACTACTGGCTCCGCAGTGTCAGTGCCCGAGCAGGTTTGACGCTGTAAAAAATATGAGTTTTATGACATGCGTAGGTCTAATCAAAAACGAAGGAGGAAGATTTGATACTGATTCCAGGGAAGAATTTCCGATAGAGTGATATCGATGTGGATTCATCTGAAGAAAAAGTGGAGACGATGTTGTCAAATTTGCGAACAATATTCCAAAAACTCATTATTCAAAACTCTGCATGAGTGACGAGAATGCCTCAGTGTTATATATGAGAAGATGAAATGGGGGTGGAAATTGGCGCAGTGGTTAGGCGCCCGACTTGTGATCGAAAGGTCGCTGGCTCGGTTCCCAGCCGGGACAAGGTTTTTTTCATATTCATATGTAAAAGTCTGAATGATTGGGAACAATCCTCCTCAATTTACTGTTGTGTTAATAATTAACAGTGCTGCTCCTGAGATGGCGTATGGAGTTAGTAACAAGGCCTTTCTAGAACCAGAACACGTGGCTAATGACCATAGCAGTCGATGCCAACACACCGAAAAAACAAAAAAAAAAAAGGAATATCAATGGACAGAGAAAAATAGATTGAAATACAGCCAAATACAGCAAATACAGTCCAAATATTATTCAAGAATGCAGGCGTTACATAATAATATGTGGAGTAGACCTCAATGATTTGTTGGCATCTTTATGCTGAATAAGAATTAGGATGAAGCGATATTATCTCCGAATAGTATTCTACCCCATTGACATTATTTGTATTGTAAATACATATTGGAATGTGGAATGAAAGGAGAAAGCAAGTAAAAAAGGTGATTGAATTTTGCCCATCAGAACTCGGCATGCTTTACTGCAGATATTTACATGTTACCAAGAAAACGAGCTTCTCGTTAATGCCATAGCGTGCATTAACAAAAAATATTTCTGCGCGAATTCTTGATTACATACAGTATCTGTTGTCAAAACGATGAGTTTTGTTTACTGGTTCCTGGCCGAAGGCGACGGTAAATAATACTTATCGACCTAAAGGTTGAAGCACACTACGGGCGCGACGCAACGTGCCGCCAGTGTTGCCAATGCGTGCGAAAACGCTCACATTATAAGCAATTGGATGACGATGGGAGCAAAGTGCGATCGAAGGTCAAGTGTGAGGATTTTGAGAATTCCAGTCGTTTTGTTGCTGTTTTGGCAAGCAAGAAAATATCAGACAATCTTCCGTGAGAGAGAGAGAGAGAGAGAGAGAGATGGAGAATACCCGGCTCAATTTTCTCTTTTTGTATTATTCTGTGATATGTGACTGGGAAAACATTAATTATCTGTTCTCTGTTTATGATTCATGCTATGATGCTACTGCCAATTCTCATTGACGTCATTGTTCATTGTAGTTAATGTTTTATACTTCCCATCATCGACATAACCTTGAACACATAGGCGCTGAATTTCAAGTCGACAATAGACTACCTAAGTGTGACGTCAAAGTAGGTAAAACTTGGTAAATCTTTCCAAACATTGAAATTGGTTTTTTCGGCAAAAGGTTTCAACTAACTGAGTCTTTATTGAAAATAATATCAATTATCCTTATTCTCGACGGAATTATGCAACATCATCAAATCAATAATTCCTTATGGGCTTTTAACACGTATTATCAGTTTATTTGAAAATGTTTTCTAAGCTCCGCCCACTTGTGACGTCAGGGCTAGGTAGTCTATTTGCTCGTTTAGTGAAGACGTCACGCCGTCAGTTTTTGTTTCTGTAAGTCAATCTTTGGATGCAAACAAACTGAATTTAGCCAATGGCCTCTACGCTTTGTTTACATGCAGACTGACTTACACCAACAAATTTGGCGGCGTGACGTCAGAGTAAAACAAAGAAGTATGCGTTCCTTCTACCACCTTTTGAAAATGCCACCATGAGTGTTTTGGCTTCGGCACATGCGCACTGAATGGAATATACGACAAGGTCAAACTTTTCGTAGTCAACGGTGACGATTCTGTGAGGAATTGGTGTCTGAGAGTGAGCAGAAAAGGGAGCGGTTCGAGTTAAACTTTGGAGCGTTTCATGTCTGCCTTATCGGCAACACTGCGTGCCACGCCTCCTTTAAAAAATTCCGGCTGAATTCTTTACATGTATCCTTATGTAACTGCGTACACTATGCCGCGCAGTTACATGAGTATGTATGTAAGAATTTTTTCAGGGAGGCGAGGCGAGGTGAGGCGCGGTTGCGCCTACCGAAGTGTGCTTCAACCTTAAATCACTTACCGAGGTCTTCTGGTTGCTAGGCCAGAGGCGACGGTGAGAACTTCACTTACCTTTATCAAATATCTCAGGTAAATCATTCAGAAAAGATAACTGGTACGGTAGTGGCCATTCGACGAAGAGTTTCGTATGATAATGAAAACTAGCTGATTCCTCAATAAAGCGGCGATTCAACCGAAACAGCTTGGTAAATGCTGACTTTTCCTATGATATAGTGAAAATGAAAATTTGTAAATAGAGAGAGGCGACGACATATAATTTTGTATATTTTACCATATGGTTTCTTTACTTTTTTTTTAAAAACCAGGACTCAAATTATTTATAAAAAAAACTAGAATTTATCTTAAAACTAAAAGTAGCAAAATTCAATTGGGGCTTCACATGACGTTCCAATGATGGCTTCGTCCACGGAAATTTTGAAAATGTTATAGTTAATTTCCTCAGGGTTCAGCCCTTGGTAGAGAAAAGCAGGCATCTTGTCTGATAGGATCCATAGATTTCGTTCTTGGTCAATCTAGAAATAATCAGATATTTCAAAAACCTTATATGTGTTTAATTTTAAAAACTTACCACAAGATCATTGGTGAATACGAGATTTTGGTGATCTTGTGCTACAATGCCTACATTCGCTGGTTTAAGCTCTTTCTTTGGGTTCCAACAAGCTACGCCATCTTTTTGAAGTTGAGTCAGAAATAGTACGTTTGATTTTTCATCGAAAACTGATGATGAACTTTGTGACTTTTCTCCTTTACTTCCTTCTAGCTGAAAAATAAAATCTTCAATGAACACATTGAAAAATAGTCTGAAAAATGTTAATCTTATTCTGTACTGCAAAAACCGGATAAAGATCAAAATGATCATAAAAATAAAAACTTGTATTGCTGGAATGGAAACTCATGAACATTTTTATTAAAGCTTTTCTTCAACTTCTCTTGTTTATCTATTTATCTGTATGTGCGGATAACATCTTGAAGTGAATTCTAATCCACTTCCAGTCGTCCTTTGATACCTTGAAAGTTAACAGGTCTTCTCAATTCCGGTGCCAAGAAAAAACTAAATGGAGAGATTTGTGAGCATATTCCGATTCTTCCAAAACTAGTTTGTAGGGGTTTTCGGGGTAGCAGATTATAATTTTTTTTACGACTTGAAAAAATAAAAACTGACGACAATCATTCTCAATTGCACTAAATTTTTTTTCAGTAATAAAACATTTGGAGACCACCGTTCATTCGATGTATGACATAGGTTATTCTGTGAGTAATATATTCAAAAGTTTACTACCCGTATGAATCTGTTACAGAATAACCTTCGGCACACATCTATGTCAATTATTTTTTCCCGTTTTAGTACATTCATAGGCTCACTTTTTTTGCTTTCATTTCTTTTTATTTTTATCAAAATATGATGTTTTCGCGACTAGACTATTAGAAAAAAATCGCATGAAATGAATTTTATTCATATATATAATACAGTTACATTTATCTTTTGTGATAGCAATATTTGGCATAAAATAAATGGTACGGCCTAGACAGATTTCCATATAGAAAAACTGACAATAAAAAAAAAAAAAAATTCCTGTGCACTATAGCATTATATAGGCGTATGTGAAAATCGTGTTCAGTTGTTTACTACATTATTGAATGATAACAAGAGAAACGTTTTTCAGAAACAAAAAAAAATCTTTTTATTGCCAATAATATAATAAATCAACTCCAACTGTGGAATAAACATTCAACATACCTTGAATAATGCGTAAGAATTTGGACCTGTAGCTAAAGTTTCATTCTTCAAAACTCGTGTTTCCACTGAAAATTCGTTAATGCTACCCAAGGCGTGAAAATAAGCTGTGCGGGAACTGAAAATTAAATCCATTTAGTGTCAATCCTTTTACGTATATGAATATTTGGAACCTTTGGTGTAAATACAAATTACTCACACGTAGAAAACTATCCTTCAGGTGTTGTGAGCTCCTGATAACGCTAGCTTTATTGACGAAACGCATGTCGAGTGAAATCGACTTAATTTTGGTCTTTGGGTTGTTTTCTACGTTTAGGAATTTGTTTATCTTTTGTATGTATTAGTAATAATTTGTTAATGTTTTAATAATCACACTGTGTAACAAATAGGATGTGAAGTTTTCACAAATTTGATACATTACGTACCAGCGCTTTCGATAGCAGTTAGTGCTGTTATGTTCACGACTCTGTAACATTAAGTAGAACTGTGAAAATATTAAAACTATTATTATTATTATTTGAATTGAAAAAAAAACAACCTACTTTATTGATGAAACGACTAGTCATATTTTATGATGATTTTACTTTGGTCTGGCTGCTAAACAAACGGTCAATAGCATGTCCCATTCCGTTAATAAGTTATACATTTTTTCGGTCTGAAATGCCAGAGAACGCAATAATAATTTATTGAAATATATGTAAATCACTATTTTCTACCTATGGACCGAAATTATACAGGGTACAACATCAATACTTAACACTGGACATCACTGTTACATGACACCAGCGTGCTCTCCAAATGTATCGAGACAGGGCCCGACTGAAATATTTCTAAAGAAATAATAATAATGGTACCCTTCGAGCCCTAGTCGAAGCTGGGATTTTTTCAATTTAATTTGACCATTGCATTATAGAAATACCGTGGCTAGATTACCGTACGATTCACTGTTGCGTTCAAATTAACAGTGCTGCTCCATAATTGGCGTATGAAGCTAGTAACAAAGCCTACCCTGAACACATAGTGGCTAATGATCACCGCAATCGATGCCACTATGATCACAAAATACAAGATAATAATGGTACACCTTCCATAAACACTCCTAGAGTGTACCCAAAGGCATAGCCTGTACCACGGCTGCTATTAGTATTTGCCATAGCGCTCCGGAGAAACTCATTGATTTTTGGTGGTGCATTCACTTTTCAGCTGTAGGAAAACCCGGAAAACCTACAGACCACTCCGGATTGATAACGATGCGATTTTTTTTCCTATACCGTTTCCCAAACCAGCGTCCAATACTCCACGCCTATACTGCACGTTCAGCCGATGGAGATAATAATAACCTTACCCGTTTTCGTCAGCTGGTCCTAAAGCCAAACTAACTACCCCATCAGTCACTTGGAAGTTAACTCCTCCAGCAGTCAAATTTCCTTGGAGGGGGTCGAAATAAAAGAAACTATGTTTGATTCTCCAAGAGTTATTATCGGCAAAGGAATATACAACCAATCCATAACCACCTAAATCAGGAATGTAAGCGAAAGCTTCGTCGCATGTATCTTTGGTAACATCAACAATCTGAAAGCAAATTTCTATCAGCAAAAAGGAATGTTAACTAATTGGTTATTTTTCAAGAGTTGGATAACATTATAAATCTCAAGTTGTTTTGGTACGCCTAACAGTTGCGGAACAATGTCATAAAGGGACAAACAAACCAAACTGAACAAAAACAAACCCACCCAACCCATTTTCCATAAGGCAATCTTTCTGGTCAACGAAAAGTGATTTATAAAAATCGCAATTATCCACTAACACCCACAAAAACGAATTTTCATTTCATCAAATGCCAAATGCTTTGTTTGTCCCCCCATGACCGCCATGTTGTGACGTCAGCTGATAGTGCTCTATTCACGTTATTCCCTCTGACAAACCTCTCACATAGAAAACGCAGATTTTGGTAGTTTACTATACGGACTATTAGGTACCTCTCCAAATTTGTTTTTCAATATTTTTCAGTGTATCAGTTTTGTAGAATATCTTTTTTGGTTTTATTTATTGAAAATATCGTTGCAAAGCCTATGGGTTATTCATGGTGGTTTGATTCGAAATTCAAGTGAAGTCCTGTATGAGTGAATTTTCTGTAAACTGATGTTTGATACTTGCAATTTGTCTTTTGAACTTTCTATCTAGAAAGGGTAATCCGCCCTGGGTTTCCTTTTCCATCGTGGAGTTTATAGTGTCTCATGTTATTTAGTCCTACAGCAAAATCCAAACCTTTTTCTGTAATGTTTTTTCGGTTTCTGAGAGTGGGAACTCATGTTGGTAATGTCATTCTTTCGGTCAATTTGTCTTTTATTCCCTGTGGACGTTGTTTCTCCATAAGTTTCTTCCACTTATGCTAATGAATTTTGCTGAAATTCGGAAGAACCAATTTACACTTCGATTGTGAAGAAGGTTGATAATCCGCTTCTAGAGTGTGTCTCATGATTTCCTCAAATCATTCTGTAGCATGTTTTGTCATACTGTAGTGCCCTTCGGACACGCAAGTCATCCACAATTTACCTGAAGATCTGAGTTATTTCTTCCACCAGATGGCGAACTTGGGGCGCACATGCGGTATATTCCGGGGAGATTTGCTACAATAATTGGGTGGTTTCCTATTCCTGTTTGAATATTTCTGAATGGGTGGATTTATTTTGTTTGACGCACGCCATATCAAATAAGAAAATTGCGGCTTCTCTCGCTTTTGATGGTTTAATTTTCCTATCATTGTCTCTTTAGGGAAAGTACCCAAAATTCTTGTTTGGTCTCAGAATATCTTGTGGGAGCTGATGGTTACGTTGGTACAGTGTCCCATCTGCCGCCTATGAAATCCAAATTGATGAATAGGCAATGTTGTTGATTCGTGATCAGGTGTGTCTCATCAGGTCTCATGAATGTGGTTTGGGATTTTTTCTAGTTCTGAGAGTTATGTGATTCCAATTGAGCGCAATCTTTAGATTCTGAGAATGAACATTACCGGTAAGGGTGGATAACATGATGGACAAATGTACTTCCCAACAAGAGCTTTATCGAAATATCAAATCAACGTGGAACGCCTCTAGAAGTTTTTTTTGTCAGATATAATAGAGCAAGTCGCCGTTGACTTGAATCGACAGGTAATAAAATTGATGGGATATTAAATTTTCAATTGTAATAATGTTGTCGAGATTTTATCTTGTCTTACTATATACATAACCCACGTCAGATTTGTATTATATTTGCATAGATATTTTTTCGTACTCACAATATTACCGAAGAAAGAATTAAATTCAACATCAGTATCTTTCAAATTATACCGTCTCAATACTTTATCAGTGTTTAAATCAAAAATCACTACAGCAGGGGGTGAAACTTGCGTAGGTTCTCCAAGGATGTCGGCTAAACCAGTGTCCAAAACCCACAGCCTGTCACAAGGATCCACCTTCACCCTGAAGGTCGAGACGATGTGGTTTTCTTCAGGAGTTTCTCCCGTTTTTGGCAGTGTGTTGGCTTTCCAGTCTGGATAGGGTACTAGCTGAGGTGATTTGTCAGTAGAATCAATGGGAATGTAGTTCAAAGAAGCTGCTACTCCACGTTTCCATCTGTAAATACAGATCTTGTTCAATATAATGAATTACAATAACTATTATGATAGTTACTGGTTTGAAAATTATTTTGATACAAGTGAAAACATATTACTATGGGTAATTTAGAATCATAATGGCGTGCATTGGTACTATACAGATCCTTCATTTCGAGTTGGTAAGACCACATCGTCAAGGACAACCTCGAATCGAACAGAACAGTGGAGAATGCATCTTGGTTGCCTGACAATACTTCAGTGAAAGAAATATACCAAAAAAATCGACCTATGGCCATCGTAAAGAATAAAAATATGTGTGTTAACATTTCATGGACTTCGCCGTTGAGAAAGGGTACCCCGTCAATGAGGACTAAACTGTATACAATTTAGCTCTTATATTGAATAACTGGATATTTGATATGCACATCGGAGATGATGAAGGCGAATATAAAGAAAATGTCAGGTACTCACAATAGTGCTCACAATAGTAAAGAAAAGGCTAATAGTGCCCAACACCACCATTATTTTCTCAGGCCCATCAGAACGACGTTTTTTCTTATGTCCATGAACCCCGCCTTTATACCAAAGCGGATGACATTGAGACTTACATCACGAAAGTTCATTTGGTTAAACGATTTTTTTTCAGTTTTGGATAATTAGACGTATATATGTGATTATATGAATAACAGTTTTCGAAATTTCTGAAATATTCTCCTATCCGTTCAATTAGTTATGTTGAGTCTGCAACTCGCTTTTTTGACATTTAATTTCTAGTATCTCTACCTAATTTGTTTCTGTTTGATGATTTTTACCGTGTATTCATCTGAGAGCTATGATTATTGCATAATATTTCTCTTTGTGTAAAAATGTATGTTGGAGAGGATCACATCAGGGGAAAAGGGATAAAGAAACAGGTCCGCAGATTGTCAACTAACACTGAACATTGCTTAGAAATGAAGACAATGCAATGATATTGCATAATATGTTTGATAATATAATAAAAATATTGTTTTTTAATTCGGTACAAATTTTGCATTCCATATCAAACTTACTTCAAACATAACTCAGGAATGAATAATAATGTGATATTATTGCATAAAATGCAAATATTGGGCGGGGATTGGCGCAGTGGTAGCTCTGGGGCTTCGTGATCGAAAGGTCGCTGGCTCGATCCCCAGGCAGGGCAGGATTTTTTCAGTTTCAGATGTAAATTTGAATGATTGAATCTTGTTGCTGGTTGGGGATAATACTCCACAATTCACTGTTACGTTAATAATTAACAGTGCTGCTCCTAAGGTGGCGTATAGAGTTAGTAACAAGGCATATCCAGAACAAGTGGCTAATGTCCATAGCAGTTGATGCCAACACACCAAGAAAAAAAAAATATATCAATGAAAAAAATGTATAAAAATGAAGAAACGCACTTTCAGAGTGATATGGACTTGGAAGTGAAAATTAAAGGAGTATGAGTAATATGTTTTGTGACAACATGATAGCACAATCAACCTAATGAAAAATAATTTTAAAAATGTTTTAAAATTCAACTTAGTTTTATCATTTGTATAAAATAGTTAATTTTTGTAAACTGTAAACACTTTCGTCAGTTCTTTTACTTGCACATTAATGGGAATTCTGTCCTTGCTTTGTTAGTCTCGAAAGAAACCAAGTACATTCGTACGTACAGCATCCAACTTGTTTTTGTTGGAATCGTAGTATGAAACACAAATACAGTGGACAAAAAAGGAAACAAAACCTTAACTGCCAAGTCAGACAGACGTTAATATTCACTGCTGAGGTCCAATTGAGTGCTGCTTTCAATGTGCTGTCAGTAGCAACTTCAATTAGACTTTTTTTGCAGTCACTCGCTGTCTTAAAAAAACAATTGCACTTTAAACCTCTTCAAACAACCTTTTTAGGGCTTTTGTGGGTTTCAGCATCGACTGCTATGGTGCTATTATGCACGTGTTCTGGTTAGGCTGTGTTACTAACTTCTTACGCCACTTTAGGAACAGCACTGTTAATTTTTAACACAACAGTGAATCGCGGAGTATTATCCCCAGTCGGTAACGAGATTCAATCATGCATTCAGAAGAATGAAAAAAGCTCGCCCCAGCTGGGAACCGAATCCAGGACCTCTCGATCACCAGGCGCACGCGCTATTCACTGCGCTAATCCTCGCTTCCTTTTGAGGACTTTTCACATTAACTGTACTCACTGTGGAAAAAATTTGCATGTAAAGTGTTCCCATCACACAGGAAATTTTCATTTGTACAGTATGTCTGAGAAAGAACGTCTAAAACAATGTAGGTATTAAAAAAAAGAGTGTTGATGCTTAAGTGGGGAACCATTATGAAACAAAATGTTAATTTTTATGAATTTGTGAGGACGTAAATATTCAAATTCTCCAATTTGAATTTGATCATAAGATGTTTTCTTTTTAATTTATTCTTCTATTTGGAATTTCATAGATTTCTTGCCAGCAGGAGTTACTGGTTAAACATTATAACTGAATGTACAATTCATACTACTCTCTTCATCGCCGGAACACTTTCTCATTCTATAATTCGCGCATCTCATACGTTTATCGACATGCCTTGCTAGATTTGCTAGGCTATAGTCCTACTATTTTCCTTCATTAAGTACCCTGAAAATATCAGATTCTTGTGGAAGATGAACAAGTGGGTTTCACGTCGCAAAAAACTATTCAACAAAGTCCTCGATATGATTTAACGCGAAGTTATTGTAATCAATATTTATTTTTATACCTGGGTACAGTAACGAACAATTTGTTTTTCCATCTATCCAAACCAAGAAGCAAATTATTTTCCACGATATAGTCTCCGTTTGCCACAGCAGTATTTTTAACTTCCTCGCTAGGCCAGTCGAACGAAAGTTCTTTCCATACGAAAACTCCTTCGAGGTCAGCTGCTGCTCCACCGATGCAAATCAAAGCGACACACGGAATAAGTTTGAACATATTTAAAATTTTGAAAATGAAATCCACACGCCTTTTACTGTATAGACCGCCTAAATCTCACTTTTCTCTTACACAAAACACATGAAGTATTTCTCAAACTAAATCTCTGTGGAATTCAATGACTTATCTAATCTATTTATCTGTATCCTGAAGAGATTAAATTTCGATTTATCAAGTTTTCGCAATGGGAAGGTAGTACCCAGGAGTTTTTTTTCGGGGTGTAGGTTATTTTGGCACAAGTTTTTTAAATGACAGAAAAATAATTTAATAAAAAAAAATTGGGTTTAAAAAAATAATATCTCTTACCACTTGAAATCTAATCATCTGTGCCTTTTCAATGCACACCAATTTATCACATCTTCACTTGGGATATTCTACTTATACTATTCTGTGAGATATTTTTGGCCACAGAATTTTCTGAGTGTGTCGGTTTTTAGTTTTTGCAGCGTGAAAAAGATTTTCTCTACAATATACACGTCGTCACCGGCAGTATTGATCTCTCCAAAAAGTCGATCAGAATCAGGATTTTTTTCTCCAATAAGTTTTACATAGATCTCTAGACTATAGAAAGTCTACGTCAACTTGATATTTATATATTTATGTAATAATAATAATTCCTCCCCGATGAGCCAGTAGGCCAACCATCATCTAAAGTTGTCTGAGCAACAGGTGCAAAAGCGTACCGTCAGCCAGGCGCACCAGGGATACAACCGACCCCCTTGGATAAGGTGTCAAAGGCAAGGTGGTGTGGCTGCAAATGAGGATTTACCAGCAGAAGACAACCGCGACAATCCAGAAGGACGCTTTGAGTGGATTGATGAATTGAGGGAAGACTTCCTGCATTGCCACGAGAGCATTGAAACCGCCCGAAGTGGATACATGGCAAGAATGCATTCTCTGTGGTGTGAGAGACCATTGAGAGACACTCAGAGCGTGCTTGCTTAGTCATAATGCATCGCATCTTTGTGGCCGATGCTATGTCAGAGCTTCTCCTCAGCACGTTAACGAAGTGGCAGAAGTGACAGATATGCGACATAGAGAAGGTTCGCATTATAGCGCAAGTGCGGAGCATTAGTACCCGCAGGGCTTTAAATAATATCAAGACCCTGAAGCTACAATAACTATCACGGGTGGCTGAGGAGATTCACGCTGTTCTTTCAGATAAGGCTAACATCTGGCAGATCAGCTCTGCCATGTATGATGCGGCTCAGATAGCCGCTTGGAGCTGGCCGGGCGGGAGCTAACATGACCTAGGTAGTTGAATAACTATTGGTGAAAAAATGTCCAAACACTCAACAATAATCTGGTGAGAGTCAACTCATGGATTGTTGAGGGGCGAATCGTGCTTATCCCCAAAAACGTCTGATCCGAATATCAGATTAATTTACAAATTAGATTTTTGCAAATTGCATGAAGTTCCGGATCGTGTACAAGGTTGCAAATTTGTGAATGCATCAGATATTTTCAAAATTTGCAACAAAGTTTCAAAACTTGTAATTTCGAGAACACCTTGATCAAAAAAATTACCATGAGTTAAAAAAATATATGTTTCGGTCAACGTAAAAGGTTGCAAATCTGCAGAACTATTAGGAATATTTTTCCGATGTATCCGCCAAGTTTGCAGAACTTTTGGAATTTTCTCCTATGGTATACAAAGAACAACAGTAAAGGTCGATAAATAAATAATTCCGTACACTTGACTTGGTTGCAAACTTGATTCGTGATATTTATGATATGAGGATCATAATGACGATATTATGGCATCAGCCGAGTCTGATAACATAGCTAGTACCAATTTTGTTTTAAATAAATTTCTGAGTTTTTGTGTCTTTTTTTTTCATGACCTATAGTACTCAGTCCTATAAAGTATGTCATTTTGGCACTATAAATGAAATCCATAATAATATCATCATGACACGTCGGAATATAAAATAGTATATTCAATTGTACTCCAAATTATCAGAACTGTTGACATTTTCTCAACGAGTATACAGGCGAAATTCTAATTGCCATTTTGACAATGTTGCGTACTTCGGAAGAGGTTGCAAACTGAGGTTTATTGCTTTCTCGATGTACCATTCACTTGACTAAAGTTTGAAAACTTTTGTAATTGACGTGAATTGATTGTCTATTTCTAATGTATATTTAACAACGTTACAACTTTCCTTGACACCATAGATATAAGAACCAAACTGTAAATTGAATATGTATATATTAATTTTCGCCAGCAACCGAAATGGTTTGATGGGATATTTTTCAAATAAAAAAAACATATAAAAAAACTGTAGTAAACCGCTAATGCCAGCGGGGCGAATTCAATTAGAAGAGAACCTGCGCCAAAATATATACTAAACACCCACCACTGATAAATATTATGATCAATCAAGTAACCTAGGTTGCACAAGTCTTCCGAAGACTTCTGAGGGTTCGTCACAAGAAATATTATTTTTATGCGTTCAAGTTGAAATTTCAATGAATAGTTATAGTGTGATTTTAATTTTTGGCTTATTGAAAATTGAATGAATACGTTATGATCCATGGAAAAAGATTATGAAAACCATTGGAAAGTAGAGGAAAACTATGGATTTGAACAGTAAATAATGGAAACTTAAGATATACAGTGAGTCTGCTTAAGTTGGCTACACATGGAAAACTTTTTTATTGTCAATTTTACGAAAAAAAAAAATGTATTCTTCAAAAAAAATTCTGCATTGTCTAAAACCCAAGGTGAAACCATCAGATATTAAATTTTATCAATCTTATACGAGGTATGTCAAAAAATATGAATTTTACTCAAGAGTAAAGAAACTTTATATTCCACAATATCTAAAATTGTTGTGATGAAAAGTTGTTCGGAATTGAAAACTATGTTTCAATATAAAATTACATCATTCTAATTGGAAAAACAAAAAAAATATATATAAAAAATTCACAATATCAATACCGAACATTTATCATTTTTATTTATCACAAACATGATAACCTTTCCGTTCCGTTTAGAAATTAATGAGCAGCAAATTTTCACGAAACTTTTATTGAACATTGAACAGTTTATAACCTTTTAATTAGTTAATGTCTTACAACATTTCAGCGATGCATTTAAATTAATAATAATTAATTTTTGTATACGAAGGATTTCCTGTAATGACAGTATTAAAATAAACATCACTAGAGACAGGGTAAAGTAAAAAAAATAGAAAAGGTGGAGATTTCAAGACTCACGTTGCCCCTCATCTTAACGTGGCTGCTATTGAAGGTGCAAGTTTTCTTATAAGAAATAAAGTCAGCATTTGGTTCCCCCCAGATAATGAAGTGCTGATGTTTTTATCCAGGGCGCTTCATTGTACAATTTGTATCTAGTCATAGTAGGTAGTAGATATTATCATCATCCAATATTATTACGTTGCACAAAGAGAACAATGAGAAAATTCTAGTTACACTCTTACTTCGAAAGGAGCTTAAACTGTTTATTACCTATTTGCAGCTGTGAAAGAATTGTACGAGCGAGGACTTCCCCCTCTCCTCTCAAAACCAAAAGAAATTTTTACCGAAATCGAACATTTTAGATGATTTGCTTAAATATACTAAAATTCAAGGTTCCCCTCAAAAAATGGATGTGTTCGCCTCTGACAACTAAACCAGCAGCACCCATCAGAGCCTCCTAATCTCGTAGTAGCGTCGCCTATTTACATATGGCTCATCTGTTAGTTGGTCGATATAGTCTTTGAGCCAAGCACTAAAAAAATATTACCTTAAGAGCAAACATTGCCCTTGAAGAAACGGTGATCGATCAGCTTAAGCATTCAGTTTAATCCTTTTTTTTGCGATTGATATTTTTTTGGTACAAATGATTCTATTCGTCTGTGAGAATTCGTAAACCTAACTGTTTTTTTGGTTTTGATGATTTAAAAAAAAATGTACGGTTTGACAAATGAGAAAAATAAGTATAAATCCAGAAGAAGAATTTTTTTTTATAAAATTATACTTTTTACGCAAAACAAAACCTACGTTTAGGAGCTATCTACCTAATTGGCGCTCCCAGCTACGTTATCTCCACTATCGCTCTTGAAAAATATATACCCATACACCCAAGATGTGCGGCGCAATAATAAAAGTTAATTTTCGTGATGACGCAATGGTGTCTCTCAACGTTCAGACTTTATCATCTCTGTATGACGAGTCAGGCAACTTTTTTATTTGCGAAAATTCACAGTCTAGAGTCTCTCACCCACACCATATACTTTCCAAGATTGCATCAAATATACATATATATATAAAAAAATTTGTTCCACCCCTGGAATTTTGGTTTTTCTTGTTTGGCATGGTTCGAACTACAAACATACTAATTTTGGTGGTAATTCAATCGATCCTCGTCTCAAAACCTGATTGTGTACTGGATTCAACGCACTCTAATTTAAATGCCCCAGTTGTTTCGAGGTCACTGCAAAGAGTGGATGAAGATGAAAGGTGGTGGGTGAAGCAAAGCATTTGAAAGTTCATTCAATACGCGTGCCTATGGTCCTTCAGTAGGGGAGGGGTTAATCACAAAAGAAACAAACAGTATCGGAAATTTTCATGTGGGGTATAGACAGAAATCTACGCGAGCAACAAGGAAGGCAATGATAATACCACATAAATAAGAGAGACGCACTACTGTGCGCCTATTTTGTTACCCCACCCGACGAATTAAGAGCTCACGTCGATATCCCTTCCTCGAGCGAGTAGAGGAGAATTTGTAATGCTCTCAACATATAGCAAGCTATTCTTTACGCTCCACCATACCCTAGATGAAAAATTTCCGATACTATATAGCAAGTTGCTGATCATATGGAACTTCCAGGTTCTTTTTCGTAGCCTGGGAGCAGGTGGAAGATTTTATTGAAGTATTTGAACTGAAGACTGAATTTGATCAAGAAACTACATTCCATATTTCCTAAGGACTTGGCCGAGAAGAGAATCCAACTGATATAAAGAAAACATCGCCATTTTGATACCGGTACCGTCTTCAATTTTCGCCAGTAGCAGAGATGAACTTTATCCTTTTACGGTTGCATCTCCTCATTCTCATATCCAATTAAAGCTTTTTACAAGAAGCCACCAATTTTCGAATTGGCACCACGATCTCCACCCGCCCCGAAGTCTCCACCCGCCCCACGTCAGCCGCTGGTATAGTTCATCCATTATCAATCTCAACTACCCGTATAAATTCAAAGGAAACGACTGTTCACGAGGAATTGTAAAATTGCAAAATTGTTTGCTATTCATCCAATTAAAACGGCAAATCGTTAGGTTGAACGCAGTATAACTGTCGAAGGGTGTCGAAGGCCGTATCGAAGAGTTATAAATCATTCACAAAAATACTAAGTGGTGTGGTAGTGACCATTCAATGATAAAACTGGAGAGTTTTGTACGACAGCATAAATAGATGAATATCGATGATGTGAAAAATGGAAACGCTTGATAAATCAGCAATTTAACGGAAATAGCTTAGCAAATAGTTACCGACTTTTCATATACTAGTGGTTGTTGTCTTCAGAAAGCCAGAAGGCTATACCCGTATAAATTCAAAGGAAGCGCTTATCCACGTGGACTTGATTAACCGACTTGCGTCAAATTCCAAAATTGTTGCTATTCATCCAATTAAAACGGCAAATCGTAAGGTTGAACGCAATGTACTGTCGAAAGGCGTATCGAGACTGATTAGTTATAAATCATCTTTTGAATGAGGTGTTGACAGATTAAACAAAATTTTCGGTAAGGGTTCGGAACGATTTTTTATATTCTGCGATTGATAATGGATATGCTATATCAAGGAGAGCTTAACCCATTCGTTGCCATTTAGGGCTAAAGTGCGTATTTGGTAACGGGGCTGTTGTGAAAATGAGAGAGGGAGCTTCATGTTTATGATTCATAATGTGATTCAAATGATTTTTAGAGAAGTTTCATACATAAGTTGTTAAATTAAGCGATATTAAAATTTATTTAAGCCCTTTAACCTTTAATACTACTTTTTTTTGTTTAGATTATTAGATTAAATAATATACTTATATTCTGTTACTTGAACAGTGTTTTTTACTAATTATCCAACACAAGAGGGTTGTTGGGTTATTTCAAAAGAGATATTTGGGGATTATGAACACCAGTATCTCTAGTATGAAAGGAGCTTTAATCAGAGTCTTTGCGGAGGTGATCAAGTAGTTGATACACTTCCATTGATAATTCAGATCCATCGATTCGTGCCCCGTTTCAGATGCTCATGAATTCTTGCGGTACCTGCAGGTGGATCTACATGAAGACTTGAATAGAATTACGGAGGAATCTCAACCCATCTTGACATAATTGATGAGAAATTAAGTGATAGTGATAAAGCTCAGGAGTCTTAGTCGAGATTCTTGAGGATGGGCAACTCCATAATTATTGTTATAACTTTGTCGTCCAATTTAAATCTACTTTAAAATATACATATTGTGGTCACGGTTCAGTTATGTTTGATCCATTTTGGGACCTTTCTCTACCGATTCTGCAAAGAACATCAGGCCAACTTGAACTGTCACAATGTTTGGATGCGTTTACCAGTGAAGAAACTTTGGATGGAGAGGGGAAAACTTCTTGTTCGAAGTGCAGTGAGAGAAGGAAGTGCACGAAATCTATATTGATTAATAAATTTCCCAAAAATTTTAGTGATTCATTTAAATTGTTTTTCTCAGAGTAATTTCAAAGATTAAATGCTGTAATTGATTTTCATTCAGAAACATTGGACATGAGTCAATATGCAGCGGACAATGTATCCTTTTGTTGTTTCAGCCTCTATGTATTGTCCAATCACGGTGGGACTACCTACATCGGACACTATATGGCTTTTTTGTAGAAATCCTTACATTGACTCATGGCATGAGTTAAATGACTCTAGTGTGTCAATAGTGTCTTCAAAATCTCTTGTGAACGGAGAGGCTTATGTTCTCCTTTATGAGCAGAAGAGATCATATCTCTGATCATTATTGTTTTTGAATATGTTAATTCTCGTTTTTTTTCGTATTGTATTGAATTTTCATTGGATATAATACCTCAGATAAATCATTCACAAAATATACTAAGTGGTATTGTAGTGACCATTCAATGTACGACAGCATAAATAGATGAATATCGATGATGGGGAACATGAAAAGGCTTACACCAGCTGATTGCGCAATTTAACGGAAATAGCTTAGCAAATAGTTACCGACATTTTGAATATATACTAGTGGTTGTTGTCTTCATTAATTACCTGCTGCTTCCGATGAAGAATTATTTTGAATGGAAACCATCTTTCTACTCATTAATTATAATCGATATACTTTTCAGAATATAAACATGCGTGGGTGATGGACTTTTAACGTTTTTATTATTATAGAAAATCAATAATTCACATTAAAAAATGAAATTGATGAAAATAGAGAGAACATAACAAATATTTTTTTTATTTGAATTATGTAAAAAAAGGATTCATCTATAAACTAAAATATAAAGTATCATAAGTTAACTTCAATTTAAGCTTCACATGGTGTTCCCTTTATAGCCTCATCTACGGGGATTTTGAAAATGTTGTAGTTAATTTCTGCCGGGTTCTGCCCTTTAAAAAGAAAAGCAGCCATCTTGTCTGAGAGGATCCACAGATTTCTGTCTTGGTCAATCTAGAAAGAATCAGAATTTTTTTAAACCTCATATTGTTGAAATATATAAAAAAAATTAAACTTACTGCAATATCATTGGTGAATACAAGATTTTGGTGATCTTGCGCTGCAATGCCTACATTCGCTGGTTCAAGTCTTTTCCTTGGGTTCCAGCAAGTTACACCATCTTTTTGAACTTGAGCCAGGAATAATACGTTTGATTTTTCATCGAAAACAGAAGATGCAGTTTGTGATTTTTCTTTCTTTACTTCCTTCAAGCTGAAAAATAAAAGCTACAATGAACAAATTGGAAAGAGGCTCGAAAAGTGTTATATTATTCAAATTATATGAGAACATTATATACTGAGAGTAATATTTTAGAATCTTGCCAGAGCTAAAAAGTATTGTAAACTATTTTTTCTATGACAGTGCTTTTTTATACGTGCGTTAAAAATCACCTGTGCGTAAAATCATCAACTGTGCGTAAAGTGAATTTTTTCACACTGTTTATACATTTATGCATTTTTGAAAAATGCCTCAAATAAAACAATTCATCACATAAAACATTCAAATAAATGATACAATATGATAACTGTCGAAGAAAAAACTTTGCATGATACACTTTTGTAAAGGGCTTTATTGTTATTGTCAACAAACTTCTCACTCATACAAAAATGTCCTACTTTTTAAAATAAAATACATTTGTTGTTAATTGAAATAATAATGTATTTAATAGAAAAGTATCCATGTTATTGTCGTATTTTAGAAATGTCAAATTCGGAAGTGACGTTTGGTTTGCTACGATTTTTGGTTTATAATACTGACATAAAATAAATCCAGTGAGACTTTTTATTGCCAATAATATAATAAACTCACTGGGGATCACCCATGCAACTTACCTTGAATAGGTCGTATGAATGCGGGCCCGTAGATAAAGTTTTATTCTTTAAAACTTGCGTGTTCACTGAAAATTCATGAATGCCACCCAAGGAGTGGAAATAAGCTGTGCGGAAACTGAAAAAAAAAATTTAGTGTCAATCCTTTCACGAATATGAATATTTGGAACCTGTCGTGTGAAAACAAATTCACAAACGTAAAAAACTGTGAAAATCAGGTGCTGTCTTTTCTATTTTTTATGAAGAAACTCTCGTTGACTGAAATTGACGTATTGTTGGTGTTTGAGTAGTTTTCTACGTCTGAGAATTTAATCCTTTCCAGGTATTCGTAGATTGTCAGTATTAACAGTTCATTTCGATCTTTCTACTACTTGTAACAAATATATAATGAATATTTACGATATAAATATCGTAAAGATTCATATTACGATGATAACAGATGGGCCATTTGTCGAGTTTGATAACCTATCGGCCATTGTAATATGAATTTGCGATACGAATATACAGTGGGATCCATTGGAAAACACTTTTTTCGCATCAGGTAGACATTCAAAAAGTCCACTAGAACACTGAATTTTATGAATGAATCTTAATTTTCACGGGCAACTATTCTTTCAAGGGCAACAATCTAAAAAATTAATTAGTGATAAAAAAATCTGACTACACCTCTGGATTCACGACATTTTCAAATGGTTCATGTGAAAATTACATCGGAATGCGTTCATTGATACAAAAGTTATATGGGAATATTTGAAAAGTATGCAGTTAAATCAACCCATCACTTCCAGTTCAGAAATATTATCAAAATTCCGACTACACCACTGGATTCAGGATATTTCGAAATATATTTGATCAGCATTATTTCGAAACCTATTGATAAATATAAAAATGATTAGATAATGAAATTAAATTTAACAACAACATACTTTTCGAATTTTATTATCTTATAATTTTTTTATTTATGAGCAGATTGCAATGAAAGGCTGGTCAGTAATATTTTGAAACTTCCTGCGTTTAGTGGTGTAGTCAGAATGTTGATTAAATTTCTGAAATTTAACTCGATAGCATAATTTTAAAATTTCATTCTTCTATAACTTTTTATTGAAGGACGGATTCCTATGTAATTCGATATAAATCATTTGAAGATGTCTTGAGTCCATTGGATTACTAAATAATTTGTTGGTTTTTCACCTTGAAAAATGAGAATAGTTGGAACTGAAAATAAAATATGCTACCCTAGTAGACTTTGTGAAGGTCTACCTAATGGAAACAAAAATCATTCAAATTTCTAGCGAGTCAAAATTCTTGTTGAAATATGCCCTTCGATTGAGGAATCGATTGAGGATTGTGGAACACATATACCAACCTGAATAACTACAATAATTTATTTATACAGTGCAACTTTTAATATTCCTTCCCCCTGTTAACTTTTCTGAACTGAAGCTGAACTGAAGCCCCTATGAGACGATCCAGTTTTTCATCTAGTCTCTGAATGAGAAACTGTATACTGGTCCATTGGAAGCGCCTCCGGTCAGAATATTTTGTGTTTATAGTGTCACACAACATTGTATTTTCACACAGAAAATGATCCGTTTTACTATCAATGCTTAAATAACTTGAAAAGTGATTCATTTAATGACTTATGAGTGAAAAACTGAACCGTGTCATACGAGCTTAAGAGTGTGAGCCGCCGGTTTACGAATTAAAGACCGATAGAACAGATAGTTAAGTGCACCCGACTTGAAATTGGGTGGCCCGGGTTTGAATCCCGGCTGATCCACATTTGCGGTTTTCAATTTCAATTTCCATGTCTGCATTGCCGCTAAAAAGTTTCTTTTCGCTTATTTACAGACACTGAAACTGCTTTAATTAATAATGACAATAATACTCCCTCGTATTATTCACTCATATAGTATACCGAATGGCAGAGCTTATGCACGTACAAGACGGCTATTATCACTATTTGCCATAGCGCTCCTGGGCCATTGTTGGTTGTTGCTCATTACAAGCAAGCACTGGCATCAAGTCAACCCACATTACACTTGCTTTCAAACAAGGCATGTGGTTGTCTATCGATACCAACAGATTTTTATTCCATTACTGGTATTCAAACCAACACCCCATCCTAGTTGAGATTTGATAGGCAGACGCCTAGATCGAATGGTTGCCATTTCCTTACCCGTTTTCGTCAGCTGGTCCCAGAGCCAAACTCATTACTCCATCGATCACCTGGAAGTTGACGCCTCCAATAGTCAAATCCCCTTGAAGGGGGTCGAAATAAAAGAAGTTGTGTTTTACTCTCCAAGAGTTGTTGTCGGCGAAAGAATATACAACCAATCCATAACCACCTAGATCAGGAATGTAAGCGAAAGCTTTGTCGCATGTGTCTTTGGTAACGTCAACAATCTGAAAGCCAATTTTTATTAACAGTGGTTATAAGAGAATTATTACCAATTCAAGTAAAGAGTTGGAATTATGTTATGTTGTAGAAGATATTTTTCGAAGTTTACAATGCTTCAATCTATAGGTCTGAATCCTGTATCTGTATTAGCTCGGGAGACAACGTTACATTTTTGATAATGATTTCAGGTCGCAAAATTTTGTGTTTTAATTGACCACCTTGCTCACCAGATTTGATAAAAATATAATAATAATAATAATAATAATAATAATAATGAGAGGACGATGCAAGGAGTACGGAGAGGATGTCCAGCTCGTAGACGGAAGCATCCTACATCATCTTGATGTCGGAGAAACATACACTTACCTAGGGGTGAACCAGCGCCGCTCCCAAGAGGTTACCACGGTTAAAAACTCTCTCCATGGCAAGTATCAGCATAAACTCCGACAGATCTGGGCGTCAGAACTGTCGGGGAAGAACAAAGTTGCTGCAACTAATATGCTTGCCGTTCTGATCTTACTCTACTCCTTTGGAGTGGTGAAATGGACTCAAGAGGAGCTGCGACAACTGGATGTAAAAACTCGTAAGATGATGCATCTTGATAGGAGCTTGCATCCTAATTGGTCCGTTCCACGGTTGTACTTTCCCAGACAGCAGGGAGGCCGTGGACTTTTGAGTTTGGAGTGTTTACATAACAGAATGGTACTGGGTGAAGCCTGTAAAGTTATCAGGAGTTCAGATCCCCTTCTCTGCTTGTGCTGTGACCATGAAAAAGCAGGAATTGGAGCATTTCTTTTCAAGGCAGCAGCCGATGAGCTTGGTCTCGTTTTCGACTTTGAACGGGTTAATCCAAACACTGTCACCGAGTTGGAGCCCGTTCAGCAAAAGGCTCACATTAAAGCAGCGGAGATAGGAGTGCTTTTGCAGCTGCATAAGGATAAGCCAATTCATGGGGTCTTCTTCAAGAACATGGAAGACCTTGGATTATCCTTTGCTTTTCTGAGGTCAAGTGAGCTGAAGTCTGAGACCGAGGGATTCATAATGGCTTGCCAGGATGGTGTCTTCAACACCCTGGTCTACCGTAGCCGCGTGATGGGTATAGAGATCCCCAACACTAGATGCAGAGCGTGTTGTGGGGCGCCTGAGACCCTTATGCATTTGCTGTCAGCATGTCCAGCATATGCGGTCTCAGCCTATATCCACAGGCATAACGCGGCTCTACGAGTGTTGTACTACCATCTACGACACTCGTACGGAATAGACAAGA
The DNA here is from genome assembly GCA_958298965.1 of Chrysolina haemoptera. NCBI lineage: Eukaryota > Metazoa > Arthropoda > Insecta > Coleoptera > Chrysomelidae > Chrysolina > Chrysolina haemoptera. Next base: position 10,924,279 of record OY282586.1, on the reverse strand, counting down.
CACCGGTGTTGCCTTATGCTCCGGGGGATATTGAGTCAGTTGTGGAGAATGAGAAGTGCCGAATATATTGGAACTACTCACCCTCAGGCAAATACAAGCCATTAAGCCTGATATAGTCCTCCTCGACCATCAAAGTAAGACGATTTTCGTCATGGAGTTTTCGGCTCCTGTCACCAGCGCGCCCTCCGGATGTGTTGGAGCTCCGGAGACAGGGCCCGACTGGCATAATCCAACCGGATAAAAAAAAGAAAAAAAATATTCCAAAATATTCCAGTCAGCATGTTGAGGAGAGTAAATGAAGAATTTGAAAACCGAATACATTATTGTTTGGACGTAGCCGGTGGTCCCTTTGAAAAGTAGTAATAAATTTCTAATATTTTTTTTTATTATCGTTTCAATTATTTTCTCTCATAAACAAAAATATGAACCACCTGGTCCTAATTAAAACTTTCAACTTTTCCCAACCCATTTTCAGTTTTAATTTTTTCATTGCAATTATGTTAAATTCCAGTAAAAGTGTCAAAATCCTAGCCGGCCTAAAGTGTCAGTTTCAGAGACTATATCATGATATCCAAATTTGTAGGGATGAAATAGTTCTAAAAAGTTGTGAAATATTATACTAGGTGTTTCATTTAAAAGAATCAAATTTTTGATATTGGAAATTTGTCAAGTTAATGTCTCTGTATAAAATAACCTGTTTGAGGAATGTAACTCTTAGCCCATTCCGACATTTCAACACACTCTTGGTGTTGCATGACTCAAATAATTCTGAAGATTTTCTCACTTTCCGCAATAACTTGACAACTCCGCAAAATTTTCGAAAAAAGGAAATGTCACCTTATGCATGTAACACAGTTTGCTCAGTTCAACGGTAAAAAAATTTACAGGGGGCTCTATTTAAAAAAATCATGCTTTGTATTACCCCGCTTTAAAAGAACACTATGTATATTCCAAATTATTTTTGAAATAAGCAACGAAGTAAACCATATAACTTTTATCTGAAATAGTTTATCATACTCCTCATTATAGGCGAGATACTGTACTTCCTCGCACTAATGGGCCACCCTGTATAGTGTTCAAACAATGTACTCTAAAAATTTCAGTTCTACTTGAGATATTGTTCAAATAATCTAACCTAAAAATGTTTGGTGGTTATTTAGAACAAGTACTCAAAATATGCCTTTTCACAGGCTTATAGTCGTAGGTAATACAACAAGTGTATTGATGATTATCGAAATAAAAATTCCTTCGACTTTGAGAAACAAATTATGTTGCTTGGCAATCACACTCGCGCTTCGCGCTCGTGTGGTTTTCTAAAGCAACATAATTTGCTTTCAAAAAAAGATGGAATTTATGATAATCATCGGTACACGAGTTATATTTGTTAAGACTATTCCATGAATGAAATCAAAACCATTTTTAAAAGTACTACCTATTTGGAGTAAACTGCGCAAAATAGCTGTCTTGGTATTTCAAACTTCCCGCTAATTCAGTGACCATTCACAGGGCGCGTCTTTCGTTGGTTGTCTTCATAAAGGACACGTTTTTAAATTCATCGATGGATAATGCGCATTCGTGCTGTTATTGTCATTTTCCATTAGTTAAATAAGGATGCAATGCTCATCGATGAATTTAAAAACTTGACCAAAACAAACAGTGAAACCATCGGATGCATGCGCAGTTTCACAGAACTGTACGCATTCTTTGAGTTCTGTGGGACTACACATGCTTGTGACGGTTTCGGGTTTCGGACAGTTTATTAAATTGTTTAGTTCATTGGTAGATAGATAGTGACTCATCGTTCATTTTCATGCTTTTACGGGAATTGAAAGGGCGGAGTTTTGGTTTACGTGTATGTAAAATTTGTCGAAAAATTGATATGAATGAAAAGTGAAGCGTCAAAGTTCGGTGTTGTGTCATTATACCAACTTGCTGGTGGGGTAAGTAACTTTGCATGCGCTTGTCTCGTGTAGAAAGCGCATCATGCAAACAAAAACAATAGGATCGGGGGGTGGGAAATATATTCACATTCAAACTTCAAAATACATCTCAACAACATATTTTCAGTGTACTGATGATTTTGGAGATTTGTAACAACTTGAATTAGAAATACTCCAAGAATGCAGAGATACTCCATACTTACAATATTACCGAAGAAAGAATCATGTTCTTTAAGATCGGACTCTTTCAAATTATATCGCCTCACTATTTTATCAGTGTTTAAATCGAAAACCACTATGGCAGGGGGGGAAACTTGCTTATGTTCTCCAAGGATGTCGGCTAAACCGGTGTCCAAAACCCACAGCCTGTCACAAGGATCCACCTTCACCCTGAAGGTCGAGACGACGTGGTTTTCTTCAGGAGTTTCTCCCGTTTTTGGCAGTGTATTGGCCTTCCAGTCTGGATAGGGTACTAGCTGGGGTGATTTGTCAGTAGAATCAATTGGAATGTAGTTCAAAGAAGCTGCTACTCCACGTTTCCATCTGTAAATACAAGTTTTTTTGAATATCATGAACAACAATAATATTTATGAAAATAAAATGGAAACGTTCAAAATGAGAAACAACATTCTTTTGTTTTGAAATTGCCTCAAAAACTACGATCTTTATTTACATTGATAGTGATAATGAGGTTTTTTGTGGTTCCACACGTTGTGGCCAGGGACAAGAGAAAATCCATACTTCAAATATTTTTTCTTCTTAGTGACCGATGAGGCAGTGTTTTATCTTTTCTTTTAGTTAGGTTAGTTAGTTAAGGCTTTTTGATTGTCCTTTAACGTACTCGTCAAAGTGATTTTTTCATTTTGAGTGTCCTTCGATTTATTCAGTAATTCATTTCAGTTTCTAGCCATTGATACATATTATGGTATAACCGAAAAAAAATTAAACATTATTGGACTCGTCCACGAGCTACGCCGCTGTTATGGTTGTGGTACGCCAATTAAACCCCGCCTGATCACTGTTGCGACATAAGTAATTTCAATTTCTTTGACATTGATGCAAAGGTTAATGAATAATAAACGAATAGAAATACAAGATTTTTTTTATCGGATAAATTTCTTTCTTCAATGAAATAATTTTGCCAATCAGTAATTTCACGAGAAAAACTGACATGAACAAATTGCGACACCGTAGGTCGAGCAATTTTGTCTAATGTCACTTTTTCGAGTGATGGAAAAAATTTGAGTTGAAAGAAATTTATTCAATTAATGAAAATTTCGAGTGCTTTTTGGCAAGATAAATCAACGACAATACATAAATACACCACGAAAATAATTAGCTTTTGAAATAAAATGTAAATTATATGAATACGTGAGGTTATAATAATTTCAATTTCTCACTTTTTATTGGATGGTTTTCTCAGTGAAACCTGTATAAGTTACACAGTTAAGATGTTATTGTCATTTAGTTTTCTTTCATTACTCTAAAAATATTAGATTCTATTAAAGATGAAAAGTAGTTTTCGCATTGCTTAAAACTATTTTGAAAAGGCACGGTACTAACATTTAGTATAAACAAAATAATTATATTCAACAATTTATACCTGGGTATAGTAACGAACAATTTGTTTTTCCATCTAGCCAAACCAAGAATCAAATTATTTTCCGCAATATAGTCTCCATTTTTCAGAGCATTATTTTTAACTTCATCACTCGGCCAGTCGAAGGAAACTTCTTTCCATGCGAAAACTCCTTCGAGGTTAGCTGCTGCTCCACCGATGAAAATCACGGCGACAAATGAAACAAGTTTGAACATATCTGAAAATAAAATCCACACTCACTTTACCACAGAGACCGCCTAAATTTCTCTTATTGAACTAAACACATTATTGAAGAGATTAGAGATTGTTTATTTCAAATTCTCGGACTGGCACACCCACTGGTAGCGTTGTCAACAGTGGCATATCACTAGGCTATTACTCAAAGGTGATGATAATTCAGTAAATAGTTGAAGCGTTTACTTTAGTAAAGTTTGTTAGGACGAAGGGCGAAGGACATTTTTTTAAAACGTACATTAGGGATAACTTATTGTCATAGTATTATCAAAAATCACTAACCGTCAGTTCAGAATCCATCATAAATAGAAGTCGAATGAACAAACATATGTAAATTCAGTAATAAAAAATTGGCACTTGAGGTTACTTAGTATTGTTAAATGCAGCATGAATACACAATTATATCATACTTCTCGGGCAGTCGCTAGGAACGTTGTTAGCCAGATAAATCAGCTAAGAAAACTTGGAATCACACTCAAGGCTGCCTCTGTACGGGAATATGAAAGTCAATGAGTATGGTATTTGAACTGAAGACTTGGGGTGCTATTCTCGAGTTTGTACGTATGCGATTTCGTTTTACTGTTTCACACCAATACATATGGAATATGTATGTTCTTCTCTCTTTTTCGTATACGATTTGAAACCGAACGGTTCGAGAATAGACCCCCTGGGCATATTGTAATCATTAGACAACGTCCATGCTTGGAAAAAACGTATTACACCTATTGAAGAACCTTCTTATGGCTAGTTCAGTAGATTCCACGCGTTTATACCGGATGGCCGCGAGATTTGTTATTTTTCCTCTACTCGCTCGAGGAAGGAATATCGACGTGAGCTGTTAATTCGTCGGGTGTGGTAATAAGAAAGGCGCACGGTAGTGCGTCTCCTTCATCAATAGGGTATTATAGGGCAATTGACACACAAACCTAACCTGAGCAAGCTAACCTAGCTTGCGAGTCGAAAATCCGTGAATTAGTTTTTCGCTTGCGATTTACACACAAACATAACCCGAGCAAGCTAACCTAGCCACAGCGAATTTTTTCGAATCAATTTCCGGGCGACAAAGTGCGCCACATTGTAGTCTGGATGGCAAAGTGCACCTGTGTTTGGTCACAACCAGAGAGCTAGAATATCTTCCATTGACTGAAACGTGATAGGTTTCGCTTATATGCGTCCCCAATGGCGAAATGATTTCTCATAGTAGGAATCGGACATTATAAGATTCCTGTACGAATCGAGGTTTATACAGTGTGACCCATTTAAAATGGAACCACCCCTGTAGAATGTGCATTTTGCAATCAATCTCAATTTTTTTTTATTGAAATATTAAGCATGGAAAACTGTATCTTGACACTAACTTTCACAATTTTAGTTTCATTTCCAAGGCACTATATGGTTTTTTTTGTTTGTCAAAAACGGCAAAAGTTTATTAGGCAATTTTTGTTTTCAAATTTGACTACACCACTGGATTCGTAGTCATTATAAATGAAAACTGTCAAATTTTCATTAAAAAATATTTGTTAACAACGAAGTTACAACAATTTCAATTTTGGAATCAAAGTATATGTTTGTAATTTTTATTCAGATTATAGACATATTTGAGATCTGACAACACTGTCATCACCAAGTAGAACACCAGTGAATTTGTACAGTGAAAATCCGAAGTCAATAGCTCAATCCGTTCTACAGTTATAACTCCTGAAAATATGGTAATGTGAGAGATTTGTGGTGCAAGCGTTTTGTAATAAAAATCTGACTACGCCAATGGATTTGTGAATAATATTACTTCAAAATCATTCATTTGAGTGTAGGTTACGAGAAGTGTATTCTAGAATAACAGAAAATTAAAAATTCATTTTCAAGTTATGCAGTACTCAGTAAATTCTTCCGCATTTGTTTCCAAAATTGAAATTGTTGTAACTTCGTTGTTAACAAATATTTTTTAATGAAAATTTGACAGTTTTCATTTATAACGACTACGAATCCAGTGGTGTAGTCAAATTTGAAAACAAAAATTGCCTAATAAACTTTTGCCGTTTTTGACAAACAAAAAAACCATAGAGTGCCTTGGAAATGAAACTAAAATTGTGAAAGTTAGTGTCAAGATACAGTTTTTCATGCTTCATATTTCAATAAAAAAAAATTGAGGTTGATTGAAAAATGCACATTCTACAGGGGTGGTTCCATTTTAAATGGGTCACACTGTATAACCACTGGTGCCAGTGGTTAGGATCCCGATGATCATTTGAGACGAAATAGCTTCCAAGAATGAATAAACTTAGGTTAGTATAGACACGACGGTACAGATATGGGTGCGTTTTGTTGGCCTGACGGCTGCTTTAAAAATTTGCGTGTTCACACGGAAACAAGGGGTACTACATTTAATCGTCTTTGAACAAGGCGTTTATAATTGAGGTCGGAATTTACTTAAGTTAAGTTCGTTTGATCTTATGATTTTGGTAGATACAGTTTCTCTGGAAAATGAATTTTTTTAAAGATTAATCGAAGGAAGATCAATCTTAATTATTCGAGTGGGGCCGTTCCATATTATTGATCACACTGTATAAAAACGTATGAAGTTTTTGCCTGCTGGTAACGATTCTCGCCCAGAATACGACACTACATCGTTGGGCACAATAGAGCCATCATAGATCGCATTATGGGGTATTGGACGGAAGTGGGTTTGGAATCATGTGGAACGGCTCCACTTGAATAATTGAGATTGATCTATATGATTAATCACACTGTAGATGTTCGAAGCAGAAAATGCGATCTATCACAGAACAATATACTCATGAGTTGTATCACGATAAGTATAGATATAAAAAATATGTAAAAAGCTCTAAATCGATTATGATTATTAATTTCACGTACGCAATGCACTCAATTCAGGCACAACAGATGAAGTGAGGTATTCAGGGCGAGAATCTGTAATTTGAAAGTCAATGAGTATGATATTTAAACTAAAGACTGGGCATATTTGTTTGTTCATTGTATTCATTAGACAAACATGTACTTTCATAAACGCTGATAATCATGAACTCTCTGGTACTAAAACGATCAAATTCGGAGTGGAGTGGAGTGATACCATGAGGATTCTCACTTTGGAGCCATTTTTTTGCCTCATACAGGGTCGTTAGAAAATGCAGATACTCACATGAAAAAATTAGTGGAAGTCAATTTTTTCAGATGTAACACCCTGTATATTTCCACATTTTTGAACTCTACATCCAATTTTAGGTTGACTTTGTCCAGTGAATCCTATTCCGATTTCGATCCGTTTTAGAGGTAAACTGTTTCAAACAGTAACTGACTTTATTCCCTTGAATTCATCACTTATTTATGATATTTAAGAGATTCTATTCAATGTTCCTTCATCAGTCACAATACAATGAATAAATAATAATTATTAAAATACTCTTCAACCATCAAATAAAACTTCTCTTCAAAACATATTTTTATTAATGCTGACACACGAACTGGAAATAAATTCATGAATTGAAGATAATTCAATTATCAGTGTATTTCAGAATATGTTCGAATACATCTCCACCTCTACTTGAACGAACATTTTTTTCCAAAGATTTTCATGTGTAGCGCTTCTAATTGATTCTGGAGAACTATTGAAAGCAGTTCTAACTCCTGATTTCATATCTTCCATTGTTGTTGTTGGGTTGGTATAAACCATATTTTTAATGAAACCCTACACAAAATAATCTAACGGATTGCCATCTGGTGTTCTAGGAGGCCAACGAAAAGATTGATTCATCATTACCAATCCAACTATCTTCGAAGATTTCAGTTAAAGCTTCACTTACTAAAATTTTTGACTTATGTTATTATGCGCTCTATAGCTAATAAAGTTCCAGACAAGTCATTTACAAAATATAAAGTGGTACCGTAGTGGCCATTCAATAATAATACTGGAGAAATTTGCACGACATCCACAGTATGGATAGATAAATGTCCATAGTGGATAAATCGGAAAGCTCTTCCACTATACTAGCTAATTGCTGAATAAATCAGCTATTCGCCAATGTCTTCAACAATTATCTGCTGCTTTCGATGGAGAATTATTCTGAATGGAAACCTTCAGTCTACTCACTAGTTTTCATTAAAATACTTTTCAAAATATAAACACGAGTAGGTTTTATAATTTGAGTGAATAACCAATTCAAATTATAAATAAAAATGTTGAAAATGAAAAGGTGATGACAATTCTGTATTTTTTTCTAAAGGTGCTTTACTTTTTGTGAAGACTTAAATTAGGTACATAAAAACCAGTATAGAATCTGAAAGTATCAAAATTTTAATTCAGGCTTCACATGCCGTTCCCTTGATAGCCTCGTCGACGGAGATTTTGAAAATATTGTAGTTAATTTCTTCAGGGTTCATCTTATTGTAGTGGAAAGCAACCAACTTGTTTGAAAGAATCCACAGACTTCGATCTTCGTCAATCTGGAAAGGGTCAGCATTTTTGAAAACCTCTCAAGGATGAAATACCGAAAAAAAAAACTTACTGCAATGTCACTGATGAATACGAGATTTTGGTGATTTTGTGCTGCAATGCCTAGATTAGATGGTTCAAGTTTTTTCCTTGGATTCCAGCAAGCTACGCCATCTTCTTGAACTTGAGCGAGGAACAATACGTTTGAATTTTCATCAAAAACAGAAGATGAAGTTTGTGATTTTTCTCCTTTACTTCCTTCAAGCTGAAAAAAATAAAAATTTCATGGATTACATTGAAAAATTGTTCAAAAAATGTTTATCTTATTTTGAATTGTAAAAACTGGGGGAATATATCGAAATTATTTTTATAATAACAATATCCATTCAATCGAGCTGAAACTTTTTAGATGCAGACACAAAACTAAGATTTAGATTGTATAAAATTAAGGTAGCAAGAAGTCCTGCAAAATTGACGCCATTATGAAAAAAAAAAAGATAGAAGAGGAAACATTTAATCAGGTACTTATGACCGAAAAGTAAAATTTAAATTAATGGTTAAGTATATTATGTAACAAGTTCTGTAATAAATATTTATGTTTTAAGGATCATCATGACGATTATTATGGTAGTTACCGTGAATATTCTCATCTGACACCGTGTGCACCATGATGATCGTTAATGATACGAATTACATACAAAATTTTATCTGCTGACATCAATAAATAGGTATATATAAATATTTTTCATTATAAAAAATGGTGAGCAAGCTGTGCCTTACCATTTCGTTGACAATGCAACGGCAAATTATTCATTCACTGTCAAACACACACTGCCGTCAAGTAAAATTAGATGTGCACTAAAATCTTTGAAAATGAGCAATTCTAATGAAAGGTAGTCTTCCGATTTGATGGATGAAGTTTTGTACCTATTTTGAATCAAATTCTTTGAATTTACCTACTTGCATTTTGATTACTTGTACTTTGTACTTCCACTTCTTTAATTTTTTTTAATTGAAAGAAGTAGGAATCTTTTAACCATCGAGACGATGGAAGTCCGAAGTACAAGTAATCAAGTTACTACATCGTCTACAACCTTCAAAAAAATACTTGCATTGTGTCTTATAAAGTTCATTAATTCAGAACAATGATTTTTTGAAGTTCATTAGGGTCCTTGGCCCATAATGAACTTCATTATGTCACTAAAATATATTTTTTTTATAGACCTAAAAGTGTGAAAAATCTTATGACCGGGTATGACTCAGGTTATTCTGTGAGAAATATATTCGAAAGCTTGCCGCGCAGAGTAGTTAGTTTGTATACAACAAATTTGGTATCCGTGCACGACAAGCTTTTGAAAGGAAGTGAGAAGTAGAAGATAAAGTAGAATTTTGAAGTTTACAAAACACTTTTGGTAATAACTGATCAGTGGTCTACCGAAAACCCTAGTATTCTGAAGATTTTTGATTGCTTCAAATTAAGATTGCTTTGCTTATGTTCCATAAAACAACCAATTTCCTAATCACTCCAATTTCGGAAACACCCTGTATATGCGTACCTATGTACGTATGTAAAAAAAAATTATGAGCTGTTGACCAGACTAATGGTATCTGATTTTCAGTTTGGAATAATGATATAGTAAATTAACAAATTCAATAAGTCATTTTATTACCAATAACAAAATTAACTATTTAACTGAGGAATAAACGTCCAACATACCTTGAATAGTCCATATGCATTTGGACCTGTAGCTAAGGTTTCATTCTTCAAAACTTGTGTATTAACTGAAAACTCGTCAATGCTACACAAGGCGTGAAAATAAGCTGTGCGGAAACTGAAAACGAAAATCAAAATTAATCCTTTCACGTTAATGAATATTTGAAAGGTTTCGTGTGAATACACAAATTCACTGTGAGCTCGTGATGATGATAAATTTGTTGGCGAAACGTGCTTCGACTTAAATTGACGTAGTTTTGGTGTTTGGATAGTTTCCTACGATTGAGAATTCTTAGCCAGTAAATCAGCAGCAACAGCAATAATCGAAGCAATCTACTAAATAAAGACCAAGAAAAGAAGGTTGGTGGTTTGGCATGTTACTTTTCAAAAGATTTGGATAGTGTGGATATTGAGTGCTTGATTATGAAACTAAATCATTACGGTATGAGAGAGGTGCCATTACGTTGCTTCGAGTAGACAACAACGAGCCATGGTGAAAAAGGAGATGATGAACTCTCCTGTGTTCTTCGACTGGGGAACTATTAGAAGTGGAGTACCACAAGGGTCTATTTTGGGACCACTTCTTTTCCCACCCTGAGTAAATGATTTACCTTCTGTTACTCCTGATTCTAAATCTATATTATTTGTTGATGATGCATTATTTACCTTTTATAATGCAATGATCCTACACTTTTTCAGAATTTGAATGACACCATGAATGTAATAAAATATTGGAGAAAGTCGAATAAAATAAATGTGAAAATTGACAAAACCATCTGCATAAAATTGAAAGAAAGGTCAAACGATACTCTACCGACAGCAATCTGCAATATCTCCTTTGGAAACGAAAACAAATATCTTGGTGTCATCCTCGATTCACAATTAAATTGGAAATCGTACATTCTCGAATTAAATAAAGAGCTTGCTATTGCCTGAGAGCGATGGTACTGAGCGGGCGGAGTGTTTTTTCCGTTTTTTCCGTTTTTTTTCCTAGATTCGTTTTGATGTTATGGGGAACCACAGAATGAAACAAAACTATTATCATTCAGACACACTCTATAAGAATAAGTGAGGAATCACACTGATCGACCAGGACCGACCGTCCGCGACCGTCCACCTACGACCAAAAGTAGAAGTAGATCAATGAAAACTTTCAAAGTCACACTGATCGGCCATCCACGACCGACCACTAGAATAATTTTGTAAATCTGACATTAATTTGACATTCGAAAGGTTATGTGAATTGTCTGTTCATTTATTGAAAATAAGTTAAATTCATAATATCAATAGTTTTGCTTTAAATAATGAGCAGTAGTGATACTGAAGAAGAACGAATTATGATAATGTACTATTTTTATAAAGAATGAAGAAAGTTAAAAAAAAATATGTGGGATAGAGAACTTTATTCAAACCGAGAACAAGAGGGAGATTTTCATACGATCTACATTTTATTTTTCCGGTAGGAAATATACCTATTTACATGAGTTTTGTTGAAGTCAAAAGTTCATCATAAATGTGTGTCAAAATGACATTACGTCAGGATAGTGTGACACCAACCAAAATTTCCAGCAGACTACAATTTCGAACGTGGTCTTTGAAAAACGGTCGAGGACGGTCAATGACGATTATACAGTGTGAGTTGTGCGATAAGAATATACGTGTTGGAAATTTTGGTCGTAGGTGGACGGTCGCGGACGGTCGGTCCTAGTCGATCAGTGTGATTCCTGGCTAATGATGTGCTTAGATAGAAGATAGTTTTGTAGAGCATACTTCAAAGAATTACATTCATTAATAGCATTACAATTTAATTATTTGCTAAGTAAGTTCAGTGAAGCTCCCACTCGTCAATATAGTCAATTAATAGTTCTACGGCAACATAACACACAATTGTCAGAAAAACGTTGTTACTACATGGGAGCAAAATGCTACAATAAATCGGCCAACTCTTGTAAGAATCTAGGTATTATAAAGTTCTACTTTAATTAATGATTGTAATACTCCCTCATATATACACTCGTACCCACAGGCATATCTCATAAGAGTGAACGACAGCTGTTATTATTATTTGCCATATCGTTCCGGGGCGTATATATGCAAAACGTACCATGTTTCAGTCAGCGGCAGATATTCTAGCTCTCTGATTGGTTGTGACCATACACAGGAGCATCCAGACCAAAACGTACTTTGTACTAGCGTGAATAAGTTTTTCGCTCACGATTTATACACAAACCTAACCTGAGCAAGCTAACCTAGCTTGCCTGTTCACCACAGATAATGTTTTCCAATAAAGGAGGGTATGCTTTTGATACGGAAATTTGGGCTACTCATGAAAAAAAACATTCAAATTCTTTCATAATATGCTTAGAATGAGTAATGTAGAGGTACATTTTAATTTTTTTCAATCTAGAATAAGTTGTATCAATTATTAAAAAAAATGCAAAGTGGGAACATTGCTCTCGAATTGATTCATTAACTACTTGTCAGAACTGATATTTTCTATTTATTGTATGAAACCCAGGATAAACACATTAGCTTTGTTACCGAAATGTCTATTTTATCCTATTTTGCCTTCACAAACTCTGTCCTAAAAAACTTATTTGAAGATGTTCCGGAATGGTTTGGAAGTTGTTTTTTTTTATAGACCTAAAAGTGTGCAAAATCTTATGACCGGGAACAGCCCAGAAAAGCATACCCTCCTTTCCGGGCGGAAAATTGCACCTCGTTTTAGACTGGATGCCAAAGTGCACCCGAGTTCGATCACAACCAATTAGAGAGCTAGAATATCTTCGATTGTTTGAAACGTGGTACTTTTCGCTTATATGCCTCCGGAGCTATTTACTGATTTTTTTTGTGGCGCATTAATGTTTCAGATTTAGAAGAAATCCGAAAAATCTACAGTACCAGTCCTGGTGGTTGGTGCTCATTACAACCAAGCATTGGCATCAAGCAATCCACATCACATCTGCTTTCGAACAAGGCATGTGGACAGATTTTATATTTTTTTCCATCAGCATTTCTCAAACACACGTTCAATACTTGCTGAGATGCAAGTGACCGACACTTAGAACACTCGGCTACCAAGATGTATTCTTATCGATTATAGAGATGCCATTTTCTCACCCCTTTTCGTCAGCTGGTCCCAGAGCCAAACTAAATACTCCATCAGTCCACTGGAAGTTAATTCCTCCAATAGTCATATCTCCTTCGAGGGGGTCGAAATAAAAGTAGTTATGTTTGATTCTCCAAGAGGTGTTGTCAGCAAAGGAATATACGACCAATCCATAACCACCTAGATCAGTAATGTAAGCGAAAGCTTTGTCGCATGTGTCTTTGGTAACGTCAACAATCTGAAAGTGAATTCTTATTGAAGCCTGTCTAGTTCCTCTATTGTAGATAGTGACTAATCATACATTTCCAGGTGTTTACGGAATTTGAAAGTGCGGAGAGGATATATGAAAGTGGCAAAGTAAAACTTGATTTGAAGCCAAGTACTTAGCTCATTTTTGTTCTTTTTCTTGAACTGCTTTATAAAAATTATGAACCTTACAACCTATGAGTCACTATCTAAAATTGAGGAACTAGACTATAGTTCATGTAAACGTGAGGTTAGGGAACTCAAGAACAAAAGAAATTAAAACTATTGAAATCTGATGAAACGCAAGGTGAGGTACACGATTCCAATGATTTAAATTTCTTAGGTTCTTGCGTTACCTTACCTTACGTTTACATGAACTGGGCTCAAAAGTTGTTACAAGAGGAGTATTAATCAACTGGTCAACTATCGGAAATATTTCTCGATTTTTGCAATGCTTTAATCTTGAATATGATTTCTGTATCTGTATTGTCTGTATTGTATATGGCATAAGAAGTAATTTTATTTTTCGACAACCTCATAACAAAGTAACTTTTGGCGCGTTCAAATCTCAACGCAAAACTAATATTTTATGGTATTATGGGAGACCTTGAATTTTAAAGTTTTCACACTTCCACAATTTTGGTAATCACTGATCAGAGGTCTATAGCCGCAAACCGAGCTCCGATTTTGAAATTTTTGTATTGCTTGGAAACAAAAATTCTTGCCATCATGTTCCATATAACAACCCATTTTCTTAATCACTTCAATTTTGGAAATACCGAGAGGGGAAACCGCTGAGGAAATTGTGTGCACTAATTCCCAAAAATCCTAACTAATTCCTCTAATACCCAAGTAGTTTCCGAGTAATACCCGGAAGTAATGCCAGTAATGTCCAAGTAATTCGTCTAATAAAAATATTGAACCCTGCCCAAATTTTAGTTTTTTTTCAAATACAATTTTTTTTAATGATTTCCACCAGTGTTCCCTATTTTCCGAATAATTACCGAGATTCCCAATTCCCATGGTTTGAAGACCTTTTTTGCCCTGTTAACAAAATTATTCCTGTAATATCCCTACTTCCCGACTAATTTCCAATAATGTTTAACTAATTCTTCCTCTAATTCCCGACTAATACCCAACTAATACCACTAATACCCAAGGCATGTACACCAAAATACCCCACCGGTTTCCCCCTCGGAAAATACCTAGCACCACCAAAATTGGTACGCTAGTAGTTGGAACCATGATAAACCTGAAAAAAAATAATTCTAGGGGTGGAATATATTTTTTTTTTCGTTTAAAAATATATAAATAGATGTTTGCTGTCATCTTGGAAAGTATATGATTTATCGGAAAAACAGCTCAATAGGGTGAAAAACAATTCAATTTTCCACAAAATTTATTCCTAGTAATTTCTTATGAAATGCGCTCGTTTTTTCAGAAAACGTGATTGAAAGCTGACATCAAATTTCAGGTTCACCCTTACCCGCCGCTGAAAGTTCTGGCGGAGCCGAATATTTGATTGGTCATAACTCTGCTAGAAATGATCGGAGAAGAAAAAGGAAAAGTTTATATCGTTTCTGAAGACTCCTATATACCTTCTCATGCAAATACAATATGCAAGTATTTGAGTACCTAAAATGTGTTTAGTCGCACTTCACGGAGATGTTTGCGGATGATCCAAAAATCATGAATAATTCAGTTAATATAGAATTATTATACTGAAGCAGTAACCCATACCCTCTTTGGACTATATGCAACAATTTTAAAGTAGTGTGAGAGGTCCCACTTACACATGCCAAAATAAAAACTTTTTTTACTCTTGCCTTATTTTCAACTTACCCATAAAATCGGCATTCTCTTCAGTATATGTTGAAAATAATCACTTATTCATATTCTGCATATATATATATATATATATATATATATTCTGTATATATATATATTCTGCATATATATATATATATTCTGCATATATATATATATATTGTGTTCGGATAGGTTTCCGCGGTCAGATATTTGAAAACTGGAAGTTCGGGTTGAACCGCGTCTAGAATTTGTTGAAATTCGACGTTTCGGCTCCGATTTTGGAGCCATTTTCAAGAAAAAAGAATGAAATGATTGAAAGTTAGGTCTCAATCTGCATTTTCTTGAGAATGGCTCCAAAATCGGAGCCGAAACGTCGAATTTCAACAAATTCTAGACGCGGTTCAACCCGAACTTCCAGTTTTCATATATATATATATATATACATATACATATATATATATACTTATATATATACATATACATATATATCAAGCTTGAAATTACATACTTCATTTTATATGTAGGAGTAAAACCCAGTTTTTTCTTTGGCATGTATATGTAAGACTTGTCTCACTAGTCTTAAATCGTTGCATATGGTCCAAAGAGGGTACTGATTGCTGCTTCAGTATAATTATTTTATATCAACTAAAATATCCATGACTTTCGGATCCTCCGTAAATATCGTAGAAGGGTTATATTTGCATGAGAAAGTAGAAGTCTTCAAGAACGATATGCACCTTTTCTTTTCCTTCTACTATAAGTTTTAGCAAACTTATGACAAATCTAATTTTGAACTTGCAGTGGCGCTACCCCTGATTTTTTGGTAAACAATTTTTTTTTTAATAATACATGATTTCAAGATGTCATGTGCCGAGTTTCAGAGTGCTACAATTCATTCTTCGCTTTTTGCTCGAGTTTGTCTGTCGTTACTGGATTATTATGCGTTCAATCAGAAAACAGATTTGTAACAACGTAAATTAGAAATATTTCAAGATTACAGATATACTCCATACTTACAATATTACCGAAGGTAGAACTATGTTCTTTATCAGAGTCTTTCAAAGTATATCGCATTACTACTTTATCAGTGTTCAGATCGAAAATCACTATGGCAGGGGGTGAAACTTGCTTAGGTTCTCCAAAGATGTCGACCAAACCAGAGTCCATAACCCACAGCCTGTCACAAGGATCCACCTTCAACCTAAAGGGCGACACAATGTGGTTTTCTTCAGGAGTTTCTCCCGTTTTTGGGAGTGTGTTGGCCTTCCAGTCTGGATAGGGTATCAGCTGGGGTGATTTGTTGGTAGAATTAAGAGGAATGTAATTCAAAGAAGCTGCTATTCCCATTTTCCATCTATAAACACAGATTTTGTTGAATAACAGTAATAATAGTTATGTATGAAAATTTTAATACAGCTATAATATATACACAGGGAGGCAATGTTCAGCATAGTTTCTTTTCCACAAGACTACCGGTTTTGATTTAAAGGGTATGCAGACAGGAGTGTCAAAAAATAATTATTCTCACCTTATAACTATCATTTTTCAGATTAGAGCAATCTCTGGATAAAATTATTTATTTCAATACTTTGTAACCAAAAAGAGTTTTCCTTCATTACTATAAAAATATCAGATTTCTGTGAAAGATGAAAAACTTCTTTTCCGCATTGCTTAGAACTAATCAGAAGACAAAGTTCTCAATGTTTGTTTGAAAATGGTTGACAAAGTTCTCAATATTTAGTTGGAACAAAATATTGTTTGAAAGGTTCATACATTTTTCCGAATAATCAATGTGATTGTAATCATCAATTTATACCTGGTTACGGCGACGAACAATTTGTTTTTCCATCTAGCCAAACCCCCAATTGAATTATTTTCCGGGATATAGTCTCCATTTTTCACAGCATTATTTTTAACTTCATCGCTGGGCCAGTCGAAGGAAACTTCTTTCCACGCGAAAATTCCCTCGAGATCAGCTGCTGCTCCAACGATGAAAATCACAGCGACAAATGTAATGAGTTTGAACATAATTCGAAAATAGAAAGACACGCACTCTACTGCAGACACAGCCTATATATCAGATTTCTATATTATCTCTAAGAGGTATAGATAATTCAGTGAATAGTTGAAGCGGTTCAATAATAGTGCCCAACGGCAGAAATTTTACTTCATAGATACTGTGGTAAAAAGAGTCTTGATTGGTTTAAATAACACAAAATATAACTGAAAATGTTTATTCAGACAAATGCTATCTAATCTATTTCACACTGTTACCAAGATCATTTCAATGCACAGTTAGTTCTATATCGATTCCCCTCTGGCCACGGCGAGTTCCTTATATAGTGTAGTACAGTTGCTCCCGAAAAGACTGGAGAATTATAAGATCAAACTAACTTACCTTAAGTAATGTTCGATCTTAGTTATATGAAACGCCTTGTTCGAAAATGATCAAATGTAGTACCCCTTGTTTCCCGTGTGAACACGCAAATTTTTAAAGGAACCCTGTCGCTTCAGGCCAACAAAACGCACCCATCACCCATCCCTGCCCCGTCGTGTCCGTGGCAGTGTAAGTATTCTGTGTATTATTTATTTATTCATTTTTTAAAGCTATTACGTCTCAAATGATGATCGGGATCCTACTAACCACTAGCACTAGTGGACAGTTTCTTCCAAATCATTATATTATGGTTGGCCCTCAGGTGGCATATGTTTGGCACTTAGATTGCAGAGGTTGGCCTACAGATGGCATATGTTTGTCCCTCAGCAGGCAGAGGTTGGCCCTCAGATGGCATATGTTTACCCTTAGATGGCATATGTTTACCCTTAGATGGCATATGTTCACTCTTAGGTGGCATATGTTCAGCCTTTAGATGGCAGTAATTGGCCATTAAACGACGTTTACATAAACGATGGAAAAATGTGTTTGTAGATATTGAATAGAAATATGAATCAATAAATATGCCAAATTCATTTCATATTTGCAAAAAAAACTCAATTGGCTGTTTTTTTTGACAGTTGTAGAAAAAATACTGTATGAAACTCGTGAGTAAAGTGGTTTTTTCACCCGAATTGCCGCACTCGCCTACGGCGTCGTCAACATTTCCTACTCGTAAAAAAGGTATAACTTTACTCTCTTGATATATAAATTACTATTATCGACAAAGATGTTGAAAATAAAGAGCGACAACATATAATTTCATATTTTTATCATGGTTGCTTTATGGTCCGCGGGCCCGATACCGGGGAAAAAAATTTATTACCTCACTGTTGATACTTCGTATATGCGTTCTTCATGTCGAGATGAACAACAAGCAATTTGCGGCGATTTCGATAGCGGTGTGTTTTTTATGGTCCCCGCAAACTTTTGGGACTGTTGGACAACTAGAATGCCCCAAACAATTCGTCCGACAGTATTCAACAGATTCTGAAAAAATTAGATGTGATGTAATTAATTTTATGACGTCATAAACATGTCGATGTGTTGTTCATCTCGACATAAATAACACTTATACGTATCAACGGTGAGGTAATACATTTTTTTCTCTGCTATCGGGACCGATACATATTACTATTTTGTAAAGACTAAATTTATTTAAAAAAATCCTGAATATATATGATCTGAAAGTATCATGATTCAATTTCAATGCCATGCTATACATGGCGTCCTCTTGATAGCCTCATCCACGGGAATTTTGAAAATGTTGTAGTTTATTTCATCAGGCTTCAGCATGCCGTAGAAGAAAGCAGTCAACTGGTCAGAGAGGATCCATAGATTTCGTTCTTGGTCAAGCTAGAAAGAATCAAAATGTTAGAAAACCATAAATGGGTGAAATTTCTAAAAATAATAAATATGAATGAGATATTCATAAAATCTGTTGTGGAATCATCTGCGGCTGAAAGACAAACTTTAGTCGCTATTTTCCATCGTTCAATAACCTCTTGGGAGGTATTCATGTTGAAAAAAAAAAACTTACTGCAAGATCATTGGTGAATATAAGATTTTTGTGGTCTTGTGCTACAATGCCTACACTCGCTGGTTCAAGCTTTTTCTTTGGGTTCCAGCAAGCTACCGCATCTTTTTGAAGTTGAGTCAGGAATAATACGTTTGATTTTTCATCGAAAACTGAAGCCGTACTTTGTGTTTTTTCTCCTCGTCTTCCTTCAAGCTGAAAAATAAAAGTTCAATGAACAAACTGAGAAGTAATTTTGGTCCTGTATTCTACTCAACAGATGTAACAGATGTTTATATAATTGGCTGCTCCAATATCGCGAAAGAGTTTTGTGATAATGGTCCAATTCTATTTAAAAATTTATGTGGGAGTATTTGTTGTCGGAGATAAAGACTTTCGTTTAAAAATTCATAACGAGTTTTGTAATGATGGTACGATTTTATACAAATGAAACCTACATACAGTTACCAAATCGAAGAGTTAGATTGCATAAAATTAAGGTGAAAAAACCTGTAATAATGAAGCCTTTATGGACATAAACAAAATGAAGTATCGTCTGAATATTTACCCCTAAAAAGAGAAAATAAAATCGAAAGTGATGAAAATTTAAAGACACGCTTGCTTTCAAATGAGCTAAATGGGTAAAATCTAGAGAAGAACGAAAAATCCCGAAGAGGCGTGGCTTAAGGAAATATTTGCCATCCCGAACTCGGACCAGTTACGAAATGTAAATCTTATTTTTTTGACTGGGAGGCCTATCGCCGTTAAATTCTTACCTCTAGTCTGCCTCGATTCTTAATAGGGTTCAGAAATGTTCATAAAATTGAAATTGTCATTACTATAAACAAAAGTAACACACTTTAACAAATAGTGATTATCAAGGAAAAGATTTCATAGCCAATAAGGTGAAATCAATCAAACATTGTTATGCTTTTAGAGAAATCTCTTAATTTATGGTAAGGTTGATTGCGATTTCAGAAAAAATAGTATGTGTACCTCGTAGTAAAAGCACATTCCCAAACTTCAATGCTTTTACATTGTCATCCGGGAATGTAATGCTTTTACTACTAGATACACAATATACTATTCAGGGCACCAACATTAAACGTGCGTTCTTGGGAACATAGTATCTCATCATTTCCTTTTTCAGGAATATTACAATCTGAATTAACGTGTTATTCAGTATATAATAGAAGTACCAACGACTACTTCATTATGCTTTTGCCAAAGTGTTAAAGTGTTCTCAACATGTCCATTCTTTTTCCATATTCACTAGTAGAAAATTCATTACATATACTGTGGCAAATTCTATAGAGATAGCCTGAGCATTCTTAATTTTTTGTTGAGATATGGATATTTGTTCTTCCATTTCATTGCTTTGTGCAGCAGAACTCACTCCGAAGCCAAAGATTCGAAATAGCTACATGTTTATCGACTGTTACTAAGATTAACTTCGAATAACTGAAAATTTAGAGAGGTCCCGAGATCGGGATTGCAAATATTTCCAGAAAGTTTCTGATGGCGGCGTGCGGTCCTGAGGTCTGGATAACAAATATTTCGGGAAAATCCCTAAGAGAGTCATTAGGCAACGCCTCTTCGTCAATTTAACTTTTTCAATTGATCCTGCGTTTGGGACTCTAGACACATTCAAAAATAAAATTGAAAGTGAAAAGAAAATTGACAGTCAACCTTTTATTAAAACGCACTTAAATATAATAATTTATTTTGATATATGACCAATGACATATCACGCCTAGACTGCGTTATTTACACTTTTAGCTGCGGTCAATACTCGGTCACATTCTAAGCACAAGGTTTTTCCCGCTTGTTTCGCGGCAATTTTCTGCTTATATACATTGTATATGAGCAGATAATTGAGCAGAAACTCAGCTTTGCCGAAACAAGCGGCAATAAAAAGTGTGCTTAGAATGTGACTGCACCTCGAAATGTTTATAGTCTAACCGTAATGTCATTGAGTATGAAGTTATTCTGTGACTAATATATTCAGAAGCTTGCGCGCAAAGTTCTCATGTTGTCTATAAAGAGGCATTCTTGTACAATAATCTTTTAATTATGTTACTCACATATGAATCAATTATTTTATCTTATTTAAATCATTTTAACCACGGCTCACATTTTTTCTTTACTAATTTTTATTCGAATACTAATACTATGAGATTGTATAGGTTTTATATCTTGAGACTATTGTAAACTTCATATATGCGGACAGTTACATTTATCTTATTCTAATATTTTGATTCACAATATCGATATGTATAATAACAAATTCAGCGAGCCTATTATTGCTAAATATAGAATCAACTAACTGGCGATTAAATAAAACATACCTTGAATAGTCCGTACGAAGTTGGATTTGAAGCTAAGGATTCATTCTTCAAAACTCTGGTGCTCACTGAAAATTCGTCAGCGCTAGCTGTTGCGTGGAAATAAGCAGTGCGGAAACTAAAAAAAAAATCACTTTAGGTGTATTCCTTTGACGTATATGAATATGGAATATGGAAGCGCTGACCTAAATAAAAATTCAGAAACCTAAACAAAACTATCAATCGGATGATGTAAGTTCCTGATGGTGCTAATTTTGTTAACGAAACGCGTGTCGAGCCGTCGAGTAGTTTTGGTGTACGAGGGGTTTTCTACGTCTCAGAATCTGCTGATTCTTTGTGAGTATAAGTGGATTTTCATTATTCTCAGATTACTTCAATCTTTTTACTAGTTTTAAATGGAAATAATTTGATTTTTTTCATTCAAACCAAATTGCATCAAACTATTGGTTATCAGAAAATCGTATATAATAAAATAGTAAAGTAAATAAAACAGAATTTGCTAATAAATGTTGAAGAAATCTGGAGGGAAATTATTGCTATTTCGCTGCACGCAGTATTTTGGACACTTGGTAAAAATTTATTTAACACACAATTTGTTTCACATATGTGAATGAGATTTGGATCCTTGCCACTGATTCTGCCATTTCTGGATTACCGCTGTTTTCACTATTGAGATGATGTCTTCAGACTCTTCAGATACTAGCACCAACACTGTTCCTTCTTCACATCAATAATTTGTTGGGAACTCATGTCCAGTGCACCAATGAAATCTTCCATTTCGATGCTCGGTATTACCATCAGCAGTAACCTTTTATGAGAGAACCATGTGGGGTCCATTGCTAAGAGCGCCTCTTAAAAACTTGGTTTTCTCATTCGCGCTAAAAAGTATTTCACTTTCCGTCCGCCATTCGTCTCGTCGGTGATACTTCGCTCACAAGCTCGCTCACTTCTCTGGAACATCGCTGAAAGGTTGGCGATCTGTCTTTGTTTTATAGATATTTTCATGGACGATGCTCTTCCGAAATATCATCAATCGTTCCTCCATTAGCGGTCCCATTGAGACCCACCCGTTGAGCTCACTCCTCACATCCATAAGCCGTAATTTTGGAGACTTGCCGAACATTTCTTTTCCAGAGCTAGTTTTCTTCACCGCGAGGCAAATTTTTGGAACTCGCTTCCTCGGGAGGTGTTCTCTGAGGCATACAGCCTTCAGAAATTCAAGAACAGTAATTCCTACCTATTTCCCTTGGTCCTCACGATGTTCTCTGAACAATATGGGATTTTCCTTTACGGGAACCAGATCTTTGAAAAAATTACCACCGTCATCACTGTTTCGGGGTCGGCAGAGTTATTTGCACTACGAGCACTTTGTCGGCTTTTTCATTGCCCTGAATTCTAATCTGCGATGAAATCCAAATAAAACAATCTTGTTTTTCGCGTTGCTGTATTATATGGAGTTCTCCCTTTATTTTTTGTGCAATAGGATTTTTTTTGAGTTTCTATATGTAGCTAAGTTAAAATAACATATTTCTCTCCATCTGTTGCGTTGATATAGACTATTGCACGATGAATGGGCATAAACTTATGGGGTAAATATGCTGGTTATGACAAAGCTAATAGGAGAAGGATTAAGCTGTTTTTACTATTGCAACTCCTACTCCTTCGATGGTTTTTAAGGCATCTGTAAAGATTTCTGTGGATTCGGAAGTTTTGAATGATTTGATTGAGTTCATTCTTAATGACCTGGCTGCTGGTATCACAGTTGTGTCACAGTTCGATAGTTTGACAGACCAAAGAAAAGATGTGTTGAATGTGGTAGGAAACATTTTTGGTATAGATAATTCGAGGGTAGATAGATGTTCGCGGATTCTCTCGTAGAAAGATTCATGGGTTGTTGTTCGATTTGTGAAGAGATTCCTTAATTTATCACATAGTAGGGGCAATTCTGTAAGCTTTATGTTAATTTATATACATATTTAATATCTGGCTATTCTGATGAGATAGTTCTCACTGTTGTGAATGGTGTCAAGTATCCTTTGTTTGTTGAGTCGTATACAACACATTCAAATACCATTTTAGATCTGCTGAGTGTTCTGTAAATGTGTTCATTTGCGTTTTTCTGTTGAGTTAATGAATCCGGCTTTTTTTACCATTGCTCTAGGTTCCAGAGTGCGTCCTGGGACAACGATATCAAAGTCTACATATTCTTGCTTCTGCAGAGTAATACCAGATTATCCACATGAAGAGGGGCTTCCATTGGTGGTTTATTTTCTTTCAGTAGGTCATTCATGGCAATAAGAAATAGAGTTGGGCTAATGACAGATCCTTGTGAGGGACTATTCAAGATGTTGAATGCTTGGGTAGGTTTTGTTTGTTCTAGCGCGAAATGTTTTTATTTTCAAGAAGTACTAGATAAAAGCGAAGCAGTGTCCAGCAGTATTTTAATGAAACGGTATCGACATGCAGTATCGAATGCACCTTTTATGTAATGGAAGATGCTAGAGCTTTATAAATATCGCTTCCTAGTTCTAAGAGATATATTTTATAGAATATGGAAAAGAAATTCTCTTACCCGTTTTTGTCAATTGGTCCCAGAGCCAAACTAACTAACCCATCGGTTACCTGCATGTCAATTCCTCCAATATTCATATCTCCTTCGACTGGGTCGAAATGAAAGAAGTTGTGTGTGATTCTAAAAGAGTCATTATCGGCAAAGGAATATACAACCAATCCATAACCACCTAGATCAGGAAGGTAAGCATAAGCTTTGTCGCATGTGTCTTCGGTAACGTCAACAGCCTGAAAGTGAATTTTTGTTATGAGAGAATGATTATTAACAAATTGGTTAGGTATCTTGCAATTTCAATTATAATATTTTTCGATTTAGTCGATGATGCAATCTGAAATATGGATTTTGTTCCTGTATTTGTATCATATGTAGCATATAAAGTGATTTTATTGGTTATCGACATGAAATCAACATCGGGAATAGGAAGCTGATAGATTCAAAAAAACAGTCAGGGAGGTCACTCAAGAATTGTTCGTAACTTGTTTTCTCAAATAGAAAATTATATTTCTTCTTGTATCACGGTATATATTTCATGGATTAACATAAAATGAACTGAGTAAAATCGTATCCAAAATCTGTCATCATCTCCCGGTCCAAGAGGGGAGTATTCGAAATTAAACTAATATTATGAAAAGACAGATGATGGAAAAAAATTGTAGTGGATGTTGTAAATCTAATTAATCTGTTTTGTGGATTATTTAGCAGAAGACCCAAATTTATACAGTGTTTCTCATGATGAAATACTATATTTCAATCTTCTTTGACTATTATTTCAAGTGAATGTAAGACAACCCTATCCTCTATTGATGTTTTGTATAAAACAGTAATGTATAAAACAGTTGTCAAAGAGGTACATTGAAACAAGGATGGTGTACCTCAAAGTAAAAATATTTTGAGGTTTTCGAATGAAATAAATAAAAAAAAGATTGATTCATTGATATATTATTAATGTAGACAAATTATCAGTTTTGATAAATTTTTCCTCTCAGTTTCCTCCCCACACTTAAATTCGTAATATAGCATAATCTAGCGTAATTTAGATGTAGTATCGTAATTTATCATATCATATCTAGATATATCAAAAACATGGTTGTATAGCTCGCAAAACAATTTTTTATCTTCGAAAACAGTTCCTAAAATACTTCTCATAAAACTTCCTATTTTTCTATGTGAAACCTGCTTGAAAAATAATTAATGTGAAACCTGTTAAAAAATAATTAATGTGAAATTTTCTGATATTGGCAGCTTGTATTGGTATATTCAACAAGAAATAACTAGTTTCTTGCCTAATACTACGCCGAATATTGAATTAGATATATTGAACAACTTGTATTTTCTATTAGATTTCACAACAATATATTCAAATATTTTGTAGTAGATTTCTTTGTATGAATTTCATCAATGATTAATACCTACACAGAATGAAGAACTATAAGAAAAAGTCGTCTAATGAAGAAATATGAGAAATAGTCGTCTGTGGAGAGGAAATTATATCTTACAAAAAGAAAGAAAATATTTATTCCATCCAACCTTCAGCCCTCTGTTGAAAAAAATTAGATCAGGTAAATTTCAATTCTCTATTAGGAAACGAGATCTATTCAAATATTTTGTAGTGGATTTCTTTGTAAGAATTTCATCAATGATTATTACTTACACAGAATGAAGAACTATAAGAAAAAGTCGTCTAATGAAGAAATATGAGAAATAGTCGTCTGTGGAGAGGAAATTATGTCTTACAAAAAGAAAGAAAATATTTATTCCATCCAACCTTCAGCGCTCTGTTGAAAAAAATTAGATCAGGTAAATTTCAATTCGTTATTAGGAAGCAAGATCTAGGAAAACTTTGTTCATAGGAACATTTTAAAACAAAATTGACTCCTCTCTGTAGGCAAGTTGTTAATTTTTTCGCATTAAAAATGTGATACCCTATATAAGTATTATTCATTAATGATATACAAAAAAAATTCAATACTAAATATTCGAGTATATTGTTGTGAAACTTAATAGGACAACAACTAAGGTGTTTAACAGATGTAATTCAATATTCAATTAACCAGAAAAATTGTTTTCTGTTGAAAATACCGAATAATAATTCATTCAGCTGACTTTTCATTCAAGTAGTGTCATTATATAAATATTTTCTGTGCAAATTCTCAAATGATCTGATATCATTTTTAGAAGGTTTTTACATTATTGACAGTTTCTCACAACCAGGTCCACCACGACTCTGACAGCTTCGGTTGTTAGCTAGAGCTAGACTATCAACTACATACAAAATTTTCCAAACTAAAATCACCATCAAAAAATGTAACGCTGCTCCCTGGACTAATAGGGAAAGCCACGTACGAGACGGTTGGCTAGAAATCGTGAAGAGGGAGAGTAGTGTAATACGGTCAGTATGTCAGTTAGTACCTTTCAAAATTGATTTTATATTGAATTTGTAATTTAAATAAAAGTTGTCGATATTTTGTATTTAATCTCTAGTTTTATTTCGATATCCCATGGCAGATTATTTGCATCAAGATAAATTAGAAATTATTGGAGATTGCAAAGATGCTTCGTACTCACAATATTAGCGAAGAAAGAAACAGTTCCTGTAACATCAGTTGCTTTCAAATTATATCGCCTCACTAGTTTGTCGGTTTTTAAATCGAAAATCAGTATGGCAGGGGGTGAAACTTGAGTAGATTCGGCTAAGGCATTATCCATAACCCAAAGCCTGTCACAAACATCCACCTTCACCCTTAACGTCGACACGATTTGGTTTTCCGGAAGAGTTTCTCCCGTTTTTGGTAATGTGTTGGCCTTCAAGTCTGGGTAGGGTATTAGCTGGGGTGATTTGTCAGTAGAATTAAGGAGAACGTAGTTTAAAGAAGATGCTACTCCGTTTTTCCATCTGTGAATTAAAATTTTGGTAAATATCATGAAAAAAAAAATAATAATGAGCAGTGAGAATACATTTAGCAATTGGAGGTTTTTTATACCTAGATGATATACTGATACCGTCAGAAACCTTACCGCTAACCTTACTGTTTTGAGACAAGAATCGATTGAAGCACAACCAAATTTGGTGTGCTATTAGTTGGAACCATGATAAACACGAAAAAAAAAATTGTTTACCAAAATTCCAGGGGTGGAACATATTTTTTTTTCGTTTAAAAATATATAAATAGATGTTTGCTGTCATCTTGGAAAGTATATGATTTATCGGAAAAACAACTCAACAGGGTGAAAAACAATTAAAATTTCCACAAAAATTATTCCTAGTAATTTCTTATGAAATGCGCTCGTTTTCCCAGAAAACGTTATTGAACGCTAGCATCAAATTTCAAGTTCACCTTTACTCGCCGCTGAAAGTTCTGGAGGAGGCGAATATTTGATTGGTCATAACTGTGCTAAAATTGATCGAAGAAGGAAAAGGAAAAGTTCATTTCGTTTCTGAAGGCTCCTACTTTCTCATGTAAATATAATATGCGAGTATTTGAGTACCTAAAATCTGTTTTGTCGCACTTCATGGAGATGTTTTCGGATGATCCGAAAATCATGTATAATTTAGTAAATATGGAATTATGATACTGAAGCAACAACCCATACCCTCTATATGCAACAATTTAGTAGTGTGACAGGTCCCACTTATACATGCCAAAAAAAAAACTTTGTTATACTCCTGCCTCATTTTTAACTTACCTATAAAATCGGCATTCTCTTCACTAAATGTTGAAACTAATCGCTTATTCATATCCTGCACATATATATTTGATAACACTATTGTGAAGTGCAAACCTCAAGCTTGAAATCACATACTTCATTTTTTATGTAGGATATGTAGAATGTGTATGAGCGATTATTTTCAAAATTTACTGAAGAAATTGCCAGGATTATGGGTAAGTTGAAAACTGTGGCAGAAGTAAAACCCAGTTTTTTCTTTGGCATGTATAAGTAAGACTTGTCTCACTAGTCTTAAATCGTTGCATATGGTTCAAAGATCGTACTGATTTCTTCTTCAGTATAATTATTTCACATCAACTAAAATATTCACGACTTTCGGATCCTCCATAAATATTGTAGAATGGTTATGTGAAGTGGGACAAAACACATTTTAGGTACTCAGATACTCACATGTTATATTTGCATAAGGAAGTAGAAGTCTTCAGGAACGATATGCACTTTTTCTTTTCCTTCTACTAAATTTTTTAGCAGAGTTATCACAAATCTAATTTGCGGTGGTCTGAACTTGCGGTGGCGGGTTAGCTCGAGCATGAAATCGTTTTTTGATGAATCTTATATTTTCTGAAATAACAACAAAAAAATAATAATATTTTTTTAAATGAAAAATTTTTTAGGATCCACCCCTGATTATTTGGTAAACAATTTTTTTTTAATAATACATGATGTCGAGATGTCATGTGCCGAGTTTCAGAGTGCTACAATTCATTCTTCACTTTTTGCTCGAGTTTGTCTGTCGTTACTGGATTATAAATATTCTGACAAAGTAATCATAATCAACAATTTTATACCTGGGTACGGTAACGAATAATTTATTTCTCCATCTAGCCAAACCGAGAGGCAAATTATTTTCAACGATATAGTCTCCATTTTTCACAGCAGTATTTTTAGCTTCTTCGCTCGGCCAGGCAAAGGAAACTTCTTTCCATGCAAAAACACTTTCGAGGTGAGCTGCTGCCGCTCCACCAATGCAAATCAAAGCGACAAATGGAATAAGTTTGAACATATTTGGAAATAAAACCCACAAGCACTCTACTGCAGTACCACCTCAGTATGATCTTTCTCTTATTTATACTAAACACCTTATTGAAGAGATTAGATATTGTTCTATTGTTCATTTCAAGTGTTGACTGAAAGTTTGATTATGTGGAAGAAGCTCGCTTCTTGACATGATTTTTTTGGGTGATTGAACTCTCCAAAATCTGAAAAATTGTTCATTTGTTAATTTTAGGTATTCCTACTGGCAAGGCCTTACCCAGTTTTTTTCCAATGAAACAATTTATTAGGCAAAAAAATATTACTTACAATATGGAATCAAATAGTCTCTCCTTTTTCAATTCCAACTGATTCATCTCTTCCTTAGTTGGGATATAAATGTTTCTATGAATTGATATGATTACTAATCCTGCGTGAGACGTTCTGGGGCATAGATGTTTCTATGTTATGTGTGTAGTTTCTGCAGAGTGAAAAACATTTAAAATCGTCTTTTCGAATTTGTTATTCATTTCTAGGACTAGATCGTAGTATATACTTGCAAATCAGCGTACCAGAGTGGGAGTATGGACAGCAAGTCATCCACTAGGAATGACCACAGCAGAGGGTTGAGAAACTCCTACTCTGGGGACAGACCCTGGCTACATTGACGCTGACACTCTCTTTCTGTTGAGAGATCGTTATGATTCTCTTTTGAAACATAGTTCTTTTCCAATCTCATAGTATTGGTTCAATTCTTCCAGAGATTAGACTAGATGCCTAGAACGTAACATATTCTACTTCCAGGTGTTGCTTGCAGTGTTGCTTATTCCTGGAGACAAGGTTTTTGAGGGCGAGTTCTGTTGATTTGTCAGCCTGGTAGGCTGACAAAATTGCTGATAGTACACCACACTTTATGTGCCCATCTAGTATTTTTTCCGTGCTTTTTAACAGAAAGGATGTTAGGCTGATATGTCCCAGACCCACACCTTAGGTGTGGGTCTGTTCGGTCCACTTTAGGAATGTAAATCACCCAACAGTACTATGCCATCCTATCCTGGCGATTTGTCTGGCGATTTGTATGGGTTGAACGAGTTTTCCGATCATCTTATCGCCTGTAGCATAATTATTTTGTTACCAATCTCCCATGGGTCATTTTTACTGTCCTATATGAGCAACTAGAGATCGATTTCCAGGATCAGGCTGTCCGGGAACTGGTTTTAGACGAAATGCTCCATCTTTCCTGGACATCATAAAGGGATTCTCTGGTAGTTTGAGCGTTCTCAGCTCCAGCAACGGCTCTCTGGATATAATATTATCGATCGGCTTATATACATTTTCTCACAATTGTTCCCATGATTCTTGTTTAGCTTTACGGATGTCTTATATTATTATATTTGGTTAGAGGGATGAGCGCAGTTTGCAGTTGTTCCGCAGCCCTATATGTGATGCCGACTGTCAATTGCGAATAATGCGTGTCCAGGCTATGCATGTTTTGGTATAGAATCAATGGCCTGGGGCCTTTTCCTTTGTTGAACACGATGGTACAGAAGATACCCTTCATCTGGATACCTAGCTGATTTTTCAATCTTATACCCCTCTCCTGTTACTAGTGAAAGGTTACCAATATTATCAATTACAAACTCTTCACCGACTTGGTAGGTAATTGAAAAATGACTTACCTGTTGTACTGCTACCACGTTTCATACATCCCATCACGAGATGAGTCTTGTTCCTATTGATGTAGGCAATTTATTCTCGCACGGTAGCTGAAGGAGGTCTTTCTGCATCCACATCTGCAGGTAAGTATGCTAAGCAGATGATGATTCCTCTGGAAATTTCACATCGAAGGTTGCCATTTCTTGGCTCCTGAAATCTGAAAGAATGAAATAGTTGATGTTGTTTTTGGTTAGGATGCATGCTCTAGGTTTCACCCCAGAGTTGACAGCAATCACCTTAGCGCATGTGCTACCCAAGACGGTAATTCGGCCTGTGTTTAAGGTACAGGGTTCCCGGATAAGGATCTGATCTATCACCAACAAATTTTTGGCGAAGTATGTAGCGGCCTAGATATTTTGTGATCCATTTGGGATAGATTCACCCTCGCCCAAGGCTATCATCCCACGCTTTTTGGTCCAAGGCGCACATTTCAGGATATATTCGCGATTAGTGCTTCTCTCGAAACTTCTTTTTTTTGTGGAGAAATGCTAACCTTCCACTCAAGTATCTGTGTCTGTGGAGATTCTTTCCTGTAAAAGAAAAGTTCGAGTGTTTTTCGGCAAGATGAATCAACGACAATATATAAATAGTTATTAACAGCACAATAATTGTTATAGTGTTTTTTGTGATTTATTCAGATGAAACTTTCTAAATACGATTGTATTCATATTGTATCAACAATACTGATGAACAATCATAGCTTTCATGACAGAAATTGAAGGGACGGCCGCTTACTAGATGAAGTCTGGTTTTGAGGAACAGGCATTTTTATCGCAATAAAAAATGTGCTTCCTTTTTTATCGCTGTCAAAATGAGTCAGACGTCATATTTGAATGGGTTTATTTCTACAGGAGTTGATTTAAGAAATGGGAGTTGTGAGCATTTCTTTATGGATACCATTCCGTTTTTAGGTAATTTTTGATAATTGTTGGAATATATGGGAGCTGCAATTACATGAGAACATCAGTTTTCAACTGTGTCGCACTTCGAAGCTTCCTCTGGTAACTTCTCATGTCGATTGTCAATTGTGATGATTTAAGTTTGAGTTTTATGGCCAACTTTGTTCTGAACAATCGACTGTATCTCCGCCATTTTTCAACCGATTTTCAATTTTGAAAAACAGTGTTATCACAAATTGCGTGCTCTTTCGGATAATGGAAAAATATGTACAGGGTGTCATTTGAAAAAAAAAAAAGTTTTGGGTCACTTCCAGTTGAACCGGAAGTGGTGAATTTTCAGTAGAGACTTCAAAATATGTGTATTCAAGTACTATAGCGACACACCAAATTTGACTAGGAGTCCCTGGTGCCAAAAGCGATCAAACGCCTAGGAGATTGTGTGTGTGTGTGTGTTTTCCGTTAACCTGCTATCGTTCCCCTACGAACGGCAGCCCTCAGAAGTCGAAACTTGTGCGAGCTAATGATCAACGAGGTCTTACCTTTTAACGTGCGATTCGTAGATATCTAGTTTAACCTTCCACACTCTGAATATGAAAAACATCAAAAGCATGGTAGGTAAATTAAAAATCGTTACCGACAAAATTAAATATCTTTTCACTGCGTTTACATAATGTTACCTAAAAAATATAAAATGATTTAATTTTGTCAGTAACTAATCGTATTCTGAATTTACCCAACTGAAAAATTGAGTTCAAAATAACTAAATTTATACATTTGACATTCTAGACTGGTATATAGGTGTCCTTGAAGGTTGAAATGCCAAAAAAACATGTCAAGAAATCAAATCTAAAGATTCAGCAACTATGTGTACTACATTTTTATATCGTTCATGCTGCCAAAATATTCAAATGAAAACTCAAATACTCAAGAAATCATTTCCATTAATAAATGAACTAATAGCAGACTTTGGGAACGAATAAAAGAAACGCTTTGTTTCTCTCGCTTGTAATAAATAATTATATCGTTTGT
Source organism: Chrysolina haemoptera (assembly GCA_958298965.1). Classification (NCBI taxonomy): domain Eukaryota; kingdom Metazoa; phylum Arthropoda; class Insecta; order Coleoptera; family Chrysomelidae; genus Chrysolina; species Chrysolina haemoptera. The sequence goes on along the minus strand of OY282586.1, from coordinate 10,891,971 downwards.
GAAGTTGCTCGTCCAAACATGTTATTACAGCAGATTAGGAACTCGATGAGTATACGGAACCTTACCTTCACATATAAAATTTATTAGTAGTGGATTATAAGAACGAAGGTTGCAACGAAATATGTTACATAAAGATATAGGAAAATGCAGTACATACCAAAAGGAATTGTTATGCTAGTGTTCCTGTGCATGTCTTCGGGAATGCAAAATCATACAGAAATTATCAGTATAGTAAATGCATTTATAGAAAGACAAAATATTCCGAATAGAGTCACGGCTTTCCTCTGCTGGACCAAAGGTGAATATTGTGGTTTGTTTGATTTGCGGTATAATTTGAAATCACTTATTTTTTCCAGATTCTGAGATGGAATTTTTTAGACATCTGTCAGCTAGAAATATCCCCAGTAAAATCTGTGCTCTTGACGAGAATATTATTACCTCATATCCCCGTGAACATCAGATTTTCCTGTTTGATTTGGATTGCTTGGGTGCCGAAGATATTTTGAAACAGGTATTCTTATATTTCGGGTGATTCAAAGGAGGTAGGGGATTCATATAGAAATTTCACAAGCAGTAAAATGTGTATTTTTTGTAGCGTCACTATGACAACTCAGGTGTATTTTTTGAAGGAGTACCTTTCGAATTATAGTGGAATTCTTTTGATATGCAATCATAACATAATTTTTAACAGAGGCTATACGATGATGTATTGCCACAAACTACGTATGACAAAGTTTTCGACTCAGTACAAAAAAATTAACAAGACATTAACATACTCTTCGTTGACATCTCGGACTGTTGATATTTTCATGGCTTTCTATGTAATAACCAATATTTTTTATATGTTATAGATTTGGGTAAAACTGAGAATGTAAAGCTCACTAAAACTGATACAACAAAAGTAAATGAAACGAATGATTTTGACCAAGTCGAAATTCCTTTCTCTCCACACTACAAAGTAGAAAATTTGAGGCAAATAAATGTCAGAAAACAATTACTTACCTACGAGCCTATAATTATATCTGACATCTATCCTCCAGAACAACACAATTGCAAATGATAACTGTAATCAAACATGAAATACTATCACCCATCTGGTTGGTAATGACCACCTGCAGACATGATATGTTTCACAGCAAGAAGTACTCCTAGGTAGCACAATTCAAGTCTGTGCTACCGAAGAATGCTTCTTGCAGACCTCAGGTCGTCATTTTCAACCAGATGGAGGATAACATTCAATGCTTGATTACAATTAGCACTTTTGGATGTGTCGTCTTACAGGAACATTGTGCACAAATAGATGTCAGATGTAATTCAATGTTCGTAGGGGAAAGTACTCGTTTTCTGGCATAAATGCGCCTTCAATTTTCTACTCCGTGAAATAGTGTGGAGAGGAGAGAATTTTGACTTTGTCGTAATTATTCGTTTCATTTATTTGAAAATCCTTCGAAAACTTTTCACCACGAAATTTTGCTGTGGAATTGCATGTGTGTGCCAGCCCTATACAGAGTGACCCTAAACCTAAATTTTGGCAATTGTTCGTTTCAGACATCTTATGGGACAAAGGATATTGACGTACCTGTAGTTCTTAAACTAATCGATTTAGACCACAAGTGTGATAGTTTGTTGGAATTGTCAAATCGGAAGGATCATAGATATACCAAAATATACAGGTCGTCCTATCAATAGTTTTGAATCTGATGTCACGTGATCGAGAACAAAAAGTTGATTGGGTAACATTATATCAGAAAAAGATGCACCAATTGCTTTAATTTACAACCCCAAAATTCTCTACTACTGTCGAGTTCCGAGACATTCACTGGCCAGAACCTCGTGGACTACCCTGTAGAATAGTTAAGGACAAAGTTTTACCAATGAGCGTAAATGACTTGTTTTGCTATGCGAAAAAAATATTGTATAAATGAAAATAATGAAATTTAAGAAAACGAAAACAACGTATGGAAATATAAAATGTGAATGTATTATGAAATGAAGGGAATATTGAAACATATGAAAAGTAATAACTCATTCACAGTTCATTAGAATCGACTAAACCAATAACAATTTAGTATTCATTTACATGAATTTATTTATAACGGTGATATACATGGATAGTTTTTAGTGATAAGTATGCAATTATCTTATCAGTATCTTTATTATTTCAATTGATTTTGATATTGAATTCTCGAAATTTCATATTATCTCGATACGTGTATTGTATAATTTTAGTTCAATTTAAGTATACGAACTCTGGCCAAGGAACTTCAACATGCAGCGATACGATGTTTTTGACGCGTATCAGATAGATAGATAGACAAGCTTTATTGTCTAAAATGAAAACATTTTGTGGACAAAGTCAATAAAAGTTAAAAGAAAACACCACGAGTCTGCAGGACGAAGTAATTCAGTTTGTTTATACTAGTTAAATCACTCATTTAGTTCAGCGAAATAATAGTAATCACTACTGTGTACACAGCTAATCCAACTCTACAATGTCTACTTCTTACAGCTGGCCGTGCTCGTATATGCCTGCAAATGGTCATTCAGATTTAGTCGAAGTATTCCGCACGACAGGTCCGGCTCCAAGATCGTTACAATAATTATAATAGCATTGCCTCATAAATACTCGCGGAGTGTACCCTGATGCATAGCCCCTGCGGGTATGTGACGGAGAGGTATTATTTCATTGTCAGAAAAACGGGAGTTGTTTTTAGGGTCTGCAGTTATTATAGCTTTGGTTTGCGATCTCACCTCAATAATCGTATGATATATTTTTGTTTTTTATCGATATGCTATCGGTAGGGCTCTCTTCGTTACGCTAGTTATCCAAAGAGGTGCCTGTCTTCCAGGATATCTGTTAGCAATGGTCGACCCCCACCGCAAGAAGTACTTTGGCGTAGGTACCTTGCACCAAGGAGTGCCATTGAGTCCACAAATACGGATGATATTGTTACCAGGGCTGTACCAAGAAGGCCAAAACTTTTGGATTTGATTGATCTACCCACCTTTCACAAAAGTCCAGCCAAACATACATACTTGAGTCTGCAGGAATAAGCCTGACTCAGACCAGACAGTTATTTTAATTTGGAGCATACTTTGAATATCAATGGCTATCAAAGTGAGAATTTTGATGAAATCAAAGGAATTTTCGAGACAATTAGAGGATAATATTAGAATACCTAAAGGCTTTCATGGCTGGTGTTAATGTTTTGGTTGGTTTTCAGATCTTGCCGTGGTCTTATTTGTTTAAAATCTCCAAACGTTTCAACTGCTACAATCGAGGCTGCAGTCATACTCAGTGGTGGATTCGAATTAGTCTTCTTGAATGATAATTCAGTTTCAACTCATAAGTTGAAATTGTTTCATTTTCTGTAATCCTCAGGTGGCTTATATTTATGTTTACGATTGAACCATATTGTGAATTGATGACTAAGAAAGACACCAACTTTTGACAAGCTCATTGTGAACAATGCAGATTACTTTATTCGTATTAGTGGTTAAATTAATCGGGCAAGTTTTGGGTATTGCTTTGGTTGAGGGGCTGGAGTTGAGATGGCGCCCGTGGTTTAGTGAGCGTTAGGCTGCGGGCGGTGACTCAGCTTCTGCCTTGACATGGAGATTTTGAACCATTTGTTACAGACATTAGTTATTATCAACCCTATACTGATGAGGGAAGAAATCAGTCTATTGGTGGTCCAAATGTTCCAATGAAAATGTCCATGCTACTAGCAATTGCAGAGACATGCTTGTAGGAACTCTGCACGGAAATTCATTAGATGTAAATCAACGTTCGTCGTGGTATTAGCCAGGAAAGTAGTTCTCCTATTGTATATGATTATGGCAATGAACGTCGTCCTGATAGCGCAGGATATATTTTCTCCATCAACAAGTTATTTATCTAAGTCTTACGAATCCGACTATTATCAAAAAATCAATAATATAATTGTTATCTCAAGTAACTACGTCAACAAAATTATATTCGATTCATACACGATAACAGTTTCATAATCGAACCGATCTGATCTATATAAAGTTCAAGTTCAGCTAATGATATCAAATCTAAATAGAGAGAGTATTTGTCTGACGAAAATGAGATTATATACTCGATAGCCTGCTCAGAATAAATAAACTACTTTACATTATGTCATAGTTTTCTCGTATTCGAATAACAATGCAACAATAATTATGTAGCACTCACAGGTTTCTGTTAAGGGTTGAGTGAAAGACATTTTCTGTTATGCCTAGCAGTGCAGAATATGAAATTCGCCCTTTTTTTCTTGGTTTCTTATTTCCAAACAAAAAAGAAATATGTATCTTTTTATTTATATAGAAATAATAATGTCGATATCATTATTATTATCTCTGAAAATTCATGAAATATCCAAAGACAGAACCGAGAAGGATATCGGCCTAGCTTAATCAATTTTCTTCATTTCTTTTTTTAGAAACATAAACCTAAACTGTGGTGTACCACCATTGAATCCATTTTCAAATCAATGGTATACATTCCCAGACAGTAAAGTTCTTCAGGGTGCTCTTGGTTCTGGAATTTGATACGGCAGAAGAAAATTCAAACCTCTTCAAAATTCCAAATAAATGTAATTAAAATTTGAGGTCCTCACTCATTGAAATGTATCAAGTTTCCGACTAGGTAAAAATAAAATCCTAGCCAACTCTATACCTTTTTCAATTGTAATTCAAAGTATAAGATGTTTTTCAAAAAGTATAAGTTATAATTCAGAATAATAAATTGTGATTCAGAAAAAATCAAATGTAATTCAGATGAATCAAATGAAATTCAGAAAGTTTACCAGTTTTCCATTAATGGCAATATCAAGGAAATCAAAATCTTACCATTCCAGATTTGAAAACGTTCTGGACGGAATTGAGGTAAGTCTTCTTCGTTTGAGTTCGTACTTACCAATGTTATTTCTGATCGAAACAATATGGTCCAAAATGATGGATCATGGAGAAGTGAATCTTCGATTTCCCCAAGTGGCAGGTCTGGGTGTTGAAGAATATCGGCTTGTGTATCTTGAGCACATTATTGACCAGGCAAAAGAAACAATAGTTGGAGGTGATTTTGATACCAATCACGATGCTGCAGCTTTTGCATTTCATGACATGACCGTTGGCCGATGAATATAATAACTATGTTGATGTTCACTAATAAATGATTCGTTTGAAAGTTGCTGACGATGTAGGAGCCTCAGATATCTGAACACAAAGCTCAAAGGTTTTCTGGGAGATTGCTTAAGAAACGATAGTCGTTGCCGACCGATGTTTTACCCTTTTTACTCCCATCAACCTACAATGCTATAGGCTATTATAGCAAATACTGATTGCTTACATTTTGGACATCCAGCGTGTTAATGGTTAAAAGAGGGATAAATCTTTCAACCATTAGGAAGATGGACGTCCGAAATGTAAGTATTCAAATAAATAATTCGTTGTTTTTACAGTTTTCTGATGTGATGGTTTTTGATTTACAATTCATGCTTTCTGAATATCAATTCACTAATCTGAAATTCAATTTATACGTTCTAAAATACAATTTACCAATCTGAATTACTTGTTACGGTTTCTGAAATCTAATTAACAAATCTGTATTTCAAATTATACTTTCTGAATTATAATTTACAATTCTGAGTTACAAGTTACATTTTCTGATAAGCAGATAGGTTGGTACAAATTCAACGACTCGTATGTTTCCAAAGTCACGCCGGAGAACTTGAGTTGCTTGGAACCTACTGAAACGCCATATATACTATTTTATAGTAGGGAAAACCTTTCAGATATTGAGAACCTGCCATCTTCAATCCTTCCCAATAGGTTGCAGATACTTTTAAGTGAAGATAATTCACAATTCGAAAGATAGAGATGACGAAGCCCTGCCAACCGGCTGTGGGGAATTTTCATTTTTATAAATATTGCAAATGTATATATTCACTTACTTAAAATAAATTCTTTCTAAATTATAAGTGAAAAGGTGTAGTTCTTATCATAGATTCGAAATGGAATTAAAATGGAACTACTTTCCGTATAATTACAAATTAGTCTCGTGAAAATTACAAGCTCTGAGATCTGAAAAGTCTGATCTGTGATTTCCGTGAAAAACTTGTATAGTGTATCAAGTTAGACACAAATAGAATTTTTCCCATTTGTGTTCAACTCTGAATGATATCTAGAACAAGTTTTGGATATTCTTGGCAGGTAACAGAGTCTGATTTTTAAATTGAAATATTGATAATCTCGGAGGTTTGTATCTCAGTTGCGGTCACCCAGATTGCGAACTTTTCTCGATTGCGGTCACCTTGTACTTAACGGTTCAGGTAAGAAGGGTTGGGGTGAAGTAATACTTGTGGTAGATTCCAAATTGCTTAAGCAAATTAACTTTAAAATTGTAATTTATAGTTCATTTCTTCATTAGGAAATCCAATACAGGGTTTAAATCATTTAAATCGAGGAACAACTAACCCCCTGTTCAGTACCGTGATGGGTATTGATTCTACCTAACAGATAATTGTGCAACGTTCTTCATCACAGTGGATACAATTGTAAGTGCTCCCTGTAACCAATTAGCATAAGAATTTTGTTGTGTTTTGGACAGGGGAGTCACCTGTAAACTTTAATTTCGAAGTTTTTGTTGCGGCATCAGTACAGGGTAGGTCACTAAGGATATCTTCAAGGCCATCTGTTTCCCGTCCGAATCATCACAACACTTTGTCTATTTGGTTATTCTGGTCAAACGCTGATGAAAGGGCTGCAAGGCGCTCCACCTAGCGAGCAGAACTCAGAGTTCTTTTGGGAGATCGTTCAAGTCAGGATAGTCATTGACAAAACGATGTTTTGTCATGGCAAATATATGTCTGAAAACAACTACTCCCCTGGCTAATACCGCGGGTATTGAACTATATCATCAGAAATATAATTGTCGGATTCGGAGAAGGCGACCACCTATTGACTAGTTTCAAGGTGTTTGCCTCGTCATCAGTACAGGGTAGGCCACCAGAGATAATTTGAATAGTCCTGATTGCCGCCATAGAATTTAAAAATGCACAGCTTCAAAAGTTGACATTAACATACAAATTGACTAGTCTCTCAGGTGGGTTTTCATTGCTAGTTAAATTACTAATATCAGACAGTAACCATACTGATTTATTTGAAGAACTGAGTAGCCATGGTAACGTTATAAACAATTTGCTTTGAATGCAGATTGTGAATCGAATCTCTACGCTATGTGCCACTTTAGTTATGCGATAAAAAAAATTATGATACAAGTTCGTAAAGCTCTTGACGAAAGTGCATCATACAAGGTTTTGTTTACGACAGTTATTATATTGCCACATTAATGATAATTTGAAAGTTTCATGTTATGAATTGTCGTCATATTATCAAATGATAACTTTCGAATATGATTTGACACAAAATACTGTAACAATTTTTGCAGGCTCAGCGACGAAATTTGTTTGATAGTCCGTTTAGATGGATCCTTTGGGGTGAATTCAACTTTTCGATATTCAAAGGCTTATTTTTCGGAGTAGACAGTAGAGTGTACCTAATCGATGCGATTGATTTCGAGTACCGTATAAAACTGCTGTACAAACGAGAAGAAACGTGTAAAACATTCATCGAGAATGACATAGCGAAATGGAGTCCAGTTCAAGGTTTTATACGCTTTAACGAGTTCTCTGCAGCTAAAAACAGAGCCGATCTGGTTGGAATGAATATCAACATCTCTTATGTATACACAGATCCAGATACGCTGAATCATCTAGAAGATTACAGGTGAATATTGGAAGAATTGGTTTTATATCGCCAATACATTCAATAGTAATTTGTCTCACTAATACAGAAATTTATTCTTACGAGTCTCAAAAAGAAATTTTTTGTAAATATGTAACATAATTTTATTCCAACCACACACAAGTTCAAAAAACAAAACAGAATTCATAGTCTCAAAATATTTTGAATGAATGACTTTTCTACGAAAGGTCACAAGCAATTATTTTTATTGATATCCCGACTATAATCTCGGTCTCCCGACTTTAATTGCGGATCCCCAACTTGGGGGGTCCGACTTTAATCTCGGACTCCTGACTTCAATTTCGGAGGTCAGACTCTAATTTCGGGATCCCGTCTTCAATCTCGGACCCCTGACTTTCTTTAAAATTGGACCCTCGACTTTAATCTCGGACCCCCTACTTCAAGCGAGTGGAACAGACCAATTTTTTTATTTGAGATTAAAGTCGGGACCTTACGATTAAAGTCGGGGGTCCCACTAAAATCTGAAATAAAAAAATTGGTCTGTTCCACTCGCTGTATATTTAAGCTTGAAATCAGTGGACGAAACGCAAAGAACAGTTTAATTCATTCGAAAATTGTATCTTTATAATGTTTGTTTGTCAATAAAGATAGGGATAACTATTCACTGCAGAATCGTGCGAACCCAAAACTAGGACACTACAACAGTGCAGCAATACCCCTGGAGTCGAAATCATAGACTAAAAAAGTTTAAAAGGCGTCTAGAACTTGAAATTCAGGACCACTACCAAGGGGGGGCAAGAGGTGTAAAATTGATTTTTTGACTGATCGGTTTATTTACCTACTTCCGTGTGGTACAAAATACTGCATACTATCGAGGAAATGAATAATATTTTTCAAAATTAGATCTCCCTAAAAGACTCAAAAAAAAAAATACTGCTAGGTTTGACAGGAGATATTGAAACCCTTAGAGGTTGGGAATTGATTCTAAGAGAGCTGATGACTGTTGGCTCGAGAGGCAGCGTTGTATTTTGGATAGTGATTTTGAGGTCGCAAAATTTTGTGTGTAGGCGATAATATAGAGATAGTTAGTCATGAAAACAAGCGTCAGCCCTCGGAGTAGTGGATCTGGTTGTGAGAAAATGTCAAATACAGGGTGTTTCCTAACTACGGTACAAAACTGCACAGGTTGATCGTTTTAAGAAAAAAAGTTCCTATGAACCTATGTCCGGAGTTGCTTTATTCTTGAGAAACAGGGCGTTAGAGTTAAAAAAAAACAGTAGTGATAAAATATCCAGAATATCCTTGAACTAATAAGGCGCTCATTCAGACCTAACTAGATTAAAATAATTAGTGCCAATGGCGTCGTAGTGGGCATCATAGCTAACTATATTGCAAAAAATTACGCCATTGACTTTTCCATTGTAGATTCCTTAAACTAATTTAAAAAATGCATTCCAATGTAGGAGGGGGTCGGAGTGGTTCCTTTGCTTATACCGTACCGTAAGTAGGACACCCCATTAAATGTAGGGTTGCCCGGGCTAAACAAAGTTGAAAAGTGTGCCAAGAGTTTCAAATAAGTGAAACGGAAAATTTCGGCAAAGGCAAACATCAGGAAGCAACTACTGACCTTTACGAATATTGAATGTTTCTCCACGAGTACAATTAGGAAGACTGAACTCTTTTGGTCCATGGTGACGCGCAGTACGTGAGTTCGATACCCCGCGCGATCACCGGTATCGTGCATGATATCACACATTGAAAGGTAAGGGCTACGTCTTCTCTAGCTCAACAACAATAATAATAACAAACAAGAATTCTGAAAAACAATATTGAAATAATTTTTCTTTTAAGATCAGTATTGCTGCAGACAAATTGATTTTGACCCAATTATAACAAACTATTTTATTCACTTTCGAGAAGGCAATCGTAGGTACCGAATAAGAACTATTGGGGAAACTTTGATTTTTCAAACAGTTCAAATGAATACCCCTTGTTAGGACTCCACAAAAAATATCCTCTTTGATGACATTTTGTCACAGTCTATATATAATAAATCATAACTTTCTTCAGCTGAAAATGTGCAAAAGGCAAACCAACTATTATTTTAGTTTACTTGCACTAGAGAGAATAACTCAACGCATTCCAGTAATTTTTGTATAAAGGATGTTGGTGTTCTTGTTTCACATTCAGATATTTTTCATTTTATTTTCTATGTGAATGAATACTTCATTGCCATTTATTAATTTGATATCGAAATCACGAATATGTTTTTTTTTTACTTTTCAGAAATATACACATAGATCCTTTAACGAAATTGTGTTGGATGCTAGTTCATCACTTGATCTCATTTCTGAATGCCAGTTCCACTAACATTTTTCAAAAAACGTGGGGTTATAAAAATCCCAACACATCTCTGTTTACAGGAATGATGGGTGATTTGCAGTCAGGGGCAGCTGAATTAGGAGGTACGTAGACACAGATTTATATCGAGAACTTCCCTTATCCCCATATACTAGAAAATATGGGGCAAATATTTGACAGAAGACAAAGTCCCCCATCGAATGTTGAATCATATCTGACATCCATTCGTGTAACGTTTCTCAAGAAGGGCACAATTATTGCAAATGTTGTACAAATAGATGTCAGATATAACTCAATGTTCTCGAGGGGAAGTACTTGTTTTCTTAGAAACTAGATGTCCTGCCATACCAGGACTCACCGCAATTTCCATATACAATATAGGAATAAATTTGGGTCAAAAATCCATCAGAAAACAACTACTTTCCTGGCTAATACCACGACGAACGTTGAATTACGCCCAACGAATTTCCGTGCAGAGTTCCTACAAGGCTATATCCGCAATTGCTAGTTGCATGGAAAATGTTAATTGAAACATTTGGACACCCTATAGATCGATTTCTGGGTTCTTGCCCTCATCAGTATAGGGTAGACAATAACTAATTTCTGCAACAAATGGTCCAATTATCAATCCATGTCAAGGCAAGGCTCTCCAATCTTCGGATGTATATCCATTTCGCTGTTGATGGTATTCATTCTCGGTTAGTTTGCTTGAACACTTGGTCGAGATTTCCTGTCAGATATTTGCCACATATTTTTAAATTTGTAGGAATATGTGAAGAGAAGAGTATTTCGATTTTGTCAAAATTATTCATTTCAACTATAGATAAGAGACAAATCATCAAGTTGATTTCAGGTACAGCAGGTTTCATTACGATGGACAGAACAGACTTTGTTGAATTTTACGCGACTAGTGTTCCTACCTACATAAGATTCATTTTCAAAGCTCCACCACTATCATACGTAACCAACGTTTTCACGCTGCCCTTCGATACATACGTTTGGTACAGTTCCTTTCTTCTGGTAATCACGACTTTTTCTGTAGTCTACGTTATAGTGAAATGGGAATGGAAAGACGCCGTTTTCAGAGAGAAACTCGAGCAATCCAACGTTAGTTCTACAATGCCATTGCGACCTACGTTTTTCGGCGTTCTCTTGATGGAAATCGGAGCTATTACGCAACAAGGTTCCGATACGGAGCCGAAAAGTAACGCGGGAAGGATTGCTACGATTTTTACCTTAATTGCGTTCATGTTTTTGTATACGTCATATTCTGCCAATATTGTGGCACTTTTGCAGTCAACGGCTGAGAGTATCAGAACACTTGAGGATCTACTCAACTATAAGATATCTCTCGGAGTTCACGATATTGTTTATGGTCACCACTATTTCGAGGTAAGTCAAATTCACGTTGATTCTTAGAGTACGCACCAGTGTTCAATCTTCTCTGTTGGAAAAAATACATTTTCATGGAAGTTGATGTATTCCTTGTAATGATAAACACAGCAGAAGTGATGTCGAGACTAGTGTGACATTCGTAGAAAATCTGAAAACCCCGACAGAAAAAGAAAAATTGGTGTTGTAAAACTATTTTTAGTACCAGGATACAAAAGTTCACCAGGCAGAGAATATACTGATGAACCTGCCAGATGAAAATCAGCCAGACACCTCATCTTTGGGGCTAGAACTGAAGAAAACTGAACTGAATGAAAATTATTTGCTAGAAATATTGTTTTTGGTTCAAAGTTATTACTATTCACCTTGCATTTGTTTTCTTTTCAAGTCACAATACACCGTTCTCAAAAATGAAATACATCAATGGAATGATATTACTATCACCAGAATTTACTCCACAATAACTATTAGTTTTCAGTGAAATTTCTAATGGTGGTGGTTTCTCCAATCTTTAGGAAGCTATCATATTTATTTCCAATAATTTTTGTCTTTTTGCAGTACCATGTATTTCTTTGAAGATATTCAGGACCCCTTGCCTTTTTTCAGACTGCTGAAGACCCTACTAGGAAAGCTATCTATCAGCAGAAAATAGCTCGGAAGGGACAGAAACCCAACTTCATGACTGTCGAAGAAGGCATCGGTAGAGTGCAGAAAGAGTTTTTTGGTTTTCACGTAGAGACCTCCATCGGTTACAAAGTGGTTGGCGATTCATTTCAAGAACATGAAAAATGTGGCCTAAAGGAAGTAACATATCTCAAATTCAACGAGCCTCTTTTTTCAATGAGGAAAAATTCAACGTACAAAGAAGTTTTCAAAGTTGGGTGGGTATATTTACATATATATTTATATAATACTTTATCGATATTGAATACTTTCACAATGCAATGCAATTAGTACGATTTTTTGAACGAATTTATTAGTACGTATTTGATGGACACAATGGAATATATTATTGCCATTAGGAAAGAAAGGTGATTATAATATAACAGAAAACTTGATTATGAAAAGAAAGGGAAAGTAATAATTGAATTTTTGTGTCCAATTTCAAACCAGCCCACCCTTTCAACAAAGACTCCTATAATCAGAACCACCATTTTAACAAAGCTGATTGATTAAAACCTGTGGAATCCAGACGGTCAATCTCTACTTTGTTAGCCGAGAACATTGGATATATTGGCTTGTTTTGGCACATTTTCCACGACGTACTCTAACCACATGAGCATTGGAGGACGTAGGTTTGTCTCTTTCGAGTCAAAATAGTGTTGTAGATGGGAGTTCATTTCCATATGTCATCTCTATGAAGGCTGAGATCGCATATGCTGTATAATATGCTGACATCAAATGCATAATGGTTCATCATGACAGACCCTGCATACAGTGCTGTATATTAATAGTGGTCCTTTACATCTACTACACAAATACGGTAGACCAGGAATTTCTTGGTCTCCGATTTCAGCCCACCTGAGGAAGACAAAGCATTCTTGATGAAGACCCAATGCATTAGTTCATCCCAATGCAACTGCAGAGGTTGCCAATGCCACAGCTCAGCAGCTTTTATGTTTGCCTTCTGACACACGGTTTTCAGAGAGTCACAGAATTCGTTTTGAAGAGGAATGCTCCAACTTTTGTTCCTCCATGGTCTCGGACCAATCAGAAAATGGTATGAGGACATTTTCACGCATAAGAGAAATTATCTGTATGACCGTGGGGTCCACAGAAAGATTCATAATTTTTTCTATGAAAATCCATTTATTTTTACGGCAAGCATATTATTTCATTTGAGCAATTGTGGTTCTCCGACAGTTCTAAAAATCATATCTGTCAGTGAATAGAGAGAGCGAGAGTTTTTGACCTTGGCCCATAAGGGTAGGTATGCTTCTCCCATGATAATTCAATATACGAGCTGGACATCCTATTCATCACCCTCTTTTCAGAAGAACCGTTGTTTAATTTGTCGATCCCAAATTTCTATCTGATGAAAACATGCCAGTACTTTTCTACCACTTTGAAGGCCTGTGGTAGGAATTCGTCGTTCGTGGAATTTCTATCTGATGATAGGATGCGAGTACTTTTCCACTACTTGCAAGCACTGAGATATTAAATTGATGGATGTACTATGTGGTAGGAAATCATCATGAAAAATGGAAAAGTAAATTTCTATGTTTTTGTACCACTTTATATTTATAACCTTTAGTTACTGCAGTTTCGTCCTATATGGACATTTTCAAAACTATAAATCAAACTGATAATTGACTATATCAATACACGCCTTTTATACATGGCATTTCTTACAAATAACAATTTAACCCCTAATTATATCCTTATACCTGATGGAAATGTGTTTATGCTCGACAATGTGGAAGGGCTGCATTAAATACGGGTGAATATACTAAATCTACCGGGTCGTTCAATAGATTACAACCGCAATATTTATGTTTATAAATTTCTAACGATTCTAAATAATTCATTTTCCACTGTTACACTCCGGACACTTAAAGATAAAACATACAAAATGGAAAAATCTGGAGTTTATAAGCTAAAGATAAAACATACAAAATGGAAAAATCTGGAGTTTATAAGCTAAAGTGTCCGGAGTATAACAGTGTTTATGTGGGACAATGTGGAAGACCTATTTCAAAAAGGTATGCCGAGCACGAAAGGTCCTTCAGACTAGGAAAAAACGATTCTACATTTTCAAACCACTCCTTGGAATGCAAGCACAAATTTCCGAATCTTAACGATACCGAAATTTTGCACTACGCTGGCAAGAGTTGGAAAATAAATTATTTAGAATCGTTAGAAATTTATAAACATAAATATTGCGGTTGTAATCTATTGAACGACCAGGTAGATTTAGTATATTCACCCGTATTTAATGCAGCCCTTCCACATTGTCGAGCATAAACACATTTCCATCAGGTATAATGATATAATTATGGGTTAAATTGTTATTTGTAAGAGATGACAGGTATAAAAGGCGTGTATTGATATAGTCAGTTATCAGTTTGAATTATAGTTTTGAAAATGTCCATATAGGACGAAACTGCAGTAACTAAAGGTTATAAATATAAAGTGGTACAAAAACATAGAAATGTACTTTTTCCATTTTTCATGACTGAGATATTTTCCGCGAAATCGTGAAGTTTATGTGAATGAATAGGACACAGATAACTGTAGTGAATAGAGAAATATTCAACAAGTGAGATTTGGACGCTATACAAAATTGGGCATATTCTCGTTTTGTTCCAGAAAAATAATGTATGAATCGAAAATAAATTCAGTTTAAAAGTATAATACCTCTGCAGTTCTTTCATTCTTTATCATACTTACTACTAGCTTCAATCATCATTGGTAGAGAAACATTAAATACTGTTATTTCAGTATGCGCAAAATTATGGAGTCAGGTCTACAAAGAAGAGAGTCCGACAGACTATACGTGAAAAAACCCATTTGTCACAGTAAAGGTAGCAATTTCGGCAGTGCTGGACTACTGGACTGTTACGCAGCCTTTTTGTTGTTTGGTATTGGCCTTGGCTGCAGCTTGATCTTCTTCCTGTTCGAATTTGGTTTGAATAAGTACTTGGTTAAAATGAAGAACGATGAAGAGCACAATTGGAAGGAAGAGAGCGTAGATGGATCTTTGGATAACTATATTGGAGCAATTTCTTCTATAGACTTTGCAGATTGAAGAAGATTTCACCAGCATTCGTTAATTTTCACTTCATTAAAAATTAATTTGACAATTAGTTCACACATAATGCACTGAAAACTGTTCAATTCTACAATTTGAAATTTATTATGTGATTTGAGTGTAGAAAGTTGCAATTGTTAGAGAAAAAAATGTTCATGGTAATTTGTCATTGTTCCTGAATAAAAACTTTGAATAAAAAGTACAAATAATTTCGAACAACTCTGAAAAGCATTTTCACAGACTTTATTTTCCTACGACATACTGTAAACAAGTACACGAAATACCTTATTTAATTTCGCACTACAGTGTCGGAAACACTGATGAACAATGATGAAAGACTGTGAATGTACCATTCAAATAACCATTTTTCATTAGATATTGAGATGAAATAGAGGAAATTTATTTTATTCGGATTCGAAAGTTTCATTTTGCTGGTTGAGTACCATGAGTATCTATATACGATATTTTTATCAAGATTGTTTTTAATAATAATAATAATGATTAACGCTTTTATTTGTATTAAGAGAAAATCAAACAAATACTTTGACATTATTTGTAGAAATAGGAAGAATTCCCGAATAAACGATGAATTATGATATTTCAAAGTGGATAAAATAGGATATAAACGTTTCATATGAAGATCCACATTCCAGTCTGTAGCTCCCCTACAGGACTGATAATGCATTGACAATGCTATTTTGTTTCACGTAGAGCTTGACACACTATTCACCTTCAACGAGAACTTTGAAGCTATCAGGGAAATTATTCTCAAAATTTTTTCTCCGACCAAGTATTTTCCGATTGAAATGCTCTTACCGACTCCTTTGTGACAACTCCGAACGTGAACCTGTTAAAGAACCCATACGACTCGTTCACTCGAATATACTTCTTTATTGAGATGGATGTAGTGAAGATCAATATATGAAAATATAAAGGAAAAAAATATTGGGTGTAACCCTCAAATGGAAACCCGTAGACACGTGTTTCATACTTCTTTATATTTTTATTTATTTTCAACTACCTTCAGAATTTCAATTTTTTTTCCATTCAGCGTATAATGGCGCCTGCAAATGTTTCATTGGTATACTTTGGACGGAATCGGTATTTATCTCTACCCGTATTTCTGTAATAATAGTAAAATAATAATAACAATGGAGGCAGGGATTAGCGCTTTCTGAATGATTGAAAGTGGCAGGACAGCAAAAAAATAATAACAATGAAAATGATCATAGAACAGAAGAGCGTTTATTTGAAAATTTCTGAGAGGATCAGCTCCGAATGATTTTACAATTCAGAAAAGTCGATCTCGATAATTTCTTCTCACTGGAACTATTATCATTTCATCCAGTCAACATTCTGCAGAGGATATCTGCGATTATATTTCACACCTGGATCCTCTAATGGATTCTTCTATTGGCACTGTGAAGATCCTATAATTGACTTCATTTGAATTCAGTAACCTATACAGAAAAGATGGCATTTTATCTGAAAGAATCCATAAATTTCTGTCGTCAATCTGAAAATGAACGGAAATCTTTATTGAAAAATACTTTCGATATAAAATCAACGTGAAACTAATAACAGTCTCATTCGAAATGTGTCTTGTAAATATCAACTATTCAGTGGTATATATGTATTAAAAAATAGTTTTTTGAATTGATAATCAGCTCCATACAGTAATAGAGTATTTTTTCCATTTGATCGAGCAGTAACGATGCTCATACACTGAAGACAAATGAGGAAATAGTCATTTATGATACAAGTGTTAAAAGTGGCATTTTATTTTGTGAGTGGGGAATATTGCGAATCGAGCATTAGCGAGTGGAGCAACCCCACGAGCAAAATAAAATCACTTTTAACAAATGTATCATACAATTTTTTTTGTACAACTGTTCCTGCTAGTAAGAAAAAAACGATCTTTGGGTTACAAGGCTGAGTGGCAGATGCTCCAACTATAGGAAACCCCAACGCACTTTATTTATGAATGTCATTATTTGTCAGTGATGTGTTTGTGAGTAATTAATATTACCAATTGCACAAATGGCCAAAGACACGTGTGAATTTTTATAAATGATTGTTCTGATTATAATATCTGACTGAAGTGTTTCTATTAGAGAGATCTATATCACTGAGTATCCATCATCTCATCTGTCATTTTACTTTTAACACTAGTGTTAAAAGTATTTTTAACACTTGTGTTAAAAGTGATTTTATGAAAACGTCAGTTTTTAGTTCATATGTCAAGGAATTAAAAACCTCATTTTCAATGACAGTACAAAAACTAATTTTTCATTATGAATTGAAGAATAATTTCCTTGATAATTGGAATCTCTAGCTTTTGATGAAATTGGTTTAGATTCAGCTTCAGCGGCAGATTGATTATATAAACTGTCAAATATGAACCCTTGATCGTGATGTCAACAATACGTGTATGTCGATTATATTCCCATTTAATGTATTGGAATTCACATTATTATTAATAATAGTTATTTATGCAACAAGTGCAAAAAGTAAGTACAATAAATCGATTTGCATTGAAACAGATCACTATCATCTATTTTTCCATTAATAATACTTATTTTTCGCTCTATGCGGGTAGACCGTTTTTTAACAATTATGGAGTTATTCTCGGGAAGGCATTGTTTGTTTAACTCTGGCTGCTAACATTGATACAAAATAATATAAAATATGTAACTCTTTAGAACGTATTGCCAATTTCACAGAATATCTGCTAAATTTGTAGTGGGTTTGAGCGTTTATGTTTGTCATGATGACAGCACGTTGAAGTAGAATGAGAGATGAATGCTATAAAAACTGTATTGCACTAGTTCAATAAAGTTTTGCTTTTTGCATGAATGAAGAAAAACATTTAAAATTAATTTCTACCTTCATTACTGAATCATAAGGCAGATATGATGAAAAATAATGATAAACGTGTAAAAGTGTCTTTAAAGCACTGGCAACGTTGCTCAACTCGCAAATTAGTTGCACGTGCTGAAAGGCTCACTTTATACACTTTTATAATAATATACCATTATTTAGAGTACAAGGTTTGTTGATACATTACAGTTATATCATTGATGAAAATAAGTTTTTCGTGATCCACAGCCACTACGTCCATGTTGCGAGGCTCAAGTTTGGTACGAGGATTCCAGCAAGCGAGAAGGTCTTCTTGAATTTGACCAAGGAATAAGACGTTCGTTTTTTCGTCGAATACTGATGCGGAACTTTGTGCACGATCTCCTTTGTTTCCTTCCAACTGAAAAAAATAACTCAATTATTCTGCGATATCTTAAGGAGGGGTCAAAGGATGGCGTGGAAGTTTTTGGATATTGAAGGAGTCAATTTATTCATTAAATTGAATTGTTTCACTATTTGAACCACGTTAATCGCCAACCATGTTAAAAACAAATCTGCCTAAAATTAGAAAAAATCATATAAAATGGATCTTAAATACTCGTTTGACTACACTCACAGAGCGTGTGTTAAAATATCTGTTTCACAGAAGTTGTATCCAAATGGTTATAGATATATTAAGAACTGAAGTTGAAAAATATCCATCAACAACTTATACTTGATTTTATAAGATGTTTACATTGACAATGTATCACAATCAAATAAATTATTATTTTTCTATATAGAAAATACCATAACAGTGCATTTTGATTCATTCAACTTTGCTGCCGTCTAGCGGCTTTCCTTATTATACTCCCTCTTATGACTTGCTTAGGGTTTTGAACTAAATAAAATAAAAAAAGTATAAAAGTTTGCAGAAATTTCACAAATTTCGTCAACCACAGCACACCCTTATGGTGAAAACGCTTTATATAATTCATTGAATTCTTTTTTCGAAAGCACACTCGTAGGAAAAATATTGTACCTAACTCTTACGGAAAATGTCTTTCCCGCCCTTAACGGTTTGCCCGAACTCCGCTCCGTGGCGTTCGTGCAACTGCCGTCGCATGCGGAAAAGTACTACTTTCCGCACTTGTTAGGTAAATAACTATTTAAACCGGGTGACCGCACGATTTTAGGTACGCCCCCTAAGTTTTCTGTAGCTTCGAAAAGCAAGTCCCGTTTCTTGTCCATCAGTACTGCTAACCGGTGATAGATATTTAAAATTAGTTCATACACCGTTCACAATTCAAGAAACAAATCATTCATTCACTCGACAATCGATAAGATTTTCCGTCTCAATATGAGAACGATTCGTCGCCAGCTTAACGATAGCAAATTATTATCATAAAAATTGAACTGACCTGTCCGTTCGAGAAAGAAAATTTTCTATTGGGTTTATGGGACAATAATAATTCGCTTACATATAGGGCCGTTTTAAGATTATTATTAAATACAATTGCCCATATAGGACTCAATTATTCTTATGGGTTTCTTGAAGTGTTGAAAAAAATTTACATTTTTAATGGAATAGATTCTGACAAAAACGAGAAAAACCTCCGTAGTGCGTATTAGGCGTGGTTTCTGGTGGTAAAGCTCACCCTACTGAGTTGAGAATTTTTTTGATTTTGAAATCTCTTTCTTTGTTGTGGATAATCTCCAAATGGCAAAACTTCATAATTTATTTTTTCTATTCGGCTATTTTAAAAGTAATATAAATGGGCTACAGGAATGATCATGAAGAATCCAACGGTACCAGGTTTGATGGTGTTATCTCCAATAACTCCGGAGATATCGCCAATCGCCATTTTTAAGCTCAATGAGTAGGGAGACACATTTTTTTCTGGTGGGTCCATTCAACTCTCTCTCCCACTCATTGAGCTTAGGAGGAAATAAATGGTGAAATCGCCGTAGTCATTGAAGTTAACACCATCAAACCTGGTATCGTTGGATTTCTCATATTCATCCTAAGCGATCATTCAATAATATTTCAAAAATATAGTTATAGAAACAACGAAGAAAACGGGGGCGTACTTCACCTCGAGGTAAACCGGTATATTCCACCTACTATTAGGACATACCCTAATCTGCCCGTATTTCAAATAAGCACGGGTACCTCACCTTAAATAGCACATATGAAGATGGATTCGTAGCTAAAGTTTGATTTTTCAAGACGTTGGTTCTAACTGAGAATTCGGTGGTGCTTGCCAAAGAATGAAAATATGCTGTACGGAATCTGAAAACGAAAGAAATTCAAAAAGTTGAATGAAATACAGGTGAAGTCAGAAGTTATTTAATACTTTCAAAGCAGGTATAAAATAACAATGAAAATGATAATAATGCTCTTCTCAAACGAGTACTGTTACGGATTGATTTCGCAACTCACTCTGCAACAATTTAATGAAAGTATAAATCACTCAATAAGTTGATAATCTGCTACGACGTAGTAGTAGCCACTACTACGTCGTAGCAGATTATCATAAAGAATGAGAAATAAAAGTTCTTTTGTTTCTTTAACATTTATATTTGTAACCCTTACGTTATTGAAGTTTGGTCCTACATGGACATTTTAGAATTATATTTTAAACTAATAAATTAATATACCAATTCACTTGCCTTCAATACGAGGCTTTTGTCATTAAGAGGCAACACAAAAGTCAAATTTTGTCATTGCGCTGCACATCTCTGGTGTGTTGGCATATATTTTTCAAGCGCGATAGTGGAGGTAACAAAGCACTTGTCCGTAAAACTTGTCCGTAAACAAACTACGTAGCTGGGAGCGCCAATAAGGTATAAAGCTCCTAATCGTAAGATCGGTTTTGCGTGAAAACCAGTGATTTCATAAAGAATGTTTGTCTTCTTCTGGATTTATAATTTCCGTAGAAATTCAGGAACTAACCTATTTTTATCATTAGTCAAACCATAAAAAAATAATTCCTTAAAATCTTCAGAACCAAAGCTCTCGAATTCTCACAAACGAATTGAATCACTTGTTTGAAAAAATTCATAAAAACAGATCCCCGTTCCATCAAGGGTATTGTTTGCTGTTGAGTTTATGACAAATCACCTTAGAAAAACATTTGTAAGCCTTACATCCCAATGAGGGTAGGTATATGCGACTGCAACTTACTTTTTGAGAGTACATCGCCTAATTTATTTATTTGTATACTTCCTACACATTGAATTCGATTTGGTTTCATGGTTCTTGCCACTTATCAGCGAAGGCAAGTTCACCCAACTGAATCGAAAAACCACTTTAGCTTTTGTTGAGAATTTCTAAGATGAACACTGATGTGTGTATCCAGCGCCCATGTCTAGGTTCTAGGGAAAACTGCGATTTTAGCATCTATAGCGACTGTAATAGCATCTACTTACCTCTTATTCTTCAACCGATGAAGTGGTTTTTCGATTCATTATAAAATAAGGTTTGTGAAGATCGAAGTTTGTGTAGTTTGTACAATTACTATATGGGTTATTCCATAAAGTAACGGCAGAGTTAGTAAAAAAAAAAACAAATGCCTTTGAACACAAAGGATTCGTGCATCAATTCATAATTGGGAGTTGTATATAGAAAAATATATAGAATTACCCATCATGAAACACAAAAATCAGAAAGGTTTTTATTTTAGGTCCCTTTTTATTAATACTTGACACTGTATGGTTCATTGATTTCACAGGGTAGGCAAACTGATTGGAAATAGTAGTAATATTGATAAAGAAAAATGTTTCATTAGAGTTTTTCGATTTGTGGAAATCATTCTACTTCCAACTTTGCAGTATTTCTCGAAACACATATACCATGCACCTGCGCTCTTTTAAAATAAGTGAATTGAGGTTTCCTTTGTATAGACCAAGTACACTTTTCTAACAGACTTGGTCTATTTTATTACCTTTGAAAAATATTCGCTTAAATCGGCAATAAGTTTTTTAGAAAGTGAGTTCCACTAGTTTTGATCATTGCTTCGCCAGCATCCTTAATTTTCACTGTGCCGCGATCTTAAAGTACTAACTTTATTTTCTTGGGCCAGATGTCTTAATACGCTCCTGTGATATAAAACCAGTTTGGACAGAAGAGTGGATCAAAAGTATCTTTGAAGCAAAGTATATATTGTCATTCAAGTTTCTACATCGTTATTTTTATTGATTCAAACAATGAGGTTGTTTTGATATGAACTGGATGTTCGTAAAATCAGTTGTGGAATCATCTGCAGCTGAAGGACAAACTTTATTCGCTGTTTTCCTTCGTTCCTTGTTGAGAAGGGACACAATCTTCATTAAAAAATGTGATTTTTTTGTAATATCTAACAGAAAACAACTACTTTCCCGGATAAAGCCATGCTGGACATTGAACTACATCTGACAGATATTGTGAAAAGACCCTAACTGAAAAGAAAAATTGAAAATGAAAATTTGCATTTTCATTCAAATAGTTGAACATACCTGTTCAATTTCCAGCATGGCTTAAGCCAGGAAAGTAGTTGTTTCCCTCTAGATTTTACAATAAAATTACATTTTTCAATTTTCGATGGAGTTTCCCTTCTCAGATTTATCAAATTCGTACGTCATTACTTATTGAATAATTACCCATTGAAGTCACTCAGATTTCAAATATTTTTATACGTACCTAATTTGGGATTTTTTTTCAATATTGTCATTAGAAATTATCGCGTTAACATAATCAAATCGTTCTGAAGTTGTCAGGTGACATATCATAATAATAATAATAATAAGTTTTAGAACGTCTCCTCTATTCCTTGAATACATCACATGGCTACTGTTCGATTTCAGTAACATTTCAGTAGTCAGAAGCCTTCCTGGAAGGATAGTTGCGTGAAGGAATAGACTGACATATGAATAACAAATAAAACCTAAGAAATCACATGAATGGTAGATATTCGAATCATTCCTGCAATTGGAATGAGAAAAGTAGCAAATAAAAATACAAAAATAGCGATACTGGTGTTGAAATCAGACAAATAAAACACAACTATTAGGTCTTGGTCTATCAGATGAAACTATCATGATAATCTAAAAAAAAATTATTTGAAAAAATACAAATTTTTTGTTTTGATATCAGTTCGTAGTAACGCTTCTCTCTTGCCTAAAAAATTCTTTTATTACAATTGTTATATAATATATCTACTATAAATGCATTGAGGCTACTTAAATAATGAAGAAGTCAATGACTAAATACGTTAGAACCTCTTCAAGTATAAAAAGAAAAAAGCTTTGCTCGTCTTGGAGCCTCTCAGATGAATTGCGCAGTTGCAGTTTATAAATCGCATCATAAGTAATCATGCTTTGAAAATACATTGAATTCAGTTTCTGTTTGCCAGGGTTACACAGACGCAATGAATAATTCATAATCTTCGAAATCATGAAGCGAGTTCGATGCACTTTCAATAAATCGATAAACTATTTTTCCTACGAGTAACTTTTCCGCACGATTTTTCGTTTTGAAAGTTGTACTTTTCCGTACGATTTTTACTTTTCAGTACGATTTTACTTTTCCACACAATTTTTGTATTTTTGAAAATGATGATATTTAGGACTAACTAAATGATCTATGTAACTTTTCTGTCTTATTAGCTATTTTGTAGCATTATTATAAAAACTTGTTTATTAAAAACCTTGTTTTTTTTTATAAATAAGATGGACAAAAACACTCGTAGGAAAAATATTGTACCTAACTCTTACGGAAAATGTCTTTTCCTCCTTTAACGGCTTGCCCGAACTCCGCTCCGCGTCGTTCGTGCAACTGCCGTCGCGTGCGGAAAAGTACTACTTTCCGCACTTGTTAGGTAAATAACTATATAATAGACCATTCAACTATGGTTGCCAAAACTGAATGTTTTCTAAACTGCCAACCTTCTTTGCAATTGTTATACACTGTCGAAAATGAACTAGAGAGTTTATTGATAGTTTCTGGGACAGAGTGAAGCGACCAAACTTTTATACAAAAATACAACTCTGCGGTATCAATTTGCTTGAATTATTATTTATATTTCTGGTTGTGGCCTGGTTTTGGTTTTCAATTGAACTACTTACCCTTCTCCGTCCGTTGGTCCAAGTGCAATGCTGATAATGCCAAATGGCGATTGAGCGCTAACTCCACCGATCGTCAAATCTCCTTTGAGAGGATCCACATTGAAATAGTTATGTCTGATCCTCCATGAATTGTTGTCAGCGAAAGAATATACCACCAACCCATATCCTCCCATATCGGGAATATAAGCGAAAGCTTTACCGCATGCGTCTTCGGTAACATCAACTATCTGCAAAATTTTCTGGTGTAAATGTCATATGAAAATTAACACAGTTGAAATATTTCAATGCATCTACTTTTCCATGAAAGTTGTCATTGTAGTTCCATTGATCTATATACTAAGTTTTGTATCAATGCTATGACTGAACCTGATCAATCAATAACTCTACATAACTATCCATTATATTATCTTCTTCGTGTTTAGTGGGGAAGGAAGTCAAATATTCAGTTTTAGAATATAATTTTAATAGCAATATTGCGAAACTTTCGCTTTGTTTCAAAGCTTCTTCAAGGCAAACTGTAAAATATATAACGTTAAATATAAATACAAAATAGAAATAGCGATTAGTATACAAAAAACAAAGTAATGAACAAAAATGTAAAAAGTAGTAAAAATTTGTAAAAAGTTTTCAAAATGGAAGGTATTAAATGTTGACAAGTTGGACGAAATTGTTTCAAAATGACAGAGAACGTAGACTTCCAATCCAGGTAACTTTTTAAGTATGAGTTATATTTTGACCAAATTGTATACAGGGATTATCAATTAATTTAGGCTAACTATAATTTAGATTACTTTTCTGGATCAAAATTTAAAAGATAAGTGTAAATTGAACTAGAAGTATCAATGTCTCTTCTTTTATTCATAGAATTAGGTTCTATCAGGATTTCAACCATTTCAAGAAAAAGTCCATTTGATTGGTTATTTTCTACTTGTCAGATCTTGCAGCTAGTGTAATTTGGTTGATTTTTTATAATACAATGCTGTGCTAAGGCACATGATTTTTTTGTTGAGTCTAATATCACTTTTGTATCAAGTGATGCGGTCTTTGAGTTATCTTGATGATGTTCCAATGTAGTTCAAATCACAATCATAACAAGGTATTTGATAAATGGTATTTTTTCATTCATTGTTTCAGTTTTATTTTTCAATTTTGTGAATATATTTCCGATGGTTTTTATGTTTTTTTCGATAGAAGTATTCAACAACAACATTCAAATCAATCAAATGAAAATCAATTTTCAATTGTTTATTCTTCTTTTTATTAATCTTCAAAATTTATCTCAAAAAATAGAAAATTTGTTCAGAAAATATAACCCTATAACAAATATAAAGATAGTTTATAAAAACATAAAATTCTTGATTCCTATACCCTTGTCAAGTTTGAATCTCATACTTTTAAAATTCTGGAAACTAAGACTTGTCTGAAGAATACGTTGACGTATTCCAGTTTACAATTTCATTCATTTTGCAGTCAAATACTTGGCAATATACCGAGTGTCATTCCATATAAACGTCGAACTTTATTTTTTCTTTTTTCGGAAATGTATATTGATTGGCCTATGTACTCACTATATTAGAAAAGAAAGAATCACGACCTTTGGTGTCGCTCGTCTTCAGATTATAGCGCCTTATCAACCTATCAGTCTTCAAATCGAAAATGATTACCGCAGGGGGTGAAATCTGTCTTGGATTCTCAGTGATGCCAGCCAATCCGGTGTCCATGACCCAAAGTCTGTCACAGGAATCTACTTTTATCCTGAACGGCGACACGATGAGGTTTTCAGTACTGGTATCACCCTCTCTTGGTAGTGTGTTGGCTTTCCAGTCTGGGTATGGGGTGAGGGGAGCTGTGGTATTGGCGGTGTTGAGAGATATATAGTTCAGGGCGGCTGGCACCCCACCTCTCCATCTAGAATAATATAATATAATATGTGAGTGAGAGAGATGATTTGCCCGAAAATGTTGTGACAAAAGATTACGGCAAAACTAATTGGTCACTGAAATTCACAATGAATGAAGTTGAACTTCAAAATTAATCATTTACTTTTAGAATTTGTGTAACTAATTTTTTCAAATGGAAACATTTTGCATTTAATTACGATAATGTTCATATCGCCCACTATTAGCTTTCAAACAAACCTCCGTTGAAAAAACCCAAAAAGATGAAGAGATCTTTCTCAAAATGAAATATTTTTGAGTATGTAATGAGATTCAAATGCATTGAGCAACCTGTGACCTACATAACTGATGAAACAAAATAATTGAGGTTTATTAAAAAAAAAAAAACATTACCTGTCGATATCTTATCTTACCTTGCTTCTGCAAAAGTATATTAGGAAACTATTATTAAATGAAAAAAATGTTAATACTATCATTTATGCAAGAATATTCCGCAATTAGTGATAGCGTGATATTTTTAAATGATTTAAAGACACAGTATCTCAACATAATGGTGCTGGGTGGTGCTGGTAATCTAGTTTGAAAAATTAAGAAAGAAAATAATTATTTATAGTCGAATTTTATATTTCCCATATCTCAATTATACCTCAAAGTGGCTTAGACCACTTTTCCGCTGAGCGCCTCAATTATATTATTAGTTTTTGGATTGTTGGTTTTGTTATATCAGTTGTGTTGGTCACAGGTTACTGAATGCAATCAAATCGCATTTTGATCTCAAAAGGAGAGATCCAAAAAATCATTTTCAGGTTCGTTAAGTTTTAAGTTTGTTTGAGACCTAATAATAGTGTGCAGTATCAAATTAATCGCAATGAAATGTTTTTTTCCTGACCCGACGAGTCACTATGTTGCCATTAAAAAAAAAAAATTGTTATAATGATTTAAAAATGTTAAATTTCACACATCGTTTGCATTTTAACCGAAAACCGTGAAGTTGTGTTCTTTCCAATATTTAAGGACTGACATTAAAAATTTTCATGTATCCATAGCTCTCTAGCTTGGAAAATAAATTCCAAAATTAAAGAAAAAAATTGGTTACAAAAAGTAATGAGTGATTTTTCCAGTAAAACCAAAAATTACATGAAGTTCAGTCACTTGTCAAAAAATATAATTTCATGTCTCATACAACGATCATCCAAATTTCATTTCAATGTTTACAAAAATAAAAAAAGGTAAGGGGGCGAGCCACCTTCCGCGGACACCCAGTGTATACTAGTATATTGAGAATGAGGAACAGTAAAAATGATAATAATGATTTTTTTTTCGTAATATGTAACAGAAAACAACTATATCCCCAGTAGAAACCACGTTGGATAAATTGGATAAAGAATTACATCTGATAGATATCGTTTTCAAGAAAACTGGATAATTAAACAATAACCTCTCTGAATGAAAATGCAAATTTTTACTTTCAGATCATTTCTTTTTGGATAGGATGTTTTCACGATATCTACCGAATGTAGTTCAACGTCCATCGTGGCTTTATCCAGGGGCTCGGGTGAGTAGTTGTTTTCTGTTAGATATTACGAAAAAATTCTTTATTTTTACCGTAGGTTTTGCCTTTTTCAAAAAAATCATATTATTCAATTTTTTTTGAAGAATGTTTTCCTTTTCTACATGAATACCTTCCAAGAGGTTATCTTGAACTATGGGAACGAGCGGATGCCAGAAAGTTCACCGAAAACAATTCACCGAATACAACTCACCGAGTACAAGTCACCGAATACAGTCGAACCACCGAATACAATTCACTGAATACAATTCTCCGAAAAAAAATAATTGAATTAATTCATGGTTATAAAAATGGCCATTATGTCCCACTAGCTTTTTGCCTCCTTCCTGATAAAAAATGCACTGAAAGGTCTACATAAGATTAGTTCGTTCTGGTTAGGTTAGACTCAATAATTACTTCTAGCAGAATGCATGTACTGAATTTCTACGCACTCAAATGTATACGTAAGGTTAGTTCGTTCTGGTTCGAACAGACTGAATGAGTACTCCTCGCAAAATATATGTATTCATTTTTAACGCACTTACATACCTATTGATTGGGTATGACGTATTTATTTATTTTATTTCACTTATTCATGTGAACTGTTTCTTCGACGAATTGTTATTTCGGTGAATTGTTTTTCGGTAAATTTTATTCGATGAATTGTATTCAGTGAATTGTTTTTGGTGAACTTTCTTAGACCCGAAATAGCGACTTTCAGCCGCAGATGAGTCCACGTCTGATATTACGAATATCCTGATAGTAGCTTCAAAAAAATCAAAACAGTGAAGATATAGTTTTTGGAACGAACCGAATGCGAGTTTCGGCATTTTTAGAGAGGATAATAGCTATTGTATGCAAGACTATACATTATCTACGAGTATAAATAGTCATAGTTTCAATGCAAACTAAATAATTTCAATGATTTTTTTTTTAAATATACCTTACTTTTCACCGGTTTTATAAATTATGCGTTTTTTCTTATAAGTTAGTGTGTTTCATCTCCTGAGATTTCACATTGACCTTGAAACGAGCTATTACGGAAAATAACTATATGGCTTTACCTGGGCACAGTAACGAACAACTTATTCCTCCACTTTGCCATACCAAGGGGTAAATTATTTTCCGCTATATAGACCCAAT
Organism: Chrysolina haemoptera; assembly: GCA_958298965.1. Lineage (NCBI taxonomy): Eukaryota > Metazoa > Arthropoda > Insecta > Coleoptera > Chrysomelidae > Chrysolina > Chrysolina haemoptera. The sequence goes on along the minus strand of OY282586.1, from coordinate 10,863,167 downwards.
TTCGAACGGCATTATTCTTGGCTTCCTTGTTCGGCCAATCGTAATCGATTTCTTTCCAAGCGAAAACTTCCCTCAACTTTTCGTTTCCATTCCCATTTCTTTTGAATCCGCCAAATGATTGCCCCGCACTGTAATGTCCACTTTCACCCACACAAATCAAGGCGGCGATAGTAGTGAGTTTCAACATTTTTTAAGTGACTACGAGTCTACGACTGAGAGTGGTGAATTTTGAATTCCGTTGCTTGTTTATAACGATGCTGGCTAGATTGTTTTTGTTTATATCAATGCTCGGTGCAATCACGGTAACTTGATTTGCAGAGGCGTAGTCAGGAAGGGTTGATATGAATACTTCTTCTCAGCGGAATTTCCGACGATTTCAAATATTAGTGCAATCAAAATGTGTTTTGGCCAGGAAAAAATATAGTAGTTTTTTATCATTCTTTCTTTATGGTTTTTGGGGTACTGAATCCTAATATAATAAATTTTGCTACTTCCCAGGCTTCACAACGAAATTCGCAAAAAACTTCAAAATTTTTGACGAAAAAGTATTAAACATTTGCACTTTCCAATGTAGACCATTCTATACAAGAATGAAGTAGATACATAGTTTTTTTTGCAGAAGGCAACACCGAATATATTTTTTGTTGAAAACCCAGTTTTCTCATTGAGTTTGCGCTTGTAACTCAAAAACTATGCTTGTATGTAATGACCAAAAAGCTTAGATTCTACTAAAGCGTGTTGAAGTTTTATTTCATATTTCGCGAAACCGCTAAGTCAAAAGCCCTTTACCCAAAATTCAGTAGAGACTAATAATATCACTATTTATTAATTAAAAACTATTTATGTCTATGGATTCCTTTTTCCTTCGTTTATCCGATGTAGAATTGATTGCAGTCTGAACACTATATCCATTCTGTAATCTGTATACACCACACACCGTTTAGGTTTTTGTATCCATCTTTCTCATAGCTGTTTATTTTTTGTGTTATTTTCTTGTTTTGTTTCTAAGTGATGTTGATATCCAAGGGTTCGAAATTTTGGCCTTTTTACAGCATGCTCTAGCGGCCAAACCGTTCAACCAAAAAATTCATTTGAGATTTTTGTAAGAAATTCATTGATCTTTATTTTTGATGGAATGGTCTACTTCGAAAATTGCAAAAAAGGCCAAAAATGTTGAGTTTTTCGATTCTTACTGTGAAGTCATATCCGTGGAATATGGCAAAATTGAAATTCCGATTCAGCACTCCAAAGAACATATAGAACGAGATGAAAAAACCATTAATATTTTTGTCCTGAAACAGATACCCCGAAGACGATTTGACTGGATTATAAATATATTGAGGAAATTGAAGTAAATGGAATCATTATATTGAGATCACGAGGTATGGTAGTTTTGAAGATACCAGGTTTCAAATTCAGTAAATCGTATATGTTATACTTGGATTATGCCTATTTGGACACTTCCTCATGCATTTTCTTTAAATATAATGCAATTTTCTCGTTCATTTATATTGAATGTCAAATATTTACTGGCAATAACAGAACTAGAAGAACAACACCACAGGATTCACAGGAAGTTACCATAGGTTTGAGCCACTTGGCATACCTAATACAATTGTTTTTGGATGACATTTTCTTCTTTTCCTACTTCAACAAATTTTCGATTTCTATTGGTATATTTTCATCAAGATTCAAAATGTTTCAATCTAACATCCCAATTACTCCAACACTGTTCTGTAATAAGTGGGTTTTTCTTATGATATACAAGTGGGAAACACATATCAACTAGTTTATAGAAGTTGAAATATTTTAGCTGAGAAATGTTCAACAAACACCTCACAACTTTTTCAATTTACGTAGACGTCACTCTTGAGCCCCCTTGACCATGACCTTCAATTCGTGTGAACTGATTATACATGAATCTCAAAATGAGTTTGCAGTGGTGGATTTAGGCGGCGTATAATTTTAATAATTTTAAGAATAGAACATTCACAAAAAAAAACAATTATATACCGGCCGTCCACGGAAAGTGGCTCGCCCCTATAACTTTTTTGGTTTTGCAGATATTGAAATGTAATTTGGATCTGTTTGAGACATAAAACTGCATTTTTGACAAGTGACTCAGATTCGTGCAACTTCCAGTCTCACCGGAAGTGATAAAAATGTTTGATTTTTAAATGAGACACCCGGTATATTTTCACCTTTTTTGTCTCCATATGATAGTCGGAATATAACCATGTATCACTTGTTACTTTTTGTGCCCATATTTTTTATATTTCGATATTAAATTTTCAATCTAGAGGGCTATGGATGCGTTCAAATTATTAATTTTAGTCCTAAAGTAGGTATTAGGAAAAATACAACTTTACGGTATTAGGTTAAAATGCATTTTCTGTGTAAAATTTAAATTTTAATGTATTCCTACTATTCTATTTTCAAATGACAACATAGTGAGTGGCTGCTTTGGTCAGAAAAAAAAATTGGAGGACTCCTCAGCCATTTTGAATCCGCCAACTTGAAATCGGATCATAATTACAAAACTCGTCCGCCTTATTGGATCCGCCATATTGGTTACGCCCTCTTGAATTTTCCAATTTTGACGAAATAATCATAATCTTCGACCCCGAAAACCACCAGTTACAAATTTTGAATGGAATTGGATCATAATTACAAAACTAGTCCGCCGTATTGGAGCCACCATCTTGAACTTTTCAATATTGCCGGAAGAATCATAATTGATGACCCCAAAAAACCCCGATACCAATTTTGACGGAAGAATCATAATCTCCGACCCCAAAAACCCCCAGATGCAAATTTTGAATGGAATTGTATCACAATTACAAAAGCCGTCCGCCATATTAGAGCCGCCATCTTGAATTTTTCAATATTGACAGAAGAATCATAATTGGTGACACCAAAAACCCCCAGATACCAATTTTTAATAGAATCGGATCATAATTACAAAACTTGTCCGCCATTTTCGAGCAATCATTTTGTTTTTTTCTATAAAAAAATTTTCCAATCAATCGGACGATTAGAATAAGTGACACACACATCAGAATAGGTGAAACTAAATAAAAGCTTATAAAACCAGGATTCATAATTCATAGTCGTTAAGTGAATGACTTTTGTCAACATTGATGTCTTTTCGGCACAGTACCTACAGAAAAAAAATGACTATTTTCTATGACTTTGCGTGATACTTTTTCGCACAAGTGCGTAAAAAATCACCTGTGCGTAAAACAGTGCGTGAAGTAAATTTTTACACACTGTTCATACATTTATCCATTTTTGAAAAATACAGTTTTATGAGTCAAATATAACTCGGAAGTCATCATTTGATAACATGACATTTCATAACATAAAACATTCAAATTAATGATACAATTGCTACAATTTGGCAATATAATAACTACCGAAGAAAAAACTTCGTATGACACACTTTCGTAAAGGGCTTTTCTGTACTATAATGCGTGTTGTACATTCAACAAACTTCAAGCTCATACATAAAACTCCTACTTTACGAAATTGTACCATAAATGGCTATTATGTGCCATAAAAACTCCGACAACTGCCTGAATAGACCAAGATTTATGGTTGAAAAAGAAAAATTATTGTTCGAACGACGGTGTAGTAAAGTGCTATTTAAGAGCCATCTACCGAAGAATGCTTTAATTATTTCAATACGGCATCAGTCGAGAGTTCCGTTTCTATTTAGTCACGCCGGCGCCGATCATAATCTTTCAGAAAAGTAAGTTCTATTTATTTCCAGCAGATGGAGAAAGCTGAATCATTCCAAACAATATGAATATTCAAAGTGTTCACGGACAATTTGAACCAGCAATTGGAAGATGGGAATAAGCGCCACTTTTTGACACATTTACTTTGAAGAAAGGAACAAAAAATCTGTCGTTTCGTATAGATTCATGCGACCATAAAAATAGTTAGTTGGAAGAAGGAATTAAATCCTTCTTTTATTCTTCTTATCTTATCTCATATTGTATTCCGTTCTTCCAACTTTCAACTGGACGAGTATAGCAATAGTGTTCTTACCTGGCCAACTACAAGATCCGAATGTGAAGAATTAGATGAATAATAGAGTGTATTTACGTGTTTTCTAATAAATAAATAGTTTTTGTCTCCATAGGTATTGTTTATTATTTCAAATTATTTTAAATACAGGGTATTCCTAAACATCATCGAAAAGGGTAAAATTCCTTGGTTTATTTAACTAGTAAAAGTTCATTCAAGCATAGGTCAAGATTTTGTTTGTTTTTCTTTCCTGCAGTATTTGAGATATTTGACTAAAAAAACACAGGTTACGCTATAGGGCTTACATCAATGGACATGTCAAATGTTTGTGAGAATCTACTGGGTGATATTTTTTTATGGGTCATGCCCCCTTTTCTCCCCCTGAACTTTTTTAAGGTGCGCTGTTGGTAAACTCTAAAATACAAAATTAAGTTTTTCGTTTGTTTACAAACTTTTTTGTGATATGTAGTTTTTGTAATCCGGTAAAATTTAGTTTATTCGCCACTAGTACACATTTGGTTACACGTTTATATAATTTTTACAGAATAAACAGATATGTTAATTGGTGTGAACATGAAACATACAGGCCAAACAGCTTGCAGAGATACCACTACAATAATATTTTTTTACAGAATAAACAAGTATTTGAATATGTATGAATATTAACGTCCGTTAAAAATTAACATAAAGCTTACAGAATTACTGCTAAAAACAATGATTGATTATACAAAACATTTGCATACAAAAATAGAAAATGACTTTTTTTAATTTGCTGAAAAAAAGTAAAATTTTAAAATTACGTTATTTTATTATTATCGAAGGTTTTTTTTCAGAGGTATTTTTACTATTTACCAAAGTAACTTATTTTCATCCTTGAATAAATTTCTGTTGACTAGATGAAATGATGAATTACTTTTCGCCTTTTCGGCATTAATAACTGCCTTAAAAAAATTCAATTACAGCAAAAAATCGTCGGACTTCGAGTAGAACCTTATTTGAGGACGAAGCACAGAATGGGGAGTGAATTCAAGTAATGATTATAAATGGTGCAGAATATTTTTCAATTAGCTAGATAATGAAATGACAGCAATATCTCAAAGTGGATTTGAACTTCAAAGACAACAAAAGTAGGACTTCCAACAGGATTCACGAGATAAGGCTATTGTGAATGATTGGCTCTCATTTGAGTTCATTTGATACGAGAAGGGGACGGAGGAGAATTTTCGGAATGATCTAATTGCTTCTACGATTCGACTGTTTCTTCCACCTCACGATTTCAGACCATTCTTTTTTAATGAAATCACCCTTGAATATATCATTTGCAAATGAAAAGATTTCACCCTAGCGTTCTTCATTTAAACAATAATTAGAAGGAAAGGAAATTAATGAACCGCGTTCACTCTCAATCATTGAACCTTCAAAATTTAGCAGTTGAAAATCAATAGGAATTTATGATAGTCCCATTCATTGGACATTTTTTATGCTAGAATTCTCATAGTTCTTATCCATAAGATTACATTGCAGTATATGCCAAGAGTCTGTTAACTTTTGAACGGAGTGGAATTTTCATTTGAAATTTTTTTGTTGGTAAAATGGTAGTTTATAAGCTACTTTTTGACAATAATTAAAAATGTCTACTCTTCAAAATGGCGGTCCGGCGGGTAGAGAAAGGTGTTGAAGATATCCTGGCAGGCCATTGAGAATCCCTAGGTCTTCGACTTCAGCACATTTGGCCCGAGAAAGGCAAATGTCAAATTTTCGGATGATCCAAAGTCTTTGAGGTTCTTGAAGGTAAATAAATATTATTAAAATCTTTATTATTACTCTTGCATCATTATTATTACGGAACAATAATGGACGAGTGCAAAATAAACACATTCAATCACTAAAGTCAGTTGATCAATACGAGATATGTCTGGTGTCTTTTCAGTGAAAAATACTTGTCTTCAAGAATTCCACTTACAATATCTTTCAAATATTACTTTCTAATATTCAATAAGTTTCTCGAAAATCGTTGAGGACGGGTGGTTTTCCTTTGCCACCATTATCATATCTAGCTGAATGCGAACTTCGGAAAGGGTCATATTCCACGATTTAACTCTAAAATTCTGAAGTAGTTGCCATTATGTTGAGAACCCTGAAGTCCATTATCGCCACGAAACGCGAATCCACCTGACGAGATGAATTTGATTACCGACACCATTCTTTAAAAAACTTTTATCCAATATTATTTTGCCTCGTTGAATAGAATCTCCAAAGAGCTGTCGATTCGTCGTCTATACTCAATCAGTGTCCGTACATTTTACTTTCTCAAGGATTTTAATTCGTTGCGACGCATTTTTGCAGAAAATCAGAAAATCCACTAAGGAACTGAGTTTGCCCTTGGGCTTCATTTAACAGAACAGAATGAATGCGGAATATATTTTCATTAGAAGGAGAATACACGAGCCACTCTTTTTGATTTCACCACCACTTAATGTTCCCGGAAAAACGGTGATTGAGGAAATAGCTTTGTGTATTCAGAGCGCAAAGTGATAGATTGTCGCTCGACAAAGTGAGTAACGATAATATTTGGAGAGCGGCAACCATGACTTTAGAACATTAACTTAGGACTCAATCATATTGTCGGAAATATCTTAGATATTTGATCCATAAGTGCTTATAATAATTCCAAAAATTATATTATAGCAATAATTGCTGTAACCATAATTATTATGGTTGATGAAGGAGTCGTGGGACGAGGAAATAACACTTAATTTATGCCAACAATATATAGCTACAATTTCGGGAAGGATTACCATATTGAATTCTTTGAAAATGGACAGACATGGTATAGAAAAAACAAAAATCCAAAATCGATTGAAATACATGCTTTTTCATTATGTTCAATAGAAGCAAATAGTTGTTGTGCTCAAAGAGTAAAGCTGCAGCAATAAAAATCATAGTGACAAGATGTGAATTGAGGTGTCAAAATAATTTTTCGTTGGCTTTCCATCTGATTATATGTGAAATTTGTGAAGAAAGCACAGTCTGTTAATCGGTTAGAATGAAAATTAGCGATGCTCGTAGTTTCTCACGCTCGCTTTCAGAACGCGCTCGAAACTTCCCACTCGCATCGGATTTTTCATTCTAACCTTGTTGCAGAATATATATACTACATCAAAAAATTACCTTTTTTAAAATCGTGCGCGAAATACTGTGCGAAATACATATTTCGCGCACTGCATGTAAACTATATGAGATTTTGACCGTGCGCGACATAGTGTGCAAAATACCTATTTCGCGCACTGCATGTAAACTATATGAGATTTTGCTCATTCACTTAGTTTGAAATATTGCCGATTTGCTAGGATGTTCTCCTCCAATTGGAAATGCCCTTCTGAATATTTCTGTTTATTCGTGATTAGTATATAAAGACCTTCATTATTGTTAGGATAATCATTATAAGTATTTTTGAATTGTGTACACCGTTAGCACATTCCTATTGCACCCACATGTATCTCGTGGGAAAACGCTAATTCTATCACCGAACTGAGAGATACGCTGGTAGGTATATTGATTCGGATAAGTCCATAGGGTTTATGGATCGATAAGAACTTTTCTGAGGCCGGCAAAAGCCATCGTCATGTACTGCATTGTACGCGACAGCTCTTATCTTTTAGAAAGTGTTATTCTTATTTGCATCTGTTTATTTTTTGAATATTTTAATCGCAATATCTTTCCCTATTTGCTAATTTCATTTTCTTTTCTTCTATTTCTTTTTCGAATGAAATGTACCGTACATTCAATTTCAATAATTCCTCAACCAAATATTCCTTAAACGAAGCATATCTTGTGACAAATTCCTTCATTTCAGAGCGAAATTCGGGACTATTCCTTTTCTCGAGACAGACGTTAATTCTTGAAAGGAATCTTGATGATGATTCAGCAGTGAGGGAGACATCAACATTTTCATGTTGTCAAGATTTTCATGAATCCTTAATTGTAGCTGATCCTTTGTTACACGGAATATGATGCAGAGGTTGGAAGTTATATCTAATTTACATGCCAGCTAACGCAAACGTTTATATTATTCGGTGGAGCTCTACGTACTTTATATTTGAGACCGCCAGAGGCGTGCAAATTGATGAAATTTATAGCAATTTGGAATAACATTCATTACGACATCAAGATAATATTACGTGAGTTGGTGCATATTTCTCCTATTAGAAAAATGTCATATACAATGACAAATATAATGGACAGAACTACTACTTCCCTCACCAATACAATTCATGTATACATAACTTTTTAAGATGATAAATGGAATGGTGTTTTGTGACATCCGTCTATAGGAATTGTTGAGAGGAAATGAAAAGTTTGTGTTTGTAAGCTCTGAGGAAATATGCAATTTATTTCCAATTCAATCATACATAAAGTTTTTCAGGTGTTGAATTAGCGGGAATTCGGTCGAAATGTTGAAGAAAACCAATTATTAAATTATCGACGTTTCGAAACTTCATTGTTTCATCTTCAGAACTCTGAAGTATAAACAAGAACATACATATTAAAATGGTATTCTAAAAGGTGATTTTGGTTAAAACAAAATAAATTATGTAAAATAACAATCGTTGAAAAATAAACACTTTACAGAAAACAACAACAACAACAACACGGGTACTTACATTTAGGGTGACTTTCCGGGTTCAAAAAGGGTGAAATAAATAGATTCGACATAAAGTATAAATAAATACACAGGTTCATAAAAGACTTTGACACATACACGATCGAAGATAGGAACAAACTGAACTGTCGTTGAATCGTTTCTTTATATTGTAAAAAAGGCTCGTGAAAGAAATGACCATAAGGATTGCAAAAAAGTTGTCTTCCATCCAAACAGGTGAACAATTTTGGAATGGAGGCTTGCTACGGAAATATCGAGACAAAATAATATCAGACAACAATTATAGACATTAAGGGTGCCTTCAACAATGCATCCACTGAGTCTATAGAAAACGCTCCAGAGTCTTTCATTGCCTAGGATATGCTGACGACCTCGCGCTTATTGCAAAAGGCAAATTCGCAAGGACAGTCTCCGAGCTTACACAGTCAGCCGTAGATATAATCGACAGGTGGTGTACAGCTGACAGTGAACTCCCAATGATGACCCATGATAACGTATAGTTCGGTGGTATGGTGGCCAAAGACCAAGCAGGTAGGAATGGTTCGACGGCTCGGAGGACTGCAAAGACCAGCATGTCTGAGTGCCACCGGGGACATGAGAACCACCCCAACAGCCGCCTTAGAGGTCTTGCTCAACCTGCCTCCCCTATACATATACATACAAGGCGAAGCCAGGTCAGGACAAGTACCCATAAGCAATATGCACGGGAGAGACTACAACAACCTATACGAATAGTTGAAAAACGACCCGGTTACAAGAATGCCATCAGATGGCATACTTCCCAGATATAGCTCTGACAAAACTTTCGGAGATGGATGCGTGGAAGGAGGGACCTCCCAAAAAATGATGAAGGTTCAGGAGCCGGCATTGACGGAACCAAGCGGAAGATGAAAATCTCATTGAGCCTGAGCAAACGAGCGACGATATTCCAAACGGAAATCGTCGCAATACACTATTGTGCACAAGAGCTAATAAGGCATGAGTGTTCAGAAAAAAACATGGTCATATACTCAGATAGCCAAGCTGCAATAAAAGCAGTCAACTCAGTGCATGTTACCTCAATACTTGTTTGGGGCTGCATATAAACCCTGGAAGAGCTTGGCAGTCAGAACAGACTGACCCTAGCCTGGGTACCAGCACACACAGGTTCTAGAGGAAATGAAGAGGCCGATACACTAGCCCGAGAAGAGACAAGTAATGCCCTGAATGGCCCAGAACCGTTTTGCGTCGTTTGAGACTCTCAAACACTCTTTTCTTATCGTACTATCACTGGCAGTCATCGACATAACCTCAGATGAGTCATTTGATTGAAACTGCTCCAATGACGAACAAGAGTACTTTTAGTTTTATTACAATATAATTCCTTGAGAAATTCACTAAAAATGTCATTAAATAGTCAATAAGAGTTTTGGAATGAAAAAGTAGGTGTTTGCTGACTCAGCAGAAATACGCCAATTTTTATTTGGCGTTTGAGCCCGAACTGTTTGTCGGGAAAAAAACCTGAATAGTGGAATTTGAAGAAAATTTTAAATACTTACTTTCATTCTGAATGGAAAATATTTTCACGAAAAACTGATAATTTAAATATTTTTATATTTTTACTTTTTTTTTAATATTCCGTCAAGAAATTTTCTTAGCAAACTTCAGATTCGGATTTAGCACTCCAAAATACGTGTGAAATGGAAGAAATGGGTTTTTTGCTAATTACATGAAAGATGTAATGATCACGAATATTAATTTTTATCAGTAGCCTATTTTTGTTATTGGATCAAATTTTTTCAATTATGAATATCATTAATTCAAACTTGTTTAATCTATGATTCGAACAAAGTTCGGAAAGTGAGCCCGAGAATTTGAAATATATGAAAAAATAGTTTCGAGGAAGCCAAAACCTCTTCGTCTCCACACTATCCCACAAAGTGGAAATTATGAGGCAAATATCTGTCGGGAAACAACTACTTTTCCCTACGAACATTGAATTACATCTGACTTCTTAAATCGTTGAAGCTGTTAATAGTTTTTTTGACATTGAATAGTAAAAAGTTGAATGGCACTGATATTGGGAACAGAAACAATCATGTTATATTTCATGGAACAATCTGAACCTCTCATTGGAAATGTCTACTTTGAGCGATACTTACACGCCTATGTGAGAGGATCATATTTCAAATCAAATTGTCATGCTAGGGTGTAATATAAGGCTGAATTTGTACGAAGATTAACAGATCGCTTGACAAGGGTTGCTGGTTTCTAGATGTAATGCCCCATTAAAATGTTCAGCGATGTCTAGACGATGATTCGAGGTAATTGGTATACAACCTATATAACAAATGAAATGAAATTTATATTTCGTCATTCACACAATCAGAAGGTTGTCTGGAAAAAAATTGTCCTCACAACAGAACGCTCATATTTTCAATATAAATTTAATTGATTCTTCAGCATAATGTCCTTTGAATTCCACACATTTCGCCCAATAATATTCTATCTTTCAAGTTGTTTCCAGGCTTATTGACCATTCGGTGCTGCAGAAAAGTGAAATAATTAGAAGAATTGCTTTTAATGATAGAAATATTTCAAATTCAATATTTAAGAGCAAATATACTGAATATATAAAGGTTTAGTTTCAGATATGGAGCCATCGCAAATATTCAATATTATACAGTGAGGTTCAAAAAGTTTGCACCATATGAAAAACTTATTATTATAAATTTGTCAGAAAATTTTATTCTTCGTAAAAGTTGGTGCGCGAAAAACTTCTATTTGAGTTATCAAAATTCTGAATCTCCAAATAGTATATAGAGAAGAACAAAAAATAGGAATTTTGATCAACAGTAATCTACCTTTATTTTTGATAGTATCTAAAACAATTAAGATTTGGAATCACAACGACCTACGCAACAATAATTTTTTTTTATACTTCTAGCCTCATAAAGAGTACTAGTATCTCATATGCACCTTATAGGAGTCTCCCTCATATTTTTACAAAGATATTTCAATGCGAAATTTGTAGTAGAATAACGACGTTTGTTGAAAATTGTTTGAATTTTTACTAGTTTTTTGGTGCAAATTTGATATATTACTCTGTATGTATGTCCATAATGACTAGCAGTATGATTTTATTGATATTATTGAATATTTTAATTAATTATTGGTAAACGGTTCAATAACACCTGCAACTTAACGATCACTTCAACATAAAAAATTGATAGTGATAAAGGTGAAGAAAATAATTCGGACATGCGAAGAGCACCGAATAGCGACCAAGAAAAAATATAAACCATGCATCTACATAGCGGTATTGGCAAAATGTCAGGACTCATTACCGACATATAATGCTGCCAGGACCCTCATACATTGCCAACGTATGATATACAACCCATTTACAGTTTTGGAAAAAAAATAATATTGGTGAAAACCACGAACTAACAGAAAGAGAAGAAACTGTTTTACTCTGGGATGCTGACACAGAAGCCTCCTATAGAATTATTCATTTTCAGAACAACCGGAAACCTCTCGATTATGAATGAATTCAAGCTAAGATGTCTAAAAACCCTGGTGTATCGACTGATTAGATTTTGTTTAGATTAGACAAAACAAATGAAATAGTGGTTTACTTTTGTAATCGGCTCCAGAGATGGCGTCCTCTTCCTTGTGTTAACACTGTCAACATTCCAAGGACATGGTGATTGTGATTATTAATTGAATTTCATGACATTTTATTAAACTTTTCTAATACCAGACGAAAGTGATAGTCCATACTCGTAGTGGAAGATTAAGTTTTATTGGAAAAATGAGACTACTAAAATTGTATAATTTTTTCCAAAAAAATTTAAAAACCATTTAAAAGTCAATTTTCTTATATTATTGATGTTTCTTCATTTTCCTTATATTTTATAGTATTTTTCAACACATTCAATTAATAATTTGATCATGTTCCGTTTTTGTGCCGATAATCCAGAAATATCAACAAAGTCGGTAACTAATTTATATTCAGTACAGAAAGTGAGTACAATATTTTGACAATATTTTATGCCAAATATGTTTTCTAATCAATTCAATCAACTCTTGATGCGTTTTTATATTTTACCGTTTCTTAAAATCTTCCATGAGTTGCAAAAGTCCGCGATAAAGTGAAAAATATAAATTTTTCTCCATTCACACTGAAATCAATCAATGTTCTGTCTTGAAATGGTAAAATCTTTTCAATGTAGCTAGATGAAAAAATACATAACTTTTCTTTCGAACAAAATTGCACAATAGAAATATTTTCACTATTACATATCATATTGAACGGTTTTTTTAAAAGTGGAAGAACAATATGTAACACATAACTCATCACAAATATCACTTCTCAAATGCAATTAATCAAACTCAAATCGACAAAATTATTCATTATTTTTTTTAAAAACTTTTTAGTGAGAACTCGGGCACAAATGCACAGATATCAAGGCGAGGGCATGCGCATATAAGATTGACAGGTGCTAATGGTGAATTTCCATGCGATGCAGCTGAATTGCAATACTTCTATGTGAAATGTGAGGTAATTCTATTTCAGCAAAAAAAATAATAAATCATGTAAAAATGTAACAAATAGAGTTGTTTGGGGACAGTGATTCCTTATATTTCAATAATTATATTGTTTTATTGATTTCATGTTCGTGAATCGTGGGCAAAACTTCAAACTTCTGTTCATGAACCATCGCATACAATCAGGATTTCTCAATCTCAGAAGAATTGGCTCTATTGATGGAGTATTTGGAGCAAAACTACTTGGGAAGGAAACTGATGAAATTGAAAGCTCGTTCTCCAATTTCTGCATGGAATTTGTCCGAATACGTAAAAATTATTTGCCCAGAACAAATAACTTTTTAGAATCTTGGCACAATTCTTTCCACCATCCATCTCTTTATAAATTGATCAAGCAAATATGTCCATCTGGACAAAAGATTAGAAAGATTAGCCAGAAATTATAACTTTGACCAAATTGAAGATAATTTGCAGTCTGTTGCCTATAATTCAAGTATTTAATTGTTATATTTACAGATTTACTTGTTATTGTCCAATGAACCATAAAATTGAATATGTTTTTAATTTTCAACCATGTATCGATACGCGCTATTTGTTTATAGCGCCAATTTGTAAGGCCAAATTTAGTTACTACATATGCTGTTTTGTTACTGCGCAAATTTTTTACGCGCACGCTGTTTTGTTACTGCGCTAATTTGTTACGCGCTCTTTTGTACACGCTGTTTTGTTAAGAGCTGTTTTCTTACGCGCTATTGAAGGACGTTACAATAACATCATAATTTTGCTAAGTATATTATCAGAACAAAGTTAAAAAGTATTGATTAATCTCTGTTGAAACACTTTTTAAAGGATGCAACTCAAAACGCGGATTATATCCGTTCATCGTGTAAATATATTGTCTCTTAGTATATCTGATAATTATCATCGCCTAAAGAATAAAAACCTCCATCATTCATATTTTGAACATACAATTTTCACAGTTATATCATAAAAAGTTGCTACCAAAAGAATGCTACCGTTTACCAAACAGATCTATGAAATACAAAACAATCTCACACAGATTATTGCGATTCATCAAAATTAAGAGATGGGCTTATACAGTTAGCGTTCCGTTTTGCTGAAAGTATTCAATACGCCTCTGAATATTTGTTTTCAATTCAGAATAATTTATACATCAGTAGGTTTGCAGATATTACAATGTTAGTCAAATAATGCAACTATTATTTAGTCGTAATTTCTGCTTAATAGACTAATGATGGTGATAATGAAAGAGTATTGCCTTTTCTCTGATAGTCAGCATGGCAATATGAGGGGAAGTCAATATAAAAAACAATATTTCAGTTCACAGATAAGTTGTTGAGACACCTGGATAGGAAGAGTTGGCCATGATAATATTTTTTAATATTCTGTTTGCTATTAATTTAAATAACTCAGAATGAATTGATAATATAAAAGATAACTACATTGAGTGAATATTTATTGACAACTCTCCAAAACTGTCAGATACATACATATTGTCAAAGTACGATACATAGTTGAATCTGGTTACCTGATAGGAAATACAGAGAGTGGTACATATACATAACACCTTCACCACTAAACTTTTAATAATTGGAGAAAATACAGCAGATATTATTCAATATACTCAATATTCTGCTGAACTAAAATATAACAAAGAATATTCAACAAAATTTTAACATTCTACAAAACGATCAGGGGCCTTCAACTGACTCCTCCGCAACACTCTACGGTAGGCATCATTTTGCGTTTGTCTACCATCAATATTTAAATCATGGTCAACGTTTTGCGTTTGTCTACCATCAGTACTTAAGTCATAGTTACCATTCCCTATTTGGTCATTACCATTACCTTCCCCAAAATCTGAAATATCCAGAGTCGAACGAGGAATGATATCGATCGCACTTTTTTTACCACTGGATGAGTCGTTGGTTTTTTCTGATGAGTAAAATCGTTTGATTTGATCTGTATGACGTTTCCATATCATCCCTCCATCTGTTTTTATATTATATGTTCTTTTTCCCAAAACTTCTATAATGGTACCCTTACACCAATTTTCAGCACCCTGTCGAAAGTCGCAAGCCCAAATACGATCGTTTGCCTGGATTTCATCATTTCTTTTACCCTTGAAATTTTCTATTTGTGAACTTTGATTTTTCCAAACATTTCTTTCTACAGACGGAATCAATAAATCAAATTTGCAACGTAGTTTCCGACCGATTAATCATTTAGCTGGAGTTTCCCCTGTAGTAGTATGCGGGGTGTTTCTATAATGAAACAAAAAACGATTCAAAATAAGGTTTAAATCTGCAGATTTGTTATCATGGGCGGCCTTCAAAATTGCTTTTTTCACTATTTTAACAGCACTTTCCCCTTGGCCATTAGTGGCGGGGTGGTAGGGTGCACCCGTTTTATGATCTACGCCACTAAGAAAATTTTGAAAAGATTCTGACATGAAGGTAGTTGCATTATCAGTGCAAAGTTGTTGAGGTAAACCAAATCTTGCAAAGAGTTCTCTAAAAATTTAACTGTGGTACTGGATGAGAGGTTGCTCACTTCAAAACATTCGATCCATTTTGTTGTAGCATCTTCAATAACCAAAAAGTTTTTACCAAGAACTGGACCAAAAAAATCGGCGTGAAGTCTAGTCCAAGATTCTTTGGGCCAATTCCAAGTAACTAAATTTGATTTTGGAGGGTTATTTCCATGTACGATACAAGCTTCACATGATTTTGCGATGTTTTCGATCTGGCTATCTATTGCGGGCCACCAAAAATATGAACGAGCTAATGCTTTCATTTTTACGATTCCCATATGTGAACTATGCAGTTCTTTCAAAATATCTCCTCTGAATTTGTATGGTATTATCTGTGGTACCGATATTTATTTCGCCACATACGCATGAGAGGTAGACACAGCTAGTCTGAGACATTGATGAATCTTTGTTGTACGTTTTAGGATTGTCTTGATGTTGTATTGTTTTTAAGACTGTTTCGATTCCGCCCGTTATCCGAGGGATATAGGGTAGGTAGGCCCGTGTAGGATTTCAGTTCAATCTGAAAAAAAAAGAAGAGAGCTAAAGATGGTAAAACTTTTCTTTAAATCAAAATCCGAATATATGAAAATGTGCCGTTAATAAATATCTTTTTATCAGTCGAAAGATAGAATTAGTAGTTCCTAATGTCTTTTTGCAAATATTTTCCAATACAGTGAATATATGCTTCCAATATTATCATGGATTATTATCCTTGTCTATTATATTATTTATATTCCGGTGAACCTAATTTGCTAAATACCTACTTGAAACTCTCAGTACGTTATATGCCATTGAACTACCTTCTACATCCTATACTCCACATATCCAGGAAACTACTTTATAGGAGTTTGACTTAAACTCCCATCAATCTTTAAGATAATGAGGCCATGTGCCGACTTACTATTTATTGGGTTATCTTCAGTTCAGGCGATAACAGTGAGTTGAGAAAAAATCCATTTCGACGAAGTTTCATGGAAACTTTTGAAGTTCTCAAATTACATCGTCTTATTTTCAAATATTCAAGATATATTTCAAAAAAGAAAGCAGCAACGATGAAAAATAACGAGTTAGATGAAAGGAAATTCGGTATGCAATTTTTATTATATTTCAATAAGTTTGGTAGCATCTGACGTATCCACTAATTATGAAAATGAGGCCCCTAGGTTGATGTCTATCAAGTAACTAGATACAGAGTCAGCACTATAATGAAGATGTCATGTGATTATGTCACAAAGTTCGCTTTGTATTGAATGTCATTTATTATGAATTACTTGAAACTCAACTCAATATAGTTAGAATGCCAATCGGCAAACATTTTACTGTACTCTCTCCAAAATTTTTTATGGCTTATTTGGACCTAGTCGGCCACCGTTTTCCCATGTGACTTTTTTGTTTCAGAGGTGTTTTTCCAAAAAAAAATCTGAAAACTACAGAGGCTGATTCGTTAGGTATATATATAATATAAACATAGAGTCAAATAAAAAGCAATGTAACCAGAAGATAAAATAGACAAACTGAAAACTAATTTAACAAAGTTTACTCCTTTGAATACCCTGGTTGTAGTCAATGAAATATACAGAAGTTTTCTCAATATATCAACCAATGCTTTTGACTTGCACTGCTCAATAGTGGAAAAAACAATATATGGAAAAAAAACTGGATGAGTGATGAAACAATCAAAATGGTAAAGAAATTAAAAATTTGCATTGGCTAAAAAATAATCTTGAAAATGAAAGCCTAGAGTACAGAAATTTATCAAAGATATACAAACAGAAAATCAAAACGGAAAAACGAAAAAAAAAACATTTCACTAGGCAAGCAAACTTGTGAGTGGAAAAACAGGTAGAGTAAAAATTGGTAACGATATAATTGATGATAAAGCGATGATTGCAAAGAGATTTTCTGAGCACTTCTCAATAACTGCCAAACCTGCAATAATGAGTCATGTACCAAGTGCAACATGGGTATCAATAACTCTTCCTATTTCATACCGGTCGATGATAAAGAAATCATTCAAATCATAAAAAATCTCAAAAATATAAATTGATTGCATATCAAAAAAATTAATCAAAAGTGTAGCTTGTCAAATTACAAAACCGTTAACAAATTTAATAAATCTATCAGTCGAATCAGGTGAATTGGTGAAGAGTTCGAAGTGGGATTGGTCACGCCAATCTATAAAGAAGATGACCCTCTCTCTATGGATAACTAGACAACTAACTGTACCCTGTGTAATCAGTAAAATAATTAAGAGAGCTGTGTATAAGAGACTAATATCTTATCTTGATGAATACAAAATGATTAAAGATTCACAAAAGACGCCCCAGAGGTATTATGATAGCGGAGGATTCGAGCGATAGATTGTAGATTTGAGCGAATAATCCGATCAGGAATTGAGAACCCGCTGGTGAGAAAAAGTCTCACAACTAGGGGGTTCCGTCATCTGCTCAAAAACATCTGAAAGAGCAACTGGCGTGATAAAGGGTCAAACACCAGACCTCATGAGGTACCCGTGTAAACAAAGGGGCCAGGAAAAGCAGCGAAGGCAATACGGAAATGACTAGAGACCAGACCCATGTGAACTCTGAGAGAAATAGGCCATAGCCTGCTCAGGGAAGCAGAGTTTCAGGACAAGGAGGGTCTTGTTGAGGTTCCCAGATAGCCGCTGGAAGGAAACAGGAGAATCGAGGTACAGAGGACTCGATTATTTGCTTTGTGGTTATAGACCCAGCGTAGGTGCAAGTTTGTCGAATTTATCTGCAAACATCTCGACCAAAAAAAGCTAGTAGGTGCACAATTTTTCGACCTAATGAAAGTTTTTGATTGTCTAGATCCAGATAACATAGAAACCAAATTAAATTCGTTGGGTGGGAGTGGATCATGTCATTTTGAGGCATAGGAAAATCAGTGTAAAACTCCAACAAGCTCGATCAGAAATAAATAACGACAATCTAGGCGTCCCACAGGGATCTATACTGGGTCCTTTGATATTCTTGATGTTTATCAATTACCTACCCGAGTCATGGATACTGATTGTTTGGTAATGTATGCCGATGATATATTTGTAGCATTTTGTAGTGAAAGTCAACGCCAACTTGATACATATACATATATATATATATATAACAGTTTCAGTAACTGATGTTGTGCTAACAGTGATAATTAATCATGAAAAAACCATATATATTAATGCAATATTCCACCTAAACAAATAATATAGCCCCAGAAGTTCATATCCATACTGCTACATTGATAGGATCAGGATAGGATCAAATTCTTAAGCACATTTTTAGACTCAAATCTGTCATTTTAAAATTGCATCGACGAGAAAATAAACATTGGATTCTATGCCATTCTAAAATTGAGAAATATATTTGTTAAGCATCAGCTAATTATTATTGTTATTTTATTATTATTATATCCGGAGTTGCTTAGTTACCGATATAACGGCCTGTATCTCCCTGTAGTTCCGTACCGTAGTTAGGAAACACGAGGAAAACACATAAAAAAAATTTTTGTTTTGGAAAAACGTTGGAAACGTGGAACGAGGAAAACGGTGACAGACTTGGTCCAAAAGCCATACAGAAAGTTTGAAGAGAGTATATCAGTAAAATTTTTGCCGATGGGCACTCTTAACTAGTAAGTCAAACAGCTGGATTTGACTGACAAAAGTTTGGTTATATTTGTTGAAAAAAAAAGGTAGGTTATTTTTGTTGAGGTAATATCTAGATTTGGCTTTTTTATGGATTTCTCAAATTTGACAATCAATCTGAACAAATATCAATGTACCAGTGACTGTTAAACAATCATTGCATTGATTTGTTCAACTCACTACATGGTCACAACTCCAAATGAAGATCTACTTTTTGGAGTTGACGAACTTTTCCAAATGAAAATTTTCGATATTTTTCAAAGCAAGCGTGCTATACCCCTTGATTCATAATCAAGTTTTTCAATGCTCCTTGTATATTACGATATATCTTGTTGATGTGTGTTTAGATTAAGGAGATGCTTTAACTTTTATTAGGAGAAACTTCTTGCCGACAAACCCATAATAAAGAAGTTTTTTTTATGGTCGTACTTTGGTGAGCTACTGTATAACACCCACTATTACTTCATACCTCTGCTCCAGTGAGCAGAGAAATACGAAATTAATCCATCAATGCTGGAAATGCGCGAAGCTTCTTCGAGTTTTATTTACGTTGTTTTATATTTCCGTATTCGTCATCTAGACAAATTCAACTATTTAGTGTCCAACTGAATATAAAGTGGGCGAATAGTATCATACTCCTACTCCAAAGTGTAAAACTTTATGGTGAACTTTAAGAGCAATTCAAGTTGAAGTTCACGATATATTTTCCAACAAGGCGTCTATCTCTTGGGAAGAGTTCAGAATAATCAATTAAGTCGCTTTTAGACAAAATTGAATTCATGAAGCGTTTAAAAGTTTTGTTTAAATTCCAAATTGCTTTTTATTTGATGATCTACAAATCTTATGTTGAACCAACACTTCGAGGAATCGCTGGCAGGCGCGTTTCTCGATAACTGAAAGAAAACTTTTCACGTTTTTAATACGATTCGATTAGTTTTTTTCAATCTGTGATAAATACATTTGGCTTGCTACTTAAGATATCACCAAGAAAAAATATTTACGACTCGCTGGAAAATACAGAAAAACAGAAATCACACAGTTTCAGAACAATATGTATGGGATTATAAATCTGTATGCAGCAAGGAGACATGTTATTATTATTCTTTCCAGTCCCTTTAAAAAGGTGGTACCGCTAGGGTCCATTTTTGGCCCCCTTCTCTTCATTTAATACTTAGCAGACTTGGGGAAAGTACTGACATCTTGTCAATCACATTTTTATGCTGACGATATGCAACTGTATTTCAGTTTTGATGCTAACGAGTCACAAAATGATATAACTAATAATAATAATAACTAATATTGGAAATCTTGTCCGAATTTTGCAAAAAAATTGTTTGAGTGTTAATGCCACAAAATCAAGTGCAATCATTTTCGGCAGTGACAATAATAGAAAAATAGTCAGGGACACCTCACCGATTTTGGTTCAGGAACAAATCCTAGAACTCCAAAGCAAGGTAAAAATCATGTGTTTTGTTTTGGACCAAAACCTGAATTTCAGCATACATGTAAACAATTTTTTGAAGAAAACCTATTGTGCACTGAAAAGACTATTTCTAAATCGTGATATTTTGAGTACAGAGCTCAGAATTCTCCTTTGTGACTCGTTAGTTTTATCCCACTTTGATTACGGTGATGTCGTCTATGGACCTTGTTTGGACCAGACCTACAGTAAAAGGATTCAGAAGTTGCAGAATTGTTGCATCATTTTCGATCCAGACTTCAACAAGCGCCACAAAAATGAATTTATCTTTGTTGATGTGACATAATTCTGGGGACTTGTTTTTTTATTTTCGGACTATTATATACAGTGACCACCAAAAAGTATGTACCATATGGGAACAAAGTTTATTATTAGAGTATTGGAAAAATATTTCTGAGAAAAAGTTTGTGCATGTCGGATAACCTGAAAATCAATTTTGATATATGTCACGTGATCGCTGGTAAAGCGGCAAATTAAAAAAAAAATTGATTAAATGTTTGAAAGTGGGGCAATATACCTAAAAGAATTCAATTTTATACACATAAACAAAGTTTGAAGAGATAATGCAGAAACTCAAAAATAACAATATATTTTTTATATTTTTTTCTTTTAATATAAAAAAAATTTAAATGGAACGCACGTGCATGATTATCATCAAAATTTGATTATAATCAAAAAAACACGATATTTCGGAATGCCCTATCATCGCAATGATCGTAAAATTCTGATATAACTGTTAGAAACGAAGCAATGTAAAAGCCGGGTTTCTGACAAAATCCAATGGGAAAGTTTTGTTATTATCATTGGAATACAATTAGTCCAGTATAGTCAAGCTATTCATAAGAAAAAACAATCGATATTTTTATAATGATTGAAAAATATAAAAAAAAATACATATTTTCTATTTTTGTGCATTATCTTTTCAAACTATGGTAAGGTTATCGGACATTAACAATCTCTTCTCCAGAACTTTGTTTACAATATTCTAATAAACTTTTTTCCCATACATACTTTTGGGCGGTCACTGTATCTTCTATGAAACAGTGCTTTGCATTCACACATTCTATATGCGAATTAGGTACTCCTGGCAACTATTTAGTAACATTCTTCTGTTACGTTGTTCTAGTATTCTAGTTCAGAACTGTAATTAGGAATATTTGAATCCTGTATATAGGTAGAAGTAGAACAGCATTCGAACTTTAATGAGGATGCCCAGAACAACAGCATTAGGCCCTAAACTGTTAAATCCCTAGTCATATATATTCCCCCTCGGCCGCCGTGAGTAATTATCTGGATGCTAACCTGTTTTAGTTCTGGTTATATTGTATGCTCGGCCTCACGAGGGACTTTATAACCATTAGATTATTTCATTAACACGCCACCAATAAGATTATTGAACATAGAAAATACAGGATGGACGACAATCTGTCGCGAATAGGGTTTACTATCCCTTAACTTTACTGCGAATTCGGGGCCGCAGCTGCAGATAATTTGAGTTTATCAACTATAGTCCAAATCGGTCTTATTGTGCGGGTTAGCCCTGCTGAAAATTATGATTATCAACACATCTGCTTTTCGCATGTGAAAATCGTATATGTCTGTCTCATGCATCATTAGGATTTTGTTTGAACGGGTATGATTCAACACAAAGGAATGAGAAGAAACTAAATAAATTGTCAGTGACTAAGTCTCACACCAGCACGTTAAGACCGATTTAGACTATAACCCTCTAACGGAACTCAGAAGTAGAAATACGATACCAACATTCTATGTATAGTTATAGGTTTGCAAAGAATAATAAGGGAAACATGACTGTCTTACCCCGATAGCATGGTCAAATCTCAACACTGCTCAGCCCCTTCAGGGACAACTCTAGCAAGGCCCAGGATGGGCCAGACCCTTAGCCACACTGGATATGAAAAAATTGATGATAACAACTGAAAAACGGTTACCGTCTGGTCAACCCCCATTGACCAACGACTATTAATTAAACCAAATCATTCCTTTTTTATTAAAACTTTATATTATATATATTCATTTATATGGAAAGGCTTAGTGCTCAGTAATCCCGAAAAGTGCTCGAGAGCCCTTTTCGTTCGGAGCACTGAGCACTAAGCACTGAATTAGGAAAGTGCTCGGGAGCACAGTGCTTAGAAGCACAAAAGTCCTTCGTGTGCTTTCACGAGCACAGCTCTGGCAGTAAATATCTTGAATGATCAGTTGCCGCTTCAGTGTTTTCTCTATAACAAATATCTGGTGCCATTCTGGAAAATTTCTAGGTCTACCACGTCCTACTGTGGAATATTTCACTACCGTCCCGCTCAATGGTTCAGTTCATTTACTGGCCTCAACCTCGTGAAAACTTGTGTGAAGTTGACCAGTTTCCTGTTGAGCGCTTCTTGGCGATAATCTCACTAGCGTCTTTTCTTGTCTCTGTCCTGACAATTTATAACAGTAATATTTCATTTTATCGGTTTCCAATAGTCGGCAATCCTTCTTTCAAGTGGGCTCTGTAGACCAGAAGAACTCCGAATCGGCAAATCGTGTGTTTGCCCCTTCTGGGCAGTTCGCTTCCTTTGTGCCCATGAATATCGCACCTGTGATTCCCAGTTGAGCTAACTATTGCAATTTTTGCAGCTTGACTTTTGCCGAAGTTTGTTGTATCTTTGACCACCAAAGGTGGCCATGGGTTCAATGATAATTTTTGGTTTCAGACCCTATGCCTATGCCTATCCAAAGACTCTGCGGTGTGCCCAGGAAAGAGTGTGGTTGATTTGGCTGTTCCATGTAATTTTTCAGTCGATTATGATGCCCAGATATTTATCTCTTCTGGAGAATGTTAGCTGAACCCCATTCAGAGTTGAGGCTGTAGTAGGCACACCACAAGTTGGCAATTTGACAGTATCCATCTGATCAGTGAGGCGTTGTTTCTTTCCTCTAGTGATCTGGTCATGGGAGCATGTGAGGTATTATCAAAAGCACCCTTTCTATCGATGAAGGCACAGAAAGCTATTTTATTGGCTTTCAACCAAACATAATCGTAGAATTATCTGCTTGATAAACAAACTGTTTCTTGTAGATTGGTGTGACAAATCCTTTTAGGTAAATGCTCTGCTGTTCGTTCTCAACAGCGGTTTCAAAAGCAGGAAAGTGTGTCTGCATGGAAACACTCAAGCTTTCCTCAGGGTTATCAGTGTATGGAAACCCTGAAGCTTTCCTCAGGTTAATCAGTGTCACCTCATTCGGTTTTTAATGAGGCCAATGCCATTGGATTGTTCTTTTGAGAGAACTCAGTCATGCTATTCGATACATCTTAATCACTTCAATTTCCAAGCTAAATATCAACATTTCCGCAAAATTTTCATCCATAACTCTTTTCTTTTCTCATTCAGCTGCAAACCATGATCCGCCCTAATTTAGTGCAATTTGTTCTATACCCGAGCGGAGTAGCCTCATAAGTAGCCAAAGTTCTGAAGAAAGTGATAAGTTTTCCGGAAAGTTTTCGATTTAATGTAGGAGACGAGATCAAGTTTGAACGTCTTGTGAAAAAGAACTCCCACTCTAATGCATTTATAGTGAGGCATTGGAACATTTCGTTATATGTTTCATGAATGTGTATTCCATATCTTATTAATATAAATAATAAAATTATTCTTTATATTAAAAAATTGAGAACAGGGTTATGTGTTGTACTTTCATGTGTTTGTTGAGTTCGAAGTGATCGTAAAGTTGCAGATTTGTATTATTTAGTTGTTTACCACAATGATATTTATCGTGGACATACATACAGAATGAAATATCAAATTTGCACCCAACTAGTAAAAATTCAAATAATTTTCAACAAACAATGATATTCTAGTACACACGATAAATTATACCAAATTTCGCATTGAAATGTCGTTGTAGGAATATGAGGGAGACGCCTAAGGTGCATATGAAGTTACTAGTACTCTTTATGAGGCTAGAACCATAAAAATTGGTATATTTTTTGTTGCATAGTTGGCTGTGATTTCAAATCTGAATTTTATTTTTCATTCCAAACAACTTTGTAAATAAACTTCTTTGATAAGATCGGAAATAAGGGTAGTTTACTCTTAATCAAAATTCCTATTTTTTGTTCTACCCTGTACTCTGTTTGTTTTGTTTTGATAACCAAAATACAAGTTTTTTGCAATGCATCAACTTCTATGAAGGATACAATTTTCTGAAAAATGCATAATGAAAAAGGTTCCCATATGTTCTGTATATGTTTCATGCTGGTTCAAATGACCCCCCCACAAATTGTTATGCGGGCTTGTAGTTTATAAAACGAGAACGGACACTTTTCTCATATTCACCAATTGTTTATGACCGTAAGTGTCACAGCAACAAAACTATTTCTATGTTTTTTACCCAAGACTTATAAAAATTCTAAATTATATTTAGCGGTAGTTTCTGAGAAACAACTGATAGACAATTTACGTGAATATTCCTGTTCGCATCAAAGTTCTGAGTTATTTATCCTCGAATAATACGAACACAACATAATTCAGCATCTTCCACTACCCAACTTCAGCAAATCATAGGAAAGCCCTCCTCTAATGCCAAATACACCTCTCACTATATTCGAATTCTCTCTCCATTTCCCTTCTGAGTTTCTCACCCCAATAGGCTATTTGTATGTTCGAGGAGCAGTCTGCGATGAACACAAACTAACGAAGTATGCTCCACATAATCGGGATCAAAGGTTGCCCTGGAATGCCCTTATTTGAAGCAAATCAGAATCGGGATACCGGGTATATTGGAAAAGAAATGGATAATGCGCATATTTCACCTTTTTTTACGTCCAGTGCTTTCATATCGTATGAAAATCGGTTCAGGATGGAATATTCAATCGGGTTATGAGAAACTGATGCCACGAATTTACAATTTCAGTACTTCAGATGAACGCGTTAGTGATTCAACGTTTTCCTAGCATAGTCTGAGGTTAAATTTATCGATTATGGAAAATGTAAAACAAATAATGAGTGATCATCATTGTTTCCACAGTCATAATAATGTAGCGAAACTATATTTCATAGCGTAGTTGAGGTGTTCGCTTCCTAATCCAAGGTGAGTGGGTTCGATTCCCAGCGCGGTCACCGGTCTCGTCCATGGTATCACACGTTAAAAGGAGTGGTTTTTTAAAGATGAAGCCATGTCCTTCAAAAATGGATTATTGTGGTTTTATGATATATAGAAACATATTTTCAAACTCTATTATTATACTGTATAAGAATTTTGCACATGGCTTTGAGTTTTTTAAAATAGCTGTTGGAGAATATAAATTAAAAATACTCCCTAATGTGTGACACATTTACACAATGAGTTTTTTAAATTTATCTCATCTAGTTCTCTAGCTATCCCTTCCTTCTTAAGCGGCCGAGCGCTGAATGGAACTGGTGTTGAAGATTGCCTCAGCCTTAGTGAATTTTAGTATAGCGCGGGTTGTGCCCTCTATTGGCGGGTAGTCTTGTTTGTGATTTATTACACATTTCGTGTTGTACCTTTTGAATAAAAATGTTTAAAATTTATCCACAATCATGTATTACACATATTGTGTATAAAAGTTGAAAACCTGGGAAAAATTACACCCCAAACCGAAATAAACGATCATTGATAAAAATATATTACAACCAGGTGTACTATTTCTCGACAATTGTATACATTATTTACACATTTTTTTACACTGTTAAAGGAAAAAATCTACTGAGAGATTTTTTTATAAATGGACTAAATCTCCTTTTTCAAATGAAAATGAAAATACTCTTGGTTCATATTTCTTCTTCCTTCAAAGAGAACGAATTAATTAGTCTAGTTGGCTATTTGAAGAAAAATTTGTCATCCGAGTAGAATGCATCACTGCTATTTCCTCAGATCCACAGACTTCTCAGATCTCAGATCTCGCTCCTTGTTTTTACTACAATCGCGAATCTTGTAGCAGTTAAAATTTTCTCCGGTAAATTATTATTGTTCTTTATTTCCGTCCCTTCAAGATACGTCTGTGAGCGAAAAATGACTCTGACTCTGCCTCCGAGTTGCGGCGAACTTTGACGTGAGTTATGGTTCAAAAGAAAGTTGTGGAAGTCCTGAGAGTTACCCAACATACGTTGTTGGTCACTTTAAGTAGTAAAGAGGGTTATGCTTTGACGACGACTATAAAGGATTTGTGATGAAGCTTGGAAGTAAACCGGGTGAATACAAAGTTCGACAATTTCGTTTGCTTCAAACGTGTATTGACTGTGATTCGATATTTTTGACTTGGAATGTAGTTTGAAAGTATTATTATATTCGATGATTTCAATGCGCTATGGAAATTCATGAACCAGGATGGAATGTCTTGCATACCGGTAAGTGTATACCGGGTGACAATGAATTCTTTAGACAAGCCGTAGTTTCCAAAGTTTTGAGACAAAAGAAAGTTGTGGAAGTCCTGAGAGTTACCCAACATACGTTGTTGGTCACTTTAAGTAGTAAAGAGGGTTATGCTTTGACGACGACTATAAAAGATTTGTGATGAAGCTTGGAAGTAAACCGGGTGAATACAAAGTTCGACAATTTCGTTTGCTTCAAACGTGTATTGACTGTGATTCGATATTTTTGACTTGGAATGTAGTTTGAAAGTATTATATTCGATGATTTCAATGCGCTATGGAAACTCATGAACCAGGATGGAATGTCTTGCATACCGGTAAGTGTATACCGGGTGACAATGAATTCTTTAGACAAGCCATAGTTTCCAAAGTTTTGAGAGTCATAATTTAAGGACTATCGGTTTCACCGGAAACGACCCCATCCAGGGAATTTCAAATGAAACATTCTGTCCCAAGTAGAACACTCATATTGGGAAAATATGGGTAAAGTATTGTAAAAATATTGGCAAAATATTCAAATAACAATATTGGCGTTCGGTGATATTGGTCCAATATTTTAAAAATAATATTGGTATAATATTCTCAAATATTACAAAAATAATGGCAAAATATTCAAACGTATTATTGGCAAGATAAAATTATAATTATTTCGGGATATTGAAAACAATATTACTTGGACTTTGATTTTAGTTCGAAAATATGAATAGGACATTCATAAAATCTGTTTTGGAATCATCTGAAAGACAAACTTTAGTCGCTATTTTCCATCGTTCAAGATAACCTCTTGGGAGGTATTCATGTTGAAAAGGGAAACATTCTCCATGAAAATTGAAAAATGAATAATGTGATTTATTTGTAATATCTAACAGAAAACAACTACTTCCCTGGCACAAGCCACGCTGGACATTGAATTACATCTGATAGATATTGTGAAAAGACTCTAACTGAAAAGAAAAGAAAAAATCAATGATGGTGATGCATTCATTTTGTAATATTCTATCAATATTATCTTTCAAATAGTGGCGTGAGGTTTCGTAATAATCTCAATCAATATAGGGTCAATCTAATTTTTGGAATATGGATGAAATAATATTCCACCAATATGCTATCAAACTTGGATATTCAATATGTTTTTTTATCTCTAAAATCGATTTGAGAGGAATATTGAAATCGCAATATTGGAGCTAGATGCTGGAAACAACATGTGGGCAATATCGCTCTATCGGTATTGGTGAAAATTATTTATTCAATATTGACCCAATATTTTATGAAACAATCTACATTCTACCAATATTATTAATGAAATATTGTTTTTTCAATATGCACCCATATTCGTTCAATATATTATTTTTGCATTTAGAATATACCCATATTGGTCCAATATGAAAAAAAGATTTAGCCAATATGAGGTGCTACCTGAGATATTCCTAATTTTTTTTGATTCTACGGATGATTCTGAGAACGACTACATAAGTTTGAGACAAAAAATTGACATATTTGATTTCTCAGAAAAATTTTTGCATCTAAAAAATACTTTTTTTTTTGAAAGTTGTAGACGATGTAGTAACTTGATTACTTGTACTTCGGACTTCCATCGTCTTAATGGTTGAAAGATTTCTACTTCTTTAATTTTTTTACCCGAATTCCACGAAGAGGGTCATTGTGAGAACGTTGATGGAGGAAGCAATGTATATTTGCAATAACCAGGAGTCCTGGATGCGAAACAAACCACATCAAAAAAGACCTACGCCAAAACGGATACTCCGAGAAACTCATAGGGGAAGTTCAGAAACAACTCAAAAGGACCAGGACGGTCGAAGAACGATCACAAAAACCCGTTCTTGTCCTTCCCTACATCACGGGTATCTCCGAGAAGCTCAAAAGGATCGGATACAAATACAACATCAAGAGTTGCTTTCAATCCGGCAGTACTTTACGAAGCTTCCTCACCAAGACGAAACCAGAGAACAAAACAGAATCCAGCAAACACTGAATTTACGAGGTCCCATGTGAATGTGAAGATTCCTATGTCGGAGAGAACAAGCTGCCATTATTTGTAAGAATAGCTGAACATGAAAAGTGGACTCAACGGGGGGAAACATCTAAATCAGGAATTGCCTGGACAAAGCACCATCGAATTCTTTGGGACGAGGCTAATGTTCTTCATAGAGAAGAACACTGTGAACCAGCGCAAATTTATTGAAACTGCCTATATCGAAGTCAATTGTGCCTTCAGTCAACCGAACGTATGGAGACCGCTAATGGACCGTTTTGGAGGGAGAATTAGCGCGAAAGCACGCGCGCCACAAGCCCGCGCGTAATAACAACGTAATTACCGTAATTACCGGAAGACCTATGAAACATCGTGTAGATTCTAAATTTGTCAGTAGTTACCTGAAGACGATTGCAGGTTCAAGAAATTGAAACATAGTGAAAAAATTGAAAGAAGCAGAAATCTTTCAACCATTAGTCCGAAGTACAAGTAATCAAGTAAAAAAATACTATATACACTTTTCTGCATGCACCAAGTTGAGTATCTATGACGGTCTGAACTTTTCAGTACCACCTCTTCTTGAAAAAGTCAAGAATCGAGAACATACTGTTTTTGATCATCAACACAAACGTTTCAACCAATCAAAAAGCGTGAATCTTAGCATGAGTGGAATAATAATTGAAATCAAATATTCAAAACAACCTCACTGGGTATTGATATGCATTTAAATTCAGTTAATATTTCGACATGATGATATCGAGTCCAGCTGTGCATTATGATTGTGAAGCTACTTATAACTACTCCTTGAACGCATATGTCGCTATCATTACATGCATTGCTCATTATGCATACTCTATTTTGATTACCGTCGAAGTACGTTCAATACATTAAACGGTTATATTAGAGTCTATGTAATATGCATTAAAATGTCAATTTGCTAATGAGTTTTTTGTTAGAAGAATGTATATCTATACATACCTAGAAATGTTTGGTGAATATAATGTTTTTGATAATGATGATTCCCATGGGAAGCAATACAAAAATTACATTTGCTATGAAAAAATAATAAATACTTAGTATAACATATCCATAACAAAATTTACGATAGCGAAATTTTGTAGGTAAACCGTTATTCCGAAACGTTCGATGAAATCTTTTTTTTTTCACTGTTTTGTGTAACCATGGTCAATTTTTGTTTTCATTGCTTGCCAGTAAGTGATGGGAAAAATGTTACTTTCCGCAGTAGCCGGAAAAAATTACATCGACAGTTTCACCGCTGGAAGAAATTGATTTTGACATGCATAATATTTCCTAGATGCGCATTTTGATAAACAATCTTAATCAGTAGGGGTTACTGAACTTATAGTAAATGATTCATATCTAACAATTAATTAATTACTATGAATTTTTTTTCTTGGTGTGTTTGGATCGACTCCTATGGTCATTAGCCACGTGTTCTGGATAGGCCTTGTTACTAACTCCACACGCCACCTTAGGAGCAGCACTGTTCATTACTAACGCAGCAGTGAATCGTGGAGCATTATGCCCAGCTAGCAACAAGATTCAATCAAGTAAGAAAAGGAAGAAAAAATATAACTTTTGTCCAGTTTCCACTAACACTTTACTACTCTATTACGACCGGTTTCGGCTGTTACACCATTTTCAAGTAACTACAGATTACATCAAGTTCGTGAATATATATATATATATACATAAGAAAGTAATTAAAGAAAGGTTGGGTTTGATTACCTAACTGATGTTTCAAAGCAAGTTGGAAAATACCTGGAATCTACCTGATGAGTCAATCTAATTCATCCAATAGGGGTTCATACAATCGGTGGGTCCAACTTTGTTATCAAAAGTCACAAATTCAGAAGTGGAGAGCTACATAATTCTAACTGGTCATTGAGGGTATCAAAATTGGGGTTTTTATTCAATTTATTTATTTCCAAGGCTTCCAACAAGTTCATTTCTCTTCCTTTATTGCACGTATGAAGGATTTTCATGTTATTTTTATTTATTGTATGATTCGTTTCTTGCAAATGTCTATATATAGCTGATTTTTTATCTGATAACACATGTTCACGGTACCTTATTTCAAAATTTCTTCACGTTTGTCCTGAATAAGCTGCTGTACAATCACCACATTCCAGTCTATATATACCTGATTTTTTCCATTTATCCTTTTTGGGTTTTGCATTGAATAGTATATTCCCTAAATTACTCCTACTAGTGAATGAAGTTATTATATTAAATTTTGAAAAATAGTTTTTAATATTTTCTGAGAGTTTTCCCGAGTAGCTTATACTAGCATATTTTTTATCGCTTTTGGGTCCTATTTAATTTGGATATAATTCATTCCTGATCATTGTCTGCTGTTTAGTGGAGATGATCTTATCAATTAAGTAGACTGGAATTTGGTTATTTATTGCAATCTGTTTTATGATTTTTATTTCTTCTTGCAAGCCGAAACCGGTCGTAATAGAGTAGTAAAGTGTTAGTGGAAACTGGACAAAAGTTATATTTTTTCTTCCTTTTCTTATTTGATTGAATCTTGTTGCTGGCTGGGCATAATGCTCCACGATTCACTGCTGCGTTAATAATGAACAGTGCTGCTCCTAAGGTGGCGTGTGGAGTTAGTAACAAGGCATATCCAGAACACGTGGCTAATGACCATAGCATAACATAAAGTGTTAGTGGAAACTGGACAAAAGTTATATTTTTTCTTCCTTTTCTTATTTCATCATGAATTTCCACAAAATAAATAGATCATCAATCAAACAAGTTAGATTCACTCACTCAGATTTACATCTGAAACTGAAAAAATCTTCCCTGCCTGGGGATCGAATCCGCTACCTTTCGATCACGAAGCCCCGATGTTACCACTGCGCCAATCCCCGCCCCAATTACTATGAATTATTGCGAATTATAACATGGAAGTGATCCCACCTGTAATTATACCTGATGCTCACAGGAATAATAATGCAAATGATAGGTATCAACTCAAATAGTTTAGAATTAAAGGCCCATTATTATTATTATTGAATAAAGACCTCAAACCGTCCTTGTAAATAGCAATACTCTTATCAATGAAATTAATTTTTGGAACCTTTAATGTGCAACAATTCAATAAATAGAAATTAACCAAAACACCAATACTACGTCAATTTTACTCGACGCGCGTTTCGCCAACAAAGTTGGCATCTTAAGTAGCTCAAGGCTTAACATCCACGTGTGATACTCTTACCCTATATTTGAGTGAGTGGCTAATTGCATTCATCACCGCATACTTAATTTTTTCACGTTAATTGTTTACCCATTATTGGAATTTACCTCCTATATGCTTAGTAGGATTTCAGTGGTTAAAAACCCGCCTGACAGAGAAGGCTATGGCCTGTCAATTGAAATTGTCGAAATAAGCTAAGAAAAATCAACTGAAAAAAAAACAATTCTCTTGTTAATATGAAAAATATATTTTTTGTGTCACTTTCAACATCCTGTAACTCGGTTAATACTCATTTTAGGGTATATGTTTATTGGAACTTTCAGCCTTGAAATGAAATGAGGATTCCACCCTCGGAGTTTGTCCCCGTTATTTTGGGACACCCTGTATATGTTAATAGGCTTTCTTTCAAATTAAGAGCAAACAATACCCTTGATGAAACGGGAATCGGTTTTGAGCGTTCAGTTTTATTTTTTTGCGAAAATTTTGTTGGATTAAACGATTCAATTCGTTTGTGAGAATTCGGGAATCGGGAAACTGATTTTTGGTTTTGATTATTTTGAAGAAGAAACATTTTTTATGGTTTGACAAATGAAAAAAATAGGCAAATTCCCGAATTCTTGAGGAGATTATAGACTCATAAAAAGAAAAATAATTGTATATTTACGATTAGAAGCTATCTACCTTATTGGCGCTCCCAGCGACGTAGTTTTTTTACGGACAAGTGCTTCGTTACCTCCACTATCGCTCTTGAAAAATATATTCCCTTACACCCAAGATGTGCGGCGCAATGATAAAATTTGACTGTGTGATGACGCGCTGATGCTGCCTATTAAAAGATTTTTCAAGTATTGATTGGGGAACCATTTTAATATCAATTATTTGCCCTTGAGTTAGTGAAATGAAGTTCTTAACTAGATACTAAAATCAAACTTTCTTTTCGTATTGCAAAATATGAAACTTAATTCAACCTGGATACGGTTACTTTTCGAGCGACTCGAAGTTTATCCATCGATTACAAGTTTATCGGAAATGGAAAAGTAATGAGTTGCTCAGTTCTCAATACGTTTTTGCTCCTGGATGAATAATTGTTCTATTTACTGGATGTTTGAAAGCCCTTCGGGGTAGTTACTTGTTATACAAATTGAATCGTGAGAATACAATATAGTTGTTCATTTTCGGAAGTGCAAAACTTTAAAACAATCATGTGATAGACATGTGAATTTACGCCAAACTGTTTTGAATTCAGATTGGAGGACTTTAATAAATAGAAATTTCAGGCAGTTGGGAATTGTTATAGTTATGAGTATGTTCTGTGAATTATTTTCATGTACAAAACGGATTGGAGCAGAATTGAACAGATCCACGTGAGAGATCGTGCGGGGTTATGGTGAATTCTGACTGTCCTAGGAAGCAACAGAAAGAAACTTCGATGGATCATTTAACTAGTATATCAGTGACGTCAACTGTCATCTATTGGCAAAAAAATTTTTTTCTACTAGCGTGCGGAAAAATCCACTTTTCTGCACTCATTTTAGTTTTGAAAGGGTCACTAGTGCGGAAAAGTAGATTTGTTTAGTTTTTGCGGATTATACTGACATTTAAATATTGCGTCGCAGAAGGTTAAAATAGAAAGCGATTTCTGCAATCGCGTGCGGAAAAGTATCACTTTCCTCACTTGTTAGGTAAACTACTAATTTTTTTTAACGTGGCGCTGCCGA
Source organism: Chrysolina haemoptera (assembly GCA_958298965.1). NCBI lineage: Eukaryota > Metazoa > Arthropoda > Insecta > Coleoptera > Chrysomelidae > Chrysolina > Chrysolina haemoptera. The sequence goes on along the minus strand of OY282586.1, from coordinate 10,828,927 downwards.
GTTACAAAAATAGTCGAGATCTCCTAAGTATTTCGCGCACGAGATGCAAAAAAAAAATTTCTATAAACGTAAAAAAATATTGATATAAAAAAATTAAATTAGGTAGTGTAAAATTCGTAATTATTGTTGAACATTAGCTAGGAAGTGCTAGGAATCGCACGTTAAAAGGTGATCGTTAATCCATGGCTCGTACAAGTTTCGACTTTTGAGGCTGCCGTTCGTAAGGGGACGACAGCTGGTTGACGGATAAAACAATTTTAACAACAATTTTTTTTTAACAAATTAATTATTTCTTGGATTTTTGCTTGATTGAGGACCATATTCCATATGGATTATGGATACTCAGTAATATAGATCTCTCTGATAGAAACACTTTAATCAGATATTATAAACAGAACACCTACTCGAAAGAAATCATTTATAAAAGTTTACACATGTCTTTGGCCGTTTGTGCAATTGGTAATACTAATTCCTTTTGAAGTTACAAACGAAGCAGTATTCGGTCCAACTGTAGGAGGTCCTTCATCACTGACAAATAATGACATTCAAAAATAAAGTGCGTTGAGGTTTATTATAATTGGAGCATCTGCCAGTCAGCCTTATAACCCAAAGATCGTGTGTTAGAATCCTTATGGATCATATTTTATTTTTGTTTTTTTCTTAATAGCAGTAACTGCTGTACAAAAAAAGTTGTAGGATACATTTGTTAAAAGTGATTCTATACATACGATTTCATTAATCAACAGAAAAGCAGTTGTTGCTAGGCAACAGAAAATTGTATGAGACAACAATGACAGATCCAAATAACAAAGGAATCCTGTCTAAGAGCCGCTTCTTATTTTCTTTGACAACTAATAGCCTATGGATATCTATAATGCAATCGTTTTATCGATAAGATTCATGGCATTTTCACAATAAAGTATTTGTTATAAAAAATTTATTCACATCAATAATGTATACGTACAGGAACCATTGTACCTAATTCCCACTAGGTAATCCAAGTTGGCTATGGCTGTTTGGCCATCGAAAACAAGATTGTTGATATTAAAATAATGGATGTATGAGATTGTGCATTTTTGACAACTATGTATTTAATATAAGTAGAAGTGGAAAGTGATGAAGATTGAACAGAGAAAATCGTGGATAGTGCTAATATGAGCTTTTCTTGACATAGCGTGAACAAAAAGGTATTATTTATTTATAAGAAAAATTGAAGAAAAAAATACTGTAAGAAACTCGTGAGTTGAGGGTTTTTTTACTCGTAGTTATTGCTGCACTCCTCATTTCCTATTCGAGAAGAAAAGTATTATCATGATTCTTCGCAATGGAAATATTGATACCACCTAGACGTACTTACTTTTCATACAAAAAAACTGTTAGAGAACCACTAATAAGTAGCTAGCCTATAATTCCGGCATAAATGTTGAGTGCAAAACCAAAACACCCTCGTAACAATGGACTTTTGTGCACAAATTAAACGGAATCGCCCTCCGGATGCACAGACTAGGACACAGCCAGGACCTTATAACTACTTCGTCCTTCCTGCTCTGTTCTCTAGGCTAGGCCAAAGAGCGTCATCACCAGTCAGTGGCTCGAGGAGCAGCAGGTGAGGCAACCACCAACACGCCAATGTTAGTCGTGTTGCGACCGTTCTCGCGCGTGGATTCCGCCTGCTCTAACGGCATCAAACGCGCTCTCTAACGCTCGCTTGTTTCGAAGTTTTTTGGTCGATATTTTGGTGGATGGTTCTGGACTTGATTCGTTTTGAGTGCATTTTTAGATGGAGGTATGGCTCATTTTACAACGTTTTTATTATTTTCATTTTGAGTAGTGATGATTCTCGAAGTTTCATCCTTTGTTAGGACCATCTTCAGGATATTTATATTATTTTAAGTAGTGCCTATACCCGACGTTTTCTCATGTGTTGGAACCATCTTCAGGTTATTTATGAATGGAATGGTTGATACATAAATTAATTTTTTTAATTATGTGACAATAAGAAAAAAAATCGTTTTTTTTTAATAATAGTGTGAGATATTTTAAGAAAGAACACAAGTGTAAAAATTCATATGGACATTTTTATAAATTAGATGATAAATTTAATTTGAATGGTTATTTCAATAACAAGGATTGAGAATAACTTGAATTGAGATTTTTTTTCTCGAAACAGTCAATATAAATAATGCTTCTATCAAAACAAATTAGTCAACCTCAGATAAATAATTTGATGTGGTATTTTCGTGATAGTTGAATGACGGTTTAACTCAAAAAAGTTTTTTTATTTGTAATGTTTTAATTTGTGTTATTTAATTTTGAAAAGGTTCGATTTTAAATCAAATTTCAATTATTACTGCTTTACTTCACTCAATAACATTTTGTATTTTATACATATTTTCTGAATAAGCCATTTAGATTTGTTGAACTAGAGTAATAATAATAGTAACAATAATAAAAATCAACTTCATTTTGTGAAAATTAATGTAACATATCAGGCAAAATTCAGTTGAAGCTACTCTTACACTTGACTGTGAGTAATATTATCGAGAGTGTGGTTCTCCAGCTGGAAAATATGACAAAATATGTGACAAGAGAGTATTCATGGGGGAGTGTTATTATTTTCATTATTATACACGAAATTACATACAATTGAGTGTACTGATATGAATCGTTTATTCTTTTTTGAACGATACATAGCTGTCTTTGGTTTTTATGGAATTTGGTAGATTATTATAGGTTTGAATACATGTGGATATTGGGGTATCATCATTATTGAAATTTTTAGAATTCAAAAAATATCATGGCTTCCGGTCCCATTATTTTTGTACTGCAAACTTTTTTATTATCGATTTGTCAGAAAATTGTATTCTTCATAAAAATTAATGCATTGCAGATTACTTGCATATTCTCAAATTTCCAAACGATGTATAGGGCGGATCAAAAAATTTTGATCAAGAGTAAACTACGCTGGCAGTGATTCCAAATTTCATTATTGTTTTCAATTCTGAACAACCTTCTTGAATGGACTTTTTGATAATGTCAATAATAAGGGGTAGTTTTATAGAGAATAAAATATTCTGACAAATCGATAACAAAAAAGTTTTCAATATGGTGCAAATTTTTGAAACTCACTGCATATAGTCTGGACCACATTTTGATAGGCAATCCATTTTAGGCGCATTCGTCTATTTATGAAACTTCATAAGTAGTATGTTTCATTCTATTCTCAGAACGGTGAAAGTCGACCACTCTTCGGGTCTTAGACTATTATAGATTGAAGTGACTAGGACTGTTGGAAGTCATTCTTTTATAAGTAAATGTTTTCTATAGCTGCTATTTTGTCGTGGTCTGGAGCTGCTATCTTATTGATTTTATTAAAAATATTAGTTATTTTGCTATTATTTGTAGATTGAAGAAAGAGCAAATGATTAGTATAAACGTTGGAAAAATTCTGGAGAATTGAGATATTTATCAGTTACTGCTTGATATCATTCATTGTATCATTGAATATTTAGCTTCTATCAACTTATGTCTTCATTCCAAATTATCATAATAACAACACATAATACATTAGTTACAATATAATACGTTAGTTACTTTATGATAGATACCAAATGGCACTCTCAAATGACAATAACGTTACATAACCAAAGTTGTTGATTTCATCTTCACATCATAGTTGTCAATGTCAATGACACAATAAAGCGTTTTCTGTAACTTGTTTATTATGCAGTTTAAATAAATCTCGGAGGTTGCACAGGCGACTCGGCGTAGAGCGCCTCGTCAGCTGGCAACATCCTCGATTATTATAAATCGCATAATAATCTCGCTACATTGATAGCTATAATGGTTGCTTGACCCATATTTGCAAAATATGAATTAAAACCATCCCCGATAGTATACTGATCCATCACAATTGAGTCATGAGATTCTCAATTATTTATTAATATCAATATTTCGGATTATTTTCCACCTCATTCTATTTTCTCTCAAAGTATCTACCTTTCAACTTTTTTTTATTACTCACTTAATGAATCTTTTTCTATTCATACAAACTTTTCAAAAATTCCAAGAACTTTGAGGTTACCCAAACTTCATTTGTTGTCACTTCTGTTTTTATTTGCTTTTCCGATTTAATTTTCGCTTGTTGTATTTTTTCAATTTGGGTGTCGAATGTATCAGCATTTCCCTTTCTTCTGAAATATTTTGAAATGTTTAGCTCACCCGAGCCGCCTTTGTGAGAGCAAACGATCTTAACACTTTGACCACTTTGGTTGTATATATTTCTAATGATTTACAAATAAAAAATGTCGCTAATTTCCACTGAGGATACCTGGTGCAATCTATTATATTATTTAAAGTCGTCATCTTTGAGATTTTGAAAGTGGGAATAGAGTGGACCTCGGAAAAGTCAATCCTGCCGAGCCATTTCGCTCCTGTGGCAAGTCGAACATCTTGTACAAATATATTATGTCTCCCAGCTAATCCTCTATTGCTAATTACATCCATCGCAGTAATTGCTAAGAGATAATCCCACCAGCTCAGTGGGTATAACCGGAATGTAGTGTTGTGTGTGGTCTCTATAGTACTTCCTGTGTAAATTGTTGGAAGAGGCCATATAGTCTCGGATGAAGAGGCAGAGGTGAGAGAGAAGCACAATAGAATGCTAACAGGAAAGGTAGGAGTGGTTATTCAAACTTCATTCAAGTTTGGGAAACCGTGGGCATCAGCTCTCAGAGTGAATTTCACGAAACAGCAAAAAAATATGCTCAAATAACAAGTGGGAAATATATCAAATTGGCTGGAATTTAATTTTGTCATAGTGGGATGGATGGCTAAAATAATATGTGAGTTCAAATGAATTTGCATGTGTCGTTTCTGAGATTTAAGTGTTCAAACGTAAAAACTTCGTATTTGGGTAGGATTGTCGAAATATAAACAAACTGTATTCAACAACTCAAATCCAAGAACAAATTATAAATAACGACTGCAAACAAAGAAACTCAAATAATTGATATTGTTATTAACTTCAAACCTTACAGGAATAATTTTTTTTTGAAGTTAAAAACGATATGTTAGTTGTTTTCAGTAAAGGGGTATATTCAAAAATTTTGAAAGTTCATATATCAAACAGGGAGCGTCGTCGTAAAACAAAATATGTTTTTATTACTTAGAATAGACTGAAATAATTATCTTTTACAAAAACATAACTTGGTTCTGGAATGTTGCTAGAAAAAAAAAACTACGTGAAAGATTTTTCTGACTCATGCCCTGTGTACACCTTACGATACTATCGTTAAATATCTTACATCCTTACCTTACCTTACCTTACCTTATTTCGACTAAAAAGACATTTTTTTGTATTATTTAACAAATGTCAAACCTCAATGGAAATTTTGATTTTTGTTCGAAAATATGCGTACGAATCTGTTATTTGAGTTCAATCAATGCCTCATTTTAATGTATAAACTTCGGCAACACTGACTAAAGGTTGTGATGGACTTTCCATTGCCTCAAAAATAAAATAGTCAAAAAAGAGGAAACTAATGCTCTACGATTACTGAATCACGACGTTTCAACCACTAAAATCTGCAAGTGTTTTCAAGTGAGTTCCATAAAATGAGGATTGCCGAAAATATTTGTCAGTCAACAAGTACTTTTCCCGACGAACATTGTATTACAACTGACATCTATTTGTTGCCTCTTGTCACCTGAGTGGAAATTACACTCTTTCGCCCTCTGATCCTTATATGTGCCATGTCGGATGTCAATGACCCACAAATGGTAATTATTTTCCAGAGCTGCGCCGTGCACAACAAAAAGTGCTTCGAGCACTAAGCACTAAGCACCCTCGAAAAGTGCTCCGAAATCTCGAGCACTATGCACTTTTATTTATAAAATGCTCGCGTTACTAAGCACTTTCAAAAAGTAATCCCAATCGGGCAGCACTAAGCATTCTCAGAATGTTAGATACTTAAAAAAGTAAGTGAAACTTAATTAAACAAGTAAGATTTTCCCGAATAATATTACATCGCGACATGTACAGCTACACTGTAGCTTTTTGAAGCGGTTATTGTAACGCCGCTTGAAAAAGCTACAGTGAAGCGCAACATGTTACGATGTAATATAATTTGTTGAAATCTTATCGTGTTCAATCAAGTTTCAGGAACTTACGTTTCTAACAGTCTGAGAAGTGCTATGGACTTCCATCACGTACTAACCGAGTCAATTAAAAACTTAAGTTACTTCTTCTACTCACATAACTTAAGTGGCATTCAGCTTATCGCGCTATTATCACAGATTCACAATATGTATCTGGAGCAAATTTTCAAACACATTATTATAACAATTTAATTTTTCAAATATATCGCTAGAGTTACTGTGTGGTTTCAGAGGTTGAAAAACTTTCTGACAGAGTAGGTCCTGACCTGTCAATTGAAACTGTTGTGATAACCTTTTATGATAAAAGAGATATCGCAAAGCGTTTATAAACTCTTCGAGATACTCGTTCATTAAACACTAGTTTCGCTACGCTGTATTAATTGAAATACTCGTTACTGAAAGGACGTTTATAACACTTGTTACACAATATAATATTTCAAAACAGAATTGCTTAAATCAATAACTTGATTCGAGTACAGTTGTTGTTAAATTATTATTTCCATCAACCAACCGGCTGCCTCCTTACGAGCCACCCTCAGGAATCTTCGAGAGCTAGCAAAGATGACGCCCTTACTTTTTAACGTGTGATGCACGAGGTCGGAGGGCGCGGCGATTCAAACCCGCGTACCTTGTCATAGCAAACGAGAACACAACCTATGCGCCACCAAGACTCATAGGAATAGGATTAAATGTTTGGTTTTGTAGTTTTCTTGACATCGTTTTTTGGGTATTTAACATCCCTCAGTTTGAAAATGGAAATATGTAAATCAAAATCATATAGAAATGAGCCGCACATGGTTACCTCTTCATAGATAAGAAGTGAGAAATTACAGAATGATGATTAACATACCGCACATTACCTGTATCAAAATAGCAAATGTCATCCCAACGAAATTTTCGGTAGATTTCTTTTGACTTTCGTCAAAAAAATGTTGCAGAAGGACGTGAACAAATGTTTTTTTTGGTGGGGGTGCCGCCGGGTATTATCTGCCCTGACAAGACAAGATTTATATGGTAAGGCTTAGTGCTTAGTACTAAGCCCTAAGCCTTTTGGTTAAATGCTTCGCAGCACTAAGCACTGAATTAGGAAAGTGCTCGGGATCACAGTGCTTAGGAGCACAAAAAAACTTCGAGTGCTTTCACGAGCACTAAGCACTGTGCTTTTGGACAGCTCTGTTATCTTCTTTGGTAGAGAACTTCACCCCGGCTCTCTCGTATCTTTCGGAAAGTATCCATGTTTTCCAGTGAGTTCCACAAAAAGAAGACTAAGGCAAATATCTGTCAATCAACAACTATTGCCCTATCTCGCAATACTACCATCTCAATATATTTCAATGAAACTTTTTTTTTTTCGTGCAAAAATAGATGTGATGAGAGTATTTGAATTTCACAGGCAAAAGCAAAAATGTGTTTCATCTAAAACGACGCCCACACGTTTGTGAAAACAATATTTATGATTCTCAGCGGAGTTTGGCCATTCAGAGCCTCTCGGTCAATGGAAATGAATTTAAAAAAACGTTATATCATTCGATTTAAGGTTGAAACAATGGAAATTGGGTACAAATGGAATTAAGGTTCTGAATGCGCTAATTTTACGGAATTTGCATTATCGGAATTTCGTTGACAAACACGTTTCATGGTGACTGATTGACTTCAAATTGATTACCCAGAGTGATTTCATTTTTCATCACAATTCAGCACTCTTCTCAGTGCACTTTGTGAAACTCCCAACCCACGAGAAGATTTACTGTTATTTCGACATGAATATTCATTACGCCCCTACAATATCCCATTCAGTTGTCTACTCCACTATTTGTTTTAAATTTTCAGTCAGTGGTATTTTTTTTTGAAATTCCACGCATGTTAGGGAGTTTCAGTAATAACATCCCAACAAAATGCAAAACTATGAAAAAAATTATGTTGCCTTCATGTTACGAAAACTGTGTTGTTTAAAAAACCCATGAAAACTTGTTAGAATTGTGATTTGTAAAGCACCATAAATTGAATGACTAGTAAGGTGGAAGTATATTAAAAATTCTACATTTTGAAGAGATATTCGATTGATTTGAAAACACTACGAGCTGGAGCCGTGTTGTCAAAGAATCTTGTTGAAATGAGAAAAAATTGTATTATATTGGCTTAAATATGATGGAAATTGTCACTTTTACTTTTTCAATTTCGAGGCATTCAGCTTAAGTAACATTACAATGTCTTTTTTCCATACACACACGATGGAAAGGATGTATTTATATCGATAATATGGTGAATGATCGGGGTGTGCATCATCTGGCGAAGTCACCACGGCCCACAAGAAATTTAAAATAGGCCAATAATTCTAGCATTAAAAATAAAAGATGGGAAAAAAAATTACAAAAGAAGCGAAACTTTCATTAAAGTTGTATTTTGGTGCTCAATAACACTGTACAAAGCCACCTCGTGTAAGGCCTGTAACATTGTTGAATATGAATCAGAAGCAATTCTGTTATTTTTAGAGAAAAAATTCAAAAGTGTCGAAAAATGGTGAAAACAAAGAAGATATCATCCTTTATGGTTTCCCAATTTTGCTACCATTTCCAAGTTGGACATTCAAATGAATACATTTTACACTTTTGTTCAGAATTTGGCGGAGGAATCTAAAATAGTAGCGAACGTAAAGAAACGTTAGTGTCTTTGTCAAAAGTCCCGCCAAATATATAATTTATTGTCTCTTGCAAATTTTGGAAATGGTCGCAAACTTGGGATCGATAAAGGATGATATTGTCTTTGTATTCCCAATGAATAAATAACCACAATGGTTCATAATAATTTTTTTTAAATGTTGCCAGGCTTTTTCCAAGGGGCAAATTTGTATAGTTTTATTGTACACTAAAAAACAACTTTTGCCAAAGTTTCTATTCTTCTGTAATTTTTTCTCAATGTTTCTAAAATCATTGGCCTTAAGCCTCCACTCCGAATCAACAAGTTGTACGGCACAAGTAGATTCGACCGTGCGAACAACAGTTGGATCGATAACGAGCTCCGATACGATACGTAGTTTAACGCTATAGTGTCATGGAATTATTTGATAGCTCTGTTGAAAAAAAAAATCATACGACGTGACGCTAGTTGCTTATAGGAAGGATCGGGCCAATTGTATGCTGGTGTTAGCTGTTTTTCAGTTATGAGATTATTGTGTAATAATTATCGAAATCTGAGGCCGCTCAAACTATCCAGCAAACCATAATGAATACATAACCTAATGAATAGTTTGAAGATATAAATGTGAGCCTACGGATTGCAAAATTGAATTTCAGTTACGGGGCATTTTTTTAAAAGGTGGTATTAGACAGTTTAGTCGGCGGATGAATGATGACTCGAGTCAACGTTCTGTTTGTTTTTATTCCTCGTTCTGACGACACAGACAAAATGACATGAAAATGAACGTTATACCACTTAAGATCGTCAACCGTTCTACGGTGTTCCAGAGAAGTGAGCGAGCTCGTGAGCGACGTATCACTAACAAGACCAATGGCTCTTTTATGGTCATTATTTAAGAGTTTCGATGTGTGTTTTGGTGCTGCACTCCATATATGGAAAGAGTATTTCAGGATTTGTGTCTTATAAGTCACAGTCAGTTGACAGGAATTGAAATACTTCTTGGCACGAAACAGAAACGTTTTTGATAGTCAGTTTTGGCAATGGACCCCACGTGGTTCTCTCATAGAAGGGTACTGCTGATGGTAATACCAAGCATTGAAATGAGAGATTTCATTGGTATGGATATTCCAGACATAATTATGCTGCTCACTGTGAGATCAGCCTTTCTAGAGAAAGATTCGCATCTGATTCTAGCGAGTTGTTGGATCCCCATTCTAAAATTCTCCGTATTCATTTCATTAACGATTATTCCCAGTTCATTTCTGCTTTCACTTGCTGATATCAGAGCTTTAGACGAGAAAGCGGTATGAAGGGTATTATCAGCCGCAAAGCTGTGCTCTGGATATGAGGTGGCTCCCAACAAATCATTGATGTGCAGAGGAAACAGTGGAATATCAGTACTTATTGATAGAGTATCGGATGTTACTCCAACGACCACCACATGGAGAGATGGGGGTTCCTGGTGCCAAACACCTTGGAGATGTCCAATGCCACGATCAGAGTTTGGCCATATTTTTCGATAGATTGCTGCCAAATATGTGAGACATCAGTAGAGCACTGTCAGCTGACGTCACAACCTTGCGGTCATGGGGGAACAAACAAAGCATTTGAGATTTGATGAATTATTTATCACAATGATACAAAGAACTTTTTCTAAGAAATCACTTCTCGCAGAAAATTGACCAGAAAGATTCACGCAGCCTTATGGAAAATGGGTTCAATGGGTTTGTTTTTGTTCAGTTTTGTTTGTTTGTCCCCCTATGACTATGTTCCGCAACTGTCATATTACATCACTGACAGTGCTCTGTTGGCCTCTGATGCCGCAAATCACAATGTCGATCATTGATAATTTCTAAGCGTTCTATATAGTCCACGGATACGATCGCTCTACTGTTCAAAATAAATAGCTCTCCATAATAACATTCACGGAATCAATTACCATTTTCTAGTAGTTTGTAATTTAGATCTGTCAAAATGAACTTTGTTGAACTTCGCTAAACTTCATTGCTCTCATTCCAGACCTTTATCGTTTTAATGGTTCGTGTTACGTTACCTGCGAATTTGAATGATGCTAGAGCAGTGGATCAACTTTCGTTTGTAATTAATCAAACTTCATTTTGCCTCATTACTCCGAGCACGTCTCTGGATTAGGAGCAATTAGACTGCATTTGATTGCTACAAATTAGGTGAAAAAACTGATATGAAGTACAAGAAGTTTGCCAGGGGTGATAACATTATACGATTATTCTATTATATAAGACATATCCCTAATGCAACGTTCCTCAAGGAGAACTTTATTGCGAGTGCTTTTTGTAATCAATTAGAAGATCTCCCACTTGTTTTTTGAGTCGCAGCTTCAGCTTGAGACGAAGTGTATCAAATACTCAGTTCGTAATTGAATTAGCGGTATACAGCCATATCTATAGACGTCTGACCTGTCACTGACAAGATGTAATAACCTCATGGTCGGGTTGTTAGATATAATTCAATATTAGTTGTTGTACTGGCTATGGAAGTAGTTGTTTTTTGAATGCATGCCTCATATACTACATTATACAATTCCGTGTATGCCCCCAGAATCGTTAAGAGTTTTTTTATGAATCCCTGTCTTCATTACGAGACTCCACAAGGCTAGTTTTTGAATCTCACATGTGTCTGGGGGCTCTTGGTTTTTTATCAACGTTTGTCAAAAACCGTAGTCTTGACGAGCCCTCGCATTGGCAAGTATGCGTGTTGTGGGTGTCTGTTCTCGTTTGTACATCACCAACCTTAACTAATGCAAGAGCAACTTCCAAGAAGACTCCTTGAGCCGTGAGTGCCGTACGATTATTTTTTTCATTTTTATGATTATATAGCATTTTGGCTGTTGTGTAATCAAGACCACATTCCAGTTTTTGTTCCATCACTTTCCGACAATAACATTTTTTACAATTTTGTATTCAGTTTGCTTCGTTCATGTACTGGTCTGTCTGTTTGGTGGCATTAATCAACTGATAATTATTTGATGATCTTGAGCATGCACGAATTCCAGTTCAAGGTGCATATTCACTAGAGCATTCGTTCCGCATGAGCACCAAATGAGCACCGAACGAGCGAATCTCGGACAGTGTGGACGCTGATGTGAGCAGGAACAGAATGTGCATGCGATGCTCGGGTCGATACGTTTTTTGTCGATTTTTTCGTGCTCAGTGTGGGCCGTGAGAGTGTGCTTGACGCTCTGTTTGTGGTTATTACAGATATTTTGTATTTAATTTGGATATTGATGAGTCTGAATATTTGTACGCGACTGATTGCGGATCGGTGCGCATGCGATGCTCATGTGCCAGGAGACACTACGCAGCCTGAGCTTCAAACGTGCCGCCTGAGCTTGAACTGAGCATCTCATATGCTCATTCGGTGCTCATGCGGAACGAATGCTCTAGTGAATACGCACCTTTACTGATCACAGCAGAGTGTTTGATGATTCCAAGTCTTGTATAGCTCATGTTTTCGTAAAAGATCAGAAGCAATTCTTCGAATATGAATCACTGGTATACGATTTGAATGTAACAGATAACCGGTCCACAGTACTCCAAATAAATGAATCGAAAATTGAAAAAAGTAATATTATCAGAGAATTCAACAAAAAATATGTTGATAAAAGAAAACTCATAAACCTAATCGAAAGTGAAAACTGGTCACGAGTATATATCTCAAATAATTTAGAAAATGCAACGGAAGAATTCATGGATATAATAAAAAAAATTATTGAAAAAGTACTAATACTACTGAAACAGAAAAACATGAGATCAAGATTAATCCATAGATGAATAGTGAAATAATCAAAATTGTTTAAAAAAGGAATAAACCCTTCATACTATGAAAAAAATAATCACAAAATAAGAGAAAAAGAGTACAGAAAAAAAACTTCACGACCAATGGAAAAACTTCATCAAACTAAAAATAAGAAACAAAAACCAAAATAAGAAAAATGATTCAAAATAATCAAATAGTTAATCGGAAACAAATAGCCGACATTTTTTTTTACCACTTCTCTGAAATTGGACACCTATGATTAGCCGAAAAAATACAAGCTATACCAAACACGAGAAATTTCTCAAAAACTAAATTATAGAATTGGTTCATATTAGAACTGACCAATTATTTTCAGTGTATTAATAGGTATACAAATTTCAAATCTCTATTCTTGACATGATTTTTTGGGTTTGTAACCTTCCACAATCTGAAAATAAAAAAATGTTAATCCAAGGAAATCTGTACAGGTGTAGCAGGGCAAATTGATTAATTTGTCCGATAAGTAACTGTGTTCACAGGACCGCTGTCTTGAATGAAATTTAATTTTGTCAGTAACGTATCCTACACTGAATTCGCCTATTTGAAAAAATAAGATCAAATTAACCAAAAAATACTTCTCTTTTTCGAAAAAGGTTGACGTTTCGGAGACTGTATCTGCCTCTGTTATCAAAACTTCCTGAAAAGACACTGAAAAACTGGAAATGATAAAATCTTTCTTTTTATTCACATTTGTTATCTTGATACATAGGGTGTTCTGTATCAATCAATCACCATTTCATTAGTTCTCATTTAATTTCTGAGGAGAGGTAACCAGGTGCGGTCCATTAGATGGAATTTGTTGAAAAGCAGTTGTTAGATGAAAGAATGCACGCAGTTTCCTTTAACTTTATTTTTTCTTGATTTGATTCTCTCAATAAAATTTTGGTATTATTCCATTCCATCATATGATCGCCATCAGATGTTAGAATATGTTCGGTATTATCGAACTTGATATTTTTCGATTTCTGATATAAAAACATAATTTTTCCTGGCGCACAATCAATGATCTTGATGGTTCACCTATATAACTTTTACCACACGAACAAGGTATGTTGTAAACACAATTTTTTAAACATTCATCAGTGTGTTTTTGGGTTTCGTATGTGTGAGTATTGATCTCAATGTATTGGTTGTTTTAAATGTTGTTCTTACATCATACCTATGGTCAATCCGTTTTATCTTTTCAGTCTAGGGACATAAGGTATAATGTTGGTTGTTGGATGTGTATGGGGATGTCGTACTTCTGTGTGTTGTGTTGTTCGATTGTAAAGTGTATTATAATTTTCAATTTCATTAATGGTTTTTTCCACGAATTGATTTGGATAAGCATTTTCCGCGAGAACGGACTTGAATTGCAAACCACTTGCTCTGTTGTAAAGACATTTCAAAATTCCCTTTTTCACGCTGGTATGATGATTACAGTTATAGTGGAGATATCTGTTGGTATGCGTTTCCTTTCTATAAACAGTTGTGTTGACTCGAGATGTTGACTTTTTTATCAAAACATCTAAGAAAGGAAGTTCATCATATTTTTCTGTTTCTAATGTGAGTGTTATTGTTGGTTTTGTTTAATTATGTAATCTAAGAAAACGTTCAAGTCATCTCTACTCTGATTCCAAACAGCAAACACATCATCAACATACCTCCACAAATCATGTCAAGTATCGAATTTCCTCCACAAAATCAAACTTTCAATCAATATTCACAACTTTACTCTCCTCCATGGACACAAGATTTTTATAGCGCACAGTGCAATTATAAATATTTTTTTTCATGAAATAAGAAGTTTTTTTATCAAGGATATAGACTGTATGCATTGGGTTGTCACTTCTGAATAGCGAAATAAAATTATTATATTCTAAATCATTCCTATTTCTCTTTGAATATTTTCCATTTCAATTCATTCCACTTGCTCAATGGACCCAATCAAAAATATAAAAAGGCACAGTAGGTAATTAATTATTTTAATTGATATCTCAGTCGAGACAACCCCTTCCCGGGACAGCATTTAATTAATTTCACCTTCTACGATAATACTGTAATCAATTCAGTGTGCCTTGAGCAGGTGCTTTTACTGAAGAAAATAATCTGATGGTTTTTGTGACCGTAGTGAAAGTTCAGATAAATTCTTACCTATTCAGACGTTTGATTGTAATATTGAAAAAATGATTTTTGGATTTCACGGCTGTGTCAATGTTCTTGACTTTGCTTCAGTTGATCCACCGAACATTGGGGCGCCGATACATCAAATATTCTCAATCTTCATATAACCCTAATGAGAAGTTAACTGGAACTTTGTTAGGAAAACTAGAACCTATTCATAGCCCAGCCATGAGATTAGCCCTTGGCGCTTTCCGAACTATATTATTACATTTTTTCGACCATTTTTGAAGCGAATGAAGTACGTCTAGATTTCTACGACAGGAAGCCAATCAAGCGTATGCTATTCCTGGAAATAATGAGATCCAATGGTTTTGAAGTTGAACAATTCAATCTCCCAATCTTCAGTAACTTAAACCACCCCCCATAGAAAATCATGATATCTACACTCGACACATCTCTGACTATTCATCCTCAATCGATTCCTTAGCAATCAGTGGACTTTTTTGGTAGATATGTTTCGAGTGCTGAGGATTATCATTGTTAATCGGCTCCATACCCATATTGGCATGTGATTGAAGCCAGAAATTTTTCAAGTCAAGGCTTCCAAATTTTTGTTGTGGTGTCTTTCCAACGATAAGCTTTAGTTTTGTATCCTTTAGCATTGGTGGTATGATCAAATCTGGGCAACTGACTCAACTGTTTATTTGAATCTTGTGACAGTGACTACCTCCTAGAAAATGGGCTTAGATGAGTTTCTGTAAGAACTCTTATAAGAAGAGAGGATACCTGTTGATTACCATTTGTCAGAAATATATGTTATTGTTAATTACTATATCATACCATACCGCAAAAAAAAACATTATTGTCTAAAAGTGTCGAACCAATTCATCATCTTGAGACGAATGACATAATCTTGATTAGTTTGGATGCGATACATTCTGCTTCCAAAGCTTCCACGCTGGCATGTGATGATGGCAAGAGGATCTTTCTAAATATGGGACAAATTTCATCTATCAAATTATGAACTGCGCTGAGAAAACGAGAAAATTTTCTCAAACAAAAATGTTCATCGTAGCTTCAAAGACACGCAGATGAATTGATTGATGTATTTATGATTGGATTCTGCCATATGAGAGATTCATATCAATTTGAAATGAATTTGCATGCGAGGAAAATTATTTGATATTAAGAGTATCTGTCCACCGGAAGTCATTCCACTGGGAATGTAAATCATACAAGACAAATTGCATTTGTTCATTGAATTTCTCGTATCACTAGGAATCAAAGATATATTCAATTGCGAGCAGGATTGTATGTTGAGACGGATTATAGAATATCAAATAATTGTATAACGTTCAAAACACTGTATAAAGGATAAAAAAAAATACTTATTTCAATCCCCCTCTGAAAGTCGATTTTTCTTACCCCTATAAGGTACTTCGTCTTTTGTCCTTTTAGTTGGATAGTGGCCGGTACCTAGCTCGGCGGTCTAAGGCTGGCGACACACCAAGAAATCAAAAATCTTTTAACGCAAAACGTAGAAGTTGTCTTCCCTTCACGACTTATATGAAGTGACACACTGGTACGGCAAAACAGGGAAACACCTTCAGGCTCTTTAAAACTGTTTTTGAATGAATCCGTTTTGTGTGATTCGTGTATTTCAAAATGTTTTGTCTTGCTACAAAATGTTTGGAATGGAAGCGGTTCGGAAACCTCGCTGTAGACAACACGTTGAAGCGTCGACTCTGTTTTGCTGTACAGCAAAATATTTTGCATGAAACTGTTTTGCTTTCAGGCGTTTTTGATTTATAGGTTTGTGGTCAGTCTTCATTTCCCAAAAACGTTTTGCTTTAAGGCATTTTTGATTTTTCGGTGTGTTGTCAGCCTAAGACGCTGGCCGTTTGAAACTTCAGCTGGCGATTTCCGCTTCGATTCCGAAGTGCGACAGAATTTCTTTCAAGTATTTAGACTCGGCACCGATAGTTGACCAAATGCCTTGTTAAAAAAGCAAGTGTGTTGTTAGTTGCCTAAGTGACGATTCCGTCTAGTGCTAGCTTGGAGAGCGCACCCACCACCCGGGGTTTTCCTACAGCTGGAAAGTGAATACGTTAGCAAAATTCAGTGTCAGCCCGGAGCACCACAGCAAATAAAAATAATAATAGGCGTCTTCTACCAACACACTACGCCTTTGGGTACACTCTACAACGGCAGATAAGGATAGATCAGACCTAGAAATTTGTAGAAGGATGTGCGGTAAAAAATTGCCGTTGTATACTCCGATGGAGCGTGGAGTTTGATGCTAATTATACCTATAGCAATACTCTTGAAGGTAACCACGTAAACTTCATTTCCAGAAGAGACAAGGTATGTCTAGATATCTGCCAAATGTACAACTTTTACTGCACTTGGTAGATGAATCCATAATATCACTTTTTGTCTGATTTCGTTTCAGGGAACATAGTAATATTGTAATCATCATAAGATTGAAATACGTTTTATTTTGATCTCCTGATTTTCCAGGGAGTGGCATTTCGAGTCGAATTATACAGTTAATGCATAATATACTACTTAAATGAATAAAATCCGCCTTTCAAAGGCTCCTATTCTGAGACAGAGTGTAATGGGTATTTAGAGATTTCTTCCATTTTTAAAGCGTGTAACTGAAATACTGCAGAATGTTTCATATCCAAGAGTTCCTGCATTTTATACCCGTGTAAGCGGCTTTCAGTGAGTTACATTTTACAGAAAAGATTTCATTTGTGCTAATAGTACATTTCGAGTCAGTTGCAATATTTATATTTTTCATTTGATTTTGAAGTACTTAATTGAAACAAAATTACTTGAGACGATGCATTATGAAGTTTTGTGGATCGATAGTGACTTTAGTTAAAAAAATCAGAAAAATTCTGATTTGGTGGTGTGATTGGGGACATTACCTAGGAATATCTGTTGAAGAGTTGTTTTTGTTTCGTACACTCGCGTTTCGTATACCCTAGCAAAATTACCTGAAATATTCTCTTTTCTTACAATCAATTTTTGGCTTCTCGTTTCTTACACCGACCACTAAGATGTTAGTTCTGGTTAGATCATACTGAAAATTACTCTTTGCAAAATGTATGTGTTCAATTTCCACGCCCTCAAATGTCTACGTGAGGCTAGCTCGGTCTGGTTAGATCAGACTGAAAAATTATTCGTCACAAAATCCAGGCGTTCAACTTTGACGCACTGATATATCTACGTAAGGTTGATTCGTTCTGGTTAGATCGGACTGAAGAATTACTCTGAGCACTATATAAATTAATTGATTGGGTGTACGAAATTTTGCTAGGGTGCTAGGTGTACGAAACGTTGCGTATTTTAAAGCTTATTTGGAGCCATAATAGTTTTTCGTGTCCTCGCCTATTTGAACATGTCGCATAACAATCGTCAATTTATGCACAAAATTTCGGTTATACCATTTTTTGGTAGTGCTAATATTATATTATCCACATATTTCTTGATGAAAAATAAGTCAAAAGAGAGTACTGGTTTTAGGATAAAATAAAACGTGTTACAAAGGTTTTTGATTTCTCTTCTTCAAACAGATTCCCTCGTAATGAAAAAAAAAAACATTATCACGCTACTCATTATATAAAATACCATGACGAAACGATCTAGAATCCAAAATCAAAGCCACATTATTTTCAAATCGCGGATGACAACGTCGAAAGGTAAGATTATAGCGGTATAGCGGTATTTTGGGACCTGAGACCGCATTATATCCGCTCGGAGCAGACCATATAAAGTCATTCAGATGAAACGAGAAATTTCATTCTGTAATAGAGCAGGCGAGTAATGTATTATTCAAGTGTATCCTTATTTCATAAAAAAATCAGGTTCGTCTTCTTGCTGTATAGACGGAAACGTGCGTGAAGGTTAATCGATTATAATTTGGTAATTGTATATAAGTATGAATTGATTCAAGGGAATTGTTTCAAAGGAAATACTTATTTCCGACGAGCGTGCCTAAATTAGTACTTTTCAGCACGCGTAAGCTTAACTTTTCCGCACGCCGTGTGGAAAAGTAAAACTACTCAAAAATTACATTGGTAAGGCCCTTCTGCATCAAGTCAACCTTCAACAAGCCATGTGAACAATTACTGCCTTTCTGAGTTATATCAATCTTCAATCAATAGTTATCGATATATTCTAATGACAATAATTCATGATTTGCTTCCTTATTACGTACATCTAATTAAAATTTATGTATTCAATTTCCACGCACTCAAATGTCCACGTAAGGTTAGTTCGTTCTGGTTCAATCATACTAAATAATTATTTTTCGCAAAAAGTATGTATTCAGTTTCCACACACTACATTTTTTTATTACATTTTTATGGTTTCGAAAAAGGCTAGTAGTTTATCTAGAACGCTGGTTGTCGAAAATGGCTACAGAATTAAAAATAGCAAGTATTTGGTGTCGAAATGAACAACTGCCCTTCTGAGTTAAATCAACATTCATCAAGCCCTTTAAATGAACTGACCGTAAGTGCAATTAATTTGTATAATATTAATAATTGTTATTTCGTTCTAAATCATGGACGTATAATATCGTATAAATACAGATGGACTCAGCATTGCCATACCTACAACGCGGGCTGCGGGGAAGAGAGAAGGTAGCGATAGACTGTGACCTTCCCACAACCGACAGGAGCGCACGCATTTGATAAAAATAGGGTTCAATTACAAGAAAAAAATGCTGATTTTGAAATAATGATAAAAATATGAACGAAAGTGATAGAGTATACATCCGATGGGACTTCGTGAGATAGAAAAACTCATTTGACATATCAACATGTCATGAAATACTTCATTGACTGAGTATTTATTTATCATCGATCCTTAGAAAATTTGTTTAATGAAATTTGCCGAAAAAAAAAATGATACTTCTGTTTTCAATGTATGGAAAGATGGAGACAAACGACTAAAAAAAAGAAAAATAAATTTAGTAAAAAATGGTCATTTTTATGTTCAATAAATACATGTTCTTATATCGATATTATCATACATGAATATCGTGAAGAATAAATATTTCACAGCAATTTTCATCGCATAACATTCAAGGTGGAGAAGATGGTCCTATAACTTTCCCATAAACTGGTTCATCAGTGACCATCTGATCAATTTCGAGAACAGTCGTTTCAGAATCTATTTTCCTCCTGTAATTTTAAGAAACTAATTTCTTCATTATATTCAGCACTGAATTTGTATACCATATATTTTTTCAACCCAGAAAATAAGAAATGGACCTAAAGATTATTATCTGTAAAATCATCAGTTTTTCAAAGTTAAACACCAAGAAGTAGGTGAAAACTAAGTTGCAAAATTTGAGTTAACGCTTTTTGAATTATGCCTTTCTCAATTTACCCCCACTCCTTCAGTGGAAAGCTTGAATTTTTGACACAATCTGTATCTGGGACTGTTTCAGTAAAATCAGTTGAAGATTTTCTTTTTCTGAAATCGTTCAATCTGAAAAAATACAATATATATATATATATTTTTTAAGTAGAAATCTCTATTATTATTTGAAATAACTCATAGAAAATATCTACCCTGACGTTGAAGCAGTTGGCTTTCTAGGGATATACCATTTATTCACTGGGTTTTATCTCAAATGCTGCGTCTTCGAAGTGAAAGAAACAAACCCTAGCAGACTTTGGAATACATTCAGTTGAGCATTTTATTCCCAACTTCTTCAACCAAGCCGCTATTACTGTCACATCAACTGAAAACCTAAAGATAAATCTAAATTTAGATGAACACTTCTTGGACTTTTTCGCAACCTATTTTTCTGATTGCATCATCCAAATGACAAAATGAAATAGTAAATATTTCGTGTTGTGTCTATTTCATTATTTCCACATATAAAGGTTTGAATACACATAATAATTTCATTTTGTTAGGCGAAAATAGATTGATACCCACTGTAACGCCTATGGTACTTACGAATGGAATCTGATATTCGGGTTGGAACATATGGATTGTTTGCAAACCTAGCAAGTTTGCACCATCATTACTCTCTGTCTATTATTACACTGCCACTATATCACTCAAATAAGTCCGAAAAACACTATTTCAATACAATAATCCTACAAAAAAGCAATAACAAAATGACAGTTCTGTCAGAAGTTCGCTTTGTGGAAAACATAAACAATGATATTCAACAGCGTTGACAAACGATCAAAAACAACTATGATACCGCATAGTGACCACAGCGGACGGCAAGAGTTTGCGGACGAAAAGTGTTTGCGGACGAAAAGTACTTGCCTTCAAAAATAGTCGATTTTTAGTACGGAAATTAGTACGTAAAATGTAATTTTTGGTAGAGGTCGACGAAAAATTATATTTTTGTTTGCCTGTGTAGAAAATTACGTTTTCTAGTCCATGTTGTGTATTGATCAAGACGAAACATTTCGTACATTTCATCCCAAGAATCACTATAATTCGTCTTTCTCTATTCTCTGCTCTAATTCTGTTTTATCTCAACTCACTTCCTCCTATATAGGTATCGTGAGACGTTCGTATCTCCTTCATTTAATTCCGGTGTATTCCAATATCCACAGCAGAGTCTCAAGTTTCCATTAGGGACTGATATTTTATGCATTCCTTGCAGGAATATTTTATGTCTATGAAACGGCCGTTTTTGGGTTGAACTATCACAGCTGGTGTAACATCTTAATCCGCTGCCATGTAATGGTGTCGAGGTTCGTTGAATTTTTAACCATTCGAATAAATGATAGCATCCGATATTTTGCGTATTTTCCACTTTGCACAGTAGAATGACCTACTAGGAATTTTGAACTAAATTCACAGAAAGTAAATTGTGTCCACTTAAGTTAGCAGCATATGGTATAACACCGGATATATTGCGAGTTTTCCACTTTCCATAGTGGAATAAACTACACAAAATCTTGAATATACAGTGTGGCCACTTGAGTTATCAGCAAAATGGGATAACATCGAATATTTTGCGAGTTTTCTACCTTCCTTAGTAGAATGAACTACACGGAATCTTGAACTGAAGTCATCTCTTATACAGTGTGATAACATTAAATGTTATATAGTGTCCAGCATAAATTTCGGAGCGTATTGAAAACTTTTGTAATATTGATTTCTCAAAAAAAAATCATTTTTAATAAAAACCTCTGCTTAATCCCAAACTTGAATTGCAAACACCAGTATTGAATATTTAACGACCCTTTACGAGGGAGATGAAAAAACATGCTTTGTTTTTGAAAAAAAAAATCATCTTATCACTTTATTTTTCGCGGTAGGGGTGAAATTCATGGAGAAATATTGTTGAGAATCGAATGTTGATCCAGAAATTCATATCATAGCCAACTTTTTCTTTTCTATTTTCTTCTCATCGACATAAGGAATACTTTGCTAGACGGATGGTATATTGTTAGATATGATGATATCACTCTGTGGATGTGCTCTCTTTTCTTTCTTCAATTGGAAAATCACAATGATTGAAATATTTGAAGAAATTTCACAAAATCTTGCTGCAAATAGTAATTAAAACTGAATTGTCTCTAAGGAATAATAACAGAATGAAAATTAATTTATTTTTGATGAGGAGAAAATGGAAAAAAAATTGAAAAATTAAATTGATCTTAGGTGGCTATGATTCGAATTTCTGGATCAACATTCGATTCTGAAACAACAATATTTCCCCATAATTCTACCGTAAAAAATAAAGTGATGGGATCATTTTTTTTATGAAAACAAATCATGTTTTTTAATCTCACTTTAGGTTTGGGATGAAAGAGCTTTTTATCATGAATAATTTTTTTTTGAGAAATCAGTAATAAAAAGTTTTCCATATGCTGCGAAATTTATGCCGGACACTGTATAAATGTTTTCCAAACTTGAAATTCTAAGATTAAGCATCTCAGTTTTTGTTAAAATAACTTGTTTGGACTTTCCACTTCAAGTGAAATTCCGAATGAATTCCAAGGTATTTTATATCTTCCCTTAATTGCATTTTCATGGTGGAGTTAACTTTAGCAATTTCTAATTGACGGTATGATGGGAGTCAGTTTGAGTTACTACAGAAAGGAACGAATGGAGTTTTGTCCCCATCTACCGTTAATGACTCAAAAAATCAGACTCCTTGAATCTTAATGGAAAATATCCAGTAGAGACACAGTTTAAGCACTGGAAATGTCTCAATTTGCTAGTACGCTAGTGGGTTCAGGAGCGGTTCTGAAAATTATAATTAAATAACAATACCAATTTTAGCACTTTCACTTTGAGACTAATCTCACAAGCCAAAAGAGAGTTTGTAGCCGAAAGATATTGACGTGGTGTCGTTCAAGCTATTCAATACCAAACAGACCAAATTCCTCTGCACCCTTAACTGATCTCCTAATGAACCCTCCTATAGTTACGTCTTCGAGTATTCATCACTCAAATTGGACGTTATGCAGCAAAACTATCCAACAGATATACTCGTCATAACGGGAGATTACGATGTACATAATTCTATCTGTCCTGAATTTTCAAAAAAAAAAAAAACTGTCGAGGCCGGACGTCAGGTCTTCGCTATCGGTATGGTCTGGAACGAATGGTGGAGATACCCACGCTTTTTTTATGCCAACAACCAGTACGCCAATGCAGCTGAAATTTCCCATACCATCAATCCTGATCCATACAACATAAAAGTTGGTGCCGAATGTTTAGCATTCTTTTTTTATTTGCTAATCGTATTCTCTTCGATTACCCTGTATATAAATGTCTAGGGACCAATGGAAGCGTTTCTCTCAATCATATCAATTATTATTTTTTTTGGGATTCTTGAATGGGAACTCAGTTTGTGTTGACGCGTTGATGCATGTTTAACATGTGAAGTACTCTCAAAACATAAAAGCCATAGTTCTACATCAACCCGAGTATACTTCAATTTATTTCTATTGTATTAAAGTGGAAATTTATTTTTCAACATTTACGTGTCTCTGGAAAGTTAGAATTGAATATTGAAAAAAAAAGTATTGAAATATAGAAGCTCATCAGTCAGTTTTAAGGAAATTAAACTCCAAAGAAACATCCTCAGGGTCTGCTTGAAAATGGAACTTTATCTATGGCTTCAAGGAAATTGCGATTTTTCATCATTTCACGAATGATCAAAAGTGATTATGTGGAGTTTCTGGAGTATTAAAGTGTTTCAAACAGAGTTGTTTTCTTATTTGTTGGATGAACAAAGAGATCCAACTTCAGACGAATAAAACTTGTGATAGCAAATCATTTTAGCATATCTAAAAACTACCTGAAAACTCGAAACTTTATTTGATGAGTATTGAGAACTGAAGAAAATCGTTTTTAATTGAAACATATTTATTCTCTTTAAAAGAAATCTCAACCAGATGATAATGGAGAATGCACTACTTTACTGATGAAAGAGATGTTTTTGCCTAGTTCTGGGTCTAACATCATCACTACTCAAGACTTTCCAATAACCTTCATAACTCTGTCAGGTGTCAGATGTCTTTGTTTGGGTATGACCGTGGAATGCATAAGTAATCAGTTTTTTTTCATTATTATGAAATGCTATTTCCGTTCATAATGAACTACTCATAGAAACAGTAAAAATGGACCAGGTCCAATAATTTTTTAAACAAAAAAAATCTCAGCAGTATGCTGATTGAAAAAAAATTTATGGTAAGTTATAAATACTCAATAATTGATTAACATGAATATATTGCATTTGCATTTGCATCTGAACTATCCATGGGCCATAAATTAAAAATACTTGGATAATGGATATTAATACAGGATGTAATCTAACCTGTTGCATTCCCGTGAAGGACGGGTTATAATGCCATTTTATAACGAATGGCAGTTGTGGAATATTCGAAAAAATATTGTGGAAATTTTAAATTTTGTTGGAAAATTCGGAAACTGCTGTTCGAAATTACACAGTTTCTTCCATCCGGCAGTTCCAGTATCATTGCGGTTTCGCTCCGGTCAGCTGACATTCGGCGGACAGTGGTTCCCAAAATTTCGACGAATTTTCCAACACAATTTAAACTTTCCACAATTTTTTTTTCGAATTTTTCACACCTGCTGTTTCTTATAAAATGGCATTATACACCTTTCCTTCACGGGAGTGCAAGAGGTTAAATTGCACCTTGTATATCGAGTTTCAAAAACTCCATCACAAGGTTTGCACTCGACGTGAAATGCAGTAGTGCAATAAAGAACTTCTTTTTCTACTAAATATAGTTCAATAAAGTTTTGCTTTTTGCATGAATGTAGAAAAAAATAAGAACCCAACTTTTTCTATTTAAGTTGATTCAGTTCTTGATGAATCTTAGCAATATGGCCGCCGATGATGAATTATCCTTTATTATCAGAAGTAAAACTACTCATCCATCTGGAAAGTGTCTTTCGTTTTTCTTAATATCATATATTTAAAAGATAGGAAGATTTAGAACTTGAGTAAAGTTTTACGGCGGTCATGTTGCTAACTTTCATTACGAACAAAATCAACTAAAATAGAAAAAGTTTGGTTCTTGCGCTTGAATCTTGTTATGAGGTTTTTGAATCCCAATCCTTTAGGAGAATTTCCATTTGGAAATACTGCAATATTTGCACCCTAAAAAGTAAGAAAACCAACTTGAACATAACAGAAGTACACACATAGCTGCAAATTCGGAAATATTCACGTACTACCTAGTAATAACGCAAACGTTTATGCAGGAAACAACTCGGTACAGTCTGTGAAAAATTAAAATACAATAAAAATGGAGTTTCAATATAATCTTAACGGCAAAGTTTCAAATGATCAGACACGGGAAGTGATAGCTAATATTATTCATTTTATGGGAAAGGAGGCGAAAAACAATGAACCATTTTGTATCAATATTGTTTTATTCTGGAAATTCTTCCACATACATAGTTCCTATATTTGTGTATCTGATTGTACCTGTTTTTGCTCATTGCTCATTGACCCGAGCGTAGAGTCTATCCTTTTCCTTCCGATTGCCTTCTCATGTTATTGTCTGTCTACTGACGAATTCGGTGGACAGAGTGTTGTGAACCTTGTGCACTCTACTAACTACCTTTTCAACCTGCAGCGGTATATTTACTGGCGAATTTACCCGTTAATACGCGATCGCACAAGGTACAAGAGTAAAAGATAAAATCACTGACGTACACGTGGTAGCTAGATTAATAACACTGTATTTTAAAAATTAATATACGGTGATGTAGACAGATCGGCTGATTGTTATACTTGCAAAATATGCTAGTAATGAATGAAAAAAATTAACGGAAAATGAAAGAGAAAAATATTGTTTCTCTGAGGAAAATATGGTATTAAAATATCTACGATTCAAATATGAAACTATTAAGAAATCTACTTATTTTTGGTCGAAAAATAATATACTAAATATAAGGAAAATCTATTGAAAATACAGATTTTTGTCACTGCATTCATCATTTTTAGTCTTCAGTAGTTTGTACCTACTCTCCACAACATATATCTCGTCATAGTTTCATTAATACTAATTTATTCCTCAACCAGGACCTTTCCACTAAGTTAATATTTGTTGATTTTCTCAAATTCCACTTCAAATAAATCAGCATTTTTTTTTTAGATGGACTGATATGTGTGAAAATGGAGTCAATAATCGTCATAGAAAATAATACCGACTACGCAGTCAAGATCATGGACACTCCAGCTTCTTCACACGGGGTAAGTACTGTACCCATAAATATTCATAGTGGCGTAAAAACAGAAAAGAAAGCATTGAAGCTCATGTGGGATATATGGAAGTAAGACACACAAACGCCCTCTCCATATTCAATCCGTTATTCTACCATCCTAATATAACCAAGGTTGTGTAAGTTTCAACGTGAAACCATCAGCCGCCCCAGCAACATGTGAACATATAAGTATACAGGGTGAACATGTTAGTATACAGGGTGAGTCAACATGGTTCCCTTGGCCAGTAGTTCCGTTGTGAATCTTTATTTCAATAAGTTATATTTTTTTGCAAATGTATACCTTTCAAAATTAGTCCTATCATTGAAGAGGGACCTTTCAAATTGAAGTCCTGGTATATTTCCGTATATTTTTATTAGCTGCTAAACGATTTTGTCAATTTTCAATAATACAGTGTGACCCATTTAAGATGGAAGCACCCTTATAAAACTTACATTTTTTTCATTAAGTAGACATTCAAAGAGTCTACTAGGACACCAAATTTCATGAATAAATTTCCAGGGCCAACTAATCTTATTTTTCAAGGTAAAAATCTAAAAAAATTATCAGCGATTTTTTTAGTGAAAAAAAAACCGACTACACCAATGAATACGCGACATTTTCAAATCGATCATATGTTAATAACGTTAAAATACGTCAATCAATGAAAATGTTATAAGAAAATTAAATTTGAAAAATATGTCGTTTAGCACGCATTTTATTTTATCTGATAATAGTGTCCTGTTGTTATCTAACCCACCAATTCAATTTCAGAACTTTTCTTGTTTTTTTTTTGGTGTGTGAAAAAGAGTTGAGTGTCAACCATGCAGCTAATAGCAGCGGGCTGCTAAAGCTCATTTTCTGCCCTTGTGACACAATATACTATTGAACGACTCATGGTATAATTGCTGATAAGACAATAGCTATTTATGATACAAGTTCGTATAAGTAGTACTTTTTTGTATGAGCGTGAAGTTTGTTGAATGAGGCGCAGCCAGTTCAATAAACACGCGAGTACAAAAAAGTCCTTTATGGAAGTATCATATTTTCTCTTTTTTATTCGACAGTTATTGTTTTGCTTAATTGTAGTGATTGTATCACTAATTTGAATGTTTTATGTTATGAATTGTCGTCGTATTATAAAATGATGACATCCGAGTTATATTTGTCGCAAATGACAGTATTTGTCAAAAATGCAGAAATGTATGAACAGTGTGTGAAAATTTAATTCAAGCAAAGTTGATGATTTTACACACAGGTGATTTTTCACGCACTTAGCTTACGCACTGTCGTAGAAAATAGTAGTTTACCTAACAAGTGCGGAAAGTTATACTTTTCCGCACGCGGTTGCAGATGGCCGAACGACGCGTTAGCGGAGTTAACCCAAAAGTTAACATAAAGAACATTTATTATTAAATATATATTAAACTATACAACCATACTTGGTAAGCTTTCTATTTTAACCTTCTGCGACGCAATATTTAAATGTTAGTATAATCCGCAAAAACTAAATAAATATACTTTTCCGCACTAAAATGTTTTTTCCGCACTAAAAAGAGTGCGGAAAAGTGACTCTTTCAAAACTAAAATGAGCGCGGAAAAGTGGATTTTCCCGCACGCTAGTAGAAAAAGTTTATTTCCTGGTCGATTCTACTATCCTTATTATTTTCCACCTTTCAATACATGATTATTATTCCAATTTTATTCTGTTACGTGGAAATTTCCAAGTGGAAATCCACTCACCTAACTCATTTTACAGTAATAATGATCTTTCATTATTATCGCTACGGTTCAGATGCAAATGAGTATTATAAGCTGTTTCAATGTGTGCCTTGTTCACGAAAGCGAAGAGAACAACAGTATATTCGACTGTACGAAACCTTTTAGCTTTTAGGATAATTCGTTTCAGGTGTAATATTAATGTTATGTTTGGAACGTTTTTCGCTAAATGAAAGAAAAATAAAAAACTATGACTCTATAGTTCCAAACTTTGAATTAACTGAATATATAGCAGTACAGCAACAGCTTTTTTCATGAGTTTGAAAATATAAAATACGGATTTTAGTTCGAAAATATGAATATGAAATTCATAAAATCTTTTGTGGAATCATCTGCGACTGAAAGACAAACTTTAGTCGCTATTTTCCATCGTTCAAGAAAACCTCTTGGGAGGTATTCAATTTTTATGGAGAATGTTCCCCTTTTCAACATAAAATACGGAGTTTTCGCAAGTATTTGGATGAATGATTTTGTGTTATGTTTAACTCGAAAACGTTCATTTCTGAAAGGCCACGGTCAAACAATATGGAAAATTGAAGAGTTTTTTTTTTCTACAAGACCGGTATTGAAGTGGTTGAGATTTTGCGTTTCCCAGACCTCGTCTTTAAAAATTTCAGAAAATTGAACCGTGATCTACCGTACTTCCTGGGTACGTTCGGATCAAGTTCACCAGAAGTCTTCGAGCCATTTCGGAGACGCATTCGTATAGGTATCCCCAGTACGTTCGTTTTTCCTCCTTTGAGAGTCTGCCGCTTCATTGCCTTCCCCCAGTGTGCACACTAACGTCAATGTAACGTTTGGAAAATATCATATCCAAAAATAAAAAATAAAACGTGATCATAACGGAAAGAAAAAAGAATGTGCCAGACATTAACGTTGAATTAGACCAATATCTCAACTGGAAATTAACGTTTATATCTAATAGTCCACTAACGTAACCCAAACGTAAGGGTAAACCATTTTTCAAACTACAAACATATGTGCATACATACGTTAATCAAGCTTCAGGAAAATATTACTTAACCGATCATTGCATGAACTATCGAATAATACATAATAAAACGAAAAAAACATATCAACGTTTAATTAAACCAGTATTTCAACCAAAATTCGACGTTCTTTCTCAATAATCAACTGACGTATTATATAAACGTAATGTTCATCAATGTTTTGTACTTTGAACTAATTTGCATACTTATGTTGATAAAACTTTGGGAAAATACCATTGCCAATCATTTTTCAAATATTGAATACTAGATAATAATAACAAAAAATTGTACCAGACATTAACATTAAAATAAATCAAAATCTCAACTAGGAATTGATGTACACAATAATTCACTAAACAGAAACGTAAATATTATCCATTTTTCAAATTATTAACGTATGTGCATACATCCGACAGGAAAATGTAGAAGCATATCAATATTTCATTTAGAAATTGACGTTCCTTTTCAATAATCAACTACAATATTATATCAATCTTTCGAACTATAAACTATTGTGCTTACGTTGATGAAATATGATAAAATTTAGGAAAACCAAAATAAAATCCATAACTTACGAGAAAACGATAAAATCACAGCTTATCACTCAGAAATGAAATCAAAAACTCTATACATAAGGTCATTTAATAATGAAAGCCAACTGAGCATCTTTTTTCTTCGATGCGGATGACTCCGCAGCCTCCACTGCAATCATAAGTTTTAAGTCATTCCTCTTATTTAAAGGATAATTTACCTTTGCAGGATCTGGAAATTGATAAAATTACTTTAATCAACTACAATTTCCTTTCAAAAAGGTATAACCATGCATAACCATTATATTTGATTTGGCAAATGAGATTTTGTCTCGACCTTTCCAATTATTTGACTGCAACCTCATTCATAATGATATATGCCATAACTCTATGCGTATAATCCTGTTACCCACAAAAACTCACAGAACAAAGTCATGACGGTCCATTCAATTCACAAAAAAAATGCGTATCATGTATAATTGAAATTGACGTTTCATAAACGTTAAAAGGTTTTGGTTATTTTTCAACAAACCATAAACGTTTATTCAACGAACCATACATTTATTCAACGTTACGAAAACGTGGTTGCATACTGGGGGCCATCCCAGAGTGCCAGGAATCCAGACCAGAGACAGATTGTTGAATTTTCCTGTTGAGGAAAGTCTTCTCTGACTCCATACTAGCTTGGGCGTCGATCGGTACAAGCCAAGGGCTTTTAAAGTCGCTTTGACTGTCCGAATTTTTTTCTATTGATTTGTGTGTGAGATTGCTTTTTCCCAATCTCTCTTCACATTGATGTATAACCCAATAACTTTTGATGGGATAAGAAGCAAATGTTTGACAAGGCTATACTGTTTCCGTGACCGATTCCATACTATTCTAATTATTTCCCCGCAGTCTAGACATAATTATTATTTGAATAACTATGACCTTAAATTTCAACGTTGAATTAACTGAATGTAAAGCGCCTGATTTTTTCATGAGTTTGGGTATATAAAACAAGGAATTTTCGCAAATAATTTGTTAGATGAATGATGCAGTTTTGTGTTGTGTAGAACTTGAATACGTTCGTGTCTGAAAGGCCGTGGTCAAACAACACCGGAAATTGGATAGTTTCTTTTTCTACAATACCACTGTGATGAATTGGTATGGATTTTGCTGTTGCGCAACCTTGGCTTGTGCAGTTCCAGAACGGATATAAAGGTTGCTTGAAAAATCCGATGCAATAATTCAAACGTAGCACTGCACAATGAAGAGTTAGTGAATAGGATCGCCGATACGTAAATATTGCATGCGGTGGAAACTGCATTGAATCATCCTTCAAAATTCAATTATATTATTGAGTGTTTTGTTGAAGTGTGGAAAAGTGAAGTTGCGTTTTACCGAACGAAAACAATGTCTCGTTGATTGAGAATCATTTGAGGATAACATATTCCGCAGATGCCTGTCCGTAAAATCTCCAGCTTTCCATGTGGGATTATGACGATTATTCCACTAATACACGTTTTTTATTTGAATGAAATATTTGTGTTGGTAATCGATATCATAATGTATTCGATTTTGTATTTCGGCAATTTAATTCAGTCGAATCAATTCCATAGTCATTACTGTTTCAGGAAAAAAATATAGTAGATTATTTTCTCACTTTCGTTCTATATGTTTGCAACTTTTCACGGATATGACTTCACGACAAGAATTGCAAAAAAATTCAAATTTTTCGAACTTTATTCAGTTTTTTTGCTAATAAGTCATAAAACCATGCAATTTTGGGGTAGGTCATTCCACACAAAACTAAAGAACATGAAATTTCCCAAAAAAAGCACCTCGAAGGTATTATTAACTGAACGATTTTGCCGCTAGAGCATGCTGAAAAATGGCCAAAAGGAGAAGATGCTTTTGATAGGGACATTTGGGCTATTCACGAAAAAAACGAAGGTGATATTTGGATTCAGGACCCCAAAGAACATGATGAGACGAAAAACTACATTATTTTCCTTGCCTTTTGATTGGATTTTTTAATTATCTATAATTTTCGTATTAAACTTTTTTCGATAAGATGAATATTTCAGCCATAAAACGTAAAAAAATCAATATCCAACCATCATAACTTTATATACTGAGTCATCTGGATTTTCCTTAGTTCACTTATGAGTTACCCTAAATTTTTGGACCATCCACATACTGCTAAGAATTTTTCATGAATTCGGGTATTGCAAATCGTTTGGCCCTGGCCTAATTCAAAAAACATTTATCTTTTCACGAGATATTTAGCTTGATAGGTACATTTCAATTCAACCACCACTTCACGAATAAACTTACAACGCAAGTTGCGATAGTTCTCCATTTCGTACAACCACTACAGTTCCACGTAATATATTTTATTAAATCCCCCAGGGAATATTATTTATATTTCTTCCGTGCAGAGAGAGTGTGTAGAAATTTTAAGATAGGATTCGTATATCTTAAATTATGTGCATATATTTGAATATCGGAATCAAAGGAATGTACGTACTCTATCGGACCGACACTGGGTGATGTAGTGTGTTAGCAGAGTGGAATATTTTTTATAGAATTCATGCTTGTTGAAATATTCGATTCTATATTGGACAAAAAGTGCTTCGAGCACTAAACACTAAGCACTCTTGAAAAGTGCTCCGAAATTTATTTATAAAATGCTCGCGATTACTAAGCACTAAGCACATCTCAGACTGTTAGATACTTGAGGAAGCGAAACTTAATCAAACAACTAAGACTTCCATAAATAATATTACATCACGATATGTTCAGCTTTACTGTAGCTAAGTTAAGTTGCTTTTTATCGAAGTAGGCATATGGTATTCAACCAATGTTTACTTGAGTTCAACGAAAAATCATCGATATTTAGGACGGTAGAGATAGACATGCAAAATCGAAAATTTAACAATAATTCCAAAAGTTTTCAAACTTCGAGAAAGCAATAAATCTCAGTTTGCAACCTCTTCCGAAGTACGCAACATTGTCAAAATGGAAATTAACTTGAATTTTGCAGTAATCTTGTTGAGAAAATTTCAAAAGTTCTGCAAACTTGGTGTAGTATAGAATATATTAGTTCATATCACGAATCAAGTTTGCAACCAATTCAAGTATAACATTTTTTTTATCGACCTATAATGCTTTTCTTTGATATACCATAAGAGAAAATTCCAAAAGTTCTGCAAACTTGGGAGATACATAGGAAAAATATTCCGAACAGTTGTGCATATTTGCAACTTTTTCGTTGACCGGACCATATATTTTCTTAATTCGTGGTCATTTTTTTATCAAAGTGGTCTCGAAATAATTGCAAAAGTTTTGCAACTTTACTGCAAATTTTTTAAACATCTTTTCTGATGCATTCCTTAATGAGCAACCTTGTACACGATCCAGAGCTTCATGCAATTCCATTTTCAAATTAGATTTTTGCAATTTGCATGAATTTCCGGATCGTGTACAAGGTTGCAAATTTGTGACTGCATTAGAATAGATTTTTTCAAAAACATCTGTTTTCTTAAAATTACTTAATTAAAATAATTGTTGATGCATCAGAATAGACGCATTCAAAATTTGCAACGGAGTTTCAAAAATTTGTAATAATTCTGAGACCACCTTGATCAAAAAAATTACTACGAATTAAAAAAAATACATATAAATAAACATGTTCCGGTCAACGCAAAAGGTTGCAAATCTATACAACTATTGACATAACTGTAATTTATATTATATAAGGAAATGTATACCAAAAAAACGATATAATTATTATAATCAATTATTTCGGAATGCTGAAGCGGGTCAGTTTTTGTCTTGAAAAGTGAAGTATTCAATACAAGAAGTATCCTAATTGAATTTTTTATTGTTTTGTGAAATAATTTGTAGTTTTGGTTCGTTTGATCCTTTTCTGATTCATTATAAGAATCCGTTTCTTTTACTATAGGATTTTCCTTTTGTTGACAAAGCAGTATGTTTTCTTCTAGGAGGTATTTTGATACATATGTTTTTCAAAAATTATACATTCATAACAAGGTTGGTGTGACAAGTGAAGAGGAAAGACATTTCACACCTGAATAGATTTCTTCTGAGGTTGTGTCATGAAGAATTGTATCAGTCATTTTGTCTTATATTATCATCACCCAATACATCAAACTCATCTGTATATTAATAACTCCATTTTCTTGTGTACTCTTAAAAACAAAATATTGTTACACCGCACTTGGCAAGCGAAAACTATTCAAGTGGAAATTTTATATCTTGCATCGTACACTGTTTGAACTCTTCTTCTGAGGTTTTGTCATGGAAAATTGTATCATAAATCGTTCAGTCATTTTGCCTTGTATTATCACAACCCAAATTCATTCACCTACCATTTCCCTACTCTTAAATACAAAATATTCTAACGCCGCTCTTGGCAGGCAAAAAAGGTTTAAGTGGAATTTTTATCTCTTGCATCGTACAAAGTTAGAACTCGTTATATCGAAATACTTGGAAGTATCGCGAGTGATAATGATTGGAAGGATGGTAGAAGCATCCAACTTCCCATTATAATGGAGAAGCGAATATGACTCGAAACGATAATAATAAATTTTATTTAACTTTATGTAGTTGTGTAGAATTGGTCAACTGAGTCAACATTCAGTTATGGAATGTTATTGAATGTAAATGGAAGTTATAGAGGTAAATAGTAAGAGTGACCAATCAATGTAAAAATTTCTGTCTACAAGTAGTATGGGTAGAACTTGTCAAGACAGAGAAAAAAACATCACTCACTAGTGATGGTATATCAGTCGAAAATTTTTATAATGCACCAGTGCGGTAAATGTGCAATAGTTTGCAGAAAATAAACTGTAATATAAAAGCTGCATGTCAGCTCAATACGATTCGACTCAAAACATGTCTGAGCTGCCTTAAAGAGCCTAGCCGTCAGAACTGACTGCCCTCAAAGGGTGCCAGCACATACTGGATATCTACATACAGGCAATAAAAAGGTCGATTGACTAGTCCGAAAAGGGGCAAAAAGGGTTCTGGATGGACCGTTCTGCATCAGAAGCTGTACTCAAACTGAGACAGGGATTCATCTCATCTTAAGAATGATGGAACATTCACTAGATCGAGAATAATTTTGAGAGTTAGAGTATTAATCATCGAAATCCCCTACACATCAATTTTGACATGAATCGGACCATAATAACAAAACTAGTTCACCGTCTTGAAACTGCTATTCCGAATTTATGAATTTTGACAGAAAAATAATGATAATGTTTGATCCCGATAAGCTCCAACTATCAATTTTAAATCGAATCGGACCATAATCACAACACATCCGCCATATTGAATCCACCATCTTAAATTCATGAATTTTAACAAAAAAAAACTGTTTTTAGAAAAGTTATTAAAACCTGCATTCAGGAACATGTTAACTTCCTGATTCCTTTCTTGGTTCGCACTATATCTCGTGAACATGTCAGAAATCTAATTTTCTGTACAACTTGTGAATTTTTGCTTCAATTTCTCTTATTTTCTTCCTTCGATATATTCCCCCAATAGTACCTACAATGTCTACTCGTGTTTTCTGAATATCTAGTGGGCAAACTGAGTGAGGCATCAAAAAGTTTGCAGTATTCAATTTTTTCATACCAAACTAATGGAGCAGTATATTTCGTTTTTCTTCTCGTGGAAGTATTTTGATGCGCCTTTCGAACGGCACGGCGTTAACATCATTCGGGATAGACCTGTGACGCTCGAACATTTTCCGATGAGGAATTTCTCCATTTATTTATATTGGATCGAAAACCTATTTCTACCCACAAATATATAGCCAAAGCAATATGAGGATTATGCTGGAAAGAGCATCATGAAAATTCCCAAGTTTGGGTCAACACAATATATGTCTTTAGAGAAATGTGTGCGCTCCGATATATAAGTTGATTGTAAAAGAGTGTAAGAAACAATACATTTACTGGAAACGTGCAAGATATCTTCACGATGGGCGAAGAGGTTCGTACGGTTAAAAAATCCATCATTTCGTAACACGACGTATTCCTCAAATTACCACCCGAAATAACACCCTCGTGATTTTCCGGAGAGGACGTCTCGTATTAGTCAATTATAATCGATCCTCTCGTGATATTACTACTGAAAATTCTGATAAATTCTTTTGTTTCTATCACTGCCGTAACTACAATTTCCATGCATTTTATTATGGTTCAAATTCTCAGTTATGTGAAAATTCTTCATCTGCTAGCATGTATTTTAGTTACATTAGGTTTATGAGTCCTTTATAGACCAAGGACCATAATGAAGTTCAAAGAGCCCTAGTACCATGATGGAATTCAAATGTGAAGTATCTGAATGTGTAGCATGAATGAACTCTGTAAGAAAAAATGCAAGTAGATAATTTCAAACAATTTGATTCAAAATAAATAACTTCATCCTCCAAATCGGAAGGTAAACTATCATTAGAATCACTAATTTCCAAAGATTTCACTACACATCTGATTTTACGTAACAGCATTGTCAACGAAATGGTATGGAATATTACTGTTAAAAAGCTCTTATTCAATCAAATATTGGGGGGATATTTGAGATCAGATATGAGGTGTCTGAGGTGTAGTCACGTCAACTCAACGATTCAGCATTTCCAGGACTTGTTGTTGGACATTCGGGAAGCCGAAACCCTGAATGAAGCTTTGGAGAATTTTTTTTCGAGTGAAGAGTTTGACAACGAATGCTATCGGTGTGATTTGTGTA
The DNA here is from genome assembly GCA_958298965.1 of Chrysolina haemoptera. Lineage (NCBI taxonomy): Eukaryota > Metazoa > Arthropoda > Insecta > Coleoptera > Chrysomelidae > Chrysolina > Chrysolina haemoptera. The sequence continues at coordinate 10,792,391 of OY282586.1, read as the reverse complement.
AAAGAAAAGTCAGAGCTACAAAACAATTTTCTTTGAAAAGATCCTCTATGGTGCTCTGCATCCAGCTGAAGAGGTTCTCATTCGAAAACATAAAGATAACTAAACATTTAATGTTCAGACAGAGGCTAGATCTGACGGGGTACTCGAAACAACATATAAATGAACCACTAATTTATAGGCTTGTCGCCGTTGTGTCCCACATAGGACCCACTTTGAGTTGCGGCCAATATGTTACCTTAGCGCAGACACCTACTGGTAGTTTTTTTTAATTCGATGATGACATCGTTCGTGCAGTCTCCAATGAAGTTGGTTTCAACACAAATGCTTATATCATGTTTTACGAGCTGGAATCTCCTTAGTCACAGATTGCCAGACAGATTTGATGGGGTTTTTTTATTTTATGTTACCTTTTTATGTATTCTACCTTATATTTTACAATTTAGAAAAAAAAATCAAATGATTGACATTTCAATATTATATGATATTATTGTAAAAATCAAAAGGTTATTATATTGGTATAACTTGTTTTTGTTTTCGCTTCCAAAAACTTTCTTTTAGTGACTGAATAGTTTTTTTCGACATTCATGCAAAAAGCAAAACTTTATGGAACTATATTTAGTGGAAAAAAGAAGTACTTTATTGCACTATTGCACTCATCTGTCATTCAACTTCAACGTGCTGTCATCATTACAAACATAAATGTTCAAACTCATTACAAATTTAGCAGATATTCTGTGAGATTGGCAATACGTTTTAAATAGTTACATATATTATATTATTTTGTATTAATGGTAGCAACCAGAGCTAAACAAACAATGCCTTCCCGAGAAAAACTCCATAATCAAAACTGATTCGCTTTGTTCTAAACCATCTACCTGCATAGAGCAAACTGTCTGTACTATGACCACACCTCGTGATAACATACGCGCTCACGGCTACTATGGTTTTGATTTTTATAATGCAACTGTGGTTATAGAAACGTCAGTCAAAAATTATTTCTGACAATTACAGAATTGAAAGTTTTAAAATGAGTATTATTAATGGAAAATAGATGATAGAGATCTGTGTCAATGCAAATCGATAGTAATAATCAATTATTTAAGTTGCGCTTTTCATTTTCCAACACCTAGTGCCTTACCTTAATAAATCATTTTTTGCTTTTTGCATGAACGTAGAAAAAATGTTGTATGCAACTCGTGCAAACGTGTTATCCAACTCGGCCAGACGGCCTCGTCGGACAATTTCACGTCGAGTGCAATAAACACTTACTTTTTGCACTTGTTGCATAAATAACTATTAGGCGACTCTCATAAAAATTGACGTTCCACGGAGCCGACAGCAGTCGTGGAGTGCCACTTTTTTGTACTTTCAACTGGTTGATAATTGATTCAAGTTTTATTTTTCATCTTCTCGTGATAAAAGTCCGTATGGAAATAGAGTTTCTTCCTTTTTTACCTTTTTCGAGTGATAAAGTCGGATTAAGTTTACCTAAGGGTGATTCTATGGAAAAAATATATTTCGAAATATTGCATTCTCACGTAACTCGTTCCCAGTTTTCGATTTTTCATATCATCAATTTATAGAGGTAAAAATTATTAAAAACGCCAAACTAAACTTCCTAATTCAAACGATCAGGCGTAGAAGAAGAGGCGGGAAACCGTGTACGTCAGTGCGCGAGTAATTCTGATTGGTTACTTTCGGTCATGTCCGCACCATCCCAAATTGCAGCCAATCATATTACAAGAAGACAATGACGTCAGAGCCGGGAAGCGTTTGGATTTACACACAATGAGATCACGTTCTCAATATTGAATAATAAATCAATTTTTCAAAATTTAGGGTGGATAAATGGTTAGGATTTTATATTTTATAAACTGCCATCCATGACATATTTCAAAATACTGGAAATGCCCATTGTTGCATCAGTCGGTCTTCAAGTTGGCACTATCATTTTGCTTACAATATGGGCCCTTTCAAACAATAATTTTCTGCTAAGAGCTCTGTACCTTAAATTTTTGTGTGAATTGAAATTTTGGAATTTTGAAAAATAACAAGACGTTGTAAAAATGTTTTTTACAACAGTGAGTGAACTGAATTATTACGTACTGTTTGCACTTGTATTACAAAGTGCTATTTTCAAAATGAAATTCAAGATAATATTGATTTTAAGGATCATTTTCAGATTAGTAATTAGGACTGTCCGTAGAGCTATGGCATAAAATTTAGGCTACGAATCAGTAGGAACTGGGTTCGTCTCCCCAAATGAAAGTATTTTTTTCTTTAATTTTATAGCTCATCAAAATATTGTAGTGTGACGTCACAGCCACGCTTGATTCTTACCAGCCACATACAACTCCCTACTGCGCATGACATGTCACAAAGTCTATACGGAAATCATGTCTGTCTAGATATTATTAATTGATATTCGAATAAAGGTATTCGTGATATTGCATAGCATAGTTCAAATTAATTTCGATTCTATAATTCTTCAATTCGCGGTTGGAAACTTGGATAAATGTTCATTAGAATAACTGGTAGCGCTTCTGTGAAAATAGTTTTGTCAAGTCTGATCAAACAGCAAGCTTAACTATTTAAACCCCAATTATCTAGCATAGTTAGGAGGCGCTAGGTTCAAAGGGAGGACAATTAGTCTGCATGGTTTAACGATTTCCGGAAATATGATTAATGGAAAAAAGGACGATGTAATGTAATGTATTTTCATAAACGCATAGAGAAATTACAACAATCATCACTGAATAATTTTGTGAATTCATATCGAAAGGAGGAATAAAAAGTGCAGGACTTCATAATATGACACTGAGGTAAAACACGATTATATTTTCACAGATTTTTTATCTCCATGACATGTTTCGATACACAGTATCTTTCCTGAGAATTCTAAATGATTGAGCCTAAAATCTTTATTTTCAGCAGGAAGAATTTCGAAGTTTTCATCAAAGTCATGACCTTCCACCTAAATATGATTCATACAGTGTTCACGTATGCGGCTTTAAAATAATCTACCTGTCTGGCCTAAATATACTTTGAAGGAAAATCCACAATTCAATTTTTAAACTCCTGATTTTTCAGATTTTTGTGTTTTCATCAGTCCTGATGAACTTTCCCAACGTGTTATCTGTTTTATATGCTACTCCTCAATTTTGGTCATGCAAAAACGAAGCAATTTTTCATATAACGGGTGTCCTGAGTGAGTTAAAGTTCTATGAATTCTGTCAAGGTTCCTTATAGTGGGGTACACTTCTTGGATAGCATTTCTATGTAGGTACTTTTTTAGCAAGAATATTTTATAATAGTTTGACTTGATATCCACCGTTAATTGCTATCTGTTTTATAATATCTAGTTCTTCGTTGAATTTTTCTTCAGAAAGAGGAATATTCACTGATCTGTGTATCATATTATGGTAGGCTGATATTTTATGTATATAAGGATGAGCCGAATTATTATGTATGGTAATGTCAGTATGGGAAGGTTTATGAAAGCAAAATGGTGTTTATTATTGGCTTATATTTATTGTGGATTCAATGTTTGGGTGAATAGTGTCAATATATTTATGAAAGGTGTCTTATTGTCTGTTGGTACCTTCAAAACATACTAACGTCATCTACATAATATCTGTATCAATACAAAAACTTTCGCGAGAGTGGATGCTTGTGCATTGTTGTTTGAAGGTTTCACCTTAGTGTCATATACTATGGATATCCATCAGGTAACGGCCATGTCAATCCAAACTTCATAATATACCTAACTCACACCGATGCTATACATTTCGATAATTGAAGTGTCAAATGCATGTTCATTCCTTTGGTCCGATGAAAAACGTAACACACTGAGACAAGATCTCATATAATAAAATTCCCTCCACCACATGTAAATATTAATATAAAAATGACCAGCCTATCAATTCCACAACTTTCCTAATGCAATCGTCAACTTTTTCCATCGAAGCATACGGACGTATGCGATGCATATTTCGCAGAAATTCAGATCGCTCGATGATTTATGCCATATAAACGTCAATAGCAGAGTCGACGATTATTTATAATGCCAAATCCAGACGGCCATGTGATATGTGTAAGTGGTTGTGTAACACAGGGTCGAAAAGGGATATTTCACGGTTTGCGGTAGATTTGAACTCTGCTAGTTTGTGGAAATGGGGGGATTTTTGGATCTTCGCTTCCTACACTGTCTAGAAGAAGAACTGAGATTCAGTTCATTAGAAGCGAGATTCAGTTCATTGGGTAGGTTATTGTAATTTGTGTACTGAAATAGAAAAAACAGGTATTCAACTGTTCAAATATTATTATTTTGGGGCTGTAATTGATGCCAGCAGCGCTGAGCATTTAAAATCCAATCTAAAGATGAGAGAATATCATCTTCTCAAGAAATTACTGCCAATATTATAAGAGGAGTAACATCATAGGGCGTCCACTGACATTTAGAAATAAAGAAAATAAGACTAATGAATAGGTCCCTGAGGCTTCTTCTTAATGTCATTTGTGAGCAGGCAGACTCTAAGTGATAGAGTAATTTATACTGTAGAAGATAATTGTATTTGGTATCCAACAAAGGAATCCATATAGAGTGAGTTTCAAAAAGTTTGCACCATATACTTTTTTATTATGGATTTGTCAGAAAGTATTTATTTATTTATTATTTGAGTTATCGAAGTTATAAAATTATGAACGTTGTACAGGGAAGAACAAAAAATTGAAATTTTGATCAGGAGTAAACTACCCTTATTTTTGATCTTGTCAAAGAAGTTTATGAAGAAAAGTAGTATAGAATCAAAAACAATATTCAAATTTGGAATCATAGCCAACTACGCCTCATAAAGAGTACTAGTATCTCATATGCACCTTAGGCTTATATTCATACAACGACATTGCGATGCAAAATTTGGTCTAATTATATATAAATTAAAATTTGGTCTAATTATTATAAATATCGACGTTTGTTTAAAATAGTTTGAATTTTTACTAATTTTTTGGTGCAAATTTGATATTTCACTCTGTATGTATATCCATAATCCATTTCATGGAAGGAAATTTTTGAATGAATCAATTAATATTTGGTAAAATATTACATAATACAAATCTGCAACTTTACTATCAGGTACTTTAATCATAAAAAATATTATTTTTTTATTTTTTCCCGTAGGTGGCTATAATTTTGAATTTGAATGTTGGGTTTGATTCAAAACAACTTTTCAAAATGTCAAAAATAAGGGTAGTTCACACTTGATCAATTTCCAATTTTTTGTTCTCTCTTTTATACCTTTCAGAAATTTAAAGTTCTGACAACTTAGATGCAAGTTTTCTGCAATGTACCAATTTATCTAGACTAATACCTAGAAAATACCTAGACCAATAGACTTGGATCATGACAAAGAGAAAGACAGGTAGTTTCTTGGCAAGTAATCAAATTAAAAAATATATATTTCTATCTCAGTTTTCTCAATATCATGAATTATTTTTCTATGTTTTTTCGTTTATTCAAATAAATTATTGATGACCTGCTGGGATTGATCATGGGTTGGTATTTTTTTAAATAATAACAGCTAACATATGATTTTTGGATTTCAAAGCATCGAACTCTCTTCGAATTCGGTCATAGCAAACTTGATGTATTTTAATGAAAATGCATTAAGATTAGTTCTTAATGTTGAATGGGATACCTATCTATAATATTATCACGTGGTCGTACGAAAAATAGTGTACATTACTTGTGCAAAAGTGATTTTCTACACTCGTGGGAGGGGGGCATATGGCATGCGCTTCCTGCTACAATATTTCCCACGCGTGTGAATGAATTATATAAAATGTAACCTGAACAGAAAACACTAGAGAGAAATATTTCATTTCGCACTGGAGCGAAGTAGAATACTTATTAAATAAAGCACACTCAATTCTAAAACTAGTTGTTGATGGGTATAATGGGAGTCACGCAAAATTCTAAACATTTAATTGTTGACGTTCTATGAGCAAATAAATCTCATAATATTTTGTTTATCAGGTCCGTCATCGGAAAAGTAAAGTGTAAAACTCGTGCGGAAACTGTATATTTCATACCAGTGTAACGAATGATAAAACACGAGGCATATAGGCACACTCGTATGAAATATCCTATTTTCCGGACTCTTGCGGAAACTGAATATTTCATACCAGTGTAACGAATGATAAACACGAGGCATATAGGCACACTCATATGAAATATCCCATTTTCCGGACTAGTTGTACAATATACTATTTTATGACGCTATGATACCTCAAAAAGTCTGTTTGAACTCCCTTCAACAACTAATCAGATATGTTAATTCAGTTCATTCAGTTAGTCCATTCCAAACTCCTGTTTACTAAATCAGAATTACAAAATTCATATGTATCTAATCCTAGAGGTGCGCCACTGGAGTATTGAATAAGAATTCTATAAATAGGCACTACAGTTATTTGTTTTGACGAGAGAGGCTTCGCCACGCCTACCTGGAATATCTTTGTCTGCAAATGCGAATTTCAACTTAGTATATGCAACAAAAAATACTTGAAGGTAAGAAAAATATCTTCATTCAGGGGACAGTTCGAATTGCAGGAACACTCTCTTAACGTACTCAGTGTATATCAAATTTCTAGAATGCTTACAGAAATCTAGTTGCTCACAGAAATAAGAAGGAGAAAAGAGGTTCTAGAAGTTTAAGGGAGTTCAGAACGATCAACAGTCCCCTGCTGAGGAAAGAAAAGATTACTGTTCGTTTTTCTTTAAATCTGGTTGAGAATTGACAAGCGGCAAATGAAATGCCAAAGCGTAGGGTATCAAATAAAATGCCAAATGATTCGCATTAACATCATTTTGCATAAGTGGGGGTATTACGTATAAACCGGTATTAAGATAATTGTCGCATGAAATGGATACTAAAGTTCAAGTTAAAAAGTTGTCGTTTAGTCATTAATGCTCCATCCAGGATTACCAACGCGTAGTCTAAAGCAATCAAAGCTCTCTGAAAACAGCTCCGACTGATTGCATTGACGTTGTGAGAACCCCTTATCGCGCCGAGAAAAATAAACGTGAACTCGAACCCTCTCCCCTTGATCTTCGTTCTTTCTCTGAATGGTCATTCACTTTTGCCAATTCATTTCAATCTCCGCGAGAAAAATCTCCTAACGCCTCTCGTTTCACACTTATCTGGTACAATTTCTCAAGATTTAAACTGGAAATGAATTTATCTCTGCCTCTGAATTGTCGGGATGAAGTATGAGTATTTTGAACTCCTAAATGAATTCGCCAGAATTAGGATATTGATCAGGGGATAATACGTGTGTCTGATTGAAATTGTTTCGTTTTGGGAAGAAAACTCTGGTTAATGTATGTTGGGTAGGTGGGGATAATCATGACCTAACAGACTTAACAACCTCTTATTTTCCACATGGTGGAAATATTTCATTTATATGATACTCTCCGGCAAAAAATCTTGAACAAAGATAATGTTCTATCGATTTCCTTCATATATTCATATTTTATTATCTAGGTCCTTGTGGACCTCAACTTTGCTGCTATGGCGGGTGGCTTAGAGCAGGACAGACATGTGTCATTGAAAAGATCATCGGTATTTATTTTTCAATTTTCAACACTCTTGATACTTTTAATGTAATATTAATGCAAGGCTCCGTGCTCAAAAATGTCTGTAGAAGCATGTGCCATTGAGAAAACAAAAATTTCATCACATATTCACTTGTTTTATTTTAAATATCATAACTGTTTGATAACTAGCGCCTGGACAATATTTTGTTGTCATTCATTGATAAATGACTGACGGATAAAAGAAATTAGGGATAGATAAAAATGCTAGAGCTTTAGAAATATACAAATCAACTCAAATATATGTCACAAATTTCGAATATAGATATGCCACAATATTATTCATGAATATTTGGGAGGAAAAGAATAGAAAGGAGATATGCCGAAAAACATAGAAATTGATATAGTAATCGATGAGATTGAGAGAAAAAGAGAGATAAACTACTACGTTATATCTTAAATTTTTTTATGAATTAATTGACTGGGTTGATGATATTTTTGTTGATGAATTTTCTGACTGTACCTCAATTCATTTGGTGAGTCAAGAAGAGTACTTCGATCACGCCACTGAAGATGACTGCTGCAGTTGAAACGTTTGTATATTTTAACCAAAGAATTCCAAGGCAAAACCCGGAAACTAACTAAAACATATGACTACTGACGAGTATTTGACGGTAGAGACATTAAACTTCGAAAACTTAGATAGAGTTAATTTAGAATATTTTGAGGGTGGAATTTCATAATCGGGGTGGTAAAAACAGGTAGATTAAGATAAGTTTCACTTTGATTAATTTTTTATTATTGTGAGAATATTTTATTAAAACCTGTTTGCATTTGGAAATCTTAACGAATATTCCTTTATATGAATACGATATACATCAGCAGCGTCCAGTTTCAAAGAATCCAGTTGAGAGAAGGCAAGAGAAGGTGTGTCTGGACCGACTGAGCTGAAAAGGAGAAGCGAATAAAGAAAAACAAAGATCATAACAACATATTAGATATGGTCTTTTTGAACTGAGATTTAGTGTACGTAAGATCCGAGGTCATAGACATCACGTGAGCAACCCCACGATCAACTGATAAATCGAAAGTTGGCCCGTATCTCACGAGCCATCCCTATCAGATCATCAGCATATGAGATTCCGTATCTGAACCAAAGAGCAGGAAACCCTGAGAAAAATTATTAGATCTCTTTCTGGGAGTCCTATAAAACAAAGCAGTAGGGCGAATACAATGCACCCCTCTGGGTAGAAGGCCAGGAAGAATTTCTTCAAAGAAATCGAGAACACGGCTGAATGCTCACGACTGAACAAGATCTTATCAAAGGATCCAATGAATCCTCTTGGTGCGCTAATATGAGACGGATCAATTAACAAATCAGGGAAATAATCTCTAGGTATACTTTTTCACTTATTCACGTTGCTAACTCTAGGAAAATAAAGACCCAGTCGTGCCCCAGAGACCACAAACAATTGAGGCTACATCCTCGAGGAAAACCTGGGACTCAGCGAAAGAAGTCATCACCTACAAGAAGGTAGAACGGGCGAAAGCAATCTTCAGTCCATCATTCGATTCGAATCAGAAATACAACCTGTACTAGCTATTAGGACTGTGGTGACCAAAAGTTGAACAAGTGACAACCAGAGTGAGGCTGGCTAGTTTACAAAGATTGGCAATGCTAGGGGTCAAGTAACACCAACAACGATTGGCCTGCCGATGATATTAGACTTTCCTTCTCTGCATTTGCATATTGCAGCAGATATGAGAATAGCAGCCTCCAGACCAAATTTTCTGTACCAATGATGTATCAATAATTTAGGTCACTCCAATATAATGGAGGTCTTAACACAACTGAGATGCCGTCAGACAATAGCTCCAACTTGTGATGAGGAGAAAGAAACGGTCTGCTACGTAGTGTTTGAATGCGAAGACCTGGCTCACGTGGAGATATTTATCTTCAGATACTGTAGTGCAAAATATATTCCACAAGGAAACCTCATGAAAAGTCCTCAGGAATTCATTAGAAGATCCGGAGTATTCACGGGATGGACCTGAGAGCGGGGCACAGAAAGGTTATACGCAGAACTACCGACAATTCGGCTGATATGAGTTTCTTCCTGAAAGCTCTTAACTACAATGTAATAGGTTTGTCGATTGGAAAGCTACCAATAATAACCAGAAATGGCGATACGACCATGCTTTTTTGGATGATTTTGTGGAATATGTTGTTGAGGTAATGGGATAGAGAGCTGAAATATTGGCATGGAAATTAGAATCGCAAAAATCAGAAAAAGATGCCATAGAAGTGAGAATTTTCAAGCTTCGCGAAGACAACCATTTTATGTAGGTATTCGAAGGGAGCTATTTGAAAATTTGTGATATATCACACCACAAAAAGCAATTTTGTCAAGGTTTAATATAATAATAGCGAAGCGAGAGCTCGAATGTGTTGATAAAAACCCTCGGAAAACTTTTTCAATACACTTTATCGCTTTGAATTATTATTATCGTGTATTATTATGATGTATATTTACATCCTCGCTTATATGGAAAAGTTATTTCGTTATGTAGAATATCAAGCAAGCACGAAATTGAAAACGTATATCACGGTTAAGGTCAATTTGACTATTCGCGGAATTGGAATTTGAATTGAATTTTTATAATTTACATGGGATGTTATGATAATTACATTTTGGCAACGGCTTGACAATCACATTTGACTGCCGGAAGTTTTAACTGAAATTTTATATGCATAAGCTTTTTGTAGCCTGGAATCTCAATAAAACCATGCACATGAGTGTGCTCATTTATTTTCCGTTTCTATTTATGTTTTTTCCATTAACCAGCTGCACCCTTACGGGCAACCCTCAAACGTCTTTGGGCGACTTGTGTGAACAAGGGAAGGCCCTTTCAAATTGTGCATGGTGATATGCATGGATGAGAATTCAAAACAAATCCACCAAGTCATCTTCTGTAGAACACTTTTAACTCTATTCGGTTGATTGTTGAAAGTTGAGTTTATTAAAGAACGAAATACCCGCAGACCCGCATACCTGCAGATGCGTTTCGCGATTTTTGCCGCTCGTCAGTGACAAGGTAGGTTGGAAAACATTAGAGTCGTCCTGCCCCAGCCCAATAAATTATAATCCACTGTATCACTAATATCTCCTCACAAATGAAGCAGCGACTTACAGTAAAAGCCAGTCGCAGCGTCACCCGCGGGGAAACCAAAAAGCAATCCTCAGTAACAAAGACTCCAGCAAGTGAACAGAGTTCAAGAATTCTTGCTGGAGAGTATCAAATGAATGAAATAGTAAAATCGATAATGTCGAAGTACCCTTTCAATTATTTGATACTCTCCGGCAAAACTTCTTGAACTCCAATAATTGAATCAATTTTTCTGCCATCTCTCATGAGAATAGTTTCAATTTGTATTCCAGCTTTGATAAAGTTTGCTTTTTTTCCATGCGGAATTCCTTTTGAACGCTGATGATAACTGTCAAAAATAATGAATATTGAATTCAAGAAAATCGGTAACAGAATTCAAAAAGGTCAAAATATAGCGGGAGTCCCATTTGAAAAAATAGAATTTTTTCCGAGGGAACAAAATATTTGTTATTCTATACTACCCTGTATGTGGTGGGTGAAATTTGGCTATGAGAAAGATAGTCTCAACGATTTGTTACCGGTTGGTTGGGAGTTCAAGAATATCAGCAATTAAATCAGGTTATGTTTATAGAAAATTGCACTGAAGTAAAATTTTCATCTCGAAAACTGTCACAGATAGGTATAAAAAATATTAGATGTAGTTGTTGACTATACTTCAGGAATACCAACAATTATAGAATGTTCAATATAAAATATCTAGGTTGCTTATTTCTAGTAGTGGCAACGCCATATTGTTTGTAATATTTTTTGAGGATAGAACTACCAAATTTCCAAACCGGTACGTTGCTGGTTCGCCAGAAACGTCTAATATACGCTCACCATGAACAATCCTCGTTAACCCCTTCACTGTCGAACTGATCTATGCTTAAGTCATTAACAATATACATGATTAATTATTAGCGTAATTTTTCTCATTTAATTTTTACTTGTTTGTAGAAATATTCACAAGTCTCTAGTCTATATTGTGAGCAAGAATAATTAAAACTACTGGAGGAAACATTTCCTTTATTTCCTCATACATCTCTGTCTCTTGCTGTTGTCGTGTGCCTGTCCTTTCCACGGTCGGTTGCAACACAATGGGGAATTGATCTCATTGGTTTTACTTTAAAAGGATTTTCCGTTACACTATTTTTTTTCGTCGATCTCTCGAAGAGTGGAAGCGTCCGGAAAGTAATTTGAGTGAATATCAACATGGAAGGGTTTTGGCGAAACCACTCGATGTGTTTAGAGCACTATAAACTATTTCAGGTCAAATAAAAACAGCGTACTTGATGACAGAGTAGGTTCAATTTATTCGAATTTAGTGAATTAAGACTCAAAATAATCGAGTTTCCTTATAACATTCAACAATGTAATCTTTGACACGATCAGAATTCGATTTTTATTCTCTGCAACTAGCTTCTGATGAAGCTGATAAATATCACTCGTTGGAAACATTTGATAATGCAAGCTTTTTGATTACTGGATTCGAAAATTATTATATTTTTCCCAATGTCATCGCCATGACTTCTTGACTCCTAATCAATAATTTCATCTATTGTTGATATTCAGCTCAGTTTTTTTAAACCACATTTGTACGATAAATAGTTCGAAGTTTCTTACAAATAATGACTCTTTGAGTTTTAACTCTATTTGACCTGTTTCATTGATACTTTTCACACCTCTTCTTGCTTTATTGTTTATACCAGGGATATTGTGGAAAACACCTGCAGAGAGATTGGGTAGTAGGAGCGAGATACCAATTGAATAAATGGTGGAGTCTCTAGGGTTATTTCATATTGACGGTTTCATAATGTTCTTCAAAAAAAAATTGGTTGTCGATAATTTCCCGTGATAACGTCATGAGAAAACATTGAAAATTGCATACTTTTATGAATTTAATTGAATTATTATCACTGAATTATCATTATTTTGTATAATACAAAGAAGAAGTTCATAGAAAATTGCATTTTTTTCGATAAATTACGATGAAATTGAAATCAGGAATCAAATTCATGAAACTGATGCTTTTGAAAAGCCTGCAAAAACCTGCTTGAAATAATAATACATACAGGTCTTTGCGGTCTCCAAGGGAAAATGCAAGTGTAAAGATAGTAATTTCTTCTCTTGTTGAGTAGTTAAATTCATATGAATACGTACTTTGGTAATATATTTATATTTATCATATGTTGATGATTTAATCCTTATATCGAAAGCAACCAATCATATCGCTTATAAAATATAAAATCATGCATCTTGATGGGTGCACTATTTGAGAAGTCGAGGTAAAGAAAGTTAGAAAATCATATAATTTCTCTAACGACCATGTTTAACTTTCGAGTAAGGAATATATTTCCTATGGGGGAATATGCTATTGACTACCAATACTGTGAAAATTTCCGCATCTAATGAAAAACTGGTATAACTTGGCAATGCCTTGTCGGATTTTCAAAAATGAAAAACTAATAATCAGCCTAAATGAATGAGAATTCATATATGTTGAAATGTTCCATTAAATAAATATATTTGCTTTCATGAGCCTTTCTTGCACCCTTCGTATAAAAATAGCTATTCCTAAACATACTGCCGTATAATATGCAACTATAATATTTTAAAAATTCCCATTCGTCAGAGAGATATTCAGCTGTCCCACTGGCCTAAGGACACATTGTATATGTACAACCAAACGGCATATTATTGTTTGTTTGACTAGTTTCGAGTTTATTACATCTCATCAGTTCAGGGGTAGGTCAATACTATAAGTTTTGCGGTCATCATATTCTTTGTCCGAATTAACACTCTGCTCATTTGGTTACTCTGGATTTGCGCTACGATCGTGCGCAAAGTAGTTCTTTTCAGCATTCAGTTACGCTTTTCCGCACACTGTACGGAAAAGTGAAACTACTCAAAAATCACATTGGTAGGGAAAATTTATTTTTATAGCTGAAGACTATCATATGCAATGTGAGAAACCGTTTTACCTATTAATCGTAATTTCGATACTTGTATTTCAACTTAAAACAAAAAAAATAACTAATATTTTTTTCCCGCTGCCGACACTGTATATACTCCATACCTACATGCTTGACAACATAACAGGTATGTACCCATTTGGCCTATATCATTCGTTTACTAATTAATTTACATGTCTAAGGTAATAATGACTGACTTTGACAAGTAATACCTTCAGCTTCATTTATATAAATTTTTAGGTTATGAGACTTTTTGAATATTATTGTTGTCTGTTTATTCGGTAACTTAGTTATGCGCACAAGCAACTTAGAATGAAATAGCGGAACGAATAATCATGAAGGAAGGGTCAGAAAACACACTTCAATCCAGGCAAATTTCGAGAAATGTCAACAAGCAGCGGGAAAAACGTAATAAGTAACACGAAATGTATCGACTGTTAGCATCCTCAGCAAGCGACAAGTGTCGGCTCGTACTTGTTTCTTAAATAACTATTGAGTACCTCATTTAGGTCTTTCTTTCAAGTTTAACTGAAAATTATTGAATGAATTAAGAATTTTTTTTATTTTTGTTGTTATCTGATATGAAGCCCGTAGGAAAAGTGTCTTTTGCACCCGCAAAACTTATCAGAACTCGTTCGTCTAACTTTATTTGCGTAACACTTTGCGCACTTATTGGGAAAATAACTATTTGGCCAGTGCAGCTTATGAGTAATGCACGAACATGGATGTCTGCGTTCGGAAAAACAAACACATTTGGATTATGTTGGCAATTGAAATCCCATATCCTGAATAGACATTCTCTGAATACACATTTATATACATCTGATACACATAAGTTTCAAGTGTTTTCCGATACGTAAACTCCCACTCGCATGTTTGCAAATCAGAAATTCGAATCCACGAGTCTTGGTATTACTGCAACAGTTTAATAGAAAAATCTCCGGATTGCGGTGCTTGCGATTTATTTTTATCAGTTTCCTGATGGTTTCGTCTTGTAATTGAAATCGGATTTGTAGATCAGGAATTTATTGGCAGGTGTATTTTATATAAATGAAAAGAAATAGGGAAGAGGAATAAATTTCGTTAAATTGAAACGTTCGGAACAGAAACCAGAATTGATGGTTTGGTTTTCGCTAGAGTGCCACTCGTAGATGAATTTAATCCAGGATCGGCTGAGAATATATTCCAAAGTGGAGTGAGTAATGAAAATTAAGTCTAATGTATTTTGATTTGGGAATGTTTGGAATGACGGAAGAAGAAGAATACAATAGCTCTAACACTCACTTGGGAATTCCAGCTTCAAACCCAAGTAGACAAAATTACTCTTGATACGTTTCATTGTCTAGGTTAGATATTTTGTGATCAATAAAGTTTTCCTTGTACATTTTTGTTTGTCTTGCAAATGGTTTTATTCAACTTCCATTGACCACTCGCTGTTTAATTTTTTTTACATGAAGTTTCCTGTTACCTTCAGTACTGATATGGGAGCAAACCGTACGTAAGACGAATTATTTTATAATATAATGGGTTCAGTGACAATGAAATGAAAATTCATCGATAAATTTATATACCCTTCAATTTGTTGTCTATTATTTTTTCACATGTCAAATTGTGACGTTCTTGGTATTTCAACCAATAGCAGCCGGTTATACTGGCCGATCATTCATATTTGTACTGATAAAACTTCCTGGGCCCTGTAACACAAGTCGTACAAGTCCTACAATTGTTAGAATATATTTTACACTTGTAACTTTTGCATAACACAACCCATCTTGTAATTACCCGTACGGCACCAATAATTACGGAAGAATCTCGACATTTGTAAGCGTTTTCTGTAACACAAAGTTAACATTTGTATTATTGTGTTACAGAATTTTCAACAAGTGTAGATAATGTTTTACCTATCATCAACCCTGGGTAAATGCACACTGTACAGTAGTATTATGACAATTCTCGTACTGTCAACACATACGTATCTGTCCTCGCAATATGTGGTCAAGCGATTCCGAAAGTGACTATGAAGACGTGCCTAAAGAATATCGTTTTAATATTAGGAAATACTTTGCTGTTCTCACTGATAACGAATTCAACGAAAGGTTTCGTCTGAGCCGAGACCAATTTGAAAATCTCCTTCGGGATATTGGACCAAGGCTTGCAAATACAACAGTGCGATGGTATGGATTGACACCACCGCAGAAGACATTAATTGCCTTGCACTGGTTAGGAAATGGAGGTCAGTATCATGGTGTTTGCGATATGCATGGGGTATCAAAAATGACTGTGTGTAGATGCGTACATGACACTGTTCGTATTGTTAATGAGATAAAATTCGACGAAATAGTGTCATGGCCCCATAATATGTTGGACGTTGTTCAAAGATTTCATGCAATAGCCGGTTTTCCTGAAGTATGTGGTGCATTGGACGGAACACTTATAAATATAGACGCTCCCGTTATTAACGAACCAGCCTATGTGAATGGCCATGTTAAACACTCAATGAACTGTATGGCTGTTTGTGGTCCAGACCTAACATCCTACTAGGTTAGTGGCATCTGGCCTCTGGTTCACGACGCACGGGTACTTCGAAATAGTTCTTTATATCGCAGAATGGAGACCTCATCCCAATACTGTAATAATATTTCCATTAAATATGTAGCTACATGTGTACAAAATTATTTACTTGCTACAATTGTAACCATTCGCATTGTGGTACAGAATAAAGTAGGACTTGTAGAAACAGGCAGATCACTTGTAACTTGTAGACTTGTTACAATTGTATGATTTGTGTTACAGGCCCCTTGGTCCTTAATAAAAACATGATAACCTTCAAACTGTCAAAAACTAATTAGATTTACGTGCGTATGACATTTTCAGTGAACGTTTGGAATCAATTCAATCAATGTACTTCCATAGATTTCAATTGAACTTGTTTCGTCAAAAATTCACATTAACATGCCACCATCTGAATTGGTGGAAAAAATAATCATTCCAAATACAATTCGATCTTCAAATTTTATCATGTAATTTTTTATTTTCATCATTCAAACTCATTTATTTGGCGAAAACATTCAAACAAACCGAATTTATATAAAATTACTAGTCCTAACGGACCCGAGATTTAATCAATTGGTTTCCCTGTACCAATGAGGATTTACGTCAGATGGAGCTTCTCCACATTTTGTTGCATCTGCACGTTAATTTTCAGATGACAATTTCACTGACTGCCAAAAAGTGTTGCATATGAATCGCCTACTCCAAATCAACCAATAATTGTACTAAATTGTTATTTGGATTTGTGTCAAATCAGACAAAAAAGTAAACAGAAATTAATCAATTCAGAGAGTGAACCTGAAAAAACAATCACTATTCACCCTTTTCACCGAACTGGGCAATTATAATTTGTATCGTATTATTGAATATTAAGCTTCCTATACGTTAAATCTTTATTACAAATTATTAATCATATCAACACGTGTTATAAGTTACAATATACCCTAGTTACTTTATGATACCCTAGATAACAAATGGCACACTCAAATGACAACAACGTGACAATAATCAAAGTTTTTTATTTTATTTTCACATCATCGATGTCAGTGATGCGATAAAGCTTTGAATGTTACTTGATTATTAAGCAACTCAAATAAATCTCGGAAGTTGCAGAGGACACTCGGCGCAAAGCATCTCGTCGTCTGGCAACGTCCTCGATTATTGTATATCGCATAATAATCTCGTTACATTGATAGCTATACGTTGAAGTGCTTAGTATCATGACAGAATCGTCTTTTAATCAAATACATTTTTGTTATTTCGCTTCAATATGGCGACTTTTTGTTTACATTTTGAATGTCAAAACTACTTGCACACATGTGAATATGAGATTTCATATCAATGCTAGTGTGATTATGAAAATCGTTGATTCAGATTTATTCGGTAATACATTCAAAATAACCTTTTTGCGGCAGCTTCAATATTATAATACTAAAGTGAAACACGATTAAAATTTCCAAAAAAAATTATTGTCTTTGTCACATGTTTCGATACACAGTATCTTTTTCAAGCGAATGTAGTACATTAAATTATTCTTCATTGAAAAATACTCGAATACCGTTCTTATCCATCAACATAATTAGGGACTACCTATAATTATTGCTAATACCTAGATTCATACAACTTATAAAACTGACAATAACAATGAACCTACCTGGAAATCCCAAAACACAGCTACTTGAATAAATTTAATAAAGGGGAACAGTTCTACGTCTAATGCAGAAAACACGCTCATTTTGCAACTAGTTATATAAATACCTATTTCCACATTCAATTTGCAGAAATCGGTCTTATCTTCCCGAACTCTTTTCGAAGATAAAATTGTACGAATGAAATGTATTAATCGGAAAATTCATGAGATAAACAGAGTATTATTTCGATACATCACAGTTTATTTAGTTCATTCCGCACGGAGAAGTCAAGAAATAAACATAAAAATAACAGGTAGTCGACGCTAAGTCAGTTTCGATTTATTCCTCACTCAGAGTTTTGTCTCCTGATGCATGTAGAATCAGTCTAGGTGAAAATTTGCTGCACTTTATTTGTGAAGTATGTGAAACAAGTATGGTTTCAGCTTCCCATTTCTACTTTGATAGCTTTTCAACTATTTATTTTTGTTTCTGCCGCTTCGTGCTTATTTATTTTTAAGAGTGTTATCGTCGAAAAGGGTATATCTATCGAAGTATAAGACTTGCAGCAGCGTAACACTGGAGCAGAAGTTTTCAGTTATGCTTTATATACTTCCATTTCAGTTTGCTGTTACATTCAGAAGGTTTTCGATTTATAGCATATGACTCTTGTTTCCATATTCCAGTATAGTGCTATGAGACATTACTAGAACTGTTATCAGCATGAGAGCAGACAAAAAATGTTTGTTTTGTGAAACCGCGTTCTCTCAGAAAATATCTAACATTGATTTGATCGCGTGTCATATATAGCGCCATCTCACGAAGAGTCTACTAACAAGCTACAATGCAAGTACCTTAAAAATTCATGAAATGGTGCCATATGACATATACTTTTTTTTCTCTGCGAAATAGCGTTTTTTCAGGAAACACGCGTATATAGATGAGCTTAATGAGCAAAACCTGAGCTACAATCAAAATTTGATCAAAATCGTTTGCAAGATCGAATATATATATATATATATATATATATATATATATATATATATATATATCTATACTGGAATTGCTCGTTCAAAGATATAAGATAAGGACAATTGTGTGGATATATAGAATTTTTATATTCACTCACTCTGATGAAGAAAAAAATGTCACGGTCGAATCTTGTAACTAATTTTTAGACCACTTTTAATACTCCGGATGATTTGAAATTTTGCAGGTGTACATAATTCCGGTGACTGCATTATGAAATTTTTTATAGGAGAAAAGGAAATGGTGGCTCCAATATAGTGGACGAGTTTTGTAATTATTATGACCCGATTCAATTAAAAATTGGTGACTTGGAGTTTTCTGAGAATGATTCTTCTGTCATAATAGAACATTTCATCATAATAGAACATTTCTAGATGGCTGCTCCATTATGGCGAACGAGTTTTGTTATTTCTGATCAAAATTAGTAGTTTTCGTGGTCGAAGATTATGATTCTTTTTTCAAAATTGGAAAATTCAGGATGGCGGATCAAATATGGCGGACGAGTTTAGTAATCCTGATCCGATTCTATTCAAAATTGGTATCTGGGAGTTTAATGGGCCAAGGATTATGATTCTTTTGTCAAAATAGAAAAATTAAAGATGGCGGTTCCAATATGCCGAACGAATTTTGTTTATGGTTCAATTCGATACAAAATTGGTATTTAAAAAAAAACACGCTTATATTTAAATGCACTAAAGAGGGGAAAATAATTTTTTTCATGATTTTCCAAAAATGAAGGGTATGAGTAAAAGCGTAGAGCGCTTTATTATCGTTGCGAAATGTATTTTCCTAGCGCTTCACGCTTTTACTCATACCCTTCACTTTTAGACATTCATAAAAAAAAATTCTTTTCAGTGCATTCAAAATAAGCGTGGTTTTTAAATTATTTTTTTTATTATTTGCTATATCTGTCATTCCTGTGTATACAATTTTTTTTACCTTGCGACAACCGAAGATGATGCAATCCATTTTTATTTTATTGGTCGCAGTAATTCTTCATGAACCGAATGAAGTGAACATTTACATTCCACATTATCGTAACTCTTCGATTAGTGTCGGAAAATCTGGATATGTTTTGAATTCAATTTTATTCCTGTATACATATATCAAGACGTGAAGTTAGTGGAAAATTGTTTTTTTGACTGAATGAATCTATAACAAAATCATCCTATATTCTATAGACTACATTTTCTATATTTCTTGGTGGTAGAGTATAAGCTGACTCAATAAGAAAAAATTCGGAGAAAATTCTAACCGAGAAGAGTTTCTATTCGTCATGCTATAAAAACACCCAATGGGGATAAAATCTAATGAAAACAAGGAATTTCACATTATTCGCTTGAGAAAGAAATATTTACTTCTTGTTTAAAAATGGAACGTGGACGTTGAGTCATTTATAATATTTTCCATGTTTTTTCATCAGAGTCTCTAATTACCAAAGCCGTACCCTAGAGGCTTTAAAGAGTTGAAGCATCAGCCAGCTTTGACGAAAATCTGTTTATGTCGAATGTGAATCTCTATCTCCAAGTGAGCTCTGAATTTCAAAACAGGGATTTTTTTCAAGAATCCCTAATTAGGTAAAAAGAGAATATTTCGAACGAATTTCAACAAAAATCTTGATATTTTCATAAAAATAGTGGTATTGTACTTGGTGAGAATGGAAGTTTTTTCAAATTCACTGTGACATATATTCAAGTTTAGTTATATGTTGAAAGGGTGGCAATAAAAAAAAAAAAAGATTTTTGAATGTAACCATGCATTCTATAGAACATGCACTTGGAAAGTTCAAGTTCGCAAAGTTTGGCAAACCAAAAGTGTAATATTTGGTCTGATACTTGCTAAATTGTACATTGAATACATAATAAAATAGATTTTTCAAATTTGAAACATCTCTACAAAATAACAACGGAGATACAGGAGGGGGGGTAAATTGGTTCCGGTACACCGTATATAATTAGGGACTTTCTTCACAGAGTGGAAGAGACTAGAAATCTAACTGATATTCCATGCAAAAGGGATTGTATCTAATCCCATATTGTATCGTCATCCTGAACAAACATTCGATATCAGGGTGTTGAAATATAATGGAAATTTAATCAATTTGAAACACGAATGGTTAGGTTGTCAATTTACATTATACCTGAAACATAAACAGCTAGAATAACGATTAGGTTGTATACAATTTCAATAATGTCACACGACCCAATTTCTGGTAAGAGATTTCATAACTCATTTCAGCTGTGATTCCCCCTTGATTCATACATTCTATGCATCGTGAAACGAATAACGCGAGTTTTGCGAATCTAGATGACATACATCAGTCAACTTAATGCTGAAGCAACATATATATCAAAGAGGCTTTGACGTAAGCTGCACCACTGGAATGTAGATAAGTCATACAAATGTCCTACTGGATTGGGGGTATTAGCGACGACAAATTAATATCTGCGATATGTTTCCTTTACACAAATTGATTTTTTATAATATATCTAGTGTGTAGTTATATTTGACGCAAAATACTATTATTCAAAAATGCATGAATGTATGAACAGTGTGTAGAAAAATCAATTTACGCACAGGTATTTTTTACGCCCTTGTGCGAAAAAGCATCACTTTACGCACTGTCAGTGTACTCTTTCCATGATTCTAATATCATTAAATAAGGTGGTTCTCTTCTGAATTTTCTCACAATATGAATATGAAGATGTACTATAAGATAAAGAGGATGTCTGTCGCAAAATAATTCTTCAATAAGAAGAAAGAAACCATGAATGAACCATGAATGGGTGTATTGAGCAGTGGTATTCATAAAGTTGAGTTATACAGTTTGTGCATAGCAGTTTATGAGAGCAGACTAATGCAGATTGCGAAGCAGATTCACTCTAGTTAAATGTGTATTTTCTATGCACCAGTTCAAATCTAATTATATGTGACGGTTAACAAAACATTCCAATTATTACCAGATGAATACGGAAATCTTTTAGGGAGATTTCAAGACAAATATCTGAAAAAATGAAGGTGGCACATGATCATAACAGCGTGTCTTAGTAGTCCTCTAGGAATTTTGAATGTTGAAATGAAAAGAAAGACGATACTTTTTCACATTGAACAATAGGTCTCAGATAATGAAAAAAAGTGGAAGTAATCCAAATTCGGCTATTCCCAAGTAGCAGACTCATATTGGTACCATATTGTGAAAATATTGACGAAATATTCAAATAACAATATTGGCGAGAATAAAATGAAAACATTCAGCTATATTGGTCCAATATTAGGAAACTAATATTGGTGTAATAGTTTCGAATCAATATTGATAATATCAACATTGAACGATATTGCTAGAATATTAGTAGTACGATTACATTATATTCCAACAATTATCAAAAATTGTTGAAATATATGGGACCTGCAATTACATGAGAACGCCAGTTTTCAACTGTATCGCACTTCGAAGATTCCTCTAGTAACTTCTGATGTCGTTTGTTAGTTGTAATGATTTAAGTTTAAATTTCATGGCCAACTTTGTTCGATGGAACAATCAACTGTATCTCTGCCAATTTTCTGTTTTGAAGATGAGTGTTATCACAAATGGTGTGCTCTCCCAGATAATGAAAAAAAAGTGTACTGGGTGTCATTAAAAAAAATGTGGGTTCACTTCCTGTTAAACGGGAGTGGTAAATTTCCCGTACTATAGCGACATACCAAATTTGAATTCTGTATTTTCAAAACTGTTGAAAAATGGGGGGGCGTACCTCACCTCGTGGTCACCCGGTATAGTAGTAGTAGTTATATAGAGGGTCGAATCAATTTGGTTGGTAAACTACCCGAAATATTCCAAGTACTTACTGAAAATATTCAAAAGTGATCGATTCCATCAGTAAACTGACTTTTTCCAACACTTTGAAAATACCACATTTACTGATCTAACTTTGCACAGAGCAACTATTAAAAAAATACTTCTCAGAGGTAAAGAATTTCACGTGACCTAGTCCGAGTAAGCCATTTTTCTGGAGCAAAATTTATTACCGAAGTTAAATTAATGAAAGTTTTGTCCATATAATGCCTACTTCTGAGGGACACTGTATAATATATGTTCTGTTGCCCATGGAAAGTCAGAAATTCCTATACGACTTTCAAATCACCTATTTGGTGATGTCAACATAACTCACTTCCGGTTCATTTAATCATTTATTTTCTTTCTTTTTGTAGCTAGTCTGATATATACATCCTTAACATGCAATGGTTAACACAAAATATGATTTCGATTTAGGAAAAATGCAAAATGGTTCAATTGAAACAAGAACCTGATATGGATCCGTTACCTTGCATTGTCGAAAAACAATTATGTATGTACATTTCTATAGGCTCAGAGGCATTTAATACTGTCGTAAAATAGTATTTGATCAACGTAAGTGGGTGATGAAAGTGGGCAATGAAAGTGGGCAATTAAAGTGGGCAATTAAAGTGGGCAGTTAAAGTGTTACTATTTGATGAAGGATTTTATGGAGCACAGGACTTGGATTATTTATTTTTATTCGTCTCAACTTTCTGATTGTATCGTTAATATTGGTGATGAAACTCGATTTAATACAATTGGTATATTCGGCAAAATGTAAAAATTTTAATTGAATTGTGGTTTCCAAAAATACTGTAATAATTTGAAAATTATATACTCTCGACACATTTCAAAAGATCGACAGTTTCAGTACCTATTTGATATATAGAAACTATCCTTCTCAAACGACTTTGAAGACAAACAGGTTCGAATTATCCAGAACAAGTGTTTCTATATCAAATTATTGTGTTTCTGAAGTGAAAGTAGAATAATTTTTTAATATTATTGGATGTAATGTTCCAAAAAATTCGATATTCTGACGTTGTAGCAGGTGTTACTCAGGTGAGATGCAAAAACAATTCAGTGCCCGTATTTATATCCTATCTCTTTGGCATGGCATTTTTCCTTCCGAATGGAAAACTTCTCATATCATCTCAATGTACGAAAACGGTGACAGATACAGCATCAGAAACTACGGACCTCAGTAAATTATGCATATTCAGCCGACTCTTTGAAAAGATCATCAACAATGAAATTTTCAATAAATATAAAGACAACACAGATTTTTTCCTCTTAGATCAATAGAAACGAATCTGATGGATATGGACTTACCTGTTTGGCAGAACTCAAATGGTAGCACTAGAAGGATATATTTCAGACCTGTTGAAACATCGCCTGGAGTTCCCCAGGGAAGTCATCTCGCATCTTTATTCTTTATAATTTACATTAACAAAACTACTGCGTCTTTTGAATGCAGACGACTTGGAAGTGTATCGTACAGTGAATGACCTGACTAACTGCGAAAAGATACAAGAAGGCTTAAACCGTCTTAAATTGTTTTGTGATAGTAATAGCTTCTTCTGGAATCTACTATAATCAAGAAATAAAAAACCGTGAATTGAAATCTAAAGTGAAAGATCTAGGGGTACTGACGGACTCTAAAGTAACATTCAAGGCACATTTGGAAAAAACGATTAACAAATAGATAAAATAATGGGTTTCTATGAAAGGAGCTTTCAAAAGTGCAAGATCACTTCCTAGTATTTTTTATGCTTATATACACAGTAAACTTTGTTTCGCATCGGTGGTTTGGAATCCCTAGTATCAAGTTCACATACAGTATCGGAAAGTTTTCATCTTGGGAATGGGGGTTTTATGAGAGCGTGAAGAATAGCTTGCTATATGTGGAGAGAGCACTACAATTTCTCCTCTACTCGCTCAAGGAAGGGATATCAACGTGAGCTGCTAATTCGTCGGGCGAGGTAACAGGAGAGGCGCGCAGTAGTGTAGTATTATCATATCATTGCGTTCTTTGTTACTCGCGTAGATTTGTTTATACCACAGATGAAAAGTTTCCGATACTGTAGATAGAATTGAGTACAGAAAAAGTGTCTCAAATATATTTCGTATAATAGGCCATTAGCTCGCTGCCACAATGTGTAATGATTTTATAAGGTGTGCTCTCCAGGATTTTGGCAGATATGAATATAATGATCAATGAACAAGCACAATTAGCGCTATCCCGTGGAACAATAGTTATTTATGCAACAAGTGCAAAAAGTAGGTATTTATTGCACTCGACGTGAAATAAACTCTTTTTGCACACAATACAATATTTTTTCTACGTTCATGCAAAAACCAGAAAATGTTTCATTTAGGTGGCACTAAACTGTAAGGAAGACATTGTTTGTTTAAATCTATCTGCTAAAAGTAATTCAAAAACATTTTGTGTAATTCAGATGATATTCAAAAGAAAAAAAATTATTTTTAACTAATTGCATTTTCTAGTAATTTCATAGTCCATTATATAATGAATATGATGAAACATGCAACTATTCAAAACGTAATACAATCTCACAGAAAATGGGCTAAATTTGGCGTCGATTTGAGAGTTTATGTCTGTCATGATAACAGAACGCTATAGTAGAATGACAGATGAGTGCAATAAAATCTTTATTGCACCAAGTGCGATAAAGAGACAGTTTTTCCACCAAATATAGTTCAATAAAGTTTTGTTTTTTGCATGAACGTAGAAAAACACATTTAAGACCCGTGTCGCGTGGGTATGCCGATGCCGAAAAAATGCGTAACTGAAAGAAAATAACCTTTACGTGCTCACTGTATAGAGCTTACTTTGTATATACGACCTATAAAATGAAAAGCAAGACTCAACTTCAGTCCACCAGAATCGTCGTACTTCAAAGCTGGTAAATTTAGGCAGTGATTCGTATGAGCGGTCTCAGAGAAGTCTGCACATACTAAATCTCAAGTTTCCAGTACGTGGAATTCATTTAATGCAAATCCAATCTTGATATGACGTTCCGACAGCTTATTCCACTATGAGCCAAACTTTCACAGAGACATATCCCTTCTTGTTACAACAGATTTCTAGGAATTCCTAGTTCTCACCCAGGAAAGTTTACAGGTCTGAAGGACCTAATCCTCCGTTATACGATTGGATACATTCCCATCAAAGATGAGTTATCTTTGTTGTGAATTACTCGGGAATCGCAGTCCATAGTTCAGATCGAACAGAATGACCAAACGAGCTACACATCATGTACAGCTCTGATTGCAATCGGTACTCGAATGAGGAACTTGGTGATGTTCATCTGCGAAATTAGTTTGTTTCTCGTCTTGATTGGGAATCGACAGATATACGAACTCGCTGTTTGAATGGATACTGACGTGAAAGGACTATGTCAGTCTCAGTGAAGTGTCCTTTGGAGTAATTTAGTTCATGTTAAGTCAGATATGACCGCAAAGGAAATAATATTGACCAAACATTTCGATTTTCATCAGGTTACTATAATAGACGAGAACAACATAAATTCAATAATGAAAAATAAATTTCAATAGCCGCCCGCCACAGCTTTGCACGTGTGTACAGTTGCGTAATTATTAATAAATGGAAATGACATATAATAAAACCTTTGCTATCATTCGATTCGTCTCCTTCGATACTCTCTGTTGTACAGGGTGCGCCATAGTGATGCCATTTGAAGGGGAGATAATCGTCATTGTGTCACTCCGAAGCACCAGCTGGTGGCGAAGTATTGTAATAAAAATGCTTATTTCATTTTCTTGGACAATACGTTATTGAAACAGAATGTTTAACATGTGAAAAATCAACACAACTAAAAAAATTATTAAAAAAAATAAAATAATCATTGAAAAATGTTGCTGATTCTATTTAGAATTTGACCTAGATTCCGTAAATATGAAAATATACAAGGTGTTTTATTTAAAAAACTCAATATAAGACTATTTCCGGCGAAACCGGAACTGATGCAGAATTCGTTTTCATCCCAAAAAATCATATTTTATTTCTTCAATAGCTCTCTAAATGGTAGTGATTTGAATCAGATCATTATGACAATATATCTCCTTGCTTTACAACCAATCAGTGGTTTTAAAATTTTGAAATTCAACCAATAGAATCGGAATTGCAGTGAAAATTTCACACCTCACTCTTTCAGCCAATCAAAAAATTGGTTTTTATTTAGTTGCCACGGCAACCCAAAAAATTTCCGGAAATTTTTATCCTCCTGGGTACCCTAGGCGAAATTAATAAGTGGAAATTTTTCTGTCAAATATTTGACATGTGATAGTTAACATTTTGCTTTTATGTACAAATGGAATGTTATTTTTCATATGAAAGGAGATATTTCATAATTATATATTCACTAAATATTTCGAATGTGTCTGAAAATATTTTGAGAACTTGCATTTCAACGATGAATAGGTCCATCGGTAAAAAATGTATATCAATCAAATCTATCTATGCTTGACTTGATGAACTTAATTAATATTTGAAACAATTTTATTCAACTTATCTTTTCGTGAATACTCGGCTGAAATTTGCAACAATTCCTTTCCACATCACTTCCCAATAGACAATCCGCATGGACCAGTCAAAACTATTTTGGTTCTGCGTGATGTGCAATGCAATTTTAGGTTGAAAATGTCGCATAATGAATTTTCCTTTCTCACATACAAACACTGCCACTAATACCAACGCGTAACTGTCATTATATCAACAAAAACCATTCATGGCCCACTGATGTTACAACTTGTTTTCTCTCAGAATAATCTACAAGTCAGTTGAATTAACCATTAATTTAATATATTTTGGTGTGAAATTTTCTTACCGAATCCCCCGCGTGCTTGAATTAATTGCGACTCGGGTAATTTTCAAAAAATTCATGTACTCGAAAAATTTCCGCCAATAATTCAAGCACTAGGGAGATTATAAGTGAAAATATAGCTTGTAGCTGTATTTTCACGGTGATAAACCTGCTTAGTTTTTGTTTTACTAACTGTCAAGTGAAAATAATGATTTAAATTACAAACGTGTAATTTATGTGTTTTGACTAGTTATCTTTATTTATCAATATGAGCGATGGTTGGGAACAAATGTCCATTAGTAGAGTACAGAGTGTTCCATTTAAAAATTTAGAACCGGAGCCATTTTCGGTGAAACCGGAAGTGACCGGAACGTGAAAAATATGTGAAAACTCTCCTCTTCACATACCATTTACCTATACCAAATCTCATTTTGATACACCTAATGGTCTAAAAGTTATGACTTGTCTAATAGATTCGTTGACACCCGGTATTGTCGTCCTGAATATACTTAATTCGTGGTATGATTAATAACATATAATTTTTGGGAATATCAATTCATTGGCAATCCCAATGCAAGAAAATTCAACCAGTTCTGCGGATTTGTTGTATTTTCAGCTTTGGGATTGCAATTCAATAATATTCCAGAAAATAATCGGTAACAATCATACCACTTATTATATTACCCCTGAATATGAGATTGTATTGCCCTAATTACATAAAAATATTACCTAGCTCTTAATTGTCTAGATCTGATAAGGTAGTGAAAATAATCTAGCAAAAGAAATTGTATTACATTATCCGAAATTCAGCAGTAATTCCGGGTATATTTGAATTTGAAGCAGGTCATTAGTGCTGTTAATTACAGTCGACAGGTGTTGTTAACATCGTCGGCAAGTGATACTAAACCCTTTCAATTACGTTACCACCAGCTCAAAGTCAATAATTACCAGTTTGGCCCTCACGTCAATTTGTATGCACCGGGCATACGGCCCAGAAAAAAGAACAGTATCCCAAGTCCTCCTTTTCATGACTTGTTAACTAAGTGTTTGCTTAGAGCGTCAAATTACCTACGTTAAAGAATGACTTGTGAAAGGCTTCTAGTGCGGGAGTATCGTCGACTCGAAGCTCTTTGAACTCCGCTTTACATGGAAATTAACATCCACTTTTTACGTGACTTTGCTGAAGTACTTTGTGGATTCTAGTGAAAATGAGTTCAACATCAAAACGAAGGTATAGAATGAGTTTCAGGTAGTTATTTCAAGTCTTCCTTGTCTTCGTTCCGATTATCTAACCAATATTGTTTTCTAATTATGCTCCGGCGCAGGAAACATTATCGGTACATCGATGCTGATTCGACAACGTCTTTTCTCAATTTCATTCGATATACTGGGTGGCTATGAGGTTTCTTACCTCACGCCATCTGGTTAGAGGGGTAGTATTCAACTTATAGTTCACCGCATAAACATTTGGATGGAATACTCCTAATTTTATTCATTATACAACTTAGATATTGGTCAACGATAATGAAAAGTGAGACAAAATCGGATTTTTCAGGCCTAAAATTTTTTTAGGAAAAAGGTTTACCTATTTGTAGTGAGTCGGAGGGTCATCACGAATCTTAGCTAATCATACCTACAAATCATGGAAAAATGCCGTTCAGGGTAAATTAGGATGGAAAGGGTAGAGGAGGGTTTAACTAATGAAGGGACAATAATTCAACATCTGAATGCATGCACGCAAGAAGGGGTGGGGGATATAAAGGGGGTGAAAT
The DNA here is from genome assembly GCA_958298965.1 of Chrysolina haemoptera. Lineage (NCBI taxonomy): Eukaryota > Metazoa > Arthropoda > Insecta > Coleoptera > Chrysomelidae > Chrysolina > Chrysolina haemoptera. Next base: position 10,763,020 of record OY282586.1, on the reverse strand, counting down.
CGGTTTTTCACGATTTGCAGCGTAACTACGTAGTTTATCGAAAAAAGTTGTAGATAAAAGTTTTCGTTAATTGAAAAATCTACAACTTTAATGAAACAAATTTTTCACATAACCTCAAAATTTTCGAGTAAAATGCAGAAAACCGATATTTTCGTTTTTATTTTTTGTTAATTATTTTCCGATAACAGAAATTGGTAGGATTGTAGTATTTTTCATGCCAAGCAAGCAGATATTTTATTTTTATCAAATAGTTCAGTAGTTTTTAAGAAATTAATGATTTTCGCAAAAAACTCTTTTTTCTCAAGTCCCTGAAAAATCTTTTTTTTTATTGTAGAGAGTTCTGTGGGGACACTTTCTTTTCGAAAAGACTTCAATTTTCATATAAAAGAAAAAAAACCTACTACTTCAATGGAAAAATGTTGTGGAAATTGCGAAAAACTGAAAAATCGCATTCTGCTAATATCGACTTTCTCAGTATAGTTACAAATTTCATATTATTTCTTGGAATACGACTCAGAAATTCACAATAAATATTAATCATGATATTATTAACAAGAAGTGGTCATATAAAATCAATGTTTAAAATATTCAGACTATTCCCATACACCTTATTTGTAATTTCCGAGAGTTCAATTTTATTGTAAGTGCAATAATGATAGTATATTACGCAACAAGTGTTGTAAAAGGCATATTACGTACAAATGGAAAAATTACGCCCTAAGCCGCGTAGCGGCGAGTGTGTAATTCCATAAGTGCGTAATTCCATAAGTGCGTAATTGCTTTACAACACGCATTACGTACTACGTCAGAACGAGTGAAACAAATTCACGCATTGTCAACTCAGTTTGCCCTTTTCTTGTCTTTTATTCAAACGTCTCGCCTTTACAGTGGCCAATCACGCCTCAATATTAAGCGCATGCGCAGTTTAAAGATTTTAGTTCGGCATTTAGGTGCTCGTATCATAATATGTAGTATCGAAACGGATCGATATTTTAATATTCGATATTTTCTCGTACCGATACAAGAAGAACAATATATTGATATGCAGTATCGATATTTTCAGGAGTATCGTCCTTCCTATCGCATTCCTTAAAATGCGTCACTTTCCCTTCTGACACAAATATCTAGGTAAATACATATCCTATAAGACGAGGTGAGATAGCACTAGACCAGATGGCGACAACGCCTGAGAGTGGAAAATTTCGAAGTGCAAATGAAAAATACATCACATATCGTAATAAAGTTATGATGGTACACTAAAAATTCAAATATAATCTGCTATTTGTATTCGACAAATGTTCACTAATTTCATTCTTATAGATATAAAATTAATCGTCATATTTTATCATTAACAAAATTATGGCTTTAAATACGTGTATTTTCCTAATCGACTTCTGGCATTTGTCCAATGGTGTCATGAAATAACCTAAATCATGTTGACAAATCGCTAGAAGTGCACCTAATGAGATAAAATACAAAAAAAATGTATCCATAGAGTGGGCCGCCGACGCTCATAGTATCGCGAATATCTTCCACTTAGCCTTCTGGCATTTTGCAGTCAATCCAGTTTTGAGTCACAGAATGAGTATAGAGATTGCCAGAAGTGCACCAAGTCACATAATTAATGCAAAATTTTTCACAATATTAGCGCCTTCTGGCGGGTCTTTATCTTCCACCTAGTCTTCTGTCAATTTTTTCTCTACTTATTTGTATAACCTCCGATTATTCTGCAAATTTTCAGTACTGCACCTTATTACTAAAAAATGCATATTTAACACTCTACCCTCGCGTTATTCTTCCAGGGTGCCTTCTGGCGGCCCGTCTCACGATACGTCGGTAACAACCGAACCTGTAGATGCTAAAATTTACACTGATCCGAGTCACCTATACCCCACGTAGCCCAGCTCTTAGACTAATAGTTGTGAAGGCAAGTTTTTCCAACGGAATATAATATTTCATATATTATGTATACTGTAGAGAAAAATTAATTGGTTTTAACTTTTGCAGACGCCCAATTGCATATTTAAGTAAAATAAAAATAAACATCGATCTCAGCGAATGATTTCATACCTTGATGGCTTTCAGAAATATAATTTGACAGCCACTACTGGGATTAACTTTGATATTGCATATACTTCGGACGAAATTGGAGGATACAGCTCATATGAGCAATTCAATGTATTTATCTGATCCGACCTGGCTGCTTCCCATCAGAGCCGCTGTAGCAAATCCAACGTAAATTAAGCCGCATATTCAAATTTCCACTGTCGGATGTGGAAGGGGTGAATTTGAGGAAATGCACTAGAGATATAATTAATTTAAATGCAAATTCGAGAGCCGTTGAACGAGATTCAGGTATATCGACCGTTAACTGCGGTTTATCACTCATTCACATTTCTCCCGCGATGATGATTACATTTTTGCTATCGTTTTATTCGCTCTGATGACAGATTTACTCTCCTTAATGCTATTTTAATCCAGATGAATTAGTAATTTCGACACAAATGATTCATAAATATCTTATCCTGGACTTTCTCTTTCCGTGATGTTCTGAAAATATAAGGTAGTGTTGGGGAAAAAGACCAGGCAGTTGAAAAGGCTCACCATCTTTTCCTTGGAGACTGGAGACTTTTTTCAAATCTGGCAACATGGTTGATTGCACCATCCGAGTGTTGAAGCTATTTCATAATAATTCCACTCGAAGGAGGAACGAATTCAGACTGGAACTACCTACCTACATTAGCTATAAAAGATCCCCACGATACGCAGGGGCAAACCGTTTCAACATTTCACCAGAAGAATTGAAAAAACCAGCCAAACTTGTTCAAATTCAAAGTCATTTCTTGTACTAACGCATTTTACAATATACAGGAATTCATAATGTGTTGTCAGCGTCCTATTATTTTATAGTTTTATATACCTAAGCAGAGAATATACACTTTTCTGTTGTTAGCGTCCTATTGTTGTTTTTAATACTGCGACATAGTTTAATATACTTATATATTTTTCTGTTTACTCAACATTGAAATTATGTAATGTACTGTTTCGTGACTTGTCAATCCAATGTTATTTGGTGTCTGAACAATGAAATTTTATCTAGCTAAATTTTTTTTGAAGGGGGGTAAAATCTTCCAAAGACACCCACTGAGCGTGGGTAGTGTTAGTTACTGACTAAAAAACCCCTCCCCCTGGAGTACACTCACACTGGAATAGCTTTCGCATTACTTCAGTGTGACTGTCATGACATATTGTCCTTTCCGCTTTCGGTCATTCCGTTTCTCTGTCTTCTTTTTTCTTTATTTTTCAATTATACACATTCTTGTTATATAGGATCCTTTCAAGCCTTTCTCACCTGAGACAAGCATGGTCATCAAACTCCTTTCTTCGAAGGCTGTTCCTGTTGCCGCAAGACATTTGACAAATTTTTAATAATGTAGCAGTAAATTTGACAAAAAATCACCTCATCAACTTTCGGAATTTTTTTTACGAAATTATCATGACATATGAAAAAATTGATCATAAAAGTTAAGTCCTATATCCCAACACTAATTTAGTAAAATCTGAGTAATGATCATATAACTGTACAAGATTTTGGGAACATCTGATGATAAATCTTTTTATCTACCAAGTACAGTAGATATTTCATAAAAGGGTTGGAAAATCTGTTTATACAAGCCTAATCCTTTTTGGAACCAAACGGCTTTCATAAGAAAAGAAATATGTGAAAAGACGATCCAGTAGCAACCCCAATCTGCCAGCAAAAAAATATCTTGGAAATATAGTACTTTATTCTTAAATTATCCATGAATACCTTTCCAACATCGGGTCATTAATAGATCAATTATTGGAAAATACGTTTTTTTATCTGATTATGCTACTCCAAGAGCGGGTTAACCAGGCAACCAATTGGTCATGGAACCGTTGGTTAATCTATGATTAACCGATAGACTGTGATCAATCGAATTCTCTTGTATGACGCAAAATTAACTATTGGTTAGAAAACTGCTCAGATTTTGAGATATCAAATGACAATTGTCAAACTGATATCAATCATCACGCAGAAGTTTTGCTCGTTGTTACGGGAAAAATATCAATAGTCTCTATATCTATTTTTACTATGGAATCAAAAGTTTGAGACGGGAAATAACATGGGGGAATGTGAATGTAACACCGAAATGAAGCCAGGACACACAGTGGTGTGTCCAAACACCCCAGTGACGAGGATATTCAACTGGCCCTAGAGCTCTCGGCACTGCGTAAATTAACATTGGTATAAAATTGCAGACATGATAACTTATATTGATTTTTATGTGGACTAGGGGGGAAACTGAAACTTCCAGAGTATTATCATGAACTGCGCGCATAACATACTTGGAGACAAACACAAAGTCCATCTCATACTACTTACAGATTCAGAACCTCTGAATACAGATTCCAGTTACATAAGGCATCCAGTCTAAAAAATACAGGTTCTTGTAGAAGTTGATCTTAGGAGAGCACTTCATTAGAAACACTTTGCCATCGCTTCATAATAACAAAACAGCTTGCCCAAACCCATTGAGGCAAAAAATACTTTATAGGAGCTTGACAACAAAATCAGGACAAGTTCGACCAGTCGAAGAAAAGAACGCATGATAATGATTGAGTGTTTTGAATGGTATTTTTTTATATTTGAGACTATATACCTGTTTTATTGTCCACGAAGTTGGATATATTTTTTAATTTTCAAATGAATAATTTTTCACCTATATAGTCTTTCCTGAATCTGCATTTTCCTAGTTTTGACAAACTATGAAACCTTAAATTGTAATTTTTTTTTAAGGATGCATCCATGCAAGCAACCCCCAAAAGTCATCGAAAGACTTGTGAGAGCTAGGGAGAACTCAGCCTGTATCTTTAAACGACCAATAACAAAAAAAAACGATAGGCAATCACAACACTTTACCTTATGAATTGAGAAGTGAAGTGAATAATTTCTATTACATATTATGTTCTCATATTCTCCATTGGTTTCAATAGCCTTCTCCAATATAAATAAAATTGGGTTTTCACTATTTCCCTAGCCGATATTCATCGTTCTGAGGCCTGAACTCTGATTATTCCACCAAACCCGCCAGTCGATTCGCCTTCCGACCGTCGTAGAGGTCAGGAATCATGATATGTTCGTGTGCCTTCATGTGCATTGAAAATCTTGTTCCACACAAACCAATGGAAGTGACATCACTGCAGGGCAGTTTGATCAAACTATTTGACCGTGAGCTACGGGCTTTAACATCAAATAGGTGATCACTAGGTAAAAATTACTTTATTCCAACAATTACTAGACAAGTGCACAAGACAATTTCTCATTAACAACACTACCAGGTAGCAAATTGATTTGATATGCCAGGTGGCTATTCTCTTCCATTCCATTACTTTTGGAATGATGTGAGAAGCTGAATACACTTGAGTAAAATAAATGAAGGGGGAGTACTGCATACAGTGAATTCGTATATTTTTTAATACATAATGCTTTCGACATCTTCAGTGTTTCCTGAAATTAAATTAACTGATATAATGAAAGAATTCGTGAATTAAAAAATAGGCTATGTAATTTGGAAATTTAATTGATTACTTACAAGTCAGGTAATGTCTTTCGAAAATATTTAGAATATTCACATGGTCTTTTTATTACTAACATGTTTGTCGTTAGATTTGAAGCAAATCAATTCACAATATAAACTTCACCAATTGTTATATTTCCTGTTACCTGTATTTGAACAATATATGAGGAAAAATAAATTGCTTGAAACATTTTTACCGAATTGCATAATTTCTGTGGGGTACATTTGCCTTGGCGAAATAACCACTCGGCTGGATAGGATTACCCAATATTTATTCAGCAAAATTGAACGTTTGGCATTAATGGTTGGAAGTGAGGCGAAATTCGTTCGATTGAAGACGCATTCGAGATTCCTTTGTCAATGCTTTTTGTCAACCATCATGAGTGGTGAAGGCAGATTAGATTATGTATCTGAGAAACTGTTGATGTAGTACAAAAATACCAGACACCCATTGAGGTCCTAAGGTAACGGATAAATTAATTTTCTACGTTATTAGTCATTTTCAAGAAAAACACTGAAAGTCGATTTATGTTTTTGAAAAGACATTCTTTGACAAAAAATCCCCCCCCCACTCATCCCCCTCAACATCACAGACCCCCCAACCTGTCACTGAAGTGAGTGTGAATATCATCTAGGGGTATGTTGCAGGACTTTTTTTCTTGTTTTTCCACTCTATCTTTTTTTGTTTTTTATATACCCACCTAAATTGATATCTGTCCAAAAAGCAATATTGAGACGTTGCTGTTTCAAAAAATTGCCTATTTTATCAGGAAAAATGATGTATATTAGCCAGGAAAGTGGTCGTTCAATGTCAAATATTTGTGGAATTATGGAAGAGAAGGATACGTCAACATTGTAGAAAAATTTCGTCCATACCATGATAAAAATCAATAATAAATTAATATCTCATTTAGGCTGAGCAACATCACAGACCCCCCAACCTGTCACTGAAGTGAGTGTGAATATCATCTAGGGGTATGTTGCAGGACTTTTTTTCTTGTTTTTCCACTCTATCTTTTTTTGTTTTTTATATACCCACCTAAATTGATATCTGTCCAAAAAGCAATATTGAGACGTTGCTGTTTCAAAAAAGTGCCTATTTCATCAGGAAAAATGATGTATATTAGCCAGGAAAGTGGTCGTTCAATGTCAAATATTTGTGGAATTATGGAAGAGAAGGATACGTCAACATTGTAGAAAAATTTCGTCCATACCATGATAAAAATCAATAATAAATTAATATCTCATTTAGGCTGAGCAACATCACAGACCCCCCAACCTGTCACTGAAGTGAGTGTGAATATCATCTAGGGGTATGTTGCAGGACTTTTTTTCTTGTTTTTCCACTCTATTTTTTAGTTTTTTATATACCCACCTAAATTGATATCTGTCCAAAAAGCAATATTGAGACGTTGCTGTTTCAAAAAAGTGCCTATTTCATCAGGAAAAATGATGTATATTAGCCAGGAAAGTGGTCGTTCAATGTCAAATATTTGTGGAATTATGGAAGAGAAGGATACGTCAACATTGTAGAAAAATTTCGTCCATACCATGATAAAAATCAATAATAAATTAATATCTCATTTAGGCTGAGCAACATCACAGACCCCCCAACCTGTCACTGAAGTGAGTGTGAATATCATCTAGGGGTATGTTGCAGGACTTTTTTTCTTGTTTTTCCACTCTATCTTTTTTTGTTTTTTATATACCCACCTAAATTGATATCTGTCCAAAAAGCAATATTGAGACGTTGCTGTTTCAAAAAAGTGCCTATTTCATCAGGAAAAATGATGTATATTAGCCAGGAAAGTGGTCGTTCAATGTCAAATATTTGTGGAATTATGGAAGAGAAGGATACGTCAACATTGTAGAAAAATTTCGTCCATACCATGATAAAAATCAATAATAAATTAATATCTCATTTAGGCTGAGCAACATCACAGACCCCCCAACCTGTCACTGAAGTGAGTGTGAATATCATCTAGGGGTATGTTGCAGGACTTTTTTTCTTGTTTTTCCACTCTATTTTTTAGTTTTTTATATATCCACCTAAATTGATATCTGTCCAAAAAGCAATATTGAGACGTTGCTGTTTCAAAAAAGTGCCTATTTCATCAGGAAAAATGATGTATATTAGCCAGGAAAGTGGTCGTTCAATGTCAAATATTTGTGGAATTATGGAAGAGAAGGATACGTCAACATTAGAGAAAAATTTCGTCCATACCATGATAAAAATCAATAATAAATTAATATCTCATTTAGGCTGAGCAATATATCTTCTTTTTATTCAACTCATGAAAATTTGTTTTCTCCTTGAGACTTGAGATTCTGTTCACTGATGTGTCTACGCGTATCTTCCTAAATCACGTTTGGTACGGACAGGCTATCGAAAGTGTAATCAATCTTCACTCTCTAAAGTATTTATGCAGATATTCAAAGTTTTTTCTGATGTCGAAGAAAAAAATTCGTTATCTCCCCTCATCTTGCCGGGTACTTAGGCATTATCACGAAGGGGATAAAAGGGAGGAGAAAAACGTTCATAACACCACCAGAAATTATATAAGGATGTTCCTCGGTAAATTATACATTTATATTCGTAACTCCTTCATCGAAATTTGTTCTGTTTTCGCTTATAATCACATGAGAACATTTTTTGTCAAAGTTAAGGCCTTTCAATGAGATTTTCATTGCTTGGCAATTCAACGATGATCACTGTCTAAGATTGATGAAATCGAGTATTATTTTTAGCAGTTTTTTGCGTAGCGCGGATATGGTTGCCGAAGGGAACATAATTTATTTCAAGAAGAAGGATTTTTTTGATAATCATTAGTAAAACGAGTTTAATTTTTTGATAGTGGCAATAATGTCATCCTTATGATAATCAGCTTGACGGTTCTGTTATGATTTCACAAGTGCATGATTACCAATAATTTTGCAAAAAATCGTGTCATCTAAAAATGTTTGTTTATTTTAAAATTTTGGCGAAGGAACCCGAATCTGAAGGAGATAAAGGGATATTAAAAATATTATAATAAACGAAATTAATTTCTTTGAATAAAATTATTATACGTGATAAAAAATTGTCACAAAATATGGCAGGCATATACAGACTTCAGAAATTCAAAAAGAAGACCAATTCCCACCTACTTTTCCTCAGCTTTCACGATGTTCTTTGAATAATAGGTACAGGATTTTCCCTCCCGTGGAAACCAGAAAAAAAAATCTTGTCATCAAAGACCATGCTGGTATAGATTTCAAACAATTTCAATATCAACACACCAATTGAAATTTACAACAATCATACTTGAACACGCAGTTGTGAAAGTTTTTGGTATTCTAACTGGATGGATCCGATACAGGCGCAGCTGACACCTCATTGAAATTCGACACGAAAAAAAGTTGTTTGCTACTTCATCTCCACGCATTTTCCATTGTGACCTTCATTTGACTGGAAATATTTAAAAAATAATCCACCTGAATGAAAATAGCCTATAGGATTAATATTTTCTCTTAACTATAATTTTCCTCTCGAGAAGTGTTATCAGTTTATACTCCCATAAATTGTACACTGCTGTCCGCTTTAAGAATATCTATTGAGTCACTGTTTATTTTTCGCAATAAAAATCTCCAACAATTTATTTCTCCAAGATACAGAAACTGTCCACGAGCACTATTCATTTCAAAAATCCACTTCTGACATCAATGCAATGAAAATGCTTTAATACAGCTTAACAAATTTATTTTGATACAAACCACAAGAATATGCTAGTCCAATATCCTTCGTTAGCCAGGAAAGTAGTTAGTTTTTACCAGATAGTTACCTCATACCTAGCTTGGCAACACCGATAGGGGAAAATGTATTTAGACTGTAGGAGTTAGTTCCATTATTTTTTGTGCGAATTTGTGGAATCATCGAATAGAAATCGAGGGGTTGTCATGTCTGGTGAACAAGAGGTTCACTCCTACGAATTAAAATAATTTTTTCCAAATAACATCAATTTCAACTTTAACATGAAAAGAACAATTTTGCTCACATCATCCATCGAAACATTTCATAATCTGTTTAGTAGATACAAATAATTCTTCACGATAACGACCTGTGACCACTACTGCCAACAGTTCAGTATTGATATGTTGTGACATATCGTTGATGAATAATAAAATTATTATTGGGCCTAACACTGAACCCTGTGGAACACCAATGTTCAAGGAATTTTTTTAACAAGCATTCGTCTATGATGGAGATGATCACATCCCCAATATGAGAATATTCCTTTGAAACCCAAGTTATACATTATGGAGTCGAAAGCGTGGGACATATCTACAAATTACAGAACTGATTCGGATTGTTGAAACTTCGATTGGTCGATGAAGAACGCCTGATGCTTTTAACATGTACAGAATCAGTGGGACGAATCAGGAATTACTCGAAGACAAGGGTCACTTGAATTCTCACTCAACCGGACCCACGCGGATTTCCGAATAAATCTTCTCCAAAGGCATGTGTCAACGCTTATCTTGTGAAAAGAATAGCAAGCTTGTTCGAATTTGAAGAGAAATTGAATCAGAACACGTGATCGATAAGAAACGACACACTGGAATCACTAAAATAGGAAATATACTAATCACTGAATTTGTTAAGGCAAGCACTGAGTATCGAGATATACAGGGTGTAATCTAACTTCTTGCACTACCGGGAAGGACGGGTGTATGATGCTAATACTTTTTTTTCTGAGGCATAACTAGAAATTTTGTTTTGTCCGTATTCTTCGTGGGTATTTATAAATGTTCGTGTATCTAAATGTGCGTAAATGTCTCTAAACCAATTCTCCGTATCACTTTCATCCACGTTTGAAGAAGCATTCGTTACTGCCTCTGAACTTCGTAATAATATTTCAAGTTGCCTATACGTGGAAAAGCTCTATACCAGCCTGGTCCTATAATCTAATCAAATTGTATTTCTACCAAGGAAGTTTTGGGGTAGTTTTGATTACTTCCATTCTCTATGTTTTTTGGGGCGCTGAATCCGAATCGGAGGTTTGCTAAGAAATTTTCGTAACGGAACATTGAAAAAAATGCAGAAAAATCTAAAAAATCTCTTTTTCTGCGGTTTATTCCTTATAGAGTTGAAAACTACAAATTTTTCGTTGATAACCTTTCTCTATCTCTATGCTCTATGGAAGGGCATACAATTTTCTACAAATTTTACTATTCAAGTTTTTTTTCTACGACGAACCATTCGGGCTCAAGGATTGCTTCTTGTAAATTGGCATATTTCAGCTGACTGGGCGAAATCCCGCTTTTTCACAACAAAACTTTAATTTATTATTGAAGTTAATTAGTGGATTCCCCCTAGTTCTCTGCGCAAACCTTATTTAGATCATACAATAAGGTAACTTTTTCAAAAATTACAAACAAGTTATTTTATGAGGTCCGAAATCGTACAAAACTTGAAATTAAAACAAAAATCTTGAAAAAATATTTCAAATCATTATATTATTATATATCATATATTATAATATGATCTAGTTACCCCACCGCGTACTTCAGTCAAATATAGAAACTGGAAAAGATACTCAGCGTCACTCAGTGAGTCTCTGACTGTGACTGAAATACGAGAAAGGGAGAGAGGGCAGTAGACGTAGTGGACAAGGTATTGAGAAAAAAAGGCTCAAAATAACAAAACCAATATCGGACCACATATGCTAAACTCACGCAGTACAACAAAGAAATCAGTAAAGCCAAAGAAGGTACTTACTATAAACCAAGTAGGTTTCTTGAAAAATAATGACAATTCCTATACTACAACATTCGAGGAAAGTATAAGGATGCTCACAGAAACACACTTTCCATCCGAACAGGTAAACAACTTTGGAATGGAGGTTTGCTACGGAAATATCGAGACCAAATAGTATCAGGTGGGCTATCAGTAAAGAGATAGCCATGACGACATTCATAGACATTAAGGGTGCCTTCAACAATGCATCCAACGAGTCTATAGCAAAAGCTCTAGTGAAAAATGGGTTTCTCTCCTACTGTGTCAGTGGATAAACGCTAACTTTAAAAACAGGGTCATTACATTAGCAATCGGCGGAATAACACTAACACCTAGAGTAAATAGGGGATGTCCACAGGGAGGGGTACAATCGTCCCTACTTTGGGCTATCTTCCAGAAGCTTTCATTGCCTTGGAAATGCCGACGACCTCGTGATCATTGAAAAAGGCAAATTCGCAAGGACAGTCTCGGAGCTTATACAGTCAGCCCTAATATAATCGACAGGTGGTGTACAGCTGACAGTGAACCCTCAATGATGACCCATGAAGTTTGGTGGTATTGTGGCAGGTTGGAATGGTTCGACGGCTCGGAGGACTGCAAAGACCAGCATGTCTGAGTGCCACCGGGGACATGAGAACCACCCCAACAGTCGCCTTAGAGGTCTTGCTCAACCTGCTTTCCCTACACATATACATACAAGGCAAAGCCAGATCAGGACAAGCACCCATAAGCAATATGCAACCCATACGAATAATTGAAAAACAACCCGGTTATAAGAATGTCATCAGATGGCACAATTCCCAGATATAGCTCTGACAAAACTTTCAAGACAAGGTTAACTGAGAGAGATGAGTGGAAGGAGGGACCTTTCAAAAAATGATCAAAGTTCAGGAGCCGGCATTTACGGAACCAAGTCGAAGATGAAAATCTCATTGAGCCTGGGCAAACAAGCGACGATATTCCAAACGGAAATCGTCGCAATACACTATTGTGCACAAGAGCTAATAAGGCATGAGTGTTCAGAAAAAACATTGTTATATACTCAGATAGCCAAGCTGCAATAAATGCAGTCAACTCAATCCAAGTTACGTCAATACTTGTTTAGGGCTGCATAGAAACGCTAACAGAGCTAGACAGTCAGAACAGACTGACCCTAACCTGGGTACCAGTACATACATATTGAAGAGGTAATGAAGAGGCCGATACACTAGCCCGAGAAGGAGCAAAAAATGCCCTGAATGGCCCAGAACCGTTTTGCGTTGTTTGAGACTCTCCAACACTCCTTTCTTATCGCACTGTCACTGGCAATCATCGACATAACCTCAGATGAGTCCTTTGATTTGAACTGCTCCAATGACGAACAAGAGTACATTTAGTTTTATTATAATATAATTCCTTGAGAAATGCACTAAAAATGCCATTAAATAGTCAATAAGAGTTTTGAAGTGAAAAAGATGGTGTTTGCTGACTCAGCAGAAATACGCCAAGTTTTATTTGGCGTTTGAGCCCGAACTGTTTGTCGAAAAAAAAAACTTGAATAGTGGAATTTGTAGGAAATTTTAAATACTTCCATTCCGAATGGACAAGTTTTCCACGAAAAACTGATGATTTTCGAGCGAAAAACCACAAAAAATTTATATTTTACAATTTTTTTGCATTTTTTTTAATGCTCCGTCAAGAAATTTTGTTAGCAAACTTCAGATTGGGATTCAACACTCCAAAAAACGTGTGGAATGAAAGAAATCAGAACTTCCCCAAAATTTTCCAGCCAGGAAATACAAATTTACTGAATTACTAGCAAAAGGCTGACAAAAGTGATTTTAGGAGATATAACATCCAAAAACTGTTCTACAGATGTCTATACTTCTTCTATTTGTCTTGGAAATTCTTCTTCAGAACCAAAGTTGCTTCTTCATTATGAGATGAAATATGTGGTTGACCATTAGAGGTTTTAACTAATTTATTTTTTAATCCAAACTGTAGAGTGGCTCTTGGTATCCGATACTTTCTACGTTTAGATACACCCCTCAGTTCACAGCTTTTTGTAAAATTTCTTCATTGTATTTCTTAACGTATTTTCTATTTTCTAAATTCTTTGGTATCCTGAAAAGATAATCGGTAGCTGGTAGTCGACCATTTCATCTACTGAGTAGATATAATGAGAAATCATTTGAAAATATTACGGAAATCGTCAGTTCCAGTACTTGATCGTATATTTTGTATCTAAAATCAGGTACTTTCACCTAATGCGGCAACTCTGTCAATGCGCAATTGGGATTTTCTTCTTCTTATTGTCACCTCTCTCTGGAGGTAAATAATTTACGTATTTTCGAATCGCACATCGCCTTGTTATCCACCGAATTTACTTCCGTCATAATTACAAAATGTTCCTGTTATATAAATAGCATTCCCTTCCGAAAATCTTGTTTTCCTTTCGACATAATCCAACCTCCATAACTCCGTAATTAATTCCAACTCCTTCAGCCACATAATCAACGAACCGAATCCAGTGGTGCCCGGAGCTGTTCCGTTTTCCATTGCACATCGTGAATTATCACTGATTTGTCCAGAAATTGTGGACTGATCCGGATTGGGCAGATACCATTTACGGCGAATGTCAACATAACCTAACCATCCGCATGATTGGGGCGATCCTGTGTGGGAATGGTGGTGAAGGACTTGTTGATATAGGAAACGAATATATTCACTGCAATGTTTGCACTGAGTCCAAATGGAAGAATACTGTAGTGTTCACTATTCTTCGTAATCCTATTTGGAGTCCACAACTTTGGAATAAGGGTTGTAGAATACTCAATGCAGAACAATAAATAAACACTCGTTACTTTACTGAGTACCGCTTTATTCAGATGTCTGTACAGAACTGACCTCTCTCCTCTCTAGAGTGAGGTAACATTATTCACAATTCGGAGTGACCTCATTCACCGATACCCTAATTCCTAATGGTATGCATAAACTACTACATCCCCTCCATTTTATATATTTTTTCATTATTGTGCGTCAATCGCGAGCATTTTTGGTAAATGATCAATTGGTTTTGATAATTTTGCCAACTGAGTATTTATTTCGGCGACTAGCCGAATTCGGCAATTGAGTCTAACATGGTGTTATCTAACCTCTGGCACTTCCGTGAAGGACGCGTGTATAATGTCATTACATAACGAAGGGCAAGTGTGAAAAATTAAAAAAAAAATTGTGGCAACTTTAAATTGTATTGGAAACTTCATGCAGATTTTGGGAACCGCTGTCTGCCGAACGTCAGCTGACCGGAGCACAGCCGCAATTATACTGGAACTGCCGGATAGAAGAAACTGTGTAATTTCGAACAGCGGTTTCCCAGATTTTTCAAATTTTCCAACAAAATTTAAAATTTCCACAATTTTTGTAAGAAATTCTCGCACCTACCATTCGTTATAAAATGGCATTATACACCCGTCCTTCACGGGAGTGCAAGAGGTTAGATTACACCCTGTATGTTATTATTCAAGTATTTCTTGTTCATCCATACATTTTTTTATTGGAAGAGCAATACATATCTGATTTACATACAAACAAGTGCGAAATGCGAACTCTTCCATTTGCAATGTGAGGTAATAAAAAATAAATGCACTTAACTCTATTCATCAAAGTTATTCAAACGGTAAAATAACTGATTTTAATGAACAATGTGGACGAATTATTTGCTATACTGCTAGGTGAACTCTATATATTTCACTCTCTGTCTCAATGTCAAAATAAAGACGCAATATTCTTCTCGAAGATTCGTGATTCTTTTCTCACGATTCAGCGGCTCAACTGTCGATGGGTCTCGTTGTTTTTCGATACAAGTACCCGTTCTAGCGGTACGATGACTCATGCATTGTGCATCAACTGGCGAGAAACGGCCGCAGTGATTATTTATTATTATTGAATAAGTATGAGAAACGAAATTGATTGGTGAAAAAAAAATCATATAAAGGTTTGATTTCACTGCAGCGTTCACCGTCGACGGTTACGTCTGGACCGCTCGAAAATAAGTCTGGACGCGAAAGCCACTCAGAATTCAGTGAGCGCGCATTGCATTGAACGACCATGGAAGAAAATAAGTAGTTACCTAAAGTAAAGTGTCAAGAGCAAAATGTCTAGAAAATTTCGAGTATTGATGACGTTGATGATTGTTGATAGAACAAAAATCCCAATAATTTTGGACCCGAAAAATAATTATTTATAATAATTATTGATTAGAAATTACCTCTAGAAATTCAGACATAAGGGAGTTGGTGTTGAATGAAGTACTACAAAATTATTGGGTGATAAATGGTCGAACCGCTGTGCAAGAAATCTGTATTTTCACATTGTCAAAAATGTAAGAATGAAAGAGCCAAACCATTGCCACCATTGATGAAAGAAATTCTAAAAGTGAGATTGAATCGGGAAATCAAACCTTGTACTAACGTAAGAATGGACTATAATCACATCAAGATTGGACGAAGAACAGAAACACGTTGGAGGGTGATCTTCACTTGTCACTTGTCTTGCTGTGAGAGCCATTCAACTATCATGGTAATTATGAGGATGATATCTGGGAGAGGCCAATCAGAGGCAATATGATGTGATAATGGTACAAATATGGTAACAGGTTCGAAAGAATTAATGAAGCTGTACAGATCATAGATCACTTGGAAATTCTAGGGAAGGGAATAGACTTCAAATTCGTTCCTCCAGGTGATACGTGGGAAATATCGATTGGATCTGTGAAACGGGTGAATGAAAAAAATTACCAAGGCCAGTCATTGAAAGAAAAAACCCTGCAGACTTTTTTTACCGAAGCTCTAACACCTCTAACACGAGTATCTAGTGATCCAATGGCACTTACGCCAAACCGTTTCCACTCGGATCATCAAGTGGTAAAGAAGACGGATCCTTGGTCCACCTTAGTCCAGATAATAACTGTCTACGCCGAGAATGAAAAAAAAAAACACACAAATGTGATTGGACAATTTCTGGAATCGATAATCCGATTGTGTCCTAGACCGGACGGAAGAATTCGAGTCGTCGATGTTAAAACGTCTACCGGACAACATCGCCTACCCGTTACAAAAATATGTCGACTGGAACTAAAAAATTTGTTTTCTAGCGTGGAAAAAAATGTTTATAGTTCATTCATCAATTTATGTTTTAGTTCCCTAGCTAATCTCGTCGTTTTCTTCATCCTCTAACAACATCTAATGTTCCTGAATCATTTTGAACGCCCTTTTTCACTTCAAAACTCTTCACACAACTGCCAGTTTTCAGACGCACACGTTTCAACGAAATCATAAAAACGTAGCGGCTGTCCGTCACTGCCAGACGTCACGGCTGGCCGCGGATGCTGGACGTCGCAGCGAAATCACACCTTAAGGAGGAGATTGATGAAACTTGTGGTATAACTACTGATAATAGACAGTCTCCTATAGATTACAACTTTGAGATAATAGAAAGATGCTGATTCAAAAATTGTCATGTAATCTTTTGTCCAATCTACTTATCGAAATAGTGACAGTTTAATCATTTCTTGAGGGAAACTGAATATGTGAAGGGTAAGTTTTCATGTATATGATATCCGTAAGATGTCTAAAAACCCTGGTGTATCGACTGATTCGATTTTGTTTGGATTATTTTGAAGACAAAACAAATGAATTAGTGGTGTGTTTCTGTAATTGGATCCAGGGATGGCGTCTTCATAGGATTCAGTCGTTGACATTACTAAAGGTGACTTTTCATGTACTTACCTAAATTTGAAGACTCCCATATAAAATGCATTCTAGGTAATTATAGTTAGTTGTATTTCAACAAAAATGTAATAAAGTTTTTCCAAAATTGATATCAGTAACAATGAAAACTACTTGGGATAGTAGTTCCGTATATTCCACTTATTATGTGTTTTTCATTTCATAGTCGTACACAAAACTTAAAATTTCTATTCCTGGAAACCTACCCTAAGAAGAAAATCGACGGTGGCGATACATGAAAGTATTGCGGAACATTCGCAAAGCACACCACTAGTTCATTTGTTTTCGTATTAATCAAGTTGGCGAATGTCTCGTGTTTTATTCCACAGTTTTGCAGGTATGAGTCGCTACACCAGGGTTTTTAGGCATATTAGGTATCTGAAACGTTGTAGCAAGATTCTCAGATATCATAGTTTGAAGTTTCCAGGTAGTAGACCGTAAGGTAATGACATATTCTGCTGACTCATTTTCTCTTTTCTGGGATTTTAACCACTGAAAATTATGACATGTGGAAAATTAATTTTCCTTGTGCAGAAAAAAATTGTGTTGTTTCAATCTCTCGTTCATGACATTTTAACATACTAAAAAAACCAATGCCATAAGGTTTGCACGTACTTAAAGGGTTGTAAAATAATACTAAGATGCTGATGCATTTTCTCGCTTATGGCAATCGACAGAATTGAATTTGATATCGTAAGGAAGCCGAACTAAAAATTGCCCTAACCGGTCAGCTGTTCCGGACGGAAAATTTTGTGACTTTTTTTTTATATGTCTAGCACACGTCCGATGAATTTGATAAGGAAAATCTGAGCTACATACAAAATTTGATCCAAATCGTTGAAGCCGTTTACGAGATCGGAAATATATACAAGAATTGCTTGTTCAAAGATATAAAGCCGCTTATTCAATAAAGCATTAGTTCTGAGCTTGAACCGAGCAATTGATGCTCAGATATATTAGGGACAAGCTAGGGAGCTCCTTATTTGGATCTCGCTCCACCCTAACCTCGGGCCGGCACTGACCCTGAGTAATTATCGGATTTCGCAATGTACATCAAACGTTTCGAAACAGTATATGTAATTGATTCAGAATTATCTGTAACGACGCCTTTTGCATTCGACAACAGATTGCAATGATTTGCGGCTTTTGGGCCTTTGGGACTTTGGATACAACTATCGAGTGAATCATTCAGGGGAAGAGCTTATGAAAATGGTTTGATTGTGGCATAGTGGAAAGCTCACGACCATTTAAGTTGTTTATTCTGCATTGCATTACTTGTTCACGATGAAAATTTAGTGGAGTGGGTTATCTCCTGACGATATTCTCGTTCACCGTTTTATCGATGTTGTCATTGTCTAAGACCAGTATTATTATAATGCCAATTTGCAAAAATTCTCGATACGGAATTCTTCAGAGCGATCGCAAGGTGTTGGGGAATAGACTATTCAGGTATTTGTCGGAGTATTTTTGGCAAATGTATAATGATAATTATGATTATTATTATTATTTATAATTTCAGGAAGATTTCCTCAGCCCTCTTTTTTTCTGCATCTCACTACTACAATTATCCATTGTACTCAGAAACACCCGTGGATACAACTGCGACAGCCCCAGCAACCGGAGTCACAAGGTCACTCATACATTTTTTATTCTACCTCTCTTGAAAGTATACACTTTCCTTCCCCAAATCAGACACGAAACTCATACTTTTCCTCCCTAGGGCGATTTACAACTCATTCAAAATAGGCACATAATATTGCCTATGAGAAAATTTACACTGAATTTCAATCCCAATGGATAAGCTATCCAAATATCCGAAAATTTGTATCTTTAACAGAAGAAAAAAAGAATTACCAATTACCGCGATCGAACTCAAACCGGTACCTTCAGTTATCCCATCAGAGTAATTCAGATGGGTATGAATTGATTTTGTATACTTTCCATCATGCAAGTATAGGTCCGTTTTGAACAAAAGCAGTTGAGATGCGTTTTAAATTTACAAAAAAAGGTTTATTAAGTGGGAAGAAGGAAAAATCATATATATTACATGGGAGTAAAGTGCCTTTTTCTCCCTTGGATGTTTACTGAACTACATCCCACGGGAGGAAATGTGGTACTTTCTTCCCTTGTGATACAAATAGCTATTACATGGACGACCTGAAAATATATGCCTCCGGAGAAAAGGATCCACATCAGTCCTTAAGGGTGGTGCAAGAATACACAAATGCTATCGGAATGGGATTTGTTATCGCCAAATGTGCTACGGTTCATCTCAAAAGAGAACGATACGAGGAATTTCGCTTGTGGACGGAAGCATCCTACATCATTTTGATGCCATAGAGACGTATCCTTATATTGGGGTGGAACAAGGCCGCTCCCAATAGGTTACCATAGTTAAAAACTTGTGGCAAGTATCAGCATAAACTCAGACAGATCTGATCATCAGAACTGTCGGGAAAGAACAAAGTTGCTGCAACTAATATACCTGCCGTTCTGATGTTACTCTACTCCTTTGGAATGGTAAAATGGACTCAAGAGGAGCTGCGACAACTTGACGTGAAAACTCGCAAAATGTTGCATCTTAATAAGAGCTTGTATTCTAAAGCATCCGTTCCACGGTTCTACTTGTACTTGAGTTGGGAGTATCTACATAACAGAATGGTACTGAATGGAGCCTGTTATGTTCTCAGTACCATGAGAATACAGGGATCGAAGCATTTCTTTTCAAGGCAGCAGCCCATGCAGCCGATTAACTTGGTCTTGTTTTTGAAATTGATCCAAACTCTGTCATCGGGTTGGAGCCCGTTCAGCAGAAAGCTCACATTGAAGCTGCAGAGACTGAAGTGCTTCTGCAGCTGCATTTGGTATCCTTCCAGAACATCGAAAACCTTGGCTTATCAAAAAATTTTACTTTTGCTTTTCTCAGGTCAAGTGGGTGGAAGTCAGAGAGGGATTCATAATGGCCCGCCAGGATGGTGTCTTCAACACCCTGGTCCACTGTAGTCATGTGATGGGTATGCAGGTCCTGGACTCTAGATGTAGAACGTGTCGTGGGGCTCCTGAGACCCCAATATATTTGCCTGTTTTACTTATGCGGTATAAGCCTATATCCACAGCTCTAAAGGTGTTGTACTACCATCCACGATACTCGAACGGTATAGACACGACACCGGTGTTGCCTTATGCTTCGGGGAATATTGATCTATTGTGGAAAATGAGAAGAGCCAAACCTATTGGAACTACTCATTTCCCACCCTCAGGCAAATTCAAGCAAATAAGCCTAGTCCGCCTCAACCATCATAGTAAGACGATTTTCGTCATAGAGTTTTTGGCTCCCGGCGGAACGAGCATTTTCCGAAAAGAGAATAAAAAACGGACTAAATATCGAAAGTTACCCTTTGAATTCCGCAGGTTCTACCCAAACCAGTCTGTTAAAATGGTGGTTCTGATCATAGGGATCCTCGGTGTAATAATGATGGACACGTTGCTTTCTGTCTGTTAAAATGGTGGTTCTGATCATAGGGATCCTCGGTGTAATAATGATCGACACGTTGCTTTCTAATATGAAAATCGCACAGTTGGGTCGTGATGCGGCAGATATTTTAGCCGGAAGTATCCAGAAAGCCATCATCCTTGGTTCACTCACAGTAATTACTCACCCCACGGACAGAAGGAGTGACTATTTGGGTAAATGACACCAGCAAGCACTCCAGATGTATCTGGGCTCCGGTGACAGGGCCTGATTAAGATATTCCTGATGAAAAAAAAAATATAATAATACTAATAATAGTACTCACTCATCAACACTCGTAAAATGTACCCAGTGCGTATAAATTAAGGCTATTTTTAGATATTATTTGCCGTGGCGACTCACTGATTTTTGGTGGCTTTCAGGTGTGAAAACCTACAGCACCACCTCGAGTGGTGCTGTCACTGGACTGGATCGGCATCTAGACAACTCACAATACATGCATGTGGTCGACTATCGATTCCGATAAGTACACAAGGAAAAAACTCTCGTATGCAGGCCTCGAACCGGCTATCGCTATGCTAAAGTTTCAAACGGCCTGTACCTCAGACCGCTAAGCTACCGTCCTTTTCTGCACTGCACTGAAAAGATGTTCAAAATGTTCACAAAAACATTCACCTATAGGTATTTCCAGACTATGATATCTGGTTTATTTTTTGAACTTCTGTGCAGTTGGAGAAAAAAATTATTGTTCCATTCGTACGAAAAATAAGTCTGTAGGGCTCAGAATTATAACTAATATTGCCTTTTAATTATTAATTCTCCTGTAGAACTCCCAGGTCAAGCAATCATTATTATAATTATCAATATTGTCTGTGGTGAATGTTCAGAATACTTACATAAAAAGTTTATTTAAGAAACACGACGCTAGCAACGACAACCTTATTCTTCAGAAAATAAGCCTGATGGATATTTATGCTCGACGTGTTGAAATATTTGACAGTTTAATGTATCATTAAGACGTTATTTTTCACAAATTTGTCCTGGCAAGCTGTAAACTCGATTGAATCTCCTAGCTCGATAAAAGCTTCAGATATGGACAGATGGAAATGCGTATTTTGCCATGATTTCCATTTGGATTTCCTACATTGCTTCTGGTTGCTAAAATGACATATCATATATTTCATAAAAAATGAAATATGTGCAAGGGGAATTCAGCTTTGAGGGATGATTTTGACGAACCAGTTCAAGCAACCGATGTCATTTTTTACGAGTTCACCGATAATCTCTAAACTCGATGGAAAACCTCAGTGGGATGGAGAATTTTGATAAAAATAACTAAATGAAAATGAAATGTTATTCCTATATCAAAATAGTTGTATTATGGAGAATGAGGATCATTCGAAATATGTCGAGAAAATGCGTATGATAATTTAGGGGTTGCAAAGGAAACATTAGTATAATTAGTATATCGTTAATTAACAAGTTTATAATTAGTTTCTGAAATCGATTGACGGCACTTCACCCACCCACACCACATAATTTTATATGAAGAATCAACAAAAACAACAAAACCTCAGTTAGCTGCAGTTCAGCTTTAAATAGTTGTCACAACTGGCAGGTACCCGAATAGACTCCTGGAAGACGTTTTGAAACAAGGCAACAGGGAAACCAGGCCATGCAGTCCTCATAACACCGCTCAGCATTAGGCTAGACGAGCACAAACGCTGGACTCAACGTGGAGAGACGTCAAAGTCGGGAGTCGCAGAACACGCTTAGACAAAAAGCCACCACATCCAGTATAAATACGCCAACGTCATAGACAAGTAAGAACACTAGTTTACACGAAACTTTAAAGAGTATCTATACATCCAATCCAACAACGATCGGAGATACTGACCAACGTCGTGTTCATAGTAACAATCTACACAATGGAAGACTGCAATACAAGTAATCAATTCACATCATTGTCTAAAACTTTCATCGAACAATTTTTATTTTTTTGTATGAACATTTTGATATACTTATTTTTTATGCACCTTACTTCACTATCTGATAAAGCGACACCTTTATATTTACATACCACGTGCTATTGGTAGGTATTACAATGTGAATATCATGCATGAGGGTTGATGTACTATTCTACATAAATCCAGAGAGTGTGAATTAAAATTGTAATCTTAATGAGCTCTATTTATATTCCACATGAAATGCTTTATGGTTTATTTACTTGCTTGCCTACTTTGGTGGCATGTCAATAATCTTTGCTTGAGGAAAACAAATGAACAGTATTCACCTTTGAGTCGTTGTAGATTTTCAATTTTTAGTATACAGGGTGTTTCTGAATCAATATAAATATTTTAATTCCGTATTTCTGGGGTTAAAATAAGATTTTTTTCCTTTAAATATGTGTCTGCAACCGATTTATTTCTGAGATATGTTTCTGAAATTCAACAAAAAAAAAATCAATTTTTTCTCAATATCTCTAAAACCGCTTTGACTTTTTTCTGCAATTTAAGTAGAAGCAAAGTACACATAAAAATGAATTTTTTTCACGATGAGGGTTTTCTTAATTTTCATCAATGGCGTCCCTGTAAACATGAACTGTTATATTTTTGATCAAAATAATGATAGGTACGCTGCTGTTTTTTTGCCAAATAAGTATTATTTTTTAATTGTCTTCTGAGACTTTTTCTCTACTTTTTTTCGTCCGACGGATGGTTTTCGACTTAAAAAATAAAAGATACCTATTTGCTTGAACACCTATGCGAATTTTTATTAGTCTCAATGAAATGCATTTTTTTTTTTAATCGAAAACTGTTCATCGCACGGAAAAAAGGCGATGGATCACTTCTATGAGTAGACAGAGTATATACAATCATAAATACAATATTCATTTGAAAAAAAAAACACAGTGGCGTGGCATTATTATTTTTATTATATTTCAACTCCTGTATCTCAGAATCAAATCGGTTGCGGACATGTTTATGGAAACAAAAAGTCTTAGTTTGAACCCAAGAAAACGCCGTTGAAATATTTATATCGAATTCAGAAACACCTTGTACGTTGGAAAATAGCGACCAAAGTTTGTCTTTCAGTCGCAGACGATTCCACAACCTATATTATAAATATAAATATTTCATGAATATACAGGTGAATAATAGTCATAGATGACGCTAAAAGGCCACTGTGAAAAATCATTTTAATGTGATACGTGTTTGTTGTTTGCTCAAAATTTGTTCTAACCGTCATTCAGCTGCACCCCTACGGAGCAACCCCTAGAAGTCTCCATAAGACTTTTGCGAGCTGGGAATGATGAGGGTCTTACCTTTTAACGTGCGATCCCAGGCACAGTCGAGAATTCCAACTGAAAATGTGTCCGGCCAAGCGTATGCCGGTCACCCATCCGACCAATAAGCGCTCCCACGGTTGCTTGGCTTCTCTGATCGACTCCACTCGACTTATCACAGCTGTCATCTCGACAATTGAAATTGACAATTGAAATCTTGTTTAAAACACATTGATAATATCTGTTCAGTCAGTTAAAAAAGACGCAAAGAAGCCAAGAAATGAAAAACTTCAACTTTTTGAAAATCAGAGGCGAACTTCACAATCTTCATTTATTGAATGCGAAATTATAATTTTAGTATTTGTTTAGTGTCCTTTGTTATTAGGTTCCATTCACAATAATTAGTCACAGTGGCCCTATTACGTCATTTATGACT
Organism: Chrysolina haemoptera; assembly: GCA_958298965.1. Lineage (NCBI taxonomy): Eukaryota > Metazoa > Arthropoda > Insecta > Coleoptera > Chrysomelidae > Chrysolina > Chrysolina haemoptera. The sequence goes on along the minus strand of OY282586.1, from coordinate 10,738,679 downwards.
ATTACGACAGGCTTATAAATAATACACCATCCAAATTTCATTATTTTGAGTCAAACCTTTCAAAATAACGAGGGAACAGGAAACTGTACAACACTAGAACTTCATTTGAATTTCAAACATATGTGGAATTTGCTCCATTTGAATACTTTTTCTTCGTCATTCCACTCTTTTCACAGTCTTTCAACGTTTTCCATTGACGGTTTACAAATTCTGATGCATTCTAAATTTTCACCACTCTAAATCATTATGTGGATATTGGAAGAACTCCCACTTCCACATCATAAGCAACTTGATGATTGATCTACCGTCTTTCTAGTCCCCTCGCGAACAAAATAGTCAACGAGCCAGGTGTAATTTCCAGTCAGCAATTTACTCTCAAGCGATAAATCGTGAAATGCTTCAGAAAAGTGTGTAATGAAACCTCGTGAACATCAGCTGAGTCTCTGTTGTTGGTGGTCCATAAAACTTTTTTTTTTCAATTTCAACATGAACAATGTCGTGAATCAAGTAAATTTTTTTTAGGATTGTTTTACCCCGAAAAATAAAAAAATAGTCGGCCCTGAAAATGAAGGAAAAAAATATAATGATAATTCGAATCAGTTGACAAATCTATGTCTTATAAGGAGGCTACCATTTCAAATGGGTCACACTGGGTATATATTTCTTCGATGTCCCTGTGACCACCTCCACCTCCTCACATACAGCTGACTTTTTTTTCTGTCGACTATCATTCAATTGGGAGGAAATGATAAAATGTCCAGACTGCCCCTGCCTAACCCAGCCACGAATAGTATTTCAGAAGTTTTTCGCTAGAGATGAAGTTGGTCACCAGAATCTGCCGCTGGCTTACAGCCTAAAATAACTTCAGAAGAAGTCGGTAATCATTTTACGGGAAGTTGTCGCTGTTCAAATATCCCAATATTTAATTTACTCACGAAAATGTATGTTATACTCTCCTAAACGAGACGAGTCTTCGACATGCAAAGGAAATTAATTTCTTTGTGGGACATCAGAAATTCAATTTGGGTTTGTTGACAAAAAAATTTAGGAACTTTCTCAATTTGAGTTATAGCACTGGATCGTCAATTCGTTAACAGTAGAGGAAAAATGTTGCTTTTCCTTTATCATCGGCTCTTGTTGATATCGGCAATTATTTAATAGGAAACGACTACTGCTCTTTACGATCGTTGAAGTGCGTCTGTTGAATTCATAGCAAAGTTTTCTAGAAGCACCTACGTACCAGTTTCATGGTTATTGCCAATCATTAGCGATTTCTAGCACACTCAGTTGAATCAAAGGAAATACTCAATCCATTTTTCATAATATTCCTCAAAATAGGGCTGTCCACTAAGAAGGCGCTGGATATACCTGGTCCCCGCGGAAGGTCGTTCGCCCTTATAACTCTTTTGTGTTTTGAGATAATGTAAAGAAATTTAAAGAATTTGTGTACGATAAAACAATCATAATGGCATCGAGCTCGCTGATGAGAACTGATTGTCCGCAGTCTGCAGTTCACCAACCGGAAGGTTCACACAGTCCGATTTGGATTATTTGTGTAATACAGGCCATAAGGTGAGCTGTCGATCACAACCAGATGCCAATGGCAAAACGTAGTGAAAGTACTCTCCAATGTCGAGCCAAAACATTACCCACTCCAACCATAATTGACCTGGTGGTGAACAAGTATGTCTTTGTGCTACGGTTCATGGCACATTTTCTGTCTTTCTTCTCATTTTTGTTCGTTTTATATAAAAATATATATCAATGTCCAAACTTTCCGATGTAAATTAGGGCCAAATTGGAACATAGGCAACGTAAGCATGTAACATATGACCCAACACATACTGTAGATTCAATGATCCAGCAGATTGAGAAACATTCAGCGTCTTTTGATATCCGACCATTTATTTATTAGGTATATACTTTAACGCACTCAAAATCGTTGATTAATGACCCCTTAATGAAATATTTTCTATTAATCAATGATTTTATTATATGCAACCCAACATACATTGCTCTATTACATTTTATATGGGTTAAAATCCACATGAGAGCAATTTGTTTTTTATTTCAATTTGAACAAATAATACAAAACTAAGAAAAATTAAACTATCTTTGATTAGAGTTAACATAAATAGGAAATAGTCGTTAAATAAATAAACATTGAAAGTCGACGGAAAAATTTTGTAACAAACTCGTGAATTGAAATGGCGATTAACAATCTCGAACATTAACGCACTCGCTCAGCTCACTCGTTAAATTATTTCGATTGTTAATCGCCCGTATTAATACACTTGTTTGTTAAATAACCAATATTGCATGTGTCTTCCGTTAACACGACATTCATTCAACTGACAACTTATACCTGAGTAATATTAGAGATTCGTTTACAAACTGAGAGGAAAAAATAAAAGACTACACACAAATTAAACCATATTGCATTAAATTTAGAAATTTCATCAAGCAGTCAATATTTCTTCAACTTAGTGTATACCACAACTCTGTCTCTCAAACACTCATTCAACATGGAATTTATGTAGGAAGAATTTTAATACTAATACAGCCAGGTCAACCAATAACATAATGGCTTATATCACGAAAATGAAAGAAAATCCGAACCAAACAATATAAACCTTCATTTCATTGATCGATGCCAACACAGAGCATACTTCTAACAATCTATCACTGCATCGAATTCTCATCTCAAAATGAAACACCCCTGAGGCTGATTATCGCAAACCCCTCTGGAAGTCTCCAGTTCCTTCCGATATGTACTAAAACTCCTCCCAATATCGATGGATCTATTTCGAGCGTCCTCGCTCCTCGTTTCTACGCCACTGAGCAAATAATTGTCAGCCTTTGGGGGATAAATAACGTGCCGTAGATAGGGCTTTTCTCTTGATGCGAGATTTTCTAACGCTCTTCTATCTTGTGGAACGGTGTGCAACATGTGAGTTGGAACCGGAAAGGAAATATTCCCTTCGCCGAGTTTATTCGCACCACGAAAGTTGTTTCTTTGTATTTTTCCCCCACGAGACGGATGGCTGTCTTTTGGAGAGAATCTAAAAGTTTCCATATGTGTTTGGGTGCTGCACTCTATATATGGAAACAGTATTCCAGAACAGGTCCGATTTGTGCCTTATAAATCATAATAAGTTGACGGAAAGTGAAAAACTTCTTGACACGAAACAGAAAACTAAGTTTTTGAGAGGCATTATTGGCAATAGACCTCGCATGGTTCCCGCATGAAAGGGTACTGTTAATGGTGATATCGAGCATTCAAATGGAAAATTTCATTGGTATAGATACTTCTGACAAAGTTACGCTGGCCACTGTGAGATCGGCCGTTCTAGAGAAAAGACATGCTTCGGTTTTATTCGCATTGAATTCCACCAAGTTGTTGGATATCCATTCTAGAATAGTTCGTGTGCCCAGCGGTGTGGACAGACTCATATAACAATAAAATCCTGTCAAAGAGCCAGTTCTTATTTTCCTTATATTTGTGATTATCATTGTTTCAATATTATCCACCATTTCTACATTGGTTTGTGGAACTTCGCTGAAAAGTCCAGGCATTTGTGAAGCCATGGCTGAACCTGCGTGAGAGGGAGAATATGTTCATTAACCCCTAAAAAATTATCAAAACACCGTTCTAGGAGCAATCTTGGATAAAAGCTGGAACTTCAACTCACATCTAGAAAGGACTATCCGAAAGGTTAGCATATCATTATTATGGGCATGTTGCATAATATAATACAGAACATAGGGACATGTCACCAAAACAATTATATTAACTGTGAGTGAGTGTCATACGACCAATATGGAGGAACGAAAGCCAACAAAAAATGGTCCAGAGTAGAGAGAGAGATAGAGGGCGTAATAGCTCGAAACATTCTGGGAATGCCCTCAGACGTCATATGCTAAAATTAATCAACTATCACAAAAATTTGTGTTATTTATTTTCTGAAATCGAAGACTGGGTTCGGAACTAATCTAACCCATGCATTTGTTGGGTTACCGATGGCTCCAACACTGTGGAAGGTGTCGGAGCCGGAATATACTGGGTGAATCCAGTAGTGAAGCACATATTCAGCATGGGCTGATTATTACCATTTCGGGTAGATTATATGTGACCTGAATGTTTGCTTGAATCCAACTGCTGTAATTCTGGAGTAGACACTTTGAATAGACCACTGTAGCGCAACACTATCACCCCAGTCTGGACACCTGATCAAACTGGAGTAGAGGAAAGCAAAGGTCGTCCTGGTCAAAGGAGGCCGAAACAATGTTCACTGGCCAAGATTGGTTTATCATATGGAATAACAGGCCATAAAAGAACCGAGTAATGGCGCAGTCCCCTTACGTCCCCTTACGAACTGCTGCCCTCAAAAGTCGAAACTTGTGAGAGTCAAGGATTAACGAGGTCTTACCTTTTAACGTGCGATTCGTAGCACTTTCTTGGGCCATCAGATGGAAATCTGTAGTCGCTAAGGATTCGAACCCAGCCGACCAGCAGTCAATGGTTTCGAACGCGAAAGTCTCAACCACTGAGCTATATCATATTCAAAAGTACGATTTTCTCTCAGGAGATAGGTAGTAGAAGTTGAATTTGTTTTTGCCATTTACGAAGCAATATCTAGGTTTAGTTATGTTCTTTATGAAATTTGTTCAATATGAAACATTGCACAAGGACCACAAGTTAATTTGTAATATCCACTTTTTGTCAGTTTTCCAACTTTATTATTCTTGATAAGCCTAACCAAAATGACATTTGTCTTAAAAACATTATAGAGACCTTGCTTTTTCAAAAAATTCTCCATTTTGTAATTACATTCTCTAATATATGGTTTTGCTTTGAACTTCTGTTGGCCTACAATAGTAGGATAAACTTCTCGAATTGCTTTTTTATATAATTTCTTATATAAAATACTGCATATTGAAGAATAATTGTTCTTATTAAACTGCAGTAACTAAAGGTTATAAATATAAATTGGTACAAAAACATAGAAATTTACTTTTCCCATTTTTCATACTACTCAGGAATATTCAAGCGACCTGTATTATACGTAGGTAAACCTTCTGCTCCCATGAAGGGTCCATGCATAGTCTGATATGATCTGTCCGCTTCGCGTACTGAGATCCCACGAAAGATATTTTTTAAACTAACTGAATGTTCTTTGAATATAATTTCATTATAATTACTTGGGTCGACACTGAACGTCTTTCGAGAAGTTTCTAATTCTGGTGGCCATTCATTGAAATGTATTCAATAAAATAACGATGGGGGACTTTGAGGATTACTTCTCGAATACTTTGAATATACTGGGGAAACACGACGGATTTACATTTTGAATACTTTGAGCTTCGAACTGATGGAGTCTTCTATTTTCTTCGCTGTCGACATCCTTATTTATACATTGAGGTTTCTGGAATTAAACATCGGTTTTGCCGAGTATTCGAAGGAATTGTGATGAATGTTTATGGTTGTAGTAAACAGAATTTTACAATTCCGTTTTCTCTCGATTTTTTGAGTGTTGGAAGAGCGTGTCTGATGCCAATCGCTCTTTTCCTCTTCTGTAGCTCTATATTCGTTTCCCATGAAGTGGAAAAATCCATAACGGAAATTGCCCTACTTTGCCTGTATTCGCCTGAAGGGGAAAGGATGAGATGGTCCAATGAACAATTAATTTAATAAATAAGACAAAAGAGGTGGCTCGTCTATACCGTAAGAGTTTCGCAGATGTTAGTATTATGCTGTGTTCAAAGATTGAGTCCTTTTAGTCTGTCAGCAACTTTATTATGATCCCACGTGTCCCACAATATGCTCTTCATCTATTGTCAGGGACCTTTGCCAAAACGCGACTACGGAATACTAAGGTGTTGAAGACACCATATGTTGACAGACTTTCATAATACCCTCGGTCTCTAACTTCAGTCAACTTGAGTTGAGGAATGCAAAGGTCAAATTATTGGTTAAGCCAAGGTACACTACGTACATAACGTTTTTTTCGTGAAATTTGTTCTAACGGATCTTCTAGGTTACGGGTTTCCTTGGGAACCACCAGCTTTCGGCATAGTGTGCTCCATGTGCTCTGCGGGCAGCGTCAGTGAAGTAGGTAATTATTAATCCAAGGATCAATATGGTATTGACAAAAGCACTGTAGCCAGTAAGGCTGAATTACCTTCCCTTGGTTCGAATTCTTGGTACTTGCTACTTTGCTCTGGATACTGAAAATGAATTCAGTTCAATTGGTGAAGGAGGAAATGGTTCATATCGATCAATAAGGTCGATTATAACAACGAGCTTCATTATTATACCAAAAATCAATACTCTAACGCTTTATGTAAATACCTAAAATTCTCATTTAATAACCTGATAAGCGAAAGCAACAAGAAAAACAGAAAGCGATTATTTCAACACGTAGAAAAAGAAGGGATTCAAAATGAATAGGTGAGCTATTATCTACAAAGCCCAAAGTCGACTTGCTGGGTGCTAGCTGATAACGGTGAAACTCGAAGTTCTACCTTGGAGCATTGCAGATCTTGGGTTACGCGTATGCTAATTTACACAGCTTCTGACTAACCTAGTTAACACCGTTGATCAAAAAGATGCCATGGCATCAGCTATTTCCTAGCCACCGGCCTGCCAGATTACCCAACCAAGAGCAAACAACACCCTTGATGAAACGGGAATCGATTTCAAGTGTTCTGTTTCATTTTTTTTCGAAATTTGTTGTGGTATAAATCAATTTCATTGTTAGAATTCCAGAACCTAACTGATTCTCTATGTTATTGCCTAAAACTACGTAGTTTTGTTACGAACGGTTGCTTCGTTATCTCCACTATCGCTCTTGAAAGATGCCTTAAAACCCAAGATGTGCGACGATGATACGTTGATAATGCCTCCCAACCCATCGCGTAGCTCCTAAAGGAGGTGACAATGCATTAGCCCCCTTAGACGACTTTTCTGTGGCATACGAGCCTGCTAGATTAAATTCATCCCGAACCCCCTAAAGGATGTACTAGCGCATCATCCCATAAGACACCTTATTCGTGTCCCAAAGCTCGTTTTCATATAAACTTTTACCCAGCGCCTTTGGAAGCGAGCCCAATGAGTGCTCACGCTAAACATGCTTGGCTTACCGGTGTTCCCCTTCGTTTTGTTACTCACTCCTGTTAGTGCTAGATTTCCTTTATTATGGGCTGGCTCTTTTTTGTAGTTCTTATTTCTGTTTTCTCGGCCTCGGCCTCCTCAGTTTGTGCGAATTACGATGTTGCGCTGATTGGCCCTTATATCACGCCGATATATTATAAGACTTAGTATTTTTTCAAGAAGATAATTCTGGTTTATTCAGACATAAAGGTTATTTATTAAGTTCATTATGAAAATTTTGTATATTTTACCTATAAATATTTTGTATGTTTTTTATGTGAATGAATAGTTACCAATCACCACCATCCATGGTAATTTCTTATGAAAGTATAGTCTGTTACTCAGTTAGAATGAAAATTAAAGTTCCCACTCGCATCCAGTTTCCATTCTAACCTTGTTACAGAATAGGTAAACCTATTTTGCCATCGTTTTCGAATTCAGTAAGTTTACATTCACCAATTAGTTGAAATAGCGATTCAATTATTCATCGATTCTGTCAGAGAATACTGCTCTTTATTTGATGAATGAACCTGTGGGCATTACGATTCCATTTTAATCACATCCTTAAATAAATACCTCTTGAAATCCAATGATTGGAGATCGGATAATTTAACTCCCTCTCAATGCCCTTCGGTAACTTCGGAGATTGTTGGCTGAAGTTGAAGAAATACAAATAAAACTCTTAAATATTCATTGGAGTTCTTGAATTGCTTTCTCGGCACTTTAAAACTTCTCAGTCTATCAGAGACTTCAATTTCATGATTTAGAAATCAATCAGAAGTGTCGTATCGAAGTAAACTATCTGTCGTTTTCAACCAGTATTAAAATTTGATGGGGCGAACGGCTGTATTATTTGCAGTCCAATCCGGTTTTTTGAAGTGAAAGAAATTTTTTCAGTATTCGTTCAACATATGACTGTTGATTAATGAAGATACTGTAACATCTCCGAACAATTTGCATACCCAAGTAGACATTGCCTGGTTCGGCAGTTATCTTGAATTATCTCTTCAACATCACCAACAACTCTTCAACAACTTATTTGTTGCAACCAGCTGTTAAACCATCGTCAACATATAAGAACAACAATATTTTCCTAGGAGACTTTCTCATGTACAGACAGGGGTCTGCCGAAGTTTGCTGCAAACCAAAACTTTTCAGAATGGTGGAGAATTTATAAATCCAACATATGTGTGCTTGCTTGAGTCCATAAAGACTCTTCACCAACTTGCAGACACGGCCAGAATTGTCGTCATAACCTTGAGGCTGCTTCATGACTATATTCAACTTCCAAAATGCCGTGCAAAATAGACCAAGATCTAGTGAACCCTCCGAGTAACGGTATGTCTGTAAGGTTAGAAATTACTACAGTAATGAGTCATAGCATAGTATGGTAACCATCAGCTGACATGCCTCAGCCCTGCACGTCATCAACCCCTAAAATTTTTGAAAGTGTAGATACAATTCGAAAAAAAATCTTGTTCATGTAAGCTTGAAATTTTAATACGATTTTGTTCATTCATTCTAAATTTGAAAAAAACATTTACAGTCTTTTTCGATGAGCACAAGTACCTGACAGGTTAACCGAAAGGTGTGTAATGTACAGGGTGTTTCCTAACTACGCTAACCAATTGTGTGGGTGATTTGTTGGGTCATTTTAAGAAGAAAAGTTCCCCTGAACATTTGTCCAGAGTTGCTTCGTTTCTGAACTGTTTGTTGATATGAAAAGAAGTATGCAACATTTTGATGGTTCTTTTAAAGAAATCATCACCTCTGGCCATCCTTACTGGATAACACCCAGTACAATCTGTTCAGAAATTTCAAATTGTTGAATCTTTTTGTATTTAGTATGAATGAATGAACAAGCAGGCAACCCAATGTCTTTTCGCATTATGATCATAACAAATCCAAGTTATATATAACAAAAAGTTGAATAATTAGAATGTCCTGAAAATTGAAATAAAAAAAGTTTATGGAGAAAGTAAATAAGATTATGTATTTTTATTGAAACAAAACTATTGATCAGTTTTTTGGAAAATTCTCCTGATCCTATTATACATAAAATGTCAATAATCTGAAAATATTTGGTCATTCTACATTCTACATTCTACATACCATTAAGTGAAATACACATCACGTTCAAAAATCAACAAGTAGATGACCACGTTAGATTTTCGTGGGAACACCAAGTTCTACTACAAACAAATTGTTTTATTATGCCTGCAACACGAGTTTCTGTTGCAAAAAAAACAAAGTTAATAAAAATTAAAAAACACTGTCTAATGTTCAAACTACTTGCTGCATGTAAACAATATTATTGCCTACAAGGTCATGCGTTCAGAATTCTCATTTTTTTAGAGACTATGATGATTTCTTTTCAAATATAGGTATCAATTTTTTTATCACAGTCGAAAAACGCAAAAAAAATTCACTTAGATAATTTTTTTTCCGTGCAGTACTTAATTAGCTAAGATTGAGTTCGCATGGCCCCCACATTCGATTACGGGCCCTAGACCCGGGATCTCATTACAGGCCCTGGACCCAGGATCTCAGTGACGACAGACTCCTGCCTATTTTACAGTCGCTTCATATATTATAATTGCATGGTTATTTCTTACGTATACTCTTTTTAGACTGTAATTTAACCTGGAAATTCAACTAAACTTTATTTATAAAATTATTTTTACTTAAAAAGTACCGGTCCCGACAGACGTTGTCCTGTATATCGATGTGTATGGATACACAAGAATTTTTTTTTTTTCACGTTTCACGTTTCCTTTTTCGTGTTTCCCGTTTCATGTTTACTGTTTCGTTTTTTTTCCGTTTCCCGTTTCATGTTTCATGTTTCATGTTTCATGTTTCATGTTTCATGTTTCATGTTTCATGTTTCATGTTTCATGTTTCATGTTTCATGTTTCATGTTTCATGTTTCATGTTTCATGTTTCATGTTTCATGTTTCATGTTTCATGTTTCATGTTTCATGTTTCATGTTTCATGTTTCATGTTTCATGTTTCATGTTTCATGTTTCATGTTTCATGTTTCATGTTTCATGTTTCATGTTTCATGTTTCATGTTTCATGTTTCATGTTTCATGTTTCATGTTTCATGTTTCATGTTTCATGTTTCATGTTTCATGTTTCATGTTTCATGTTTCATGTTTCATGTTTCATGTTTCATGTTTCATGTTTCATGTTTCATGTTTCATGTTTCATGTTTCATGTTTCATGTTTCATGTTTCATGTTTCATGTTTCATGTTTCATGTTTCATGTTTCATGTTTCATGTTTCATGTTTCATGTTTCATGTTTCATGTTTCATGTTTCATGTTTCATGTTTCAGGTTTCATGTTTCATGTTTTATATTTCATGTTTCACGTTTCATGTTTCCCGTTTCATGTTTCCTGTTTCATGTTTCCCGTTTCACGTTTCCTGTTTCATGTTTCATTTTTCATTTTTCATGTTTCAATGTTGAAATGAGACATTTCATTAATGTTTGATATACATACAGCATCGAAAAGTATTTATCTTGGGTATGGTGGTTTCATGAGAGTGTAAAGAGTATATGTTGAGAGAGCATTACAATTTCTTCTCTCCATCATATCATCATATCATTGCGTTCCTTGTTGCTCGTGTAGATGTATGTCTATACCCCAGATAAATTGTGCCCTAATGCCCGACTAATACCCGAGTAATGCCACTAATACCCAAGACATGTACACCAAAATTCCCCAGCGGTTTCCCCCTCGGTTTTAAGGTATACTCATAGATGAACTAAAATTCAATAATCAAAATGCAAAAAATAGCCCCTGGCTGCCATGTGGAATAACGGTGTGAATCTTTTATTATTATAAATGGCTACAGAAGTATTACGTGGAGAACTAAAGAGGGCACTTTATTTCTTGGCTTTGATATTAAACGTGTAGATGTTCAACGTTTCCCATTTTCTACTCGCCTTCACTGCAATTTCACGCAATTTTAGACCGCACAGTTACCTACATCTCCAGAAACATACCTCTGAGTGGAATTTTAATAGCATGAAGGTGAAACTGGAGAGTTTAAGACCCGTTTCACTCTGATTTATAAGTTTGGAACAAAAAAACGTTCGTGTACGGAAAGGAATGTTGTAGAACGTGACTGAACTGGTAATATGTTTCCTGTATAATCCTTAACAGCATTGCTCAGATGTATGTAAAATTTTATCTGCACTTGTCTTTTTCAGGTCCTGGTTCACGGCTGGGAAATTTTTCTTTTTTTGGGCCAGCTGAACGCAGCACTCTTGTGTATTCAACGTAAATCTCTCATGAGTCTCTTCATGCACTTTTTCTGATTCAATTTTGTGATGTTCATGAGTCTTCATGTGCTAGTGAATTCTGATACAGTTCCGAGGAAAATGGTAAATTTCTCGAAAAATTAAAATTTTCAGTAACATTCACATGGACAGGAATTATATCGACTTTACACCAAAGGAAACAATATTAGTTATCGATCTGAAAAGTTTTATAAAAATGGGAGCACAAGTTTTGAAGTATTCCAATCGAATACCATAGTTTGTAAACGCCCTCAAACCACAACCGTTTCATTTTAATTCTGATGTTCTTAGCATTTTATACATTATGTCCAAAAATTAACATGCTATACAAAAAAGATGTTATGATGCTTATATCTCATAGTCTTTTGTGAAATTCTCCTCATGAGGCATACTCCTTAAAAACTTCAGTCCATTTTAGGCCCGTCTAACTGTTCCCTCGGGTGACACTTAGGCATTTTGGCCGATTGCATTTTATCTCTCTTCGATCACAGTACTTACCCCAGTATTTTTGTGCCTTGTGCAAGTAGTTTATATAGCTGTCCAAAGATTTTATGAATGTCCTATTCATATTTTGTTTGTTTGTGATCTAAAGCCTCGCATTTACATAGAATATGCTTTAATGTTTCTGGATCCTTTCCTCGCAATCTGCATGTGAATTTGCCATTATACAATCCCATATCATTTCATCATTTCATTTTCATCATTTCATCAGTTGAATTATTCAATAACAGGTAAAATATCTGTCCTGTAGTGGTATTAGGTTCAGGGTGAATATAACTTATACAATATTTTTATTTACCACTACAAATGATAGCACGTATGAGATTTCTTCCTGTGATGTTAAGATTTACCACTATGTAGAGTATTAATCGAATTCCGAAAGAAGCCGAAAGATTCCGAACGAGCACGCGATGCGCCAGCTCCCGATAATCGATATGATCCGTCGCCATTTCCTGTTCTGTTTGCCGTATTGCCGTTCGTAAGTCGTGACTTTTATACCCATTCTCATTGTTTTAATTTTGCACTACTGTTAAAAGTTGAAGTTCAAGGACTGCGAATAGATACCTAGAATGGAAATGTTACTAATTCAATGGAACTTGGATATTTTAATACCAGTATTCAACGGTAAGTCGTATTTTGTTTTACGTATAATTTGGAATGGCACTAATGGCTTCAGTAATGCCGGAATTCAGAATTGCTTATTATAGGTATGTATTAGTTCTTTAGTAGTTCTTCCTTGTCATATTTGAATTCATATATTTTGTTGAAATAAGTTTATTTTTTACCTTCATATTTCTGCTGAAATGATATTGTGATGAAACAATGAAAGAAAAGAATATATAATAATAATAATAATAATAATAATAAATGATTTTGTACTTGTGTTTGGTTATCCACCCAAAACCTGATAAGATCATACATAATAATGATTGGTTATGTAACCGAAAAACAACATATACGTATGAAATACTCATTTAGTGAAGTTATAAAGATTCATGAACTAAAAAGGATAGGTAATATTGTACATTGTCATATAATTGCTAGGTAATATAATATCCCTCGTTTTTGCATCAATAACCAGAAATTTCAGTTATGCACAATTTTTCAAGAAAATTATAGTAGAAAAAGCAAATGAACGGTTGCAAAAGCTTGGATAGTATCAGAGTTCTTTTCAACACACGGAATCTATAAGCCGGTAGATGTACTTTTACCTTCATATTTTTTTTTTGAGCTCACCCAACCCACTCTACAGATATCAGACCTCAGTAAATCGTAATCATATCCCACAATGAGAGTGGATTGAGAAAAATCCGACACTCCATCATACAAGAGAATAAACTACTACATCTTCCATCACCTCAAAATCCATTATATTCTCGCATTTCATCCATTACCTATCACTTCAAATCTCATATAGAGGTAACCACCAGAAGAAAATGAAAGAAAATCCCTGGAGCTTTCAATGAAAATTTCACCCTCAAGACACGGAAAGAGGTTGCTAAAAAATCGTTGACGCATCGGGGAGGTAGTTTACTACAGCCATCTGTTCAGTGGGGCGAAACAAGGTAGATCTCGGGGGCACGGATGTTCAAAGGTCTGCAAAATTGAATTCAGTGTACATTTGGTTTAATTGTACTGAAAAAACACGTTGTTGTCATCGAATTATAAAATAATAATAGATCAGGATCCCATGCCTATTTTCAAAAATGATTAATAACAGACTGAATGACTTCATTTTTCCGAGACGCCCAACTTTTTCCTCTACGAAATATTTCGATAGTGGTAGCTAATAAACTGCGCAGCTTCAATCACGTCGATTTGGTAAGTGCAAAAAGTCATTGATAACAGTTAGTTTTTTAGTTGAACCTTGAGATAATTCGCCAAAGTACTTTCCTCTAAAAAACTAAAAATCTAATTGTTATCAATGACTTCTTCGAACTCACCAAATCGACATGATTGATGCCTGCGCATTTTATCAGCTACCACTTTCGAGAATTGTTGTAGAGGAAAAAGTTGGGCGTCTCATCAAAACAAAGCTACTCACGAAGATTCAGCCTTTTACCAATAGTTATTTTTTTACCATGGAATTGACAATTTTGGAGCGTAGGACTGGGAACACCTACCATTCAATTTGTAGGACAATATGACCATTCAGCTATACAAATATTAATCAAGCAACGGTAAAAATATCCGCTGGTTACTAACGATTTCTTATGACCACGTCATTGGTACATGTTGGGAGTGGGAGACTCTTCAGTCCTACCATCCATTTTGTAGGACAAAAGTTTTTTCTAGTACTATGGCGAATTATCTCGAGGTTCAACTTGAAAACTAACTGTTAATAATCCTTTTTTGTACCAAATCGACTTGAATGACGGCTGCGCAGTTTATTACCTACCACTATCAAAAATTTCGTGGAGGACAAATTTGAACGTCTCGGCAAAATTAAGCTACTCAGGAAGATTCAGTCTGTTATTAATCATTTTCGAAAATAGGCGTGGGATCGTGGTCTATAAAGATTTCACTTAGGTATTCACTTGAAATATGTGAAATGTTTTTATCCTGTCAAAAATGGACGCCCTACTGAGATACGTATAATTTCGCACTGTAAACTAATACACAAAATTAGGTACTTCGCACTAGTGCGAAGTATTTCATTTCGCATTAGTGCATTAGTGCGAAATGAAATAGGTATTGAATATAATATTTCCTGATCGTGTGAAATATGATATTGATGATTCTTTTTTTGACGTTAATTGACAAACGTCAAATAATTTTTATAATGATAGATCTGTCATATTTGGAGGAAGCAGAAGTTTATTGATAAACGCCAACATTACGTTGTTGATGGCAATTTTCACTTCGTTGACAGTGCGAAATACCAAATCGATTATACCACGTCGTCAACGGTATATTCATTTATCAATTCGTGGTAACTATGTAAAATTTGCCACTTCAATGATCAGTTGCATAATCAGTAGTAATACTATAAGTACTTCAAAATAATCAGGTTATACATCGATAACTTGTTGCATAATTATAAAGAGTGTCAGTTTGACAGTTTAAATATTCTGTGAAACTGACACGATTTGTAATTATGCAGGAAGTTTGAGATGTATAACCGTATTTATATTGAAGTACGTATTGTATTTGATACGATTATTTTTTGAGTAAATTAAGTAAATATATAAACAATTTATTAATTTAAATACAAATTGGTGCAACGAAAGTTACAATTATTATATACTACGTTTTTTTAACTGAGTTATTTTCGGCACAGGAAACGTGGCCACTGCTCATTGGAGTGCTGGAAATACTGGAGGTGTTAGTACTTGAACCTGCAGCGTTTTTAAAATTGAATCTCATCTTATTTATTATGTTTTGGTGATGTTCATCTATCTGTAGGTAGGGTTTGATAGAATTGCTATTGCCATGTCCTGTTATTTTAATAAGTTCTTGTTCCGATACACCTGCTTTTGCAAATTGTGAAACAGCAATGGCTCGGTGAGAATGATTTGAAAATATTTTGTTTGTCATATTCAAATTTGCCAATTCTGCAGACTTTTTGGTCCATTTACTAATTTCATGCACTCCAATTGGCATATTTTTGTATCAGCCAAGGGTTTTTTCTTTTCTCCAGTTGGGATTTACTGTCAGAAATAACTTATGTGTTTTAATATTGATGTTTTCGCTTCTTTTCATCATTAGCTTATCTAGAAGTCTCACTGGACAACGACTTACTTCATTATGGTTAGGTACAAGCCATTTATTATTAGCACATGGTTTTGCTCCTCCCTGTGTGGTTTTGGTAAAAATAGGATTATATTGTATTCTACCAGTTGGAGTATCATCATTTCCAGTTTCTTTTTGAAAATAATGAGTCAAGCATGACGCTCCTTCATTTCCTCTCCACGGAAATTCTACAGAAGCAATTATAAAAATTTTTATTTGTAATCCTTCCGGTGTATTTTCATCCCACGCTTCTATCATTGCTATGTACTCGTTATCTTTAAATGCTGATGCACTAACCTTTCTCTTGTCCGGTAACATTTGAAGTTCCCTTCTTTTTGAATTTCTTGCGTTTCGTGCGGCTAAAAATATGGGACTAGAGAATGGATCAATTACTCTATTAAACTCCTTCATATATTTTTCTTGTACTTGTTTTGCCGTAATGTTCCACATCGTTTTAACCACATTTTCTTTATAATTTTCTCCATTACATTTTCGCATATTGAAAGCCCAATCTTTCAAAATGGATGCTATCATTTCAGTGGAAATTGATTCATTTAGCACATAGATTCTTTCACTGCAAAACGTAAGAAATTGTTTCCATACGTACTTTTTTGTTTTCACTGTATTAAGAGGCTCAGTATTTTGTATACTTTCGTCTATTGCATTTGATGATAAATCTCCGAATCGACTCATATTTGAACAATTTTTGATAAACGTCACAATTTGACAGTTCTGTTGGGATTGCCAATGAATTGATATTTCAAAAAATGATAGGTTTTTAATCATACCACGAATTATATTTAGGACGACAATATATCGATTTGAAATAAATAAAAATCGTGTCACCTGGTAATTGATGCTTTACTTCTAGCCGTATTCAACGGGATACTCTTTTCCACGGCCACATCTATGATACCAATGGACATTTGTCTCCAACGATCGCTCATATTGATAAATAAAGATAACTAGTCAAAACACATAAATAAATTTGACGTTTATAATTTAAATTATTATTTTCACTTGACAGATAGTAAAACAAAAACTAAGCAGGTTTATCACCGTGAAAATAATACAGCGACAAGCTATATTTGAATTTCAAAATTTGAAATCCACTGATTGGTTGTTAAGCAAGGAAAAATATTGTCGAAATTATACGAGGTAACTTAATTAAATTGGACATTCTGATTGATTGAAAATCATACGAAAAAAATAATCAGTAGTAATACCACGGGAGCATCATTAGTATTACAACTTCACATTATTACACTATATGTTGGGATATGAACTTACGCCCTTACAGTTGGATTTGATCCAGAAGAGAACGCTCCATCATGTTTCTGTGAACAGCGGCAGACTATTGCATTATTTATATAACTCCGGCACGAATAATTAGAAGGGATACGGTCGTCAAACTCCCTACGTATCCCTCAATTCATCTTTCATCAAACTGTAGTTCTGAATACTGGTTCAAATCGACTAGGAAGTTGGTAACCAGGAAATACAGATTCAGTCAACGTCAGACAGTTCGACAACAGAGATTGCTTTGCTTTTGTGCAAAGTTTAATTACGAACCGCACGTCGACGGATTTCAAATGTTAAGAGCCTTCATTCACCATATCGCTGAACTCTTTTTATGACTTGAAATGAAATTGGCTGAGGAAGGTTTGGATTACAAAGGACTCGTGATTATGTTTTATCGTTTTTTTTTTAATCCACTCTCTTTCAGTGCTAAATAAGCATGAGGTTTCCCTTGTTTTTCCAGTCTGAGTTCGATTTTTTGCATAACTGCACTGGATATGTCCTCAGTATAACAAAGAGAATGAGCACAAAGTAATAAATATTCATATTATTATTGTATAGAATATGAACCCTGAGAATACGCATTACTTTAATTTCTTTATATGGATTTATTAAAATGTAGGTGGGTTTGGGAGTTTTTGCGTCTGTGAGAATCACAGTCTGTTAATCACCTAATTGAGAAGAAATTCCACGTGAGATATGTTATTTTTATGCTGTATATTTTCTGTAGAAATATCAAAGGAAAAATATTGATTACTGTTGATATTTTTATTGGAATTGATATTTTTATTGAATGGAATATTATGTATTATATATATATATATATATATATATATATCCTATGATTTTTTTGTGTCTGCAAAATTATGCTTCTCAAGAACAATAAGGAGTGCATCTGCCATTGAATGAATGGTCAGAGAACATCGTGAGAACTGAGGAAAGGTGGGTAAGTTCTTTTCATTCTTCCACAATAGCATTTCTCACACAATTATTCACAATATCTTTCGAAATCAAACAAATTCACCCGAGTACTGCTGCTGCTAGTAGCAAAATCTGAAACCTTGCTTGTTTAATGTTGAAATTTTCGAAAAAATTTCCAATCGATTTCATACACTCATGCCAAAAATATCTATAATCAAGAAGAATGAAAATGGCTGAAAATAGTGCCAATATAACGATCTTCTTTTGGCGGGAAGCGGGGTGACGTAAGAGTACCCCAAGCTGGCACTAGACGGGATGTACAGAATAAGCAAGTATCTGGAGTCCAGAAATCTTACGGAGACCTACTTAACAAAAATTACTTGTACGAATGAAACATGTAACTTTTGCAGACTAGATTTGGTGAAGAAATTTCCACTTGGACTTATTTTACAAAATTATTTCCCAACAATGATTCGATTTGGTGTCGTAGTTCCAGTTTGGGAATCGCAGTAATCTCATTCGAAATCAAACTCCCAAAATTGTATTAAACGAAGTTCTTTGCAAACTCTCAGTCACACGAACAAGAAACCAGAGAGAATTTCGGTGGCTCTAAACTTTCCAGCCCTTTCAACGAACTTTTCCGTCTTATCGTCTATTACTTTCAAAATCCATAACAATCACGGTGCGAAGTTACAAGGAGTTTCATTTGATTCTGCAGCTAACAAGCCGTTGTATACGGGATGCGATCGAGTCAGTGGCGGATCCAAAGTATTGGTATGAGGTGTAAAACCTGCTACAAGACAATTAATCGTTTTTCCTAATACATCTCCTATCGATGTCACCAATGTAATACTTGACCTCTAAAATGATTGCGACATATTATCTTTGGTTCTACTCCAAACTAAACCAAAGCAAACAACCACTTCTAATTTGCCCACCCTAGAAAGTATTTTTTTGTGTTATTAGAAAAGGAGTGAAGGGATTATCATCATTGGCAGTATAATGATAAGATTTTAGTTCGAAAATATGAATAGGAAATTCATAAAATCTATTGTGGAATCATCTGCGACTGAAAGACAAACTTTAGTCGCTATTTTCCATCGTTCAAGATAACCTCTTGGGAGGTATTCATGTTGAAAAGGGGAACATTCTCCATGAAAATTGAAAAATGAAAAATGTGATTTATTTGTGATATCTAACAGAAAACAACTACTTCCCCGGCACAAGCCACATTTGCATTTTCATTCAGATAGCTGTTTTATTCCAATCCTATATCAATCCTCCTGAAGAGCTTGGCAAAGCGAAATAATTGATTTTTGTTGACCAAAATGTATTGGGGATTGAATGCGAGAGAAGCGGACCTTGCTTCAATGAAATGAACGATTTCTGTGAGTGATATTTTTTTTTTAATAATATACTCCTTATCTAATTTATTTAATGATTTTTTCAAGGAAAACTAGAAAGAATTAAAAAAGTCAGCTATCTGAATGAAAATGCAAATTTTCACTTTCAGATTTTTTCTTTCCTTTTCAGTTAGAGTCTTTTCACAATATCTATCAGATATAGTTCAATGTCCAGCGTGGCTTGTGCCGGAGAAGTAGTTGTTTTCTGTTAGATATTACAAATAAATCACATTTTTCATTTTTCAATTTTCATGGAGAATGTTCCCCTTTTCAAAATGATAGGATGTTGAGTTCTGACTCTCACCAGACCAGAGTATAGTTTTAAATCTGCTCTGAATCGTTGGATTCAAGCTGAGGGGACAGTCCGCCAAAAAGGAGAATAATTAACCCTAGACTCCACAACGCTACTGGTTCTCCCATTTCAATGAACATGAATGAAGATATTTCAAAATTCAATATTAGTTTTTGTGATATAAGCCATCATGTTATTTTTTCAAGATCACTTGTCATATTACTTTCAATTTCAATCTAGTATTTTCCACTGTTTTATTATGTCATCCGCAAACATTTTGAATTTTCCCGTCAGATCTAAATCAGCTAGAGAATTATTTATATATAAATATATGAGTAAAAGAATTGGTCTCAAAATTGATCCCTTTGGAACTCCATATAGAAGGATATTTTGTGAACTACACTTTTTCTCTGAATAAACAAATTGTCTCCTTTCAGACAGATAATTGGTAAACCACAAATGTAATTTCCTCTGATTGTTATAAAAAATAAAGGGGTAGCTATGACACTTTTTAAAAGTGTGGCTTTGGCAGATGAATACCTATTTTCATTGTGAGATCAAATCTGAAGCTCTTACGATTTTTGTCAAATTCGTTTTGAACCTCAAAACTGTTTCATGGCCATCTTGTTTCGCATAAACTAATGAGGGACAAGTTGTTAATAGATTTGCGAACATTATTTCTTTTTGACGAATAAAAGTATTTGAAACAGTCAAATTACGATATTTCAATACATACTGCTTTCATCCATAGACCTTAGAACGACATTATGGTTGTTTCGGAACAGGCTTGGGGGTAATAACCCCCTTCTCCCTCCCCCTCGGATCCGCCAGTGAACGGAGTTCGCTCGAAGTTCGGCGTTCATTCTCAGGATATAATTTCGAATTAAGTATGAAAGCATGCCATATATCGGCGAGCTTTGGCATTGTGTAGACTGATGAGCAGAGGAAATTGTCATTCGTGAATGTTGATGCAGAGTACTCTGAAGTAATCGCAATCAGCACAGTACAATAGAATCAAGGTGGATGTTTATTCCGAAGTTGTAATGCAAACAAGGCACTCACGAACTGTGTCTCACTATACAGAGTAATCCACTAGAAACCGACGGCTTCTTGGGCTAGGCTTCAATTTCTAGGTAAGTACTTGATAACGTGTCCTATATTTGCCAGCTTTGGTATTGTATAGACTGATGAGTGAAGGAATTAATTGACATACATGAAGTACTTTTAAGTAATCGCTGTCAGCAGTACAATAGAATCAGAAAGTGGATGTTTATTCCTCACTCGTAATTCAGTCAATGTACTCCCAAATAACAATCTGAATTCCATTCGGATTTATCCTAGTTTCCGAAAAGTTTTATGGAGGTTAGGTATAGACAATTTTGATCAATGCAGGTCATAAATCATTGTATATAATAAAACTAAATTCATAAAATGTGCGTGCCGCTAAAACTTAAAAGGGAGTCCCGGCACGATGAAGGGACTTATATAGTGTGATAGCACTTCATCCCGCCTCGAACAAGAGAGTTTCCGTTTTAACCTAAAGGGCATGTTTTTAAAGATATAATATATATTTTTTTTTCGTGAATTGAGAACTGCTACCAGCGCCTTCGCCATAAAATCGTACCATTATGCGTAGTTTTTGAAAAGCCAGCCATCATGAAGAGGGCGTGATGAGGAAACGTTCTGGAAATCTCTAGAATATAAAAAATAAATTTCTAGAATATACGAAGAAAAATTCTAGTCTGATAGTCTGAATTCTCAGTTGATAGAAATAGAATATTCGTCGTCATTTTGTGATTCACACTTAGAACAAATTTTTCATAGAATATTGAGAAATAGAAGTTTCCTTCACACAAAATCAGGTAATTTTTACTTAATTTTTCTATAATAAAGGATTGAATAGGAGAACTTCAACACATTTCAGGGATGTTCAATGACACAAAGAAAAAACTCTTCGAAAATCAAACATTGAGGTCAGAAAATAATTGAGAATTGAGAAAATATATATATATATATATCTATATATATATATATATATTTGATGTATTGAACTAATCTAGTGAATGGTTTCATTATAGAAGCTCACCACTCATTCGGGAATGCAAAAACATACTAACTTATACTGACTCAAACTGAAAACAATAATAAAATTTCTTTTTTTGCAGGTAAGTCATCTGAGGATTACTTCCTTTCAAATGATCCCATAGTGATAGTGAGTATCTCTATATTTATAATGATTATTTTTTATACGATCCTGTCAGCCAAACGTCATAAGAAAGTATTTCAATTCGACCAATAGTGTCAAAATGATTTGTTAGTACCAAATCACAGCGAAACATTTTTTCTCGTTGCTTGATTGGAGGTTTGTTTAAATGAATGCATAAAAAAGTTGGCCATTGACTAGGTTATCAAGAAGACACCACATTCGTGGTAATAATTTTTTAGAGATAATTTCAACTAGATTAGCACTCGTCTTTGTTGCTTTTAAGATATTCCTCACTCATAGACTTCGTCCACTTGTGAAATTTCTTCAGCAACAAAGATTCGTTCTTCTAGTTGAATTTATCAAAAAATAACCACCACTTCAATTGATGAACTTCTTTAGATTTCAATTGAACTTGTTCTGTAAGACATGTATATGTGTAGATGTTACCATTCAAATCGGTGAAAAAATAGTTTCTTCAAATTTTATCACATAATCTTTTTATTTTTACCCAAAATTTTTTTATGTGAAGCAAAAATAAACCAAAACCCGAAATTAGACGAAATCGCCCGTCTTAACGGACTCGTGATTTTATCAATCAGGAAATTTTTATGTTAATGCCAAATAAACGAATTTTCGTGCAAAATAAAAAATTACTCAGAGATAAAATTTGAAGCACTAATTTATTTAAATTGCATAATAATCAAGTTATATTCAAAACTTTATCGTATCATTGACAACGATAATGTGAAAATTAAATCAACAACTTTATGTCACGTTATTGTCATTACATGCGTGGGACATCTTGAGTGTAATCGTTTAGAATCAATGTAGGTATCCAATACACTCCTAAAGATTTGAATTTAAAATTGAAGAAAATAGTCTACACCAATACAACTCTTTCTTCAAATTGTAGGAGATAATTTTTATTTTCATTACTCAAACTCCTTTATTTGACAAAAACATTCAAAGAAACCGAATTCAGATAAAGCCACTCGTCCTAACGGACTCGTGATGGCATCAATGGGTTTATTCTCATGTTTGCTATTCAAAAAATTATCACTTTTAATCTTCCTAGTGCTTGAATTATTGCCGGAAATTTTTCGAGTACATGCATTTTTAATAGATAAATTTCCGAAAATGAATCCAAGCATTCGGTAAGAAAATTTCACACCAAAACATATCCAACAGTTCATAAGAAATAACTAACCATGGGTTCACCTGAACTATTCATATACAAACTACAAAAAGGATGCATGAAACTATTGATATGTAAAACACACTTAACAAAATTTTCATTAAATTTTTTAATATTGTCGAATGCTTTTGATAAAGCCAAGGAAAAATTACCGACAATTTTTCTAATATCAAGTGAGTTATAAACAAACCAAAGAAAAGTGGAAATGTCACTTTCCGTTAATCTACCTTGACTAAAACAATACTGAAACTTATATCAAGAGCATTTTTTCGTGAAAAGTAAATCCGGTTAGTACAGTTCCAGACCAGATATTTTCGATAAACGTTAAATCATCTTCTTCCAGAATCGTTGTTACTAATCCAATTTTCAGGTTGTCTGGAAACTCTCCAGTTTCAATTGAAAGATTTATCAAAAATGCTGGAGTATCGCAAATTGGATTTCTGATGTTCTTTATTATTTTTCTTGAAATGCAATCTACTTCAAAAGAAAATTTATTCTTGAGGTTAGACAATTTCACTAGGATGCACTGGATTGGCAGTGGCGTAGCTAACTTTCAGCACGCCCTCCCGCAGTGACTTTCTTACGCCCTCACATAAAATTATATACAAGTAAAAGGAGACGTCACAATTCAAAATACTACAATTCTTAAACAGGCTGAAGAGATTGGTAGCCATAATAGGCTGACTACGAAAAACGCAAAAAAATCAACCCTATTATTATAATCTTACTTTTACGTCTTCGTGGCTGAACAACAAAACCTAGACACTTAGGCCCCTTCTTTTCCAATGGAAAAAAATTAAAAAATGATTTCTTCTATGTCCAGGCTGTCAGTCACTTCATATTTAATGTACAAAATACTTGAACCAAATGCATAGTTTTTTATTGATTTGAGCACCAAAAGATCTTTCTGTTATGACTGATGTGAATGGTAGAAAATAAATAAAACATATAAGCCGTGCATCATGAGTTCGGTAGACTTCTTGCTACTATGTTTCCCGGCGAAGAGATATTTTGTCAAATCTTGCACGGGTTTTTCTGCCAACAATGAGAGTCTTTATGTTGATTTAAAAAATTGTTATTTCCGTGGCAATCGTCATCTTATTTTCCGGCTATCTTCTCAGCTGATGATAGTAGATCATGACCTCTTTTATTTACGATAGATTCCAAATTTAAACTTAAAAAATCAATGCAAGAATCAACTGTTTCAATTTCGTAAAATATTTCTTTTAACTGAAAACCATGATGTCCAAGGACATATAGTAAATGTTGATCTCAAAATTCACCTCAGGAACTGCTAGTGTCTCATCAACTGCCAATTCAACGTGGAATCATTTGGTAGTTCTATATCGTTTTTTGTCAAATTGGGTCAATATTCCACGTGGCTGCAATCGATTTGGCTTCACATGAAAATACGGCCACAAACGATTTAAGTGCTGGCATGCTCAAGAAAAACAGCTTCGTCAAATTTGAGGTCATTGTATTGCAAAAGTTTTTCGACATAATTCACGTGAAACTTTTGGATTGGAAGACTGAGTGAAGTATGGAGTCGAAGTTTTTGGATATCAACCCAATCTCCATGAGGCAGTTGAGGAAAGTCGTAAAGTCATGTTTCAGTGGCGCTCCTCCGCACTATGCTTTGCTTGTTTGGCAGTATTCAGATCAATACTTTTCTTCACTTGATTGGTGAGCGAGGTTCTATCGAATAGCCCCACGATCATCAGACCTGTCTCCCCTAGATTTCTAAGGGCTCTCGAAGATTTACGGGAACGAGTCGCAAATGAAGGTCGCCTAATCACCCCAGAATGTACGAGAACGTTTTCAGCAAAATCTAAATTATTGAATAGAAATTGAAGGTGCTCATTTCGAGCATTTGTTAAGATGAGAATAATGTAAGTAATTTTAACTCAACTTATTATGGCTCATCCCAATTTAAAAAGTTGAACATTGTGTTTTATAAAATTTCTCGGACTTTCAAACGATGTGTCACTCGACCCCTATTCCCTATTCAACTTTTGGGGGTTGTTTACCCCATTGCACGAAGGTTGAAGTAACGGTTCTGCAGGTGGAACAGCAAAATGCCCTCCAAAAGAAATATCGACCTGTTCCGGCGTTTTTCCATATCTACCATATTATTACCCAAAACCCTCATGTCAAGTTTTCAATGGGTCACGCTGTATTCGCTTGTTATCTTTCCCCCGAAAATATTCGTACTCGTAAACCCTGTACGGAGCCGTGCCAAGCACAAATGAAAAACGCTTCGAGTACTAAGTCCTCTTGAAAGGTACTTGTTGTCGTATTGTTGTGTCGTCAAACGGCCGCACTCTTTCAAGTCTTCGAGAGACTTGTACGACCTAGAGAAGACGTAGCCCTTACCTTTTAACGTGTGAAGCCATGCACGGGACTGGTAACCGTGCTGGGATTTGAACCAACGCGCCACCACTTTCGAAAAGCGAGCACAGCACCGAACACTTTTCGAATGGATGAGACTGTTTGACCCTTGTGACGTAAGATTGCTGTAATAGACAATTCGACTTGGAATATATACAAAAGGAAGATTTTGTATTTGGTCGATTAATGAAGTCGTCGTCGGAATGAATCCAGAACAGCAACTAATACAGCACATTATGTAAAACGCAGTGCTTTGACATATGATTTATTATTTATGAGTGTAGCATTAAATAAACTGCTGTAATGGAGTGAATACGACTCGCATTGCACGCTAGTACACTTCGAGGAGGGGAATTTATTTGCATAATAATTGAACATTAACACATCGAATACAAGAAAAAAAAAGAATGTAATAACACATTCGGAATACTGCTAGAACGTATACGTTCTAACAAGTTGAAATGTCGGTGTTCATTTTTCATTTGAGTTGTTTTTCTGAAGACCATATTTTTCAAGAATGAACCAAAAACTGATGATGACAACTCACTGAACATTACAGAATGGAAGAGTCCGAATTTTAATTCATGTTTCAATTCTGATCAAGATTACAAACTAATTATATGTATTATTTTATATACAGGGTGTTTCCGAAACTGAAGCAGTAAATTAAATGGGAATTAGATGACAAAACAAAATGAAACGATACAATACTTTTTTGTCGAAAAAAAATTATTGGTAATATCTCCCCCAAAATCAAAGAGGACGAGGACTTTTAAGTTTGAAGTGTGGAGTGGAGCTTCTCTGCATCATCGGTGACCATAATGAAGCCGGGATTGAAGCGTTTTTTCCTCTTGGTCTAATTTTTGTCACCAAACAGGATTACCAGAACCCTTTTACCAATTTGGAAAACATTCGGCGAAAAGCCGACGCGAAGGCCACGAAAAGTGAAGCCCTACTGAAGCTGCACGGTACAAGCCTGTGCATGGGGTCTTCTTCAAGAACGCTGAAGACCTCGGCTCATCTAAAAATTCGACCAACTCCTTTCTAAGCCCAAGTGGGCTGAAGTCGCAGACCATGTGATTAGGCACAGACGCGGCACTGAAAAAAAATTGTAAAAATCATATTTGCCTTTAACCAGCTGTCGTCCCCCTACAAACGGCAGCCCTCAAATCTCGAAACTTGTGCGAGCTGAGGATTAACGAGGTCTTATCCTCTAACGTGAGATTCCGAGGAGAATATATCTCGAAAGGAGGTCGTCCGTAAGTCACCCATCCAAATCACAACCTCGCTCTGCGTTGCTTGGCTTCAGATATCAATAATTCGCGCTCTACTGTTTAGTTGATACGTGATGAAAATTTCAGTTGATAGATCAATAAGACTACTTCGACCACGCCACTGAAGATGACTGCTGGAGTTGCAGTTGAAACGTTTCGAGATTTTAACCTAAGAAGAACACGGCAAACCCGGAAGTCAACATGAATATTGACGCCAGCCGTGAAAGCCTACATCCCTATAATACTTGTAATTAATTTTCATTTCCATTATTTTCTGCCACAAGTTCTACACGGAAAAAATGTATGTAATTTTTTTTCCACAATTGTTTGAAATGTTTCAAAAACTTGTGTCTGGGGTGGTTACAGAATCAATTTTGTGTAGAAATTTCGCACATTTTTTATACAATACTGTTTAAATTGGTTAACAATACCGTTGTGTATAAATGTTACAGAAATTTTATTTATTTTTTGTGCAATTCTGTTGACTAATAATTGAGAAATACACAATATTGTGTAATGATTTCACACATTATGTTTTTATTACAGTTCTGTGGACAAAATTGAAATTCAGAATGCACAATACTGTATAAAAATTTTACCTACTATCAATATGTAATGTCAGTCATTATGATACTGATATGAGTTTCGTAATGAGATACTTTATCGCACTAGTGCGGTAAAGTAAAATTCATTTGTTTCTCTTTTTAAATGGCAGTCTATTTAATGGAAAAGGATAACAAGAACTAATTTATTATAAATTTGAGTATCTATCCCGGGATTTATCGGGTAATAATTTTTTAATTTGTAGCGGATTCTATATCTGAATCTATTCTCTAATGGTCTGAACTGATGTCGATGAAATTTTAATGTCAAAGTTGACAGTTCGCAAAATAAATCAACAACGGGCGCAACGCTTGCTTGTTGCATGATTCTAATATCATTAATTTAAGGAATATGGACTAATATGGACTAGTAGGTAAAATATTGTACAATATTTGTGTCGTAAATTCATATTACGATAATCGATGCGTAATGTTCTATCTCATATCCTAATATGAATCTTTACGACACTCATATCGTAAATATCTATTACACTAGGCTTAAAATAGCTGTTATTCAAAATACTCCCTATACCATCACTGCTTTCTTGTTCTCTAGCTACCCCTTCCTTCTCAACCGGTCGGGAGTTGAATGGAACTGGTGTTGAAGATTGCTTAGGTCTCGCTAGTAAGCCTTGGCCTTAGTGAATTCTAGTAAAGCGCGGGTTGTGCCCTCTCAGCGGGCAGTTTTGTTTGTGATTTATTACACATTTCGTGTTGTACCTTTTGAATGAAAAATGTGTAAAATTTATCCACAATCATGTATTACACACATTGTGTAGAATAGTCACAAAGCTGGGAAAAACTTCACTACAAACCGAAATAAACAATTGTTGGTAAAAATATATTACAACCAGATTTACTAATTTTCGACAATTGTATACATTATTTACACATTTTTTTACACTGTTAAAGGAAAAAATCCACACAGGTATTTCTTTCCGTGTAGTTTCCAGTTTGACTTTCCCAAAAAAATTGCGTATCAAGTTCCTAGTATCAACTCGAATCTAAGCTCAGTGTGCTGTATATGGAGAACATGAATGCACGTTCAAAAACGGTTCCCAGCGTACGTTAGGGCACATCTCTTGGAAATTTGTAAGTTGCATAATGTATCAACCATACGAAAAAGGCATTATTACCATTCAAATGCGAGTTATAGGAATATTTTTTGTTGCGGTTGCAGAAATTTCACTAAAAATACGTTATGGTTAAAATCTTCTATAAAACATAACGTTCATACACAGATATAATCATTAGAAACGAATGTAAAAATTACATGAAACTGAGATTCAACTTACTTGAGTGAAGTGCAAGTAAAATTAAAGGCTAATTACAAATAAATAATTCTTTTTTACCAATATAACAACGCAAAACTGCCCAGTTATGTTTTGTACTTGCTAGACTGTCTATTGGATTTCCACAGATTTACAGCAGTGTAAATCATATACTTACTATGGAATTCCATCAACTAACATCCAAGTCAATAAAAAAAGGAATAGAATTCTGGCTAATTTGTTTATTGAAGTGAAGCAAAGTAATGAAAAAAACTTGAAGCAGCCATCGTGGATGATATATCCCCAAAGTTTGTGTCGGAAAGTACAGTCCACGTGTTTCCTAAGTAATTGCCGTTCTGCTGCCAGACACAACCCCGACCTCTTTCATAGCCAACTAATGACCAATTTTTCGCCGCGTTCTTAGCAATTTCTATGGCAGTCCCTTGTGTACTAACCCGAATTGGCTTCTTGAAGAGAGTTCTTTGAGGGACAAGATACACCGCTTTGTTGGGCGATTCGCGTTCATTTGACACAAAAATATCCCATTTCGTTCTATAGCCACGGTTTTATCGAAATCCTATCAGAAGTCAGGTATATGGGAGAAAAGCGTTCAGGCCAAAAAGATGAGTATGAATTTAGTCCATAGGCGGGTGTATGCAGGTTTCATAATGGAATTCATAAAGGAAATCTATGAAAGTTTCCTCCACAGAGTGAATTTCAATCAATAAAAATAACTATGCCTGTTTATAGGAAATTAATCCGGTTGCGGAGAACTTCATTCGTGTGAAACCACACTTGACAGTTGACAATTTCGAAGTGGAAACAAGAACTTGATGATGATCTTACTGATTCATTACCTGACTAACAGATCACAAACAACCAGAATTGGAAAATCATTCTCAACTGAAATTTCGAATAACAGGCGTGCCTCAAGGCAGCGTGCTAGGACCTCTTCTTTCCATAATACAGTGCGGCTTTTAAAAGCCTCCCCCTGTTAACTTTTGAACGGTTCGACGTAGAAACATGAATAAAAAACCGTTTCGAGGGTTTTACCACTACTACTTTTTTAAATGAAAAAAATGGTGATTGCTTAATAGGGGGCGCGGGGTGTGACATCGACTCAAAATTTTTAAAAGGCATGGGGGGTCATGTGGCACATCTTTGAAAAGAAAATTCAATTCTCTTCACGATCATGTAATTTTCATTAATACTTTTTTTGCAATTTAAATTTAAAATATCAAAAATAAATGCGGATCTGAATACTACTCATACCTCGATAAATTTGAACGGTTTGATGTGGAACAATGAAACCAAACATTTTTTGAAGGGTATTACCGATACTACTTTATATGCACTATGATAAAATTGAATGGGTATCAGAATTCAAATATTTAGGATTTATTAAAAGTGAATCGTTAAGTTTTAGCGATTATTGTGATAACTTAGCAAAAAATATCTAAAAACCATATCATCCGAGGTGTCCATATTTTCGAAAGTTACAGGATATAGAACCTTCATACAACTTCATTATAACTACTGCTCAACCATTTTGTATCTGCTGGCTTTCTTACTTATTAACATAATTAGGAACTACCTATAATTATCGCTAATACCTACCTCATACAACTTATAAATTTGACATAACAATGAACCTACCTGGAAATCTCAAAACACAACCACCGCTCAATTGAACAAATTTAACAAAGGGGAACCGTTCAGGTCCAGTTGATCATTTAATAACCAAGATGAATTTTTCAATTTTCATCGAAGTCGTGGCGTTCCTGCAAAATATGATTGGCATATGATGAGTGTGTTTTATTGTTTACATAATTCATACGGTGTTCACGTATGCGGCTTTTAAATGGTCTACCTGTCTGGCCGATATATACTTTGGAGCAAGATCCACAATTCAATTAAAAAACTCATGATTTTTCAGATTTCTGCGTTTTATCTTTATTATACTTGATAAACTTTATTTTTTCCGTGACGGGTCCTGAATAAGTTAAAGTTCTATAATTATTGTCAAGGTTCCTCAAAGTGGGGTACACTTCCTGGATAGCCTTTCTATGTAGTTTTTAGCAAGAATATTTTCTATTAATTTAACTTGATATCCATTGCTAACTGCCATCTGTTTTTTAATATTCAATTCTTTGTTGAAATTTTCTTCGGATAGTGGAATATTTACTAATCTGTGTATCATACTATGGTATGCTGATATTTTATGTGTATATGGATGTACTGAATTATTATGAATGATGTCAGTATGGGAAGGTTTATGAAAAATAGCAAAGTGGTGTTTATTATTGGCTTTACCTATTGTCAAATCTAAAAATTAATTGAATTTTCACTTCTATTTCTATTGTGAATTCAATGTTTGGGTGAATAGTGTTAATATATTTATGAAAGGTGTCTTATTGTCTGTTGGTCTACCTATCTGTACCAATACAAAAACTGTTTCGACACAGTTTAATGTACTACATTCGCTTGAAAAAGATACTGTGTATCAAAACATGTCGCAAAGACAATAAATTTTGTGGAAATTTCAATCGTTTTTTACCTTAGTGTCATAACTATGGATTTCCATCAAGTAACGGCCACGTCAACCAAAAAAAAAAATATACTGTTGACAATAAAAAAAATGTAAAGCATTTATAGACTATCGCAATGTTGAAAAGTATCGGTTAACAAAAAATGTTCTATCCGAATAACCCTCGAACATTGATAAATATAACAACTGCCTCAAGCTTGTTGCTTATTGGAAACAGACCTCCCCCTTCAGCTATCAAGAAATCCCACTCGTAGACTTCGTCCACTCGTGAGATTTCTATAGCAACAAAGATTGGTGCATCTAGTTAAAATTATCAAAAAATCCACCACTTGTGTAATTAATGTTGAAAAATTTTATCGCTCACGTAACGTACATGTGAAAAGTGTGAATCATTTAGGATTTCAAGAGCTAATCTTTCATGGAAATTCATATTTACATAGAATGACGAAATTTATTCTGAATACAGACCAAGATGGATTCCGTAGATAACGGAACTACATTTCGTTACACATTTTTCATTTCCTGGCGTGTGACATTCTCTCATATGTGCGAAATTAAACAGATTTTATTTACAGCATATTTCTGCAGTTTTATCCAACGTGCCACTTTTAATTAAAACCCTCAAATACGTTCGAGTCTGATAAATTAGTTTTAATTAAATTCATAACATAAACGTTATGTCACCAGAAGTAGCCTGGTGAAAATAATAATAATGTTCTCGGTTCAGTGCTCATATTGTATATGTTCAGATTGTAGAATTTTCATAGCTTTAAAAGATACGAACATTCATATAGATTGTCAAAAATTGTTGTTGAAATAATTGTTGAAAAAATCAAGAAATCATTTTCATGAGTAGATAGAGAACAATCATAAATATTATATTCATTTGAAAAAAAACACAGTGGCGTATCATTATTAACTTTGTTAAATTTCAACACCCTACATCTCAGATATAAAGTGGTTGTGGACACATCATCTTCCAAGTCATAGTCATAGAAATGGAGATTGCCTTGATTTTACATTCATTTCTTACTCAGACCGTTGAAGGCTGAAATAACAAAAAAAAAACATGGCGAGAAACATAAATCCACTTTTACCGCAGTGTCAACAGACTAGTAGATCTCCTAAACAAGTTGTAAAACACGTGGGAAGGAAAATCCTTGTTCGAACTTCCAATTGGATTGGGAGCCGGTTGTGAAATATCTCTCAGACAGGCGGTCGGGCACTTATCCAGATTTTAGATCGAGAAAACGACGTGGATTATCATTTCTTGTGAGACGTGTTGGTTTTGAAGGATTTTGAGAAGAACCTTTGCATTCAGCATTTCAGCATGTATCGATTGTCAGTCGAATGCACAGGATGTACGTCAGTTTCATATTGTTTTTATTCTGGACTTGTTATTTTTCGTTGATCAACTGAATCGCCCTTACGAACAAGACCCAGAAGTCTTCGAAAGAGCTGAATGTTGCTAGGGAAGACGAGGACATTCTCTTCCTACGAGTGATTTCAAGAGTTGCGTGATAGAAGTTTTACGCAATTCGAGTAACTACTAAATTGAACTAGTATCAAATTCATAACTATTGACTAAAAAGTGTTCTCAAAGTTTCTGAGGAGCAAATTCTATACAACAAAGAGAAAACAGCTGTGCCCACTACGACCTCTGATTTCGATTTATCAGAAACAACTTTACAAGGAGCTTTGCTGAGAGTCTGATGAAGGTTAAAAAGCACTAGAAGCGGACTTAGCTCTCTTCAGTTGAATTTCTGTTTTAAAGTATTTAGTAAGCAGAAGGTTGAATTCTGTAGTTCAGTTCTATATTTGGATTGAACAGCCTTTTGTCTATGGTCTACCATTGAGTTAGATTGATTCCAGGTGAAGTTTTCATT
This sequence comes from Chrysolina haemoptera, assembly GCA_958298965.1. Classification (NCBI taxonomy): domain Eukaryota; kingdom Metazoa; phylum Arthropoda; class Insecta; order Coleoptera; family Chrysomelidae; genus Chrysolina; species Chrysolina haemoptera. The sequence goes on along the minus strand of OY282586.1, from coordinate 10,705,702 downwards.
GTGGAAGTTTTCCGTGTTTTCTGCTGGATTCTTATTCCATTTTCACAAGTATTCGAGAATTATTGCATATCATTCAGACAAGTGAATAATTATGAAATCAATCTCCCCATTCAAATATTGAATTGAATCTGTTTTTACCTTACCCTGTTTGCACCCCACTTATTGTCACCAGCCGTATCCTTATTTTCCCCAAATTTCCAACACAACGCAATCAACTCGGGAAACAGTGTCGTTAAGGGAATCGTTTGTTCCTCGAAACATGGAAAGCTAATGCTGGAATCTTTTTTATATGCACAATTCTGGTAATTTGAATACATTTTGTTCAGGCTACAAGGAAATAATATTTTCTGTAGTGGTCCAAATTCCTTGCTTTTTGGTACCATATTGTCCATGAAATACCGGGTGTCAACGTTTTCTTTAGACAAGCCATTGTTTTCAAGAATTGAAATTTTTTGCAATATTTTCTCATGGAACACGTATGTTTCACTTTTAGAATTCCAGGGACGATTCTGAGTAATGTTTCTCCCAGACCGAACGGACGAAATAGTTTCAAGAAGAGATTCTACTCAAAATTGGAGGAATAGTCATCATGGATAACTAATTGCCAAAAAAAATTGGCTACTGGGCACGATCGGTGCAGTATACCAAGACAAAAACGGTTAAGTAGTCGTAATAAACGTTAAAACCAAGACAGAATTGTATAGATGACCAGTAGCAAAACTCATGAAAGTTTCCTTACTACATGAATGCACTGGTTGATTATACACTCTTGAGATGGAAGGAATGTTAGGTTTTAAATTAGATTAGGGGGCCTTCGTGCTACGAGCCTCTTCACCGCGATCTCTTCTAATCTATTGAGTATGCCATCGAAATCATTTAGAGTACTTTATCTAGCCATGTCTTCGTTACAAGACTCAAAAGTTTTTGAATTCCCATGAATCCAGGTGCTTTTGGTTTTTCTTCTTCCAGCGTTAGAAACCTTAGTCTTGACAAGCCCTCGCAGTGTCATAGTATGTGTACTTATGTTTCCTCTTCTTTTCGACAGAACCTGCATAGCATTTCTACCTCAAGACCGATGGTACTCATATGTTTTTTGAGCCTACAGTGCCCTGTGAGAAGTCCTACTAGTATTCCATTCTCTTCTGGCGTAGTAGATATTCTGTGAATGTTGGCTGCCTGTCTCATTCTTGGTGAATTGTTCCACCATTATTAAGACTTCTGTTGGATCCAAGATGTGGTATTTGATTTCAGTACAACTTTTGCTATACCGCAAAATGGTTCTGGATCATTCAGGGCCTCACTTGCTCCTTCTCAGGCTAGTTTATCGGCCTCTTCAGGCTGGGGTATGTTAGGTTTTGAAAATACTGTATGTCCATGAATATATATTGAAAAATATGCTTAAAAACAAAATTGTGAAAAAAAAAATTATATTTCTGACAATTTGACGTATAATTTGAATTCGACGAATATAATATGGATCTGAGTGATCCAAAACAATGTTCTTGAAGAGATTCTACTCAAAATTGGAGGAATAGTCATCATGGATAACCAATTGCCAAAAAAAATTGGCTACTGGGCACGATCGGTGCAGTATACCAAGACAAAAACGGTTAAGTAGTCGTAATAAACGTTAAAACCAAGACAAGAGATGAGGACGGTACATTTTATAGAATTTCAAAGATTATCATATTATTTTCTATATATTGAATTTCGTCGACTTTTAATAATATGATTTTTTCCTTTGATTTTTAACTGTATTATTTAATTGTTTTATTGTTTGAGTCTCTAACCTCCACTGACCAAAGAATTATTTTATTCGTGAGGTACACCATTATTTATTCTATGATAAATTATATACATATTGATTATTATTATTATTCGTATGTATATGTTTCATATAATTCAATACCCATCGTCATAATAGCCAGAAGGGTTATTGTTTTCTGAAGCATTTGCCTTAATAGATGACAGTAAAAATGTGAAACATCGGTCGACAACGACTACCATTACGTAACGATCTCCCAGAAGGATTCTGAGCTTTGTTGAAAGTTTGTTTTATTTTTTAAGTCAACATTTTTCTAATATTCATCGTCTCCTGTTCGTGTTGAAAATCACGACGAATTTAACCGCCATTTCCCGATTGAATTCAAAGAAATATTCCGTCGGAGAGTTCCACTTCGTTGAACATATATTGTGAATTGTAAATCTGCAGAACCATTGAATATGCTGCGTTGCAGAAAACTAATTCAGATGGTTAAAAAGCGAAAGAATGCCGAGTCTCTTGCTGAAAATATTATTTCGGAGAAGGAATTTCGATTAAACTGAATAGAAAATTATTTCACTTTGATGTTACTGGAGGCTACTCTCTGCGCTTGTGGAAAATTGAGTCTTGCACATTATTAGCTTCATTATTGGAGTTGTGAGAAGAAAACTTAAATAAAATGATTAATTTGAATATCGTCGTATAGCAAATTTAATAAGCACTATTGTTGATTGAATGAATATCCTGCCTTCACTGCCTTCACAAATTCACCTAGATCTGAATCACCTCCGAAGTAATTAAGTTAAATTGAATAATCTTATCGTTCTATTCAAAATTATCAGTGTACTCCCAGTAACATAAAAAAAATTTGAAATAATTAGTTGTGAACAGATAAGTCTTCAGCTGATTATCAGTACGCAAAACTGATCTGAAATGCACGTTTTAGAAGTGTGTCATCATGAAAAGGAAAAAAATAACACAAAATTTAGAAAGTTTTCCTTTCAATAAACAAAATTTTTCGAAAACCGCGTACCGTGAGTTTCATAATAGTTATTTATGCAACAAGTGCAAAAAGTAAGTATTTATTGCACTCGACGTGAAATTGTCACAACAATTGGACAACACGTTGAACAAACAATTTTTGCATGAGTTGCATACAATATTTTTTCTACGTTCATACAAAAAGAAAAAAATGGTTCATTAAGATTCGGCACTAGGTGTAGGACAATGAAAAGCTTAACTCATTTTAAAACTTTCAATTCTGTAATTGTTAGATATAATTTTTGACTGACCACAGTTGCATTATGAAAATTAAAATCATAGTAGCCGTGAGCGCGTATGTTATCAGGAGGTGTGGTCATAGTAAAGACAGTTTGATCTATGCAGGTAGACGGTTCAGAACAAAGCGGATCAGTTCTGATTATGGAGTATTTCTCCGGAAACTAATGTTTGTTTAACTCTGGCTGCTAACAATACAAAATAATATAAAATATGTAACTGTTTAAAACGTATTGATAATCTCACAGAATATCTGCTAAATATGTAGTGGGTTTGAATGTTCATGTTTGGCATGATGACAGCACGTTGAAGTAGAATGACAGATGAGTGCAAGTGCAATAAAAAACTTCTTTTTCCACTAAATATAGTTCAATAAAGTTTTGCTTTTTGCATGAATGTAGAAAAAATATTTATTTCAATATTTACATGAAATAGTTTGCATTGCAGCTATCACCACTGTCGACGATTTGCATACATATATCTCCGCTGTAGATTGTAGGTTCTCTCTCGAATATGAACTGGATGTTCCATTTGATTGTCGCCAACCTAATTAGATGACTAGTGTGATAATAATATAATGATATCCATATCATTCTCATCGTCTAATATATTTGTAAAAATGTGAAAATGTGAAACATCGAAACTATTTTGTATAGAAAATATACGTGAAAGATGAATGACAATAAATAATAATAATAATAGATTTTATTGATAGGAATAGCAATAACAGATGAAATTGAAGTAGAACATATATAGAAAATAGAATATCCTATAAATTGGCAGGATTCAATTTATAACCATGATAGAGTACCATGATCATACCTTGCTCTTCCATCCAACCATGAAAAGTGTATGTATGATTACAAAAATGCATATATACACAATACAAACTAAGTATATTAATAGTTATCAAATTAATACATCAAATCATTGATAGTATATATCATTCAAGGGGTTGGGTCTAGAATAAAAACAATATCGATAATAATGACAATAATGGCAAAAATCCAAGTAGATGAATGAATAATAATACAAAAATTGGTAAATTTAACATTTAAATCCAGAAATATTTCCTTCAGTTCGTTGGGAAGCCGGTTGTATAGCAAAGTGGAACCACGGTAATGAGATGTATAATGCCGAGGTGTCAGCAGGTTTCTGAATCGAAGAATCAGGTTATGAATATCTGTCCGGAAGTTTATTTTAATGTAGAAATAAGCTGGTTTAGTCTGCGTGATTATTTTGTGGTAGTAACTGCTAGCATGATGAAAAATATTCCGGAAATCCATATTCAGCCATCCTATAGTGTTTGAATGGTGGGATATATGGTCCCTTCTACGGGTGCCAGTTATGAGTCGGAGGCAAGAGTTCTGTGAAACTTGCAGTCTTCCCTCATCTGTTTGTAGAAGGTAAGGACCATAAACCACATCAGCATAATTCGCATGAGAGAGGACAAGTACTAATTTGTATTATTTTTGATTTCTGATTGAGTATCTTTCCATGGCGATAAATTGATTTAATATTACAGTATCCTCGTTTCAGAATGAGCGACACATGGGACGAAAATCTAAGAGAATGGTCAGACCGAGATTTTTTGCACAATCCTTCAATGGTTATTGCTAGTTATCAATACTAATACTTATATGATTCAAGCAGCGCTTTTTCATTGCTGATCTACCAAAGAGCATTACGATCGATTTACTGAAAGACAATACTTTTTCGATAAGTTAACAAGAGATACGAAGACTTCATTGATTCTTTGACAAGCCACCGCCACCGAGTTTTCATCAAATGGCATATAGATTTGCGTATCATCAGCATAACTGTGAATGTTTGTATATTGTAGTCAGTCAGGAAACTGAGGAGTATATATTACGAAAAGCATATATAGGTAATATGTCATTATCGTAATATGGTACAATGAAAAACAAAATCAAATTTTTTTTCAAGAAAAAATTCTTCTTGAAAAAACGTAATCATTGGCATTAATTATCTTTTGCAAAATTCTGACTCAGTTTGAGAAACTGTCTTGATAGCCGGTTGATTGGCCCCATCATCATCTTTTCGTGGAAGATTGATGATGGTTCTAAACCCATTCCTTCGTGTTCTGCTCAATGCTCAAAAATGGGATTCCACAGGCTGGTTCCGGTCCGATGAGAGTTATTGCTGCCTTTCTTCCAAACTACCCAAGTCACACTCATATTGGTACAATATTATGAGAATATTGACAAAATATTCAATTAACAATATTGGCTAGAAAAAAAAATGTGAACATTGAGCAATATTTGTACAATAATTCAAAAATAATATTGGTGTAATATTCTCGAAGCAACGGTGTTCAAAGGGTAAAAAAACATAGAATTTTGATCAAGAGTGAACTGCTATGGCTGTGATTCCAAATTTGAATGTTTTCAATTCTAGACAACCTCTTTGAATAAACTTTTGATTATATCAAAAATAAGGAGTAGTTACACCTAATCAAAATTTTTTGTTCTCACCTGTAGGTACACTGTTTGGAAATTTGAATTTTTGACAACTCATATGCAAATATTCTACTACTTTCTCAAAGAAAAAGCGTCCAGGAAGTGGGTACTTATTGATCGGCGAGTCAATAATTGATAATGATAATTTTGAGTGACTTGCCATCACTCAAAACATACTGTTTTAATATATACTGAATTAATGGTGTTACAAACCCAGACGCTCTGAAGAAGTTACCGTATGTTCGTCAACAAAGTAATTTAGAATTAATTAATAATACCGCTGACAACGAGGCGGCTTCCATTATACGTTAATGGCGTGTAGAAATTGCCTATCCACTCAAAGTCAGACAGCATGAAGCACATACAAAAACAAAAATTGGGGTATCCGAATATTCGGCAGTTTTGACAAGCAAACAAGTAAAAAACTTAACTACTTTTTGTCCGTAATGTTCAAAAAAGTAAATCACTTATTTATACAGGGTGAATGGTGGGAATCAATGAATTTGAAATTGATGAATGTGTTATTTTCGAGTGTTCTCATTATCATTATCATCGATGATATTATGAGTGAATTTGAGTTGGATATTTTACCAGTACGAAGGACGAGTAACATGTAAAAATGTGACCACAATATGCGTTTTTCGCATTCCGAAAATTAGCTGAATTTTGAAACGGCAAAACACGCAAAAATGTGCCTACAATAAGCGTTTTTTGTGTTCTAAAAAACAAGCTAAAACAACAACTTTTGAATCCTCAAACCCCCAATGAGGCATTTTTTCTTTGATTCATTTTCCCACCTGGTACACCTGGTATAGCACGTTGACAAGCAACCTGCGGTATATAGAATCCGGCATGCGGTAGATAACGCCGCTCGACTTCGGCGATCGGCGGCCTTGGCCACTTCTTGCCCGATTTTTCACGGTTGCACCTATATTTGTCGTAATCGAGCCGATCCATATCCACCCACTATCTACTTTTCACGAAATAATATTGAACGATGATAGTGAGTTTTTTCAGAAACAATACCCGATACCAATTGCTCATAAGAGCAGCATTCAAAAACAGTTGAATCAAATGGAGGAATGGGGTGTCATACGACAAGCGGCGATCCCATATATATCTCCTTTAATGGAGACACTGAAAAAAAACCAAAGTGTACGCATTTGTCTAGATGCGCGGCACCTCAACAAGGTTATGCGCAAAGAACATGATACTCCCAGACCCATTGAAGAAATTATTCACTGGGTAAGGGGGGTGCAATATATGTCAAAATGACAAATATATTCACACGAGTGTAAATATGAGGTTTAATATCAATACAAGTGCCACTATGATTAATATTATCAGGCATATTTTCGGTGCCTATGAAAATCACTCCTTTTGATTTTCTACAGATTCTGAGGATATAACAAGCGGAAAACTGATGAAATCGATCGAAAGGCAGTCTGCTCGCCAACATAATCATAACCATCATTCGAGACTCGTATAATTCAATATAAATGTAGGTATTGCCATTGTATAAAAAAAAATTGTTTGTATCTCGTGCGCTAACCTCTTGTTTGATAAATAACTATTTTATCCTATACTGTTGTTAGCAGTTCATTGAATTATAAGTTGTCATATTAAATGTTTGTTGGAAGTTAATTTCAATTAATAAAATTTTGTACAAAAAATATTACCTACAATTTTTGTGCGCCTCGCCTGTCTTCTCACAGATGCCGCCCAGGTATACAATATTCTATTAACACCAGTAATAATAGACAAAAACAGCTCGACGATCTAACAAATATTATATATTTTCCCTATACCTACATAAATATTTAATTAATCTCAATATCTAAGCATGGTGAGGTGATGTTAATGAACAGCAGTGTATAAAATGGAAGTATAGGTAAGCCTCATTTTAGCAAAAGCGAACAGCAGCGAACATCTGGCTCGTAATTTTACCGCACGTCATAGTTTGGCGGAGGCGACAGGAGTGATTCCGCGTTGCCTGCGGTTTCGCGATAACCCGCCTTGTTACCGTCAGGATGTTTTCAGCCGCAACAACTAATACAGCCATTTCGTTCGTGTTGCATCCGACCGACATATTTGTTCGCGTAATAGAGATATTCAATTTGCAACACGAAAATGGAGTTGAAGAGCTAGAATATGAGTCAAGGTTTTACACCGGGAAAACTTCCCTACCCACAAATTGTGTCATATTATTATTGTGTTGAATTTTTAGTAAGTAAGTAAGTAATTTATTCAGGTTGAATACATCTTACATCAATATCAATTGGTTAATTGAAATTAAGTTACATGTGGCCATCGTAGATGCTGGTCTACAAACCCACCCAGGTATTTGATGTTCTCTACCTTTTCAATTATCGGGTATTTTCAGTAAGCTATTATATTATATATTTAGTACAGCTTTGACAATATTTTCTCAATCTTCAAATCCTCAAATCGTGAATCATGCAAATCATTATATTGGAGATCTCGTGAACCAGAATCAGCTTTCTGCCCATGTTCCCATAATCAGTACTCAATGTATTAGCTCTCGCGAAATGTAAAGTTAGTTTGCTGTGGGAGAGTATTACGAATAACTATTTATGACCGACAGGAATCAAATTACCTGACCTTCATGGAAAAATTCTGAAATGAGGATAAACTCAAATCAAATGGCATTGATATTGTTACTTGGGCAGTAAGACCTGGATATGATAGCATTGCTTGACTTAAGCTATGAACAGTTTCCTTCCCAGCTGTCTTTCTGACATATTGATTTGGATAGCAACAAAATTGTTCATAAAGTTGCCGAAAGCATGAATTGCTGAAAATGTATAAGATATGAAAGTTTAGTTCCTAGTTTTTGTTTTTTCTGTTTATTGAAGGGCCGACTATCTCTAAAATATCCAGGCCGATTTCAGATCCCAGTTTGTACCTGGTTTGAATAATCAAGTGAATTAAGAAGTTGAAGTCGTAAATCTGATTTGCTGTGCTCATATCATTTATTAATGATCCCAGAAACGTAACAATATTCTCTGGCTTTCCCTTGGCAATCCAAAAATTCAGTCACGAAACACAGTTCATTATCTCAGGAAGAAATACATTTCAGAAATGAAGGTGAAAATGCTTTATTACTGGGAACTGAATGGTAGGTATTATTCCTATAAAATTTGTGGTATCATCTGAAATTGATATTTGGATTCCAGTTTCGAGCGAGTCATAAAATAACAAAGGCAGATGGTTGGAATTTCTTGCTGGATTTTAGAGCTAAAAGTTAGAGGTGTATGTTGACTTTTTAACTTGAATGGGAATGCTCTGCTCGAAATGGTAAAAACTGAAGAATTTTTATTTTTCGTTAATCACTACAATGAACTTATTGATTTTCTTTCCACTTCTATGAAAATACGTATCGAAAATAAAGGAATATCACTGTTTGTTCGAGACAGTTTACGAGCAGAATTATACAATTGATAAACTCAAAAAATTAAGATTCATCAAAACGAGAGTATGTAGGAATAGGAATACCTACGAAATTTACTTTGCCATAATGATACTGTCGAATGAATAATTCATTCATTCAATATTCTGCTGATGATATTAATGGATGGATTTGTGGCCTACCATTCCGTTAGAAAGAAAATATGCAAGGATCGATTGAATTATTGTATTTTGTTTCGTTGTTGTGGTTGAAAATCGTTTGGTAACAAGTTGAGATGTCGCAAATTTGCAGACAAATGCTCAGTGGATATTTCTGTTTATTGTTCAGGGAAAGCAGTTTTCAAATCATCAAGCTTCATTATTATTATACGAAATACCAAATGTTACTTCGGGAAATTAACGAAATACTACCCCAGCCTTATTTGCTTATCTTCACTTTTGTATCTCTTCTGACTCCTTTCTTGCCACTTGAGGAAATTAATGAATAAATCGCAACAAATACCCCTTCAGGATATCACTAATGTAAACACGGCATTCGGAAGGGGTTGGTTTTGCTCGTGTTTGTTTCCCTACCCACCTAATATATATTGTCTTGATAACATTATCATAAGATCGCAAAACTGTCTTCAAGTAGAGGGGTTACTGTTGTACTACGTTTTATAGAAGACTAGCGGTTTCCACAGACATTGTCCTGTATATCGATATGGATGCACAGAAAATTTTTATTTCATGTTTCCTGTTGTATGTTTCCCGTTTCATGGTTCCCGTTTCATGTTTCCTGTTTCATGTTTCCTGTTTCATGTTTCCTGTTTCATGTTTCCCGTTTCCTGTTTCCCGTTTCAGGTTTCCTGTTTCATATTCCATGTTGACTAGAAATATCTCACTAATGGTTAGTGAGGTGAATATTTCAGTGACTGATTCTTTGACGAAATATATGAAACAGATGAGAAGTACACTTGTCCTTTATTTGCAAACATCTAATGATACCGAGGAATATTTTATTAGGTAATAATTTTTGATCAACTCTTCCAATATCTATTTTATTTTATGGCGAAGTAGGTGGCGAAGGCGCTGGCAGCAGATTTCAACTTCCAAATTAAAAATTATTCAAAAAAACATTTTTTAGTGGACCAAATTCTGACTTCAAACTATTCCCGAATCAACTTGAACACACTCAAAAATTTTCATCGAAATCGGTCTAGCCGTTTAGGAGTTTTCGGTCATATGGATGAGATTTTCATATATTATAAAGATACGCACGGAATCATAAAATCAGATGAATATACTTACTTATATTTCAATTTCGACCATTTAATTTATTCATGTCACTATTCAGTACAAACGCCATAGTATAAATACACTTTTTTCAAATTTTGTGTAGCCTGCAAACTCTTAAGCACTCAGATCAATCAATCCGAAACAATCTTTTTAATTTTTTTGTTTGCCAACCTCAAAAGACGCGCCACTGAAATTCTTCATCCACAACGCACAAAACAAAAAAAAGCTACAAAAATATATAGGCACATCAGTGTGTTACAATGAATTAGATTATTTGAAAACCTGTGACGCTACCGTCTACCGTCCACTGGCTCTTAGACTATACTTTAATTGATTGTAAATTGATGAAACACAGAAATAGATCCACAAATCCAACTGTGGATGTTTTCTGTCATAAATTTGACATATACTAATATTTTAAGGTTATCAGCACGCAAATATTTATTATTCCACCAACCCCGTTCATAAACTTATCAACATTGAGATCCAACCATTCAGAAGTATTTCGTGAGGTAGTTACAGTGTTAATGAATCCGTTTCGTACTCCGAACTCATCAGACTTACTGGTAACGTATACAATTTAGTTTGAAACAGATGGAGATATTTTACTCAACATGTTTGGCTATTGTTCATACGTACCTCGAGATCTACACCGATCTAATAGCCAACGTATAATTAATCTGGTCTGATCAATATTGTGATACGCCGCGTTTAATAGATGCCGGCTGAATTACCTCGGACGGCCTTGAAATACCTCGCCAACCGTGATGGAGATGAATTCAGGTTCCAAGCTCCAGAGTTCAGTCTGTGAGTTGACCGAAATGGGTATTAGTCCGGTGGCCAGCTGACTTGACGTCATCAAATTAGGTCCGGAGCTGAAATCATCTGAATTTGATGTTTTTGGGACGCTCAATCCGAATATGGGACTCGGGACGATGCTCGGACAAGACGAGACGAGACCAATAAAAGTCTAGATTTTATCCAGGACCCTCTAATAATTCAAACTTAATAAAATTGAATTGATCATCGATTGTTTAATGAACGAGTTCGTCTTTAGGCTGACTAAATAGTTTGAAAAAGTCCCATTTATACTTTCCAGATTGATGGAAATATCGATCGAGCATTTTATTACCAAGTTTTTTGTGAAAATTAGCTTATTTCATAAGGTATTACTGAAAATCATTCTTGTGGAGAATTGAATTATCTCTCAACCTATCGAAATCGTTTTTTAATAAATCTTATATTTTCTGAAATAACAACAAAAAAACTATATTTTATTTCAATGAAAACTTTTTTAGGTTCCATCCTGATTTTTTGGTAAACAATTTTTTTTCTAATAATACATGATGTCGAGATGTCATGTGCCGAGTTTCAGAGTGCTACAATTCATTCTTCACTTTTTGCTGAGTTTGTCTATCTTTACTGGATTATTCTGATTCAGCGACCAAAAAAACATAAAATGCAGATGATTTCAGCTCTGGACCTAATTTGATCACGTCAAGCCAGCTGGCCACCGGACTATATGAAATACGCTCATTTTCCTGGAAGAGGCTCAGGGCAAAGGTAGATAGGGACATTCTTCGTTCTAGAATCGTAGGAATGTTTCACGGATTCCAACTACACTCATTTAAAGGCGAGTGCTTTGCTGAATTTCAGAGTTATGTGAAAAGCTGTTTAACTTTATATTGTATCAAATTCCTATTCCTCTTAGTAACGGCTCCATCTTCATATGATCTAAAATGATTCAATTATATTTCAGGGCTGGTGTCCAATGAATTTTTGATAAGGACTAACTTGTTACTGAATGACAACAGAAAATTAATATTTTGAGATTAACTTTCTCCGACAACGTTGAAAATATCCGAAATATCATCAATTGTTTGACCCGTCGAGCACAGTCCTCACATCCATATGTGCTCATTTTTCAAGCGAACAACGAAGTTTTGGAACTCGCTGCCTCGGGAGGTGTCTCCTGAGACATAACATATTTGCTGAACATATCAGAATTTTCCTTCCATTGGACCCAGAAAAAAAATGTCATTTACGATCATTAGTATAGATTAGTTTTTATTTATCCATAAGATGAAGCTAATAAACAAGTAATCATTGGAAAAGGTTAATTTTAACAGAATATGTTCATTACGAAATCAATTTATTAGTTAGAAAAGTGTTCAGTTACAATACAGGAGCCTACTAACTTAGTTAATACGTCAGATGAACCTATGAAAAACAGACAATATTGAAAAAACTAAAGCTAAAGTTATTGCAGGCAGTCAGAACGAACAATATTTTTTGTAAACAGTGAAATATGTAGGTAAACCTTTCAATGAATAATTAACACTGAACTGAAAAAGTTAAAAGCAAATGTTTTTTAAAACAATCCGTACAAAATCATTCATGAAGAATTCATAATTGGAGTAGGTAGCGCGTTTCCAGCACAAAATGGGTTTTCAGATTAGCTTTAAAGCAATCAGTAGTTGAATCAAAGATATATGAAATGAAATGTCACTTCCAGCAATGTTTCCGTCAACCAATTCAATTCCCTCTGAACATCTCTATCTGTATTTTCAAAGGTATGTTTAATTCTTGAATCTGAGTATTTTGCAATTTGAAATGTTTCTTGATGTGTATTGAGATGATTCCCAACATTATCAGTAATTAGTTCTATTTCATTTAAATATCTTCACAATTCAATGATTACAACATGGTGTCTTGAATTGACGTATTAGATGAGTTTAAATGATTGCTGAATAATTCTTGTGATATTTCGAAATCCTATATAAAAATTACATGTTATATTATGAAAGGTTTTCAGCATATTGAAAGATATCAAAATATTACATTACAGCCAAAGATAAACGAGGTCTTACCTTTTAACGTGCTATTCCTAGTACTTTCTCGGGTCATCAGAATAAAAATCAGCATCAACGTCATTGAACGCGATGGTCTCAACCACTGAGCCACCTGACCCTTATTCCTACTGAAGTTTTACTGAAGTCTAACAATAGTTTGTTGACATTATTTGAAGGATTTACAAATGCCCTGGAATAGACCAATTCTGGATGGTTATGTCTGAAGTCTGATACCCATCTTGTTGTCCAGGTATTCAGTGTTTGTTTGGCAACACAAAAACAACTGCCAAGTACAGGTTCTGGTCCGAGAAAACCTTTTGCGGCCCTCTCTGCTAACTTGGACGTTGATAGGTACTTGATCGGTACGAGCTAAGTGCCTTTGAGGCCGTTTGATTGTCCACATTTTTTTCATCGATTCGTGTGTGAGGTTCGTTTCCTCCAATCTTTCTGCACAAAAGCCAATGGCTTCGCCTAGAATAAAGTCGCACCCTAGGCAATCTAGAACCTCTGTAAACATCCGCCTCAGCGTCTGTGGGTGTTTTCGAACCAATAGTTGTCTGTATTCAGTAGTTCCTCCTTTCGGAGGACTTACTCGCCTCTGTCTAGAATTAGGACGGTATTAGACAGGTCATGGTTGACTGTTGGAAGCATCCTGTCGAAGGTAATCCACAAAACGTAGTGACTTTCGATGTCAGCCAACAGTCTGCTATGCTCCATATGAGTCAAATTAAAGAAATCTGCATGCATTGCACGGAAATTCATTAGATATAATTCAACGTTCGTCGTGGTATTAGCCAGGAAAGTAGTTGTTTTCTGATGGATTTTCGACCCAATTATTCCTATTGTATAGGATTATGGCAATAAGCGTCGTCCTGGTAGTGCAGGACATCTTGTTTCTCACATATGAGTCAGTTGTGTGCAACTAGCAATATGCTCAATTATGTATGTTGTCCTTTTGGCCTATCTCTCCAGAAGAATATGGAAACGAGGTAAGTCTTGAAGAATTTCCATAGCTGCTGACGAGGTGGTGCTGATAGATCCAGTGTTCTCCAAACAAGCGTGTCTCCGACTACTACAGAGCTTGGGCCGTTCGCTATGAAGATTTCGGCCACCAAGCGATCCATATGTGATCATTGGGTTGATGTAATCACATATATAGGTTATTCACGTTAAGATGACATCATATCTGATAATGTTGTATATCCGATATAACAACGTGAAAATTCCCAATGAATTGCGTTTAATAGCTACGAACCTTAGTCAAATTTCATTTAATCGCTATAGAAGGCAATTCATTGGGAATGTTAACGTTGTTATGTCGGATATACAACATTATCAAACAAGACGTCATGCTCATCTTATCGTAAATAACGTATATCTAGTGGATGATAATATGTAATTGATTATATGAGCTGACTCGGGTGGCTCGAAATTATAAAACAGATCTTACTATACTACTTATTCCCGCAGAAGAACTGTTTCGGTCTATCGACGTATCTATCAACTAGTTCTGACAGATAATTTCTCATTTGGCTGAAAACCTGATATCCTACCCTATGAATCAGGACCTCGACAAGATACCAAAGTGCCATGAAGATGAATTAAATTTAATTTCTTTCTTTATTTCTCAAGTCTATCGCAAAGAGAAATTACATATTTCCCGTCTATATCAAACAGCTAATATTTCCTTCAACAAAAAATCTGTTGTAATATCATAAAATCAAATAGCCATAAACAAGGCTTTGAAAGTATTTTTCACCCAATACTCCTTGCTTTGTCAAGCTCCGAATAAATGTTCCCGAGAACATAAAAAGGACGAGAATATCGATATGGTAGCAATTTATGAGTTCTTGACACGAGGCAGTGAAAATAACCTGGACAAACTCTGTTACGGAATTTTTCATTGAAATGTCAACATATGGCGTGGGCATTCTGGGTGAAAACGAATCATAACACTAATGGAAATAAATATGGGAAGACAACCAAATACTTGTCATAGATTTCCATTGTAACCTTGAAAACTGCTCCGGGAAAAAATCGTCAGGGTCAAATGAAGTTTGATTACTGTATAAGGAGACTCCAATATGTTGAGAAGTGTTATCCACCTTAATGACTGTGTTCAACATCAATTTTCTCAGAAGAATATTCAATGAGAAATATTCAGTTAGCAACTCCTCCAAATTTTTCAACAAAAACTGCCTCTTATGTGATTATTAAAATTTTTATCACATAAAACATATTTCTCCAAATCGCTGATAGACCGTCAGCTAGTGACAGTACAAGCCTTGAATAGAGTTGAAAAGTATATCGAATTGAAGTAGAATGAAGATATTTTTACGAGTGGCTCTTGGAGATAACACATCGGAAATAGATATTATTTTTTTGTTTCCCTCGTATTTTCTTACTTTGGTACGGAACTACAGAGGGTGATTCGTTAGGTCGTTTTAAGAAAAAAGTTCCTATGAACATATGTTCGAAGTTGCTTCTTTTCTGACATACAGGCCGTTGAATTTCTTTCAAAACGCCCTGTATCTCAGAAACGAAGCAACTCTGGGCATATGTTCATGGAATTTTTTTTTAATGACCTAACGAATCACCATGTGTGGTTTTGTACTGGAGTTGGGAACACCAGGGAAACAAATACACACTGTACTGAAAAATCGAATTCTCGGTATGTTCTCCCAGGAGCCATTCGTAAAAATATTTTCATTTCAATCAAAATCGGAATAATTTTCAACCCTATTCGAAGCTTCACTATCACTATCTTTGAGACAAGTAGATAGAATTCCTGATGAATTCCTTCAACTACGAATTTCACTACAGATACTAATAGGCAGTCAAAGATACTACCACATAATTGCAATTCAGTCAGTAAGAATAGTACATTTGTAGGGTCTCCTAAAGAAGGTGGCACGAATACCTAGTGGATGTAGTCCAACGTCCGTTGCGATATTAGCAAGGGTAGTAGTTGTTTTCTTTTATAAAATGGAGAGATGCTTTTTTCTCAGTGTTCTATAACTGCAAAACACTATATTTGCTCTTTCCGGTGGTTTTATATTCCCTTTCGACGTGGAAAGAATACGCCAAAAAAAATATCTCGGATCGGATCTTCTCTGAAAAAACTGCAAAAACTCGCGATAGTGAAATCGGAAAAATCCGTAAAATCGATGTGTTATCAAATAAATTTTCCACCTAATATCGTTATATGAATCTTTACGACACTGGTATCGTTCTTCCGTATTTCAGATGTGCTAAGTGTTCTTTATAGTGTACTTTAGTATAGATCTTTTGGTCTGTCCATAATATTTTGCATCGCAGTCCTTAATTTAATTTCGTAAATTCTCGACTTTGTCCTTTGAGTTACCCTGATTCTGATTTGTTCTAAATACTACCCTCATACCTAGTTCCTTGAAAATATTTCCAAAGTGTTTCGTGTAATGGTGGTATGGCACTGAAATATATTTCGTTCATTCTTAACCTAAACTTTTCCTTCCTTATAATATTACAAAGAAAAGGCGACAATAAAAG
This sequence comes from Chrysolina haemoptera, assembly GCA_958298965.1. Taxonomy (NCBI): domain Eukaryota; kingdom Metazoa; phylum Arthropoda; class Insecta; order Coleoptera; family Chrysomelidae; genus Chrysolina; species Chrysolina haemoptera. The sequence goes on along the minus strand of OY282586.1, from coordinate 10,689,095 downwards.
AAATAGCAGCTAGTAACGGTTTCTCGAGGGGTATTATAGATAACATTATAAGGAAGAAAACGTTTATGTTAAGAATAAACGAAATCTCGTAAAATTATGAATAACAATGGTGGACCAATACCTAATAGTTTACTGTATAGCTTCATAAAATAATTATGGTTTATTATCACACGATGTTAATAATTAGCATATCCATTCAATTCAGCATTTACCTAATCAGTAGATAAGGCAATATTGTGAAATTAATTCAACACAAACAAGACGCAGGTATCTACCAGAGATATATAATGGGTATAAATAAAGACAATTCTGTATATAAATTTAGTTTAATCTATTACCTACCACAAATATGTAATATCAAACATTACGATACTGCTATGAGTTTCGTAATGAGATACTTTACCGCACTAGTGTTCATTTGTTTCCATTTTTAGATGTCAGTCTATTAAATGGAAAAGGATAACAAGAACTAATTTATTATTAATTTGAGTATCTATCCTGGGATTTATCATATAATAAGGTTGGAATTTTTTAATTTGTAGCGGATTCTATATCTGAATCTATTCTCCAATGGTCTGAACTAATGTTGATGGAATTTTACTAAATTGGAATGAACGTGTCAAAGTTGACAGTTCGCAAAATAAATCAACAATGGGCGCAACGCTTGCTTGTTGCATGATTTTAATATCATTAATTTAAGGAATGTTGACTAATTTTAAGTAAATAATTAACATTATTGCTAGTAGGCAAAATATTGTACAATATTTGTGTCGTAAATTCATATCACGATAATCGATTAGTTATCGAAGTCGGCCTAAAGATCTCGTTTGACAAATGTTCCATCTCATATCGTAATATGAATCTTTACGACACTTATATCGTAAATATGTAATAACCAGCACCTGTCACTTGAGTATGCAGCTCTTGTCTTTGTTAATTATGTATTAATATAATAAATGGCATATTAGATAAACATATGAAAACGGGATAAAAAATGTGGATCAGGTGAGAATTAAACCATAGCCCTTCATTTTTCAGCCGAGTAGTCTCTGTGATTAATATGCTACCGCTTTCTCGAGAACCGTCTGCTCACAGCCCACTTCACCTCAGTAGGATCAGGGTTCGATTTTTGGCTGCACCATATTCTCAATTCAGTTGTATTTCTCAGTTTCATATCATATGCTTCGAAATTATTCCGTTGAAAAATAACTAACAAAAGCAAGAAATGTATCATTCAACTAACATAGTAGCCCCTTATGGATAAAAATTAATGATCCAAATTGAAAGCATAAGCGTACGAAAGCCTTCCAAAGAGGGCTTATCTACTCAATGAAAATCTTGTGTACATTATTTGGGGATTTCCATCGACTTATAAACTCACTCAATGCCTGTTTTTCACGACGTGAATTTCTGACGCTTGCTAATGCAAGTAATTGTTAATATATGAAACGACGGAAGTTCAAATAGTATATACTCAAGCTTCATCGACGTTGTTTTGTAAATGATTATTTATTTAGTTGGACAAATTTCATTCCGGTAATAGTTTACTCGGTATATCGAGTAGGTACTAAACACAGAACTTTATTGGATGAGTCGCAGTTTGTGGAGGAGAGAGCGAAGCAAATACACATGGTGGGTCCATTTAAGTTCATTCATTTGCACTAGAATATCGACGTTTGTTGAAAATTGTTTGAATATTTACCAGATTTTTGGTGCAGATTTGATGTATCACTCTGTATGTAAGTCCATAATAACTATCAGTATGATTTTATGGAGGGAAACTATTGGATGAATCAACAAATTATTGGTAAATGATTCAATAGTACAATTTTTGCAGTATTGTATTATTGAATCATTTATCAATAAATAATTGATTCATTCAATAATTTCCTTGCAAATGCATAATAAAAAAGTTTTCCATATGGTGCAAACTTTTTGAAACTCACTGAATATGATGATTCGAACAAAGTTCGAAAAGTATGCGGAAGAGATTAAAAAAAAATCAACTCGTAATTTCGACAAAGTTTATTCATTTCTTTAGCTGCATAAAATAAAATATGTATAAACATATTTTCGATTGATTGAAAAAGAAATGAAGCTGTGGTATCATAATCTGTTTTCTCTTTTCAATTGGGGTTTCTTCTCTATGCTTTGAAATTTGCTCGAATTAATGTACTTAATGAACATTTTAAGATATTCATTCTTCATTTTTAACACTACTGTTAAAAGTGAGTGACTTTCAATACTGATGTCTTGCAATGGCATTCTTAATGAAGACAGCTGGTGTTGAGAGGCGGACTTTCCATAGTGTTTGTAGAAAAATAAAATGTAAATGCATTGTAAAAATACTTGTCAGAATGTTTTCCTGTACCATAACATATCGCAGTATGATATATTTTCTCTTATTTGCTTTTAACGGAGATGTCAGATTTGTATCATCTGTTCCTATGTAAAAAAGTTTATAACTGTATTTTGATTTATTCTCAGTGTAGTATACTATGATTAGTATATGAAATAAAACACTGTTCTCTACTTGCCGATCGCTGATGAACCCCGATATATCCGTGCTGGACATGGAGTGACACTCGTGCTGTATCATCCCTTTATTTACATAATCTGTATACTAGACTCAGCTAATATAATTTTTAGATATTTTATTTTTAAAGTGACATCTGAATTTTATCATTCGTACTTAACTTTGCAAACATGTTTATAACTCGGCTATCTTGACAAATTTGAAGAAAAAAAACATTGAATAGTTGAATAATCGTTTAAGATTTAGGTACTCAATAACTCTGAAAATCAACCAGAAGCAAAATTTTAGGAAGAATTATCATTATATGAAAATAACATTGAAAGTAATATTATTACCTGAAATTTGTTAACAGTTTCAATATTGTTGGGTAGTAACGAGTTACTATTTTTTAGTTTTAGTTAAGATTTTTCTATAGAAATAAACGAATCTAGCCCATAGTTTATTACTTATTTTATATCTTTTTTATTTCATTACATGATAAATATCGTCATAATTTTTTTCGTCTTCTTCCTTTTCTGAAATATATGCATTCTTGGTCCCTTTCATTATTTCCTTTAGACTATTTTCCATAATGTTCATATTCATCATCGCCTTCCGAAGTGAAGGATTCATAAAATCCATCGTAAAGAGGAAATATTATAATTTTTACATAAGGTCAATAATCCATCCGTTTGCTTTCTCAATTGGCAAATATTCCAGATGTATCTGTGGTAAGTATGGATTGGCATTCAGAGGGTCTTTCTGTGGCTAACCTCTTTCATATTTTCTCAAGTTCACAGTGATTATGTCTCATCTAATGAAATATCTGAAAGAAACTACTGGGATTTGCAAAACTGAAACTGATTTCCCATTATTTACTGATGGAACTTTTTTGTCATTTTCAGTTTTCATATTTTGCCTCCCACTAAACTTTCTATTTTGACTAATTCGTTTTACATCCCATGGTTTCCCTGATGATTTTTCATATGGGTCAGAGTTACCCACTGATTTGATGTGGTGGATAACAGATTGCGTTTTCTTTGCGTTTTCTATTGCGTGCATGCTGTCATCCTCGTTCTTAGTATGCCCCTTCTCTAAAGACTGATGAGTAATATCTACTGTCAGAAACATAACTGCATGAGCAAACATTGAAAAAAGAAAACGATTTCTATTCTTTCCACCACAGTTGTCAGAATAAAAAAATAACTTTTTACTTCCTTATTTAAATACATCTTCATAAATTATGACAATTTAGTTTGGAACTCTTGTTTGTTCCCAGATCGTGAATGGTGAAATTATAAGTAGCATATTCGCATTGGGGTGAAGGGAAACTTTTGTAGGTCGAAAAAAGCTACAATCGTTCTCTTGTCTTCAAATCCCATATCTTTGTCATTAATCTTGAGTGCTCGAGCTGCGTCTCCGTTTTTTGAGTGTCGTAATTTGATTGCAACTATGATTTTTAGATAGATTTTCTTACATTCTTTCGGATCATCCTAATTAATTTATGCCTACACATATATACACAGCATCACATATATACCTAACAGGATACCAAACAATCGTTACTCAGAACAGTTTATAGCAACCTTCCTCTTTCCTACTACAGAAACTCTAATTACTCAAGTTACGACGTTTTTCTTCGGGGATTAACTACGAGTTCGGACATAAAATTTTGATGTGATACTTGAAGTTGAATGAGAATTACGATACTTCTTGGGGGAATGGTATATTCATTATTGATGATATCACCCTAACTCAAAATAAGGTTTTAATGAGTTACGATAGTTTTCTTTGGAGAAGTCTAACTGTTCAATCAATATATCAACTTCAAATCAGTCTATAATATTTTCGAATTTGTATCTGCAGTGACCGCCAAAAAGTATTAACCTAATGGGAAAAGAGTTTATTATTAGAGTATTGGGAAAAAATCCTGGGGAAAAGTTTATGTATGTCCGATAAACTAAAAATCGATTTTGACAAATGTCACGTGATCGCTGGTATGGCGGGAAATTGAAAAAAATTGCAATCAAAAGGCAAAAATGGAGTAAGATGGCAAGGTATCGGAAGAAGTTACTTCAAAAAGTTGCTCAGAATTCAATTTTGTACATATATACAAAGTTTGAAGAGGTAATACTGGAAAATTATTTTTCTATCAATATAAAATATCAATTTTTTTCTTATGAATAAGTTGTGGAACGGAACGTCTGAAGGGGGATATATTTTGGGTTTGAATTCATGAACTGGCGGAGGCTGGATCTGTTTATTTAAAGTTATCTGGAATTATCAAAACAACAGGTACAAGGAACCAGGCTTATTTGTAATAACAAATATTGGGATCCTTCTGAATCTAACGGCTGCTTGTCAAATTCGACATAATATATTGACAAATAAACAATTTCAAACGACCGTCTCCAACCTGGTGTTTGAGGTAGAATGACACTTACTGCCTAGATCAGACGTTTTGTATACAGGACAGAAATTCCGCTTCACTTGACTATACTGAAACATTATTTGTATTTTAATGAAAATGACAAAACTTTCCCACTTTCTCCACACCAGAGAGCACTGAAAAAAATGGATTTTGTCAGAACCCTGGCTGTTACATTAGTATCTAACAGTTATATCAGAATTCCACGAGCATTGCGATGACATGAGAGCGTTACACTTCGCATACAATCTTGGAAACTCTATAAGATAAGCCTCTCTTATTTGACGCACTATTTTTAAGATAACGGGCGAAGTGAAACGATCGTGAACGATTCTCATCGAAAATTGTTTATAATCTGAAAAACACAATATTTTTGGATTGCCCTATCATCGAAATATTTGTGGAATTCTGATATAACTGTTGAAAAGGGGAACATTCTCCATGAAAATTAAAAAAAATGAAAAATGAGATTTATGTCAAAAAATAACTTTCAAAGTGTTATCGCAGAAGAAATACTTCCATCACTTCCATCCTTGATGTGTATAATTGCTTCTGAAGAGCCTGCTTTCCAATTCTATCAATCTCCCTGATGAGCTTGACAAAGCGAAATAGATTTTCGTCGTCCAAAATATATTAGGGATTAAATTCGAGAGAAGCGAATCTTACTTCAATGAAATGAACGATTTTAATATCGAGTAATGTTATTGTGCATTTGCATTATTTTATATAACATTTTCAGTTTTCTATTGTGCAATGTATTCTACATTGTTGAAATCTGTTCATTATGGAACGTATGATAATGCAAAACTATAAAGGCTGATCCATTAAAAAAAAAATGGTGACATGCTCTGGGGGCGTTGAATATCAAACGTTTTATTCCTACCCTTATTATTCTTATCAAAAGTTCCAGTTTGTTCTCGAGATCACAATCTGTATTTGAAATACATTATCGCTCAACACGTACCATACGTAACCACCCCTTATTGTTTTAAGTGAATGTGAATTCTGATTTCTGATCGAAAACCGACGATATCGTACAACGACCTCGTTCACTGGGTGGCGACCTCTTGATCTCTCTCCCGTTTTCTCTCGAGATACCCCTGAAAAAACAGTGTAAATAAGTTAGAGGAAACCCTAAGAGTGGCTATTATTGTCTCGGAACTCGTTCGAGCCTCTTATTGTCTTCTATCTTGATGTACGGCTGGGGTGCGTGCGACAATAACTTAAATCCATTTCTTTCCCCTATCCAGAAATTGGACTCAACAGGGGCGTGGGGTAGCGTGGATAACGGTCGTTTGTGTCATCGGAAATTATCACATAAGGTTGAAGGAATTTGACTCGAAGGAATTTGTGAATTAAACTCGCAAACTGCAGGTAGAATAAAGGGGGAATTCTTGAATAATAAATGCAGGAATTTTTTGTTTATGATGTCGTACATGTTAAAAAAAAAATAAAAATTGTAGAAGACAACATATTTTTTTTATATTTTCCATCAAAGTCTATGTCTCTATAACTGGGAAATATATTCGAATTATTGAAAGGAAATTTGATTTTGTGAAGAAAACGTTTTTTTGGTGTTCTGATATTTTGAAAAACTGTAAATTCCAAAACGTCGTCTTTACAAAAGAGGGATGTTTAGTTAATTTTAACTTTTTTTCTCAAATAACATTCAATAATCCTCAGTTTGGTAACCGCAGTAACTTATCGGGGCAATTAAATCAGTTTGCCCTTCTGTACGTGTATATATTTCTTGGAATTGATTTTTGTTTCCATTTTTAGACTGTGGAAGATATAAACACAACAAAATACGCTTTATCGCAACGTCTCCTTGGATACCATAGGCAGAAACAATATTGGAAATCATCGCCCAGATAGCACCTCGTATTTGCTGAATCTTGATTTTATATTAGTTCAGTACTAAAGATATATTGTTATGTTAAATTATATTGATCCAATATGGGTCAACACTGAAAAAATAATATTATCATTATGAAAATACACTTAACTATGTCCTTGTGAATCATTTCAACTGTGGAATAATTAATTTATTTAAATTGAAAAATATCCATGAATAACCGAGTATTAAGCTGGTCCGTCTATTGTGTATCTTTCACTCTCTATACTATCCAGTTGTCTTCTTGAAAGTTCTTTAATCTTCGTTCACGCTTTGGCCGACCCAATGTAGATGGTTCTCGTAGTTTCTTGAATCTTTGCAACAGGTGTTTGAGGTGATGACGTCACGGATTTCTAACAGGTTAGCAATACTATGAATCATTCCGAGGAACAAGCCGTCAGGTCCAGTTTTAGGATTGTCATATTATCTACCTACACATTTTTTTCAACATCTAGGATAAATATTGAAATCCCAATATATTATTTGTAAAATCACCTTTTTCTGAAAAAGGCGCCTATATAGATTAACTTAAAATGCAAAACTTTATCTAAATACAAAATTTGATCAAAATCATTAGAGCCGTTTCAGATATCGAAAAATTCATATTATTATTAATAATATTATGAGTAAAATCACATTTTTTCATGAAAAGCGCCTATATAAATGAACTTAAGTAGCAATACCTCATCCAAATACAAAATTTTATTCAAATCGTTAAAGCCGTTTTCGAGAGACGCCTATACAGGGTGTTCCTTAAAGACATGCTAATATTTGAGGGGGTGATTCTTTGACTTATTTTAAGGAAAAAACTTTCCATAAACGTATGTCCTAAAAGTCCTAACTTTTGAGATACAGGGTGATAAAGTTTTGAAAAAAAATCAGTTTTTTAATAATAACTGAGATAATATTGTAGACGTTTTTATAAAATTTGGTACATGTCTTCTATGCATCAAGGTGCATTTTTTAATGCACAAACATTTTCATTTTCTCAACCAGTGGCGTCCGTACGGGTTTTGCATTGAATATTTTTGGTTTTCGCTTAAAAAAATATAAATCGTTTCATTTCAGGATCAATTCTTCAAAAATCTGATGCGGTGTGGAAATGTTTGTGCATCGACTGAAAGCGGAGGACCTCAGCAATGGCCAGCAAGATCCCCTGATCTCAACAGTTTAGATTTCTTTTTATGGGGGCACCTTAAAACTCTAGTGTTTAAAACTCCCGTTAATACTTTAGAAGATTTAAGAGAGCGAATAGTTGCCTCGTGTGAAACTATTCGAAATACGCCGGGAATATTTCAACGTGTGCGTAATTCCATGCGTAGACGGGCGGAAGCATGCCTATTAAGTGAAGGTGGCCATTTCCAACAATTTTTATAATCAGTGTTAGTATTGTCAATAATTAATGAATTTGGTCCGTTCATTTAAACTTACTTTTATAAAATAAAATAAAATTCGTTTTTGTACAAGCTGAAATCCGTATTTTTTTGATTCTCATTCATTTTGGAACAAATCTGATCCCTTTATTTGCTTTAAGTCGATGCACAATCATTTCCACACCACATCAGATTTTTTAGGAATTGATCCTGAAGTAAAACGATTTTTATTTTTTTAAGCGAAAACCATGCAGCGGACAAAGAAAACTCAAGAGATTAAATTTGCTCAAAAATAAATGAGGATCTCAAAAGTATTTTTTTTTTGGAGAAAGCAGTGGCGTAGTATTTTTTTCTCCAAAAATATTCAATGTAAAACCCGTACGGACGCCACTGGTTGAGAAAATGAAAATGTTTGTGCATTAAAAAATGCACCTTGATGCATAGAAGACATGTACCAAATTTTATAAAAACGTCTACAATATTATCTCAGTTATTATTGAAAAACTGATTTTTTTGCAAAACTTTATCACCTTGTATCTCAATAGTTAGGACTTTTAGGACATACGTTTATAGGAAGTTTTTTCCTTAAAATAAGTCAAAGAATCACCCCCTCAAATATTAGCACGTCTTTAAGGAACACCCTGTATACATGAACTTAAAAAAGCCAAACCCTATCTACATAAAAAACTAATTGATGTTGGTTCAGAAATATTCAGTTTTCATACTTTAAGTACTTTTTGGTTTTCTGACGCTTGGGATTGATAATAAGGGTTTCGTGAATACCATTTACATGATTTTCGGCGTTTTTCTATGAAGTTGGTAACTTATGTTCAATTGTGTTATGTTATATAGTATGAATATGTACTGTCTCATATGGCAAAAAAACATTATTAACTATTATTATTATTATTCTTAAACTTGACATATATTTGCAAACTTATTTATACTATTTGTAGAAATCTCAAAGCCAGCATGAGTGATGGAAACATTGAATCCACAGCTTATTTACGAAAAAGAAAATATGGGAAAATTATTAGGCAACAAACATATTCACTTCTTTTCACATTTCCCAGACTTGGCTTTCCTTTGATGTCCTGACTTCAATAATTCACCTCATCGAAATCCATTCACTTCGAAGCAACCAGTTTAATTTTTCCTTCCTTATCGAAATAACTGGGTTCAATCGAGTGAACGTTTTTATCAAATGGATGGTTAGGTCCATACGTCGACATTCGCATCCATGAACTAACTTGCTTGTTTAAAATCGTTAAAAGCCTAAAAAGCCTCGAGATTCCACGTCAAACATATGCTTCGAAGAACATCAGCTGAAATCAAACAAACACACCCGCAGGGTTTTGTGGCTTTCCGTCGGAAAGAATTAGTGATGAAGAGATTATTTGACCTCATTAAACGAGGAAAGTACAACAGTTTCTTCAATGTTTCTCGAACAAACAACATGAAATTGAAATACTCGAAGTAAATGCAACAGGGAACGATAAATGGTAAAAAACATTAGCACAGATCTATTAAATATGTCCAACTGATTAAAATACGCTATTCCTTTTAGAGATTTTTCCACTGAGCATCAATTATGCTCTCTCAAAAAAATCAAAATGAGAATGTATTAGCTGTTATGAATTTTATCTCAGAACTGGTGTGATATACAATTCAATGAAAATATTATAAAAGTTTGAATGGAGGTTCTGATCATAAAGTTTTTTGGTGAAATGATAGAAACGCTACTATCAAATCTAAAATCACACCGGTTTGCCGTTATATGGCAGAAATCTTGGACGGATTATTGTAGACTCTCGGACTCAATGACTACACACCCAATAAACATGAGGAGTGGTTGGTTGGGAAATTCGTATCGGAGATTCGTAAGAAAATACATGAGTGGAATATTCATTGAGGAAGTAATAATAGTGATAGTGGGCTATAGTCTGAGACGGAGGATGGTGTTTTTTACACCCGATTGGTATAGATGTACCTGATATTAGGTTCAGGACCTTCCGCGGGGTGCCTGAGACCATAATGAATTTGCATGTCCAGCATAGGCACCACCTACGCCACTCATATGGTATAGACGAAACATTGGTGTTGCCTTACGCTCCGTGAGATATGGACTACGTTGTACCAAAGGTATGCTTTTTTGGGCCAATTGCTCCCGGTTATAAGATTTTGCACACTTTTAGGTCTTTAAGAAAGAAACATTTTTCCAAAATTTCCACTTCCAAACTATTCCGGAACATCTTCAAATAAGTTCTTTTAGAGCAGAGTTTGTGAAGCCAAAATATGAAGAAATACACCTTTTGGCAATAAAGCGTATGTGTTCATCCTGGGTTTTGATGAAATGGAAAATGTCAGTCCTGACCATCAAAGTAAGACGATATTCTTCATAGAGTTCTCTTCTTCAAGTGAAATGAGCATCGTTCAATAAGAGGAGAAAAAACCAACTATATATCTAGATTCACTCTTCGTACTTCGCAGACTCTACCCAGATCATTCTGTAAAAATGGTTGTTATAGGATTATATGGGCCTGGTACCAAATATTACGGTGAGAAAAGTCAAGCAGTCATTAATTATCTGAACTCCATGTAATCGACTACAAGATGGTGCGGGAGTGCCCAGAGAAACTTAATGAACTAGGGAAGAACAACACTGTTACCCCCCTATGGGTTCCGGGGCACGTTAGAGTGGAGGGAAAATGAAACAGCCAGAAATACTGGAAAAACCAATTATCAACAAAAAGATGAGATCAAATGACGGCACCTGCAAGAGTTAAAATCTCAGAATACTAGTGGGACTTCTAACAGGACACTGCCGGTTGAGAGAGCAACTCAAGAAACTCGGAGAAGAATGCAAATTTTGCGAAGATGAGGAAACCTCTATCCAAAACCTTGCAAAACCTAATGGTAAGATAACAAATAAAAGAGGGCAATCTATCTCTCCCAAAGCCATCGACTGGAAGAACTGCTCTAGTCGTTGAGATATCCCAAACGGCTGGGCAGCAGAGGGCGACACAATCGATCTTACAGGTAGCAGTGTATTGACATCTTCTTCAAGCAGAACAGATCAGAAGCCATTAGACAGCTAGCGAATTTAGCATATTTTCATTAATCTTATCTTTCAAGTTATATTAGCTTTCGTATGATTGATAACATTCAACTTGAATAACGTGGTTAGTTTAGGTTGTATCATTTTGTTATATGTGTTCTCTCACTTTCATCGTGTTTTCGCAACACTGAATATTTTCACGATAAATTCCAAGTGACCGACTTATGCTAACAAGGAAAGTCACTAGATTGTAGATTATTGACATGATTTTTTGGGTTTATGACCTTCCACAATCTGAAAATGAAAAAATGTTAATCCAAAGAAATCGTCAGTAACGTACCCTACACAGAATTTGCCTATCTGAAAAAATGAGATCGAATTAACAAAGAATACTTCTCTTTTTTTGAAAATTGTTGACGTTTCGGAGGCTGTATCTGCCTCTGTTATAAAAACTTCTTGGAAAGACGCTGAAGAAACTGAATTTGAATTGCGGTTTTGGAAATAAGACCTTTCTTTGACAGAGTCAAAAGAAATCTGACAAACATTAATTTCTTTCAAGACAGCAGTCTTGTGAACGCAGTAACTTATCGGGCAAATTAATTAATTTGCCCTTCTACACTTGTACATATTTCTTTGGATTAAAATTTTTTCATTTTCAGGTTGTGAAAGGTCATAAACCCAAAAAATCATGTCAAGAACTGGATTTCCTCCACAAAATCAAACTTTCAATCAATATTGTAGATTATGTTTTCAGTTATAAGATGGTTGAATTCTAGTGTAAAATGGTTGTTTTGGTGCTTTTCTTTGTGAAATATGAGTTGATTACCGTCTAAAAATGGTTGATAAAAATAATGAAGCATTTCGTGTGATTTTCCACCAAAAAACTCATGTTTGAAAATCGAAATCGGTTTTGAAGATTCTTAAATGCATAATTCTAATATTATGGGAGACCGATATCAATTTTTTTCTTCAAAGTCGTAAGACAAAACTACGTAGGCAATCTTTTGATTTTTGAAGAAGTCTATTGAACTTTCTTCAACCCATTTCATAATTTCAAATAATGCTGCTGAGTGAAATAATTGCCTGAGTACTTTTTGTGTGTTTTGAAATTTGTCCATTTATCTGCCCTGTGGAGAAAAATGTGTATCAATCCCTTAATAAAAATAAACGATCTTTGCAAAGTATATTTCAGATTAATATCAGAAAATTTAATCATTTGCATAGGCTCTCATTTCCGCAATTCTGTTCGTGAACTTCCAGAAAGTCTCCCAAAATGTATCTTCCACAATATTTACACTCAAAGAGGGTATTTCTCATTTCTAAAGTTTTGTCTCGTTCCGTGATTGTTTTAATAGCCATATTTTTGAAATTTCCAAATTTCGGGGAGGTTTTTCCATCGTAGTGGAATGATTTATATTCTGAAGAAAATTTTCCGAAATCTGTGGACTCATCCTCCTCGCTGCACTCATCGCTTTGAGAAGTGAGTATGTTCACCATGGTTTTTTTAACTCTTGGAGTTTTTGTTGCTTTTAGTTTCGTGAAAATTTCGAAGTTTTCTTTGTCTTGAAGGGCATTGAATACTTCGTCGAAGTGGTGTTGAATCACAGCATCGTTCATCGTGAATTTGGGCTTTTAAATTGATAATGTCAAATTGCAGTTGACAGTTTTAAACTGATAATTTTGACGTTCATAGAACACACATCGAGTCCGATGTCAAAACGTTCACCTGAAAGAATGTGGTACTATTTCGTCGTTTTTTTTTTGTTGATTCAACTATACAGAGAGGGTCAATTTTGCGTCTCAGAGTCCGATAGCTCCAGTTCTATGATACCAAGCAGAGTAAACTTGATAACAGAGTCGATAACAATAAATTATTGCCTAATATACACACTAAACCAAAAAACATCTACAAGGTCGCTTGCTTTTTTTCAATCATTTTATTGTTATATTTAGTGAAGCGAAGACAAGTGTTCATTTACATTCATTATCATCTTACATTCATTATCATCTTACATCTGTTGTTTTGACTCTCCAACGTCAAATTTTAAAAAAATATTTGATTGTCTACCATTCAATATGTTTGTTTGAAGGTTGTACTGATATTCACCAGAAGACGATTGCAGATTAAAGCAATTGAAACGTAACATATTGAAAGAAGTGGAAATATTCAATAATAATAAGAGATTTTATTGATAGGAATAGCAGTAACAGATTAAATGAAAGTACATAATACATAGAAAATAGAATATCCTATCAAATGGCAGGATTCAATGTATGACCATGAAAGAGTACCATGATCGTACCTTGCTCTTCCATCCAACCATTTCATCCATTAAGGCGATGGAAGTCCAAAATTCAAGTAATCATTCAATGTGTTATCATCCATATTTCATATTCAGATTCATTATTCGGAAAATTCCAGAGAAATATTAATTTTCATAAAGAGGAAAAATAATCTAAGCAGAAGATATCATGTCGTTTTCAATTTATGAAATAGTAGTCATTCTGAAAAGTTTTGGCGTTTTTTTTTATTATGCTTGTATTTCAATGAATATACAAAAGTCTACAATACAATGGATTTAAAAAAATCTGTTAGCTCTGAGCTTGAATAGAGCAGCACATGTGCTCATTCGGTGCTCATGCGGAACGAATGCTCTAGTGAATACGCACCTTAAGACAAGATTTGATTTCATGCAGTCCAAATTATTTAATAATTGAAAAGTTACTTCGATTACAATATGGTTTTACTGTCAACTTTTACTATTTTCTGTTTGCCTCGAACAAATAAGCAGAAATTTTCATGACATCGGAAACTTTTTAATTGAATATTTCTGGAACTGTTTCATTCCTCGAGAAAGTTGGTGGTCGTTCATATGAATAAACTGTATCAAAAACGGCTGCTCCCTTGAACATTTCTGAATATTTATTTTGAATATATCCGGTTACATGTATACGCAGATCAGCAGAATTCATTACAGGTTCAGTGACCTCTTTCAATGTCAACAAGTGCACTTGTCAGATATCATATTTCCTGGAATTTGATAATATCCGGTTATAGGTCTAGACCGATCAGAAAAAATGATACGTATTCAATGACCTCTCTATGGTCAGTAAGTGAAAGTTTCATCATATTTCCTGGTATTCGATAACATCCGGTTACAGACATAGTTCTCCTGCTCCGTTTGTTCTCTTATTTATAGCCTACTGAAAATTTACATGATCGCAAGGCCTTAATTGCTGCTTGATTGTCAGAGAGAAGAATTATGGGTTAGTTTCCCTAGAATATTTTTCGTCAGGCTTGGAATGTAGAAGCTTGCTACCAAGGATTAGATTAATGTACAGCATTGGTATCTGCCCTTATATTCCAGCACCTTACCCATATTTTGTCTTAGAGCTATCCGTTTGCTAAATTTGCCCCCTTGACTGCATTGGTTATATTGGTTGATAGAGGTTCGGGTCATTTTGTCCAAAGGCATCTCAGATGACTTTCATTCTGTTGGAGTCGCCTAGGTTGTTGCCCCTCAACTGTCTCAGTCTTGTAGTTTGATGCTTTCATCCTAGTCTTCGCTGCAATATGCAGATGCAGAAGAGAGACATTCCACTTGTTAAACTTTTGGCCACCACACCAAGGCTCCATACGATATAGAAGCCTCACTATTGCAGTGTATAGCCAAAGGGACTATTGGGGCACAAGTACACATGTTTTTCCAAAGGAACTCCTGGCCATCATTAGTGATGGCTATAAACCATGAGGTTAACATATTTTTATTCCAGTACAAAAGAGTTTTTTTCCAAATGAATGGAAATAATTATTGTGACACGCCATCAAACTGATATTTTTTTCGAACTTTTCACAATGAATGAATATCTTGCATTCGCTACTAATCAGAAACATATTTCTAATGTATTCGCTCCAGGTTACTAGGTGTTCGTTAGCTGATGTATGATTTCACCTAATTAATTTGGTTTAACTGAATGAACTAATTATTCTAACAATGTCAGTGTTTACTGCAACCTATACGATATCATTGAAGTTGTAATCGATTTGCTGTTAACCGAATAACTGTAATCAAGTCTGTATGTAATCAATTTCGATCACATCAAACTCGAACACGAGTAATTGATGATATTCATCAAAGTTATCGATAACTCGGATGATTAACTTTCAATTTCTTTCGTTTTATGGAATATTCCATTGATGATTTGGAGATATTGAGACGGATATAGGTTTGGAGAAATTGGCAAACACTCTGAAGAAGCTTTCAATAGTTATTTGTATACTAAGGCCGCAAAATGCTTTTTCGCGTTCCGAGAGAGAGATTATCGCCGAGGCCGCTCCGGCCGAGGCAAGATAATCTCGAGGTCGCGAAAACATTTCGCGGCCATAGTATACACAATATTTTTTGTGCAACCGTGAAAATTACATAATTTCAATAAACATTATGTCTCTTTAGAAAAGACAGCGTTTCAACACGAATAGAGAAAATTACACCTCAATATCACAATGTTTCTATGGAGATGAAATATTTAGCAATACAAATCAATTTGACATTTCTCGTGAAGTCGTGAAGATGTCCGATAGCGATAGTGATATTTCAGTTACTTGCACTCCTCCTGAGCTGAGAGATCTCATAGACTCAGCACTTTCTGATTTGATACCCGAAAAATCTAAACGGAAATATGAAAAATGTTACAGCAACTTCAAAGATTGGTGTGTCAACCAAAATGTCAAGACGGTGTCAGAAAACATATTATTAGGATATTTGATGCAGCGATCAAAAGTTGTGAAGAGTTCAACTTTATGGAGCATTTATTCTATGTTAAAGACTATGCTTAACGTACGAGATGGAATTGACGTAAAGAAGTTTTAAAATTGGTACCATTCCTCAAGAAAAAGTCAGTTGGTTATCGAGCAAAGAAATCAAAAGTTTTTACGCACGAGCAAATTGATTCATTCCTCAAACAAGCTAGTGATGCAAATCATCTACTGTGGAAGGTATATAAATAGGGAAAAAAAGTGAAGTATGATGTTTTATTCATAATAATTATTATTATAGGTAGTTTTGATAATGGGAATATCAGGAGCATTGCGACGAGATGAATTAGTGAGAATGACCCTCGAAGATATTCAGGAAGACAAAACTGTATTGATAGTAACTGTTCCTGATACTAAAACTGATCAAAAGCGTGTTTTTACCATTACTAATCAAGATTATATAAGAATTTACTATAAATATGTAACTCTTCGACCAAAACATACTGCTATTCGTCGTCTATTTCTGAGATATGAAAATGGAAAGTGCTCGGCACAGGTTGTTGGAGTGCATACGATTGGAAAAATACCTAGTATGATTGCACAATATCTCGGCTTACCAAATAGTGAGGCATACACAGGCCACAGTTTTAGAAGAAGTTCCGCCACGCTGCTTGCCAATACAGGTGCTGATATATCAGTTCTTAAACGCCACGGTGGATGGAAGTCCACTACTGTAGCGGAAGGATATGTCGAGGATTCCATCCATAATAAGAACAAAATTTCCGATGCAATTTCTGGCACTGTAGCATCTAGTTCAAATGTAGTCAATCGCAAAATGTTAATGTCCAAAGAAAATAATACGTTTTTGTCTAATGTAAATAATGATTGTTCAGAAACAATAGATTTAGTTGCTTCATCTTCAGGGATGAATATCAGTAATAATATAAATAGTACAATCAATGTTAATATAAGTATATCAAAAATAAAGTATGTTTCTGTTGTGAATTTGGAAATAGTTTTTGGTTCGAAATACATTGTTATTGTCATATTTCAGAAATGTCAAATGCTGTAGTGGCGTTCAGTTTGCCGGCAGTCACTATGGGAACGGCCGTAAAAATTTTTGTCGGCCGTCACTCTGGGTAACGGCCGCAAAATATCATTTTGCGGCCTCTGTTGCGGCTGCAAAATGCTTGTTTTGCGTCCGGTTGCACGAAAAGTTTTTTTCCCAGCCCAGTATTAGACATATTCTGGCAAACACATTTAATATTGGAATGTGGGCTTTGACGACTAGAAGCAATGTTCTAGTTGATTTTCGGTTCTTACAGAGGTCTTCTCCGGTGAAAATATCTTTCTTTCCTCGTTTATTTTTGAAGTGATGGAGATATTTCACCTGAACTTTTTGTAGACCTAGATAGGATCAATACAGTTAATGTTGAAATTTTCGATATCTTGTTTGGTTTTCGAGTTTTTGATGATTTTTTCTTTTTTTCATCATAAATTTCAAATTTCTTCAAGTTTATCAACTATTTTTTCGCTTGTTTTTGATGATCTGAATCTTCTGTAGGCCCACTCAGAAGAAATACAACAGTTAATGTAATAATTCTTGATATCTTGTTCTGTTTTCGAGTTTTTGGCGATTTTAGAAAGAAAGTAGGTACAAATTTTATAATTTTTTTCGGAATATGAAAACATTTCATATCAAACTTTTTGTAGTACTAATCGAGTTTAATGACATTTTTTTTACACACTTTTTGATATATTGTTTATTTTGAGATTTACGTGTCCAGCCATTTTTTTTCGATCTTATTTTTTCCCGCTCTGTTAATGAATTCGAAAAAACCAAATCAGAAAGGTCAATACAATTCGTTGGGAGGTATTTTTTGCAAAAAAACAATTTTCAAGTTTTTTGTTTGTTCGGGAGATATATCGATTTTTCCGTTTTTTTCAAATATTTCCTGCACTATTGATTTGATCAGAAAATTGTAATGATTTTTTGTAGCTTTTTCAAAGTCAATAAAAAAAGGTATTCTGTAAAGTTTCGGAATATTCGATATTTTCAAATATCAAATACTATGAGATCGGTTCATTTGTTCAAGCTCTATTTATAGCATATTCAAAATTCCGATTTTCTTCATTGGTTTAACCACAATAGGTGCTCAAAATTTTTCGGAAAATCGCCCGGGAAATTGTTATGCATTTTCCGATCCTCCTCAAAATCTCTACATTTGAGAGGGACATACAGGCATATATAACCAAAAAATTTGAATGACAAAAAATCAATTCCCGAATCGATATTTCGAACCGCGTAAAAAACAGGAGCTTCACCTTCTTTCTGACGTGATCAAAATTTCAACTCGATATCTTCAAAGGTTCCAGAAATATGTTTTCTAACGGCGGACTACAGACAAAAAAATATTTCTATGGGGATCATTTCCTCTTTAGTAACTATGGGTCTAACTCTTCTAGTGTCCGCCTGGAGAACCGTAGGAATACTACTTCTCTAAAGATCGTAGTATAAAAAGTGTTCTTTTTTTCACGCTTTTTCGTTCAATAATGAAATCGTATGTTGATAGTGAAATATTGTATTACTTCAGGCACACAAAGTGCACAAAAAATGTGGAATTATTTGACAGTTGTTGAAAAAAAATTATATATTGCAGATATACCCTGAAGTAGACCAAGGGCTTGCTTAAAATATAATTTATTCTTTTTCCATTACTGCTCGCCTTCCGGTCTCTTTTCATAAACCATAACACAATGTATACGAAACGACAGAAATATTGAGCTCAATCAATACATACTTCAATTTGATAACGTTATGCCAGATACGATCTTCATCACTATTATGAGACCTCCATAATTGAATTCAATTTAACAGAACGAATAGCGACTCTAATGACAGTTGGAGGGTCACGTTTAGTAATATTAGTAGTGCGGATGAGTTCATCGTTCTGAACGATTTCAAAAAATTTTCAACGAAATGACTTTTTGTGAACTGATTCATGCGTGACGAGTGTACGATGAAATTGAATTATTCATCATCCGAGTGAAACATGAAAAATAATTGAATATATTTTCCTTTGATACGAGAAGCTAGGTTGACATTCAATACTCCATGAAATAAGGTATGTATCAAAAAGTTCAAGTTATATTTTCCGCATTCATACTATTTTTACATTTCGCAGTTTCCGTACTCTCGAATGCATCGGGAAGTCTAGGGTAATGAACCTGCCTAATTAATTTCAAACTTCATCAAATCGGTAATCGTGTCCAAAGTATGTTGGGCCACACTCGATTTTTCTGGTGTCCATAAACGAATATGCGCGATGTGCTACTTGAAACGTACTTTCATGTCTCTTCTAGTTTAACCCACATACTTCTTATCACAGTTTTACAGCTTATCTCAGAAATACTCGACTTCTTTGTCTACCATCCAATCTTTAGGAGTGCATAGTTTTGTATACCACCTTCATATTAGGGATTCTGAAAATGCCGACGAAGCATCAAGTAACTCAAGGTTCTTATGAATAACAATATCTTTGGGCGGGTTTTCCTATGTTCGAAAAGTCGTAGAGTTAAGAAGGGGTTTCTTAAATCTATTTTTTCTTATCACTTTGTCCACCAAGTCCACGGAATAACCTTTTAGCTCAGCCACTTCCCCGATAATCATTTTGTCGATTTTGATATTCTCCTGGTTGAGTGGAAACGACAAAGGTCGATTCACCTAAAAATTTAAGAAAGAAATAAAGGAGTTGTAAAAATCGAATTTAAGCTCATTTTGGTGGTTTCTAATAATTAAAACGTCTTAAAAGGGCAACCGGTTTATGTTTCCAGTTTCATACGTGAACGATATGGTTTCAAACTGAGATCAAGATTTCTCCTTCTTCTCGATTTCTTTTGATGTTAGTTCTTTGTTTCCAAGTGACCCAAAAATTCGAAATATTTGAGGGAGTTACTGCTGACTGACAGTGTCAGTAACGAAATAGTCAGAGAGTAATCAAACCTCGAGGTTCCGAAGGCATTTTTAGAACTCTAAATATGAAGGTGGTATACAAAACTTCACATGAACTACAACAAATTTTGGGTACCCCCAAAGATGAGACGGGTGAAAAAGAAAAGTTGGGAATTTATTATATGACCTGTAAAGGCTATGCGAAGAAGTATGTGAGTCAAACTAGAAGGGTCATGAGAGTACGGTTCAAAGAGTACATCGCTCATATCCGTTTTTTAAAACCATAAAAATTGAGGGGTGGCCCAACAGGTTTGAAATCAATTAGATAGGTTAATGACCATAGACTTCTGGATGCTTTCAAGGGTCTGGAAGTTGTGCAATTTTAGCGACGTGGTCGAGGTGTTGAGAGCGTTTGCTCCCACCCAGGTGGCTCGGGTTCGATCCCCACCGCCATCACGAAGCTAAAGTGGTTCGGAATCCACTTTTCAAGCTGTAGGTTCCAGGTCTTTCTTGCTCGGACAAGCTCTGCTTTTGAGGGGTCCTTTACTAAAACCTGGGAGATTTTTTAACCACTCAGGTACGTGGTATATAAATATATAGAATTGAAAACGGATTAACTAGTGTAGGTAGTTGTAGGCGAAACGCATGTCGAGTGAAAGTGACTTAGTTTTGGTGTTTTGAGAAGTTTATATTTTCCAAATAAAATATTATTGTTGATAGTGGAATCTCTTTTGTTGATACGCCATGTTCGAATTGAACAAAACATTTTTTTCTTTGCTTTTCAATGGGGAATCACAAATAGGCGGTTCCTTTCAAAATATTTGAGTGGGGACGACGATAAATCAGAAGGGTTGATGGGGATGGACTATTTCATCAATTTCAGTTTTTTTTTCTATATCCTAGGAACAATCATAGATAATTCATAATAGTTAAATCATTTTGTTGACGTACAGTGAATGTAAGCATTCAAAATGTCCCAGTATGGCAAACTTTATACTGTTCGACTATAATGAATATATGCTCATATCCATGCCCAAGTTGGTGATGGATATCCACGCATTTAAAGAAAATTCTCAAATTCTACCCGTTTATTTTCCAGTTTTAACGAATTGTGAAAAATTGTCATGCTATTGTACCACGCTCTTTGTGAAATATTATATTATACTCGGATAAAATGATTCATAAGCTACCACTTAGATATGATGAGTTCATTCATCACAACAAAATCCGCGTTTTTGACACCCTGTAGTTGAAAAACTGGTCATGCTATCGATCTGTAAAAATAGGCTATATAACAAAGATACATCATATCAGGAATATTATCCGAAAGGCATTTCACATAGAAAATGTGCCGGGTAATTTAGGGGTGACACTTTACGGAAATGATAAGCACTGTGTCGAAATATAAAAAGGCCGATATTGACAGGAACTCTCAGCCCAATTCACGCTGGATTTCATTTCAGGATTTTCAAGTCAACCCAACTCAAACTATGTACAAGTCCAATATCATAAAATATGAAACATTTCATTTCTCCAGATACTCCTGACTAGGTAAATCTATTCTAAATTTCCCAATATTCACTTGGCACTTGCTCAGATTTGGTCCATCGATCGCTATTCGAGAGCAACCTAATCCACTTTTAATGAAAACGGATTGAATGCTTGAAACTACTGAAATTGTCGATCGAGTTTGAGTCAAACAGACACAATCAATTAAAATCTTTTCGAGTTGCTTTCACGGGTCTGGGTTTTCTAGACGAAAGGAAAATACTGTAATGGCCCTGGGCTCTGCCAATTGTCAAGAGACTGAGTACTGATTGAAACATATTAGGAAGGTTTTGAGCAGGAAATTATTGAACTACTAAAACTACTGTTAGTGAAACTTTGTAACATGCCTCTCGTTGTGACCATTAGATGATTCATTATACAGTTCCATATCTCTGATTCCCAATTTGAATTGTTTGAGTCCTTGTTGGAATGATGGACACACATCTATCGAATCTGAAAATTATACCGGCTTGCTGTAATATGGCAGAAACCTCAGCCGGACTCAGAGAACATGGTTGCCCATTAATCATTTACTCCACGGATGTGAGAAGTGGTTATTTGGACAAATTTTAAGCGATTATTTAAAATGAAAATGTATTGTGTATAAGGCCTGAAATTTGAAATTTGGTTAGATACATAAAGTAGTTCAATGGTTCTTTGGTTAATCACATTACCTTGGTGACGCGTAGGAGGTGTGCCCGCTTGCTAAGCCCAGGTACATGACATCACAAGTTGAAAGGTAAGAGCTGCGTCTTCCCTAGCTCGCAGAAGTCTCTCGAGGACTTCTGGGGGTTGATCGTGAGGGGGCAGCCGTATGACGGAAATAACAAATAGCAAACAGATAACAAAAAAAAACATAAGAGAAGGTTTTCGCAAGGTCCGGTCTACTCGGACAGCCAAAATAGTGATGGTGAACATCTCTGTCATTGGTCCGTTATGACATGTTCCAAATTATTGAATTTCTCCTGTCAAAGATTGAAACAGTTTGGGAATACAAGAAAGACATTTTTGGTTTCCACTTTCAAATGCTCGGGAAAAAAAATGTCCAATCAAAAACAATCCTGTAATAGAAATTTCATGACACTGCCTCATATCTGCTTAAAATCTGTAAAAAATCACATGAAATTCATCGAATTGAAATGCCAAGGTTTTGCTCCGCTAGGAATAAAAAGCAATTTTCCATGTTTCGAACGCTCCAATGTCTCCAATATACCCGCAAACAACATCAATATGGATAGTAATCGACTCGTTGGATACCCGTGACTAAATATAATTGAAATCGTTTGAGGAATGGATAGCAAGCTCCATTAAAAAGTAATTGGAGTTCACAAGTGGCATGATTTTCGTGCATTTTCTGATCGAACATTAATGGAAAGGAAATAGCGGAAAAATCATCAGATTCGCATCCAGTTTCAATTTATAATTCATTAGATGAAATATATTTCGCAGTTCTCGCAGTTTCAATGACTTATCTGTTGTTACGGAATATGGATGTGAGGACTGAGCTCGACGGGTCAATCTCGATGAGACCGCTTACCGTGGAACGATTGATGATATTCAGGAAGAGCATCGTCCATGAAAATATCTTTAAAACAGAGACAGATCGCCAACCAGTAAGCGAGCTTGTGAGCGAAGTATCACCGACGAGACGAATGGGTTTCTTTTGGACAGAATCTAAAATTTTCAATGTGTGTTTGGGTGCTGCACTCCATATATCAAATTTGCATCAAAAAACTAGTACAAATGATGAATTGTACCAAATTCTGCACTGAAATATCGTCGTAGGAATATGAGGTAGGCGTCTAAGGTGCATATGAGATACGAGAAATTTTAGCCTCATAAAGAGTACGAAACTATGAAAAATGTGGAAAAATGACAACAACTTTTCTGAAAGACTTCTTCGATAATATTAAAAATAAGGGTAGATTACTCTTGATCAAAGTTTCTATTTTTTGTTCTCCCCTGTGCACCGTTCGGAAATTCGAAATTTTGATAACTTGAATATATGTTTTTCGCGAAAGACCAACTTTCATGAAGAATACAATTTTCTGACAAATGCATAATAATAAAGTTTCCAATATGATGCAAACTTTTTGAAACTCACTGTATACTTCAGTCAATTCTATACATTACCTTCAATACAGTACATCCATCAAAACCTAAAATTCACCACGCGGTTCTAAAAAAAGTTACCACTTCAATTCCTAATGTTTGATTTCGTAAATATCGATTCCAGGAGCTCCCAAAAAGAAGAAATCAATGGGTGTCATATCTGGTGAAAGGGGTATTTACTCAAAAAGACGAGCAATCTATTTGGTGACAAGACATACGGTAACGACACAGTTCGTAACCCAACAAATCGTAACGGACAATTCATAACATCGACTATTCGTAATTACTACTATTCGTAACACCAATTCAATTTTCACGCCTTCAAATATCTACGTAAGTTTAGTTTGTTCTGGTTAGATCGGAAAAAATAATTACTCATCGCAAAATGCATGTATTAAATTTCCATGTAGTCAACACAAGGTCAGTTATTTCTGGTTAGATCAGACTAAATAATTGTTCCTTAAACATATGTTTTATTTCAATGTCCACTTTTATCCATACTATAATTCCACCTGAACGCACACAAACAAATAACTCGACTATATTCTCCAAAAAAATACAGCTCCAGTTTGGGAGTCATTGCGCCTATAGGGTTTTTCTGATAACTACAACCCTCAAACACATTTAAGATCTGAATCACCAACGTGTGTTGGGTTTGACTTCAAGCAAAATAATTCCAAGTATAGTAATATTATTCCATAAGGAAAACTCGTTTCAGGATCTTTCCAATTCCCTGGAAAAGTTCGTAAAACTTTCAAACTGTGTTATTTTGATTGTCATCCAGAATCAGAAAATCCCTTCACCAATTTTGGTGCACCAATAAATTTTAATGATGTATTCTCTTTACTTCATCCTCATGTTCCAATCATATTTTCTTGTGAAATCTTCATCAATTCGCGAAATTCAGAAACAGTTTAAATTTTCCAGCACAGATCATGTTTCGATTGAAATATTCAACATTGAAGCACGTACACCGCGTGAAAACTATTCATGTGATGGATTCCACTTATTCTTGAGTGTTTCTCGAACGAACCGAATCAAATATTGTCAATATCAATTTTCTACTCAAGATTTCCACACCATTCTCGTCCAGACTGAGCCAAAGTGAATTATGCCCGAACACTCTTTAATAAGCTCTTAGCTGGAAACTCGAGCTTTGGAAAAGCGAGTATAGCGTTTCAGGAGCGCAGACAGGTTTTGAAGTAATATAATCATTTTCAATACGTGTTGAAACCTTTAGAAGGCCAATTGTTACACTGAGAACCCGTCTTTATTGCTTTGTTACATTATTGAATTCATTTGTATACTTCATTCATTCATTAAATCGATATATATTCAAAAGATTTCAAGATAGATCCTCACGAGTCCATAATGGAAATGTGGGAAAAAAATCAAATTCGATGGGAAAAATAGCTATGTATATAATATCAAGTTGCACCAGACGTTGATATTGAAAAACGAGCGTAGCTAGTGGTCCAATACGTTGTAATGTGTTATACACGAGTTTTTTTGTAATTTCATTGATATCTTCACTATACAGTGACTGCCAAAAAGTATGTACGTACCATATGGGAAAAAAGTTTATTATTATTGTATTGGAAAAAATATTCTAGGGAAAAGTTTGTGCATGTCCGGTAACCTAGAAATTGATTTTGACACATGTCACGTGATCGCTGATATGGCGGGAAATTGAAAAAATTTACTATGAAAAGGCAAAAAGTTGGATAAAATGGCTAGATATCGAAAATAGTTAATGGTCGCGGAATTGTGATATATCCCTTAGATACGAACCAATCTAACAGCCAGGGTTTTGACAAAATCTATTTTTTCAATTTTAATGCTCACTGGTGTGGAGAAAATATATCTTGCCATTTTACCCTATTTTTTGCCTTTTCATAGTAATTTTTTAAAATTTTTCGCCATATCAGCAATCACGTGACATATATCAAAATCGATTTTTAGGTTATCGGATATGCACAAACTTTTCATCAGAATATTTTTCTAATACTCTCACAATAAACTTTTGTCCCACATGGTACATACTTTTTGTTTAGCGGTTACTGTATATTAGGAAAACACTGAATACAGGTATCTGGTATAGGGCAATAGCTACTTTTATACTGAATTGCATAACAGAGTCTCAAATTATGGTTGAGATTATGTTGTCAGGATCTAACTTTTCGACAAGTTGTCACGATTATAGTTATTGATGTAACAACATTATTATGCGATTTTTTATAATCGAAATAATTGCATGGTTACATGAGGCACTTACAATAGAAACTTCTGCAATGAGAAATATTGCATTATAATCTGTTGGGTATAAAAAAGAAGCGGTCTACTTGTGAAAGAACGATAGACCCTGAAGTGGAATGCCGAATACAAAGTCACATACACTTCATTTATATCAACAATCATTATTTCGTAGCAAATATACAGGATGTTTCATAATTGAATTCTGATCCTGAAGGGTGATAATCCTTAAATGATTTGAAGAAAACTTCTTCATATGAACAGCGGCTTTATTTCCAAGATACATGTTGTTGAAATTTAATCAAAAAAAATCAGTTATTCCCAATATCTCTAAAACCGCCTTGCTTTTTTTTATTTTTGTACATGCAAAACACGCATAAAACTATATTTTTGTGTGATGGAGGTTTTCTGAAGTTTTATCAGTGGCGTCCCTGTTGACACGCCCTGTGATATTTTTGATCAAAATAATGATACGCCACTATTCTTTTTCACTTGGATATTATTTCTACAATTGTCCTTCATTTTCTCATAAAAATGATTTCTTGTCTTTCTTTTGTTCGGCGAACGGTTTTCGATTTAAAAAATAAAATGCCTTCATGTACTTGTACCTATGAAATTTTTTGTTAGTAGAAATGCATTTTGTTTTTTAAAACGAAAACTGTCCGCCGGACGAAAAAAAGTCAGTAGACCATTTTCAGGAGAAGACAGTGGACAATAATTATTGATATAATATTTATCTAAAATTTTTATGAGAAGATAGTGGACAAGAATTATAAATATAATATTCATTTGGGAAAAACACAGTGGCTTATAATTATTATTTTTGTTAAATTTCAACACCCTGTATCTCAGAATTAAAGCGGTTAGGGACCTATGTTTATATGAAGATCTTTTCTTAAAATGATAGCCCTTCAGGATCAGCATTCAATTATGGAACACCCAGTACAATAAATTCTCTTCGTACCAGCATATCCAAAAAGAAACAAATGAAAAGCCTTGTTCTATTCTGTGACTCTGTGAGCAATAAAAACCAAACTTATTTCCCTGATAGAATGGGTACTTGCTTGCTAGTGAAACATATAACAAAAAAATGCAAATACCCTCAATAATTAATATCCTTTCAGGCGTCCATGAGAGTTGAATGTATACGTAATCGTGCTGGAACTAGGTAGTTTCGGTAATATCTCTTGTTCCTCGGCGGGCTTAAATGTACGCGGCCATCATTCACGAGGAAAGTTTATTTTATGGGATTTTCATTTTTAACGTAGCCGACACTCCTAGAAAGCCTTAGTAAAATAAAAGATAGTGAGAATACGAATGTTCCGAATGGAAACGAGAAATACTGTTTGGTCGACTATGGGAATTAGTAAGATAGGTATCTCAGTGTTCAACTCTAGAGAGTCAGCCCCTACACAGGGATACAACTGAATTTATGGAAGAACTTTTCCACTGCCTTGATACTGGTGTATTTCGCCTCGAATGCATTGAAGGAATCAGGTATAAGAGGAAATGCATTTGACCTCGTGAAAACTTTTTAATAGATCGTAAATAATTGGTGAAAATTAGTAAAAGTATTAGTTCTCTTACGGAGTATAACCAGATGTTCTAGGGCCAATATTGTTCCCATCTTATATTGACAACTCACTCGCCCAGAAATCTGTATAATGGAGAAATTTACAGTTTTGCCGATGATACAGCCATCCTTCACTCCTCTGATATATGGATTAATCTAAAAAGAGAAATTGAATTAGATTCGTGAAACATCTACTGGTTCTACCATGAGTTACTCAAAGTCAGTTTCGAGGAAACTTACTATATCCCATTTGCTACAAAAATCTTTAGCCATATTTTGAAACTCTGGAGATCAAAGTGAATCGTGAAGATATTGAAATAAATTCAGTTCATAAGACGAAATACTTTGAAGTTACTGTTCACTCATTTTGGGCGAAAAAATCTACCGAGCAGGTGTTTAGGTAAGACACTAACTCTTACACCCGCAATATTGCATATTGAGCTGAGGTAGGTGTGCAAACACTCTCTTGCCTACACTAGAAGAATCTTAAAAATAATTCATGAAAAGCTTTTATCATACCCTTCGGAGGGAGGAGATATTTCAAAAATATCATATAGTTCGTATTTTCAATTGAACAAATAAAAATACACACACTGATATTGAATCTGTTCCTCTCGAATGTAATTTCATCATATCATTAAATTTAGGATTTCCATTATATGTGATATCATTAATATATTTTATCAATATTTATGGGATCACTGTTACATCGAGTAATAAAATACATTCTTTTGAAATGTACCTGCTACCCCGAAAGCAACCGTCAATGGTTTCTTTGGGTTATTGTTTAATGCAATTAAGGCTGTGTATATTTTTCTATCCACTCTGTCAACATGTAAAATAGTGTAAATGCAAAATAAAATTATATCATCAATACTGATGGTTTTTCAGATACAAATATTCGTAATATTGCTATACTTTTTTTGTGCAATAAATAATCAGTATATTAATTTTATATTAATGGTAATAATACCCCCTTATAAATTCTCGTACAAGTGGATCCAAATACCTAGCTATATCTTATTATTGTTTGCCTATGTGCACTTCGGAAATATTATTGTTGGTATATTCATTTTTCATCTCTAGGAAAATCGGGAAAGCCTACAGCAACAGCACCAAATCAATGAGTTTTATTTGCATTGAATCTATTTTTCGGAATATGTTCCAACGATGTTCAATAACTTTTATTTTCCAACAAACACAAAGAAAACTGCAACCAGTTTAATTCAAATAAACCAAATTATTTTTGGCCGCAGATATTTCCTATCTTTTCAAAAATGCCGGTGAACCTGTTTGGTTTGTACACCCTACACTCCCATTTTTATTTATGTATGCAAGGCAGTGTATATGCATCAGTGAGTGAATGGCAACACCACACGATATCCCAGTTCAGGTATGATTCAGATGTTCTGGTGCCCATGAGAAGCAACATTCTCCAATTTTTATAAAACATCGTGTAAACCAAGGAAATCTGGAAAGGAATTGATGATCTTCCTCATATTATGCAGGCTGTATGCCTCAGGGAACAGCTCCCGAGGCAGTGAGTTCGAAAGCTTTTTCGTTCATTGGAAGAACGAGCCGTGAGACCTCTTACTTATAAAAAATTGTTTTATTCGTCCAAATTTAATTCAGTTTTCCACTTGGGTGGGGAAAGCATTCCTGTATAATTTTTGTTCATTGATCTTCACAAGTGGAATAAATGGTGCCATTTTCAAGAAGAGGGTGAATTTCATATTTTTGATAACTCCCATAAATCCGAAGACAGCAAAGTCCAGGATCACTGTCACCTCACCGATATGTATCGCGTCAGTCCTCAATTAGAATGCAATTTGCATTGAAGGTAAATATTTTTTTTTTCTTTCACAATCTGACATATTAGGATTGTCACATTTTTATGAGAAACTGTATCTGAATGAGGAGAATATCTTAGTGAGTCACCAATTGATATTCAGTGGGAAAAGAAGAAAACCCATTTGCCCAGTTAAGGATCGTTTACAGGATATTATGGAATACCGGAAAGGACATCTTTCGTCTTCAATAAGGAAGAATTGGGCCACACGTGACAGCTGAAACTTTCGTATTATTTCTTCTATACTACAATATTATTCAACATTCGAAAGACGTGAGCGTGCCTTAGGTTGTACTTTTTTGCACGCATTTGCGAGCGTAAACTTACACTTTTCCGAACGCCGTGTACTCAAAAATAACATTGGTAGACAAAATTGATATTGATTTTAATCGCTGTTGACTATTATATGCAATGTTCCAACTTGAAACAAAAAAGAACTAAAATTTTTCAAGTACCTTTTTCAATGGTAAATGGTTGTGATATTGTCAATGTGTGCAATTTTTGACTTTGACACATTGATATGTAATTTTTTTGTATACTTGTCTAGTTAATTATTTCCTTCAAGTTCCATTACAGATTATTGCATAAATTATTACTTTTTAATTTTTTTCATTTGATATAAAATTTTGTTCTTAACTCAAAGTACCATTTCCCCACAAAAAAATGCTTCATGTCTTTTGTCTAACTGTATTTGGGTGCGGAAAACTAACATTTTGCATAATTAAAAATTGTTAAAATTGTGTTTTCCGTTAACCCGAGGTCTTACCTTTTAACGTGCGATTCCTAGCACGACCCGAGAGAACAGATCTTGGAAGGAGGTCGTCCATAAGTCTCCATCCAAACCATAACTTCGCATCACGTTGCTTGGCTTTGATATCTATCGTTCGAGCTGTCCTCTTGGATTGTTAGGAAAATAACTATAAATGGTTACATTAATTTTTACGCACAAAAGCTCTCATAGATCGAAGTTCTTGTGAAGCCGTATAGTCTGTACAACCCCTCTAAAATATTACTCTCCAATCGAGAATAATTCCTCAAAAAAGATAATTAAAGGTAGAGATAACTCAATAATTTTTATTTCGTCTTATTTTTCATTCTTGAAACCTGGTTATATAAAAGGGAACAGTTGATATTTGCAAATACCGTTTTCTGTAATTTAATCCGTCAAATATTTGAATACCCAATTACTTTATTTCCTTTTCTGCAGTCTCATTCACTTTATGAAGTCAAAATAATCAACATAATAATGCAAATCTCAAGCAGGGTCTAACTGGATACGGACGTCAACAGAAAGCGTTAGAATTTCCTGATTTAAACTTTTTAATTTAGCCAATTCAACTCCTGTAAAATAATTGGATTTGCAATAATTGTGGATTCCATGTTTCGTAAATACCCGAATCTCATTTACGTTAACCGAGGATTTTAACGAGGAAGGAATATTATGGCTTTTTTGGCAATATACAGAGTTATTCTAAAAGTAGAAATAGAAATGGAAATGTTTCATCCGAAAATAATAATCACGGTAAAAATAAAATCTATTCCTTATGTATTGAAAAAATTAACTAAAATTGTTAGAGCAATATTCAATTTTAATGCATATTTACGAACAAAATAATGACGTCAGAGTAGTATTGGCTGGTTGACTCATGTACTGCGGCTCAAGTGCGATACCCACCGCCATCACGAAGATAAAGTTCTTCGCTCGCACAAGCTCTGTTCTTACTTAAGGGGTTTTCTCCGAAATCTGGGAGATTGTTATGAACAAATTCAACAGAAAAAACAAACAAACTTCGATGCCTGGTAAATACCGCACATTACAGCAATGCGTCCGTCTTGAGTCTAATAACTGATGATAGCTTCAAATCTCTTAACTTGGGTATATACTCAACTTTTCTTATGCTTTTGGATTCTAGCAAAGCTTTTGTGTGTTGGCTTTACAGATAGCGCTGTTTCCCTATTGCATAGTTATTTATCGGAAAGACCTTAAAGTGTTATTCTAGAAGACAACCAATCCACATGTCTTACGAAACCTTTGGTTGTACCTCAAGTACACTGGGTCTAGCATTATAAATTAGTGATTTTCATGAACATATCAAATCAGGCAAAATACACCATTACGCCGATGATACCCAAATATATACATATATAACATCAATTTTTAAACCGATTGAAATTATTTTATATATATATATATATATATTATTCCAATAGGTAGACTTTCAAAAAGTCTACTACGGTACAAAATTTTTATTCTTATTTCTTAGGAAAAAATCTTTAAAAATCAGTAGTGATTTTTTTAGAAAATTCTGACTTATTCTGATATATGTTATTTCAAATGGTTAGTGTGGAATTTCGTTGGGATGCGTCAAACAAAAAAGTTATAAGGGAAATTTGAAAGATATGATATGAAATATCATAACAATTTCAGAACATTTATCAAAATTCTGACTCCACCACAGGAATCAGGATGTTTCGATTCAATTGTTCGAAGAAAATATGAAGGAAAATATATTACATACCTCCGGAACTACGGCACTGGTTTCAGGAAAATTGAAAATTATAACTTCCAAATAATATTATAATAAATAACCTAGATTAGTGTACCAAGTTTCAGTTTTTTTCCATAACGAGTTTTGAAGATAAAAATTTTAATCCAAATTTTTTTCGTACTTTCGACAACCTATACCTCATAGGGGATGTATTTTAAGATATACATTGATAGGTCCTTCACCCCCTGTATATATATTTTTTAATGTTGATTCGACTAGCTGATTTGTACTCCAACACCTCACACCCAGCTGATTTTTTTTATTTAGAAATATTGTGTCGACTATCATTTGAAAAAATTCCAGTCGGACGATTTTTTTTTTCTACGAGAGTGAGAGGCGGCCCCTACTCAACCCACCCTCTAAGCCCAGCTGACATTCATGAGGTTTCATTACATAACTCTCTTAAGCATTCCACGAGTTAGTATTGCCTGAGAGGAAGTGACGGACTGATATCTGCACCTGGCTCGTGTACTAATATATTTTAGCGTGAAATACTGTGCTGTTTCATTCGAGTAAGAATCTAGAGATTTCACTGAGACTTCTGTATATCAGGTTTGTTCTTTGAAAATTAATTCCTGAATTCCATCTCCTTATTCTCCACGATCTTTTAGTCTCTTTAATTATATTATCTCATTGCTCTTCATGAATACATGGAGAGTTTTGGGATCCAACTCGAAATACGTATTTTAATTGACGAATAATCAAAAACATGAAAATTATTCATTTGGAAAAAATAATATTTCAATAATTACATCAAGGGAGAAAATACCCCTTTCGCATCCAGGATGTTATAATGAAGTGAAAGATATCTGATTTTGACAAGTTTTGGCTGGGACAAATTAAACTTTTGACGACTCAAGGGGTTGTCCTGGACTTTTTCAGGCTGAATACTCTAGTTCTCAGGATAATAATTATGTATAATGGAATCGTTCAAGTAAGTTGGCCGAAATACTTTCAGCTTTCTATCGGAATTATTTGAAGCCTGCTCCCTTGTTTCTGCATATCGTGTTGCTGGTAATGATGTCTACTGGAAGCTCAGTTTTTCCATGACCTGATTGTATATTTTGATTTTGGACAAAGGTTTTCCTTCAGCTCTCAATTTTTGTTTGAGGTGAGGATGATGTACCGGTATGAAAATTTAGCAAAAAACCGTTCGTTCTGTTTTGTAACATCGGGCTTCTTGCCCGATATGAGAAGATTGAGCTACCCACCAAACGAGTGCTAGGTGGTGGATAGGGAACGACCGGGGTCTTAGTAGGGTGTGGGGGCCAAACCCCCCCCCCCAAATTCTTTACGAAAGCATCGACGCGGACCAGATCATGACTCAAACCGTGAACTGCTTGTGATGTAGTGACTAGTGGAACAACTAATGCCCGGCGATACGCGTCACAGGGGGCACTGTAGTTCTGACTTAATAGCCCAGACTGCGTCTTGGGGACACTCTAAATTCCCCCCCCCCCCCTAATCTCGGGTATTGTTCGCGCCAAAGGGAGGAATGGTTGAGGGGTGCACAACTACTGGCGACAACACTCTGGGAACTAGGCGCATCCAGTTTTAGTCGGCTTTCCGTACTTGTGGGGACTCAATGTGCGGCGACTCCTCTTCCTGAATGCAGTTCACGCGCCGATGGTCCCTCTAAGGAGCCACCAGTTTCCCTTCAGTATCGGAGGGTTCCTGTGTATACGTGGGCTTAGAATACACAAGCTTTATAACCAGACAACAAATGCATTATGGTGTCTGGCGTTCCAGGACACGCTCTGTATCTAGTGTCGGGGACCTCTATGCCCATCACGCGACTACAGTAGACCAGGGTGTTGAAGACACCAAACTGACAGGCCATTATGAATTCCTCGGTCTCCGACTTCCTGCACACCTGAAGAACGTAAAGATAGAAGTTTTGGATATGTTCTTGAAGAAGACCACATGCATTGACTCATCCTTATGTAGCTGCAGGAGTACTCCAGTCACAGCAGCTTTAGTGATTAAACGGGCTTCAACACGGTGACAAAGTTTTTAGGGTTAACCTTTACAAAGTCAGAAACGAGACCAAGTTCATCGGCTGTACGAGCTGTTGCCTTATCCGTTAGGATTATTCCAGTTGGGTCCTGTCTCTGGAGACCCGATACATCCGGAGGGCGCGCTGGTGTCTTTCACCCAGAAAGTCACTCCCCACTTCGGTGGGGTAAGCGATTACTTGGTCCGAGAGTCATGTGCCCTTAGAAGACTAAGTGAATAAAGGATGACGGCCTTTAGCATTCCTTCGGTTAAGATTTCTGCCGCATCACGGCAAACCGGTATTATTTTAGGATTGCAGCATGTCCATCATTCCACCAAGGACCCCTATGATCAGAACCTGTATTTTAACAGAATGGTTAGCGTGGAGCCTGCGGACTTTAAAGTGTAACTTTTGATATTAAGTCCGTTTTTCCTCCACTTTTCGGATGACTTTCGTTTTGTCAGGAGCCGAAAACAGGCTTATTGGCTTGTATTTTGCCTGAGAGTGGGAAATGAGTAGTTTCAATTGATTCGGTACTTTTTTCCACAACGGACTCATTATCCCCTGGAGCATGACGCAACACCGGTGTCTCGTCTATCTCGTACGTTAGTAAAATACTCGTAGAACCGCGTTATGCCTGTGGATATAAGCTGAAACCGCAGTTTGGCACGCGGATAGCATTATGTTCCCAGGAGCCCCACAACATGCTCCGCATCTAGTGTCCGGGACCTCTTTACCCATCATGCGATTACGGTAGACAAGGGTGTTGAAAACATCATCCTGGCAGGCCATTTTGATTTCCCAGGTCTTCGATGTTCCTGAAGAAGACACCATGCATTGGCGTATCCTTATGTAGCTTCAGGAGTACTTCAGTCTCCGCAGCTTTAATGTGAGCTTTTTCCTGAAAGAGTTCCTTCTCGGTCATTATTCTTCTTCTTACTATCATTATTATTATTATTATTATTATTATCCTTTACATAATACCAATATCATAAAATTCTTGTTTTGTCGTAGGTCTTTGATACATGTGCCAAATTATTTGGATTGGAATTGAATTTAAATATTGTCATCATTATTATTACAATTATTACATTAATATGACGAAACCCTTGTATTAAACTATTTTAATGAAATCCTTGTTGTCATCGGTCCGATGCGACTTCCGAATCTAAGTGGGTGAAAGTGTTTGTCAGTTACAAGTGAAGCGTATTAAAAAGACAACTTTCCGGAAATAATCGAAAAACTCCAGAGGAAATCTGTACCTATGTCAAAACCTCCTTTCCGCCAGTATATACGGGTGCAATGTAACCTCTTGCACTCCCGTGAAGGACGGCTGTAACTGTGGAAAGTTTAAATTATTTTGGAAATTTTGGGAACGGCTGTCTGCCAAACGTCAGCTGACCGGAGCAGAGCCGCAATGGTACTGGAACTGCCGAATGGAAGAAACTGTGTAATTTCGAACAGCGGTTTCCAAGATTTTCCGAAATTTCCAAAAAAATTTATAATTTCCACAATTTTCCATTCGTTATAAAATGGCAATATTGTCGTAAAAGTCCGAACACCCCGTAAATGTATATTCGTTTTCATGATTATAATTTTCAACCCGGTCAAGGCAATGGTATTCTTCGAATCATGCCTTGTTTTATATTCTCGTAGTTTTCATGTTTAAAAATAGCAAATACGAGTTTTCCAAAAAACAACTGATGAATCGATTGGGGAGTTGGTGATCGACCGAGCCTAAAGTTAGTTAGGGAAATGGGGGAGCTGGGGAGTCAGAAAAATTAGAAAGTCTGGTGATGTTAGTTTTCTTGATTTATATTGTAAGTATTTTTATCCATTGTAATAACTATTGAAACATAACCAGCAGGGAGAAATTCATTTTGTTGTATGTTAGTAAAGTAATGTCATTCAATTCTAAAGTAAATTCCTGTTTCACCATTTATTTGTACCTATTGAAATAAACTTTCTTTTTACTTCGCCTACAAACTTTCTCTCAAAACTCCTATATATCTGATGGGGGAAATGAAAACTCTGGGGTCAACTGCAGTTCTCCAGCTAATCGAATCACATAAATAAGAACCTCAGGAAACGTACGCACTTTAAGAGTATCCCAAGGATATGATGGATTAACTCGAGACACACCTCCATCTGGAAAACGCTTAGGTGCACTATTTGTAGCATAGCGTGCTAATGAATTCTCGAAACTTACGTAAGGTTTGCAGCAGAAAAATGTGGTGTCTGCATTTAAAGTGTGGTTTGTTAACATAGTGAAAAAGCGCTATACTTTTTTGGCGATATCGGCCTCTCAGCCGTATCACCTTTTTTTTTTGTGAGTAACGTTTTACTGCTGTGGCAAAACCGGACATTTGAGGTAACGTTTGATAAATCTCTTCATTGAAATAACGATGAATCTCAGCCGAAGCATTATGTAGATGTGAAGTTCTAGCTGAAGGACGACCGAACGCTTTGAGATCGAAGAATAAACTGTGTCGGTTGACTGACTGTGACTTGTCGTTTCTCACCGGAAAATTCCAGACCAAGCCTTAGGAAAAAACGTTTTGTTACGTCTTGAAACCCGTAAATGAAAACTACGGAAAGTTTATCCTAGGGTTTTCCAATCATTTAAAAATTGTGAAAACCGGTCGAGCCAGGTAAGCGTAGGTACTCGTTAAATCGGATTATAGGGCTGCAATTTGTTTACTGGTGTAATGATATGAGTTAGAAATTCCCGTGAGATACGACACAACAGCTGGATTCAATTTAAAATATATACAGAAGCTTAGGAATAATATTTGAAATAGAAATGTGTGGAATATTGACCTAATTAATGATTTACATGTATGAAGTATAATCAAGTGGGATAATTCCCCACACTTTTATCTCGGATCCGTTTAAAGCTACACCGATTATTTTTTTTGAAATGTAGAATGGTAATTTGAAAAACTTCAACCTATTGAGTTTCCTAAAGAGTCTGTTCATTTCCTGCCAACGTATCAGGGTTCTGTAACAAGGGGTAAAGTTCTCAAGTCAAATTGATACTTGCCATAATATTAATATTTATATTGTATACTCGTTAGGAGAATAATTAAGAAAAGGAACAGTCTTACTCAATAATTAGCTCTTTGGTGACCAAACTGGTTTTAAAATCATGTCTAAAGCGATGTCTTTATCAGGAAGAAAGGCTTGTATAGGAATGCAAGAAAAATTATGCGACTTATCGGATTGAAAAAATGCCTTTTTAGATCCGCTATACATTTTCTGTTATTTACACCATTTTCTTTGACGATGTGAATCTTTTCGCTTGAGAGTCTTTCTGAAAGAAAGGGTTGTATATCAAGGATTTTTGGATTAGCAACATTGAACATATGACCTTATTCTCTAAAATGTTCAGCGAGGGCGTTGGATTGATGGTATTTCTTTCTGTATTCATATTCCTCTCATGTTCGCATAATATACAGGGTGTAACCTGAGTACGTTAAAATATTCAAGTGTCGTATTCCTGAGACAATTTTAAGAAAAAAGTTTAAATAAACTTGTGTCCGGAAATGATTCGTTTCGGACATACAGGGCGTTGAAATTGAATTTTTTTTCGCTTTTTAAAAATAACTTTTGCAAAAATTAAGTTATTTGCACGAAATTTGGTACCCGGGGTTTTTTTGACGTGGGAAATCATAATTTCGTATTATTTTTCATGTAACATCTAGAGGGCGCTGCGTACGCTGTCATTATTTATTTCAAATTGCCCTAACATTTTTGACAGTAAACTTTTGGTACTTTTCATGAAAAAATCTTATTCCCACACCTTTTCCAATTAAAAAAGGTATACTTCCTCAACAACGCTGGAGGTGATCTTTTTCGAGATATTCACAATTTTCTATATCTTTTTTTTCTATATAAGTGAAGTTGCTTAGAAAAATTTCAACAATCTGTATCTCGAAAACGAATCATTTTCCGATAAACATTTTAT
This sequence comes from Chrysolina haemoptera, assembly GCA_958298965.1. Classification (NCBI taxonomy): domain Eukaryota; kingdom Metazoa; phylum Arthropoda; class Insecta; order Coleoptera; family Chrysomelidae; genus Chrysolina; species Chrysolina haemoptera. Next base: position 10,651,272 of record OY282586.1, on the reverse strand, counting down.
AGGAAAAAAGTTGTTTATTGTGACGAGATCTACCACATACTTAGTTTTTGGAATGTTCTCAGCAACTTCACTTAGCGCCCTAGGAGCTAAGTAACATGCATCAATATAAAAAATTACAAATATCTCGAAAACGATCACCTCCAGCATTGTTGAGAAAGTGTACCTTTTTTACTTGAGGTTTTTTTCATGAAAAGTACCAAAAGTTTACTGTCAAAAATGTTAGGGCAATTTGATGACAGCGTACGCAGCGCCCTCTAGATGTTACATGAAAATTGATGCGAAATTATGATTTCCCACGCAAAAAACCCCGGATACCAAATTTCGTGCAAATAACTTATTTCTTGCAAAAGTTATTTTCAAAAAGCGAAAAAAAAAAAATCAATTTTAACACTCTGTATGCCCGAAACGAAGCATTTGCGGATACAAGTTTATATAGACTTTTTTTCTTAAAATTGTCTCAGGAATACGTCACTTGAATATTTTAACGTACTTATGTTACACCCTGTATATCATTATAACCATATGACTGATAACAGTAGACAATACATCAAAGGATACATCAAGGTGCGATTCGTACAAAAACACTGACGGAAAATAGCATTCTATCTCGAGGTATATATACTATTTTTCATGCCGCAGAAAACACAAAAATTTAAAAAATAAATCAAACTTGGTCGTAGTAATCAGTAATGAATGGTAGTTCGTGCAATTCGTATCTTGACAACCATGGTATGACTTGGTTGATAGTCCATGGGCCATAGTGGAGAGCCCACTCGCGTTCAGACCTATATAATATAACCATGGTTTGCTTTCATACAAATATAAAGTCCCTATAGGGACAAAATATGTCACATTATCTCTCTAGGTAATAATACTTCACTTCTGCCTCTGTTTTGTTACCGCAAAAATAGTTTCTCTTCTCATAGGCGTCAAAAAAAAATGTTTTCATTGTTAGAGAAAAAGCCACTTATCAAGTACATACCCAATTGTAATACATTTATGTCTGAATATCAATAAAGGTCACACCAGTGAATAGAGCTCTATTTTCACAAAATTTACTGAAGTCTCACAACTTCCTTAGCTCTAATTAAAACCTATTATTCCATGCAACACTTTCGCATTCATGATAATATTCCAAGCAACACTTGTTTTGAGTTATGCTATCGTGACGTGATGAAAGTAGGAATATTAATGAGAATTCGACCATAAACATTTCCATTCTTTGCAATATTGCCACGTCCCTTTCATATATCATTCCAGCACTGGCTTATTAGTTTTCACACTACGTCAAAAACAGAAGACTGCGCTCGCTGAACGTTGTGTTCACATTGAAATTTCATTCGAGCAATTAGGTTCTGATTCATGACAACATATTCATTAGATATTTTATTTTTGGAACAAGCGTCGTTTTGGAAATGGCTGCACCGACCGTTAATGCCAAACTAGCGAATTCAGTGTAATGAGGTTTTTGAAATACGTCTTTCAAATCATTCTACTGGGCTTTTATTACCCCTGTTTCCTGTCCTTTCCTTTGTTTGTCTCTTCAACTGGAATTTTGTAATCGATTTTCAAAGTAACTTAAGGATGAGTTAGAGACTTGACATTTTGAACATAGTTCAGAACTGGATGACAATTATTGCATGATGTGTTAAGAAGAGACAGTTGCCGACAGATGCACTCGAGTTGTCAAACTGCATTAACTCAATATCGATGTATTCTTGAGAATTTCACAACTGTACTATATAATAATAAGTATAATTATTCACGGATATTTCGTACTGACAATGAAGGGCAATTTAAAAAAATAGGACAAATTAATTCGGTAATTTTTGGTCGCTGGCATATATTATCAATTTATCTTATAAGTACATGAAGATTTTTTTTTCTGAAACCAAAAATGAAATAATTTTCATTATGTTTTCAATTCAATTTCCGTTATACAATCAAACTTCAAGTTCAGTGATTTAGAATATTTAATCCCATAATATATTTTTTTGTGGTAACCTCCCGTCTCCTGTGATCCCAGAGCTTGTGACCAAAGATGAATATCTCTCAACCTGAATAGACCGTCAGAAAAGGATATATTTGCTGACTCATTTTTTTTCTTCTGTGATTTTAACCACTGAAAATTATGTCAGTGTTGAGCTCAAAAAATTAAAATTTTGCGATCGGACGTGTGCTAGGCTTTTAAAAATAAAATTACAAAAGTTTCCAGCCGGAAAATTTACTCAAACAGATGACTAGCTTATGGGATTTTTTTTCGGGTTTCTAACGATATCAAATGTAATTCTGTCCAATGCCATAAGCGAGAAAATGCGTCAGCAACCGGCTATTCTTTTACACCCTTTAAGAACTTGCAAACCTCATGGCTTTGGTTTTTTACTATTAGATTGTTCCTACCTATTAATGTGTTAAAATGCCATGAATGAGTGAGAGTGATAATTACCTTCTAAGAGATCACGATAAATATTGCATCAGGTGATATACAGGAATTGATGGAATATAGAAGGGGGTTTCTAAGCATTCACTGAATTTTCTGAAATTTCAGTATGCTACACTTAAGGAATTGCTATAGTGGAGATACAGGTGTTACACTGGAAATGGTGTAATAAAGCACCGTAAGATAATGTCTGATTTTAAATAATTCTTAATATGTCAACTTATTGATTCAGACGTTTTCAAATAACAAAATGTTTTCAATAATTTTTTCGATAAGTCGTGAAGAAACAAAATGGAATACAATCAACAAAATCACTTATCAAGAGGCCGAGTTAGATCTGGTTCGACATCAATTAAGAGTTGAAAGAGTGCTTTCTTTCTTAACCTGTGGAAGGTACTGTTGATATACTCAGCTCATTATACAAGTGTAGTACAAGTATCTAGGAGTATATAAATATCATGAGATGTACACAGAGACTATAAATAGCATCAAAGAGATGATTCCTCTGAAAAGTACCATCCTGTCGTTCAGCCGACTCGTATATAGTGTAAAGAAAATAGACCAGGGCTGTAAAGTGACTGATACAGGATTTAGAATGATTTTTTCGTGATCTTTGTGTACATCAATATACTTGTACTAGTTTAATAAATAATATGCTTCGTTTCAAATGGTTAATTAATTTCAGTGGAAAATCAATATCTAATGCCCTTGACAGGATTATGTCAAATATTAACTTTCAAAGTGTTACCGCAGAAGGAATATTCTTGATGTGTATAATAGCTTCTGAAGTGCCTACATTCCAATTCTTCCAAAACGGTCTCTTATTATTGTTATCATTTGGTCATTCGATCATGTAACTACTGAATATAAGTAATATATTCAGATGTTATATTTTTCATATAGTCTTATAATTTTTGAAAAATTCAAACATACTATAATAGTGGCCCTTCATTATACTGGAATTGAAAAACTTGATAGCATTTCCAGTCAAACCAGATGCGTTGAAAATATGTTAAAGTCATATGAGGAAAATAAGAAGTTTCATTGCATTCTGCATATCAACCAATACACTAAACACCTATCGAGGTCGCCTAAAATTCTGTTGATGCTTAAAAACCACATTATGTTCTCTAGTACACCCTATATATCAACTAATGCAATTTCTATCGTGGTCTCGTAGCTTGAAATTATTACTGATATAGCTTGGGTGAAACATATTGAAATTTCAGCAAATTCCATCGATACGTAGAAACCCTTGTAACTTCGTGCCTAGTCTTTGACCTAGCCAAATTCGTTGAGCATACTGTTGTTAGGATTCCATGTACTTATAGGAATTTTCAGTGAACTAGCATCTATGTGTTTGAATACACGAATCGTCTCAAGCTGTCTTACACCACTGAATCGCACGTAATTTTTACAATTTTGTTTTACATTTCCAGTTGAAATAGTCATTTCGAATGAAAATCATATTTATATTCATCCACTTCTCCCTCAGATCGGCTTCGGAGTGTGTGCGTTCTTTCAGAGACAGTTTGAAAACCATACTTCTTATATGTTTTTCGGAATATGTCACAGAACCACGCTTGTAGAATGTTTCATACCGTGATTACCTTGAAACAATATTTTGTTGTTTTTCACCTTTTATCATGGATTCAAACCACCATTAACCAGGATCCTGAAAGCCACGAGTATGTTGGAACATCAGTTGAGTCGTTTTCAAGGGTTATATTTCAAGATTTCAACCTTTCAACGTAAGAAAACAGTCAGGAGTTCACTCCGCTTTATGCTATTTATTTTCCGAGTGGCTCCGGTGCAGATTTAGACCGGAGGCATCATCATTTCCATTCGAAATGTGATATCAAATGTAATGGTCCACAAGCCAGATGCTGATTTCAGTCAGTCATTTCCTCCCGGAAAATAACTAATGAAATGCTCCAGGAAGATGTGCACTAGGCCTCGTCAACGTCAGCTGCGGCTCCGTGGGTGGGTTGGGCAGTGGCAGTCCTCTATTCACGTAGAAAAAAAAAATTAGTCAAGTTCTCCCGATTAAAAATTTGTCAAATGATTATAGTCGAAACAATACTTCAAAGACAAAAATTTGCTGGCTGTAACGTGGTGGATTATTATGTCAGCTGGCGATTTTCCGAAAAATGTTTTTTTTGCGCACCTTTCGTTTTTAAACCGATGAAGGAAATCAGTATTCCAAATATGCAATAGATAGAGTTCGAGCGAACTCAGAAATCCTAATGAACTATTTCACGAAAAGACTATCGAAAAATAGTGGAAAACCCATTTTTCCGAAAATAAAAGTTCTCATTTTTTAACATATCAAATATTTCGAAAACGGCTTCAAATTTCCAAATTACACATGATTTTTTGATCGCCTTCACAAAACATACAAAAAAATTTCAATAATTTTTTTCATTGAATTAATAGTGCAGGAAATATTTTCAAAAAATCGATATGTCTCACAAACTAACGCAAAAATCAGGGTTTTTTGCAAGAAATGCCTCTCGACGAACTCTACTTACAAAAGTGTGTACGAACAATTTCATTGTTCTCAGTTACTACTTTTGGCGAGTTGTCACAATTTCTTCAGAGGAGAAGGGGGACAAGAATGTGATTTTTTTAAATAATTTGATGGTTCTATGTTTTTTATTTTTGTGATTTCTCGCATTTTTTTTTTAAACATTATTTTTTGCGCTATAAATTTCAATTTCAGAAACCGTCGAATTTTTTCTGACTTTCTACTCGTTTTCTATTCAGCCTTCGGGGGGAAATCGGTAAATTTCTTTGAAATTATTGTTTGTATCATTTGTTCCTAATACTTGTGCAAAATTGCAGCTCAATCGAATAATGGTAAGTGCAAGTTTTGAATCGGAAAGACAGACAGAATGAAGAACGACTAGAACGAAGTTAAATGAAAAATTTAAAACAAAATTGAAACTCCCGAATTTCTACTCGTTTTCTATTAATCTTCTGGGGGGCAATAGGTCAATTTCTTTGAAACTATTGTTCATCATCGGTTCCTAATACTTTTTGCAAAATTACATCTCAATCGAATAATAAAAATTGCAAGTGTAAAAATGGATTGCACGTTTTGAATCGGAAAGACGGACAGAATGAATAACGACTAGAACGAAGTTTAATAAAAATTCAAAACACAATTGAAACTCCTGAAACCCATAAGCATCCCACCGTGATGAAACCGATTCAATCACACCGTTGCTTTCTTTCACGTTGCCCATACTAATTACAAATGAGACGATAATTCCTCATACCATTAATACGATCCTATATACCAAATGAGCAATTCACTCAAGCCATTCCTTTGTGTAATGTTTCATAAATCGTTCTTCGTTGTTTCAACGTTGGAGAGGTCACCGCGTAGGGTGATAACAAAGTTTTCCTTCACCTTGAGAACAGAAAGCGATAAAGCAAAGTAACATTGGAATGATTCAAGTTTGACGACCCTATCAAACAGGAGTAGAGTATCTCACATTTCCGAAAATTACCACAAACTTTGGGTTGATTACATCTGGATATAACCGATTAAGAAAACAGCTTCCAGCGATGTTAATTGTGATGCTTCCTATAACACATATCTAGGCCATTTGGATGTCTACGTGGGAAAGCCCATCGGAGTTACAACTGGGTTTAATGCGGTGAATCAGACAGCATAATGCACTAGTGGCAGGAAGATATATTATAACACATGTATGAGAGTGCATCTCTTTGGAGATTTCAATGTGTAGAAAGTTCCTCATGAACACTCACATGCATGCTTACTCATATTTGCAGTAGAACTCCGAAACGGATTCCTGATTTCTTGGAGAGCATTGTTATAAGGTGTAGAAAATCTTGGAAAAATGTATAGGACCGCCTCAGGTAGTCAATGTAATACTGATAATATTAATGAAAAATCTCCTAGCGGCAAGTATCAGCATAAACTCCGACAGGTCGTAAACAAGATGTCCTGCCCTACCAGGACGACGCTCATTGCCATAATCCTATATAATAGGAATAATTGGGTCGAAAATCCATCAGAAAACAACTACTTGCCTGGCTAATACCACGACGAGCGTTGAATTACATCTAATGAATTTCCGTGTCTCCGCAATTGCTAGTTGCATGGAAATGTTCATTGAAACATTTGGACCAACTATAGATCGATGTCAGGGTTATTGCCCTCATCAGTATAGGGTAGGTCTCTGCAGACAATAACCAAGGTCTGCAACAAATAGTTCAACAAAATCTCCATATCAAGGCAGAAGCTGAGACACCGCCCGCAGCCTAGTGTTCATCAAACCACTGGCGCCATCTCAACTGCAATACCCAAAACTTGCATGATAAATTTAACCACTGATACAAGTGAAGAAATCTGCATTATTCACAATGAGCTTGTCAAGAGAGAAACAATAGGTCCTGCCCTACAGGACGACGCTCATTGCCATTTATCATGAACATAGTTTTTTGAACTTGACTTTATTCTGGGTTGTATGGAACCATTTTAATCTATTAAATGCTGTTTTACACTATTTTCTGTTTTTTTGGTGTTTTTCAGTCCAACAGGGTACAGGTTGATGATTCTTCATTCGTGATGTCTTTCCCATAGCCTCTGTAATAGCCGATCGTATGATGATTTTGGTGAATTTACCAACCAGGTGATTTGTGCTTATCCTCAGCTTATCCTTCACCAAATCTGTGTATTGATTGCAGTTGTTGTGGATTGCTCTATTGCGTCCTCAGGTGGAATGGAAATGATTAATCATCGACGAGATAGACAATAAGTGAAGTATTGTTTTCATTCCAGTCGGATTTGTTTTCGGTTTTTATTCTTGTAATATGAAAAGGGGCCCAATACTTCAAGGCACAACACTATTTCAATGTAGCATACAATAACTAAACAGTGTTAGGATAACTGTATTCAGCAAGTGAGTAAATCAACCGCCAACTTGAGATTTTATATCAGCTTCCATTTTCCTTTTACTGCAGGATGACTATACCAAAATTCTGAAACTTTATCTCCTGCAATGCGGTTCTAATATCGAGTACAATCAAAGTTTCCACTGCCTACCCAACAGTAATACAGAAATGTACGACTATGTTCTTCTATGCTATCAACAACAAACAGATCACTTCTTGGAACAATTCAAAAGCAATTTTAAGATCCAATCTATATTCGAACGAATTCATTTTACGAGCGTCACTTTTGATAGTTTCCACAGGGAATATTTGAGCGTGACATACCAATTATTCTCTCGGTATCTTCCTTTGTTTGCTTTGCCATGAATGGATGATTGATTCACAATTGCATTGGGAGAATCCAGATATGGCTAGACATAAAACTGTTGTAATTGGAATCAATTTGTTCGAGATCAGTAAAACGAAAGGCCTTATACTCGAAAACTCTCAACACAGTTTCAGATTATATAGAAGTTTCAAGGGTCCCAGTCTGGTCCATACATGTTAGCAGAAGAGCAAAATATCCGACAGATAATTCATAATGATAAACAAACACAGAAACTCTAATGAATAGCTTCGAATAATGTTAGAACGATACTTGCGACAATACCATTGTCAAATGTAAATATATAGTGGTTGGATCATATACAGGCTGGTCCAAATTAAGTCGGCACCATTGCCAACTCCGTTATTAAGCTAGTCATAGTGTTGACAGAAATACCCATTTATGTATCCATCATTTGGACACTTCATCGAATCCGAATTATTATCATCAACAAATGATAAAAGTTGAGACGTGATCTGAAAAGTTTGCCGTAGAGTGGACATAAAATGATGGACATAGTCGAAATACCATTTTTTCCGTCGGTGTTGCCAAGCTAGGTATGAGGCAACTATCTGATAGAAAACAGCTACACCAAGAAATAATCAGAAAACAGCCCTATTTTATCATCCAAAAGAGCACTTTTACTATCAAAAACGATAAGAAAAATTATCAACAAATTCAACAATTTTGACAAATGAAATATACTTACAACTTAAAATTTTGACTGATTTTTATTTTTTATTAAAATACAGGCTCTCCCCTAACAGACAACTGCTCAACTGATATTAGTCGAGGAAGAAGTATGTAGATTTTGCGAGGAAGAGAACAAAACGTCTAAACCTGCAAAACCCGAGGGTGAGATACCTCGAGGAATAGAAGAGGAACATCTATCTAACCTGAAGCCATTCGATATCCCATAGGACTGAAACATCCCAAACGGCTGGACACTGGAAACTGGACCCACTAGACCTCATAGGTCGTAGTGTGTTGACACTCCCAATAAGCCCTCATTCATTCCAACATCAAAAATAAATCAAAATGTTTATTTCTGATAATATGTTAAGTTCTGATAATATGGGGATCATTCTTCTTATTTTCTTTTCAGCATCGGTGTTTCCCCTCCTGTACACTAATCATTTGATATCTATTTGCGGTCTATTTTATAGCTCTTGGGGTATAATTTTTTGGGTATTTCTTCTGAAGAGCAGGCGTGGTGAAACAAATAGATATATGTATTATGCTAGTTCATACTTTTCTTTTATGTGGTTCGTGAAATACTGTGCATCTCTCGCAATCTCTGGAAATGATAAATAGGTATTTGATAACTATGAAACTAATATAGTAAAATATGAAAAGCGATGAAGACTGAACAGAGAAAATCGTGGATAGTGCGAATATGAGTTTTTATTTATAGCAAAGAAAAAGGTATTCGTAGCTCCACAGAGTATTTTCAGATTATTATTATTAAGAAGAATCTTAGAACATAAAAAAATTCTTCCAATCGACTAGTTATTCGAACGTTGTTAAGCCAACGTTAATAATAATAGTTATATCGACATCAACAAATATGCCAAATTCATTTTAATTTACATTAAAAATCTGAATTGGTTTCCTTTTTGACAGTTGTAGAAAAAAACAATGCATGAAACTCCGCTTACGGTGTCGTGCGTCACCATTTCCTACTCTTGAAAAAAAGTACTACTTTGATACATAAGTAACTATTATTTTCATCGAAATAATTAAAATCTACTCAATCATCAGATAGTCAGGATTGAATGGAATTTGCGGTTTCAAAACAAAACGAATATTTCCACGTAAGACTAAGAGTGAACCCGAAACTTATTACTTTTCTTGGCGTTGGTAAACACGACGGCAATTTTCATCCTAGCATTGTTTTGTTCGTAGTTTGCTTATCTCACCTTCCACCTTCAGTGCTGCCAACAAACAAAGGCGCCAAAAACTCTTCGAGCGTACCACCACTCATATTCCGCAATATATTTTAGTTTTCAGTAAGCTGTAGCAAAGTGATATAAGACGGCAAAGATAATGGAAGTGTTCCCAAAATCCCTGTGAAGGATTTGTTGGAAATCGTCTAGATTCATGGTCTTTTAGATTGTTGACATTTGTTTTGATAATAACGTCTTGGAATTCATAATTTGAATAATTTCATAACTTTTTGGAAAAACGTTTGTTTTGAAAATTACCTCACTGAGTCGAGTCTGAATATTGAATGATTTTGCATAATCCAATTCACTAATCATACACTGTAAAAAAAATAACACCAGACAAGACCAGACGACACCATTCGGTGTCCAAATAGGTCCTGATAATAATAGTGAAAAATAGCACCGTACTATGATGTAACATAAAATACTGTTCATGGTTTCGATTGAATTCGGAATGATCAGATGTCACACCTGAAAAAAGTCTTAGAAAACACCATCGTGGTGTTCTAATGCCATTCTGGTAGCTCTTCCGCTAGTTGTCAGGTCAAGCTGTAGCATGTTAAACTGTCCCTTTCTTGAGGACATTGCATCCCGATATCTCGATAATCCACAATATTTTCTGTATGGTCGTTAAAAATGATTACAGCACGCCAAAATCTTGACGCCACTAAATCAAAATATCTTCTCCAATATACTTTTTATAATTTTGCAATTCAGTCCGTCAATCCCATAGAACAATTTTGGAATTACCAGGTCCAGGAGTTTCTCGGCTGGAATCATAGCTCTTATTCCAGCGGAGCTTTTCCAGATATCTTCATAGGACGGCTTACCTCAAAATCAATTCTTAGTGAACAGGTAGAATATGTATCTGGCCCTTCTTCAACTGTAGCACCCCTTCGACTTCTGGGTTCTCTTGCCGATGTTCCTGAAGTCATCCACACTCCTTGGAGAACACCACAGCAATGCCCATGACTCATTTCGATTTACCACATGGAGAACTTTCTGTCCCCTTGACTAGTCACATGAAATCCTGGAACGTCATCCCATCCTCCGGTAGTCTGAAGGTGCGGATTTGGTCCTGATTTTTGTTGTAAGTATTGAAATAGACGACCCAAAGTTTTTCTCGGAAAGGCTTTAATGGGCATGGTCTTCGCGACAGGGTATCTATATTCTTATAGCTAGTCTCATCTGGGTATTCGATTTTGAAGTTTAATTCTTGAAGTCCTTCCCGGATCTAAGATAGGATAGCTCCAAGTCCCACGTTGCTGGCGCCAAAATTGATATTCCGCTCGGTAAAGGGTAGCTCAAAACTGTTGCATTGATCAAAGTTCCTTTCAGCTTTAACAACGTATCCTGCTATTTCTCTGACCAATGATACTGTGTTTGCCCTTTCATGAGCCAGTAGTTTAGCGATGTTGGCGAACCACAGCACATATCGACGATAGTAGGTCGGAATATCGTACTTCTTTTTGGAACAAATTGCACTTATTGGGGCTCAGTTTGAATCCGGAGTAGCTCAGTCGCACCTTCACTATTTTCACATGATGTTTGAACGAGTTGTCAACCACAATCATGTCATCGTGATATACTGGACACATCTCTATGATGTGAATGGCATAACAGTGAACTGCCACAATCCTGAGCCGATGGTGAAAGCTGCCTTCTCTCGGTCTTCTGAGACCAGTTCTAGGTGTTTATGGTGTCGTCTATTCTCCGAAGGGGGTAACTGTACTTCGTCGTTGGATTGTTCAGTTGACGATAGTCTAGACAAAATCATGTTGACCCATCTTTCTTTCTCACCAGCATGACTGAAGAGGACTTTTATGCTTCTTGAATGAATCCCTCAGTTTAGACTGTTGAGCTGCTTCTAAGTCTTCGGAAGAGATGACAACAAACTTTTTCAACTCTGTTATACACTCCTAATCACAGAGGAAATTGACGAACGGTGTCCCAAAATTGTTCCTTTCTTCAAGGTGACTGGATAATCACATGGAATAATACTACAGGAGCACACGAGTGCTGTGTTCACATAACTCTTATGGTGTAGTGGCGCATCTATTGATCTATCTGATTGAATTCATCTGATTGGCAATAAAGTTCTTCATCTTCCTTTTTCTTATTACCCACTCCCCTATATTTTGTAAAAATTTCATCCAATTCGAACAAGAGCCATTTTTCCATATATTTTCTTGCGAGGTTCTATCAAATGAAAAATACTGCATATTTTATCTCAACTACCGTTTTGATGAGTGCTCAATAATAAACTTTGTAGCGGAAGCCATCAATGCTGCCACTTTGTGCCACTTATTCCTAACCACCCCGTTAGCTACCGATATTTTCAATGAAAAGAGGTAATGGACTGTCAATGAATGGATCAGGGCCATACCAGGAATATTGAAACTGATCGATATGTTGACAATTATTACCAGCTGAACGAGTCGGTGCGAAAACTCTTTGATGACTGGGAATCGTTTGGTTTTATCACCAGGTGCAAAAACACCGGAATTGAACATTGAAAATATTAACAATCTACCTAAAATAATACAAGTTATACTATTTCTATAGCAGCTGAATTATTTATTTAAAATATATCTACCAATCAACATTTTTTGAGCCAATTTGCTATTGGCTGCAAACACATTGCAAAACACATATTTTCATAGTTCAATTGTTCGTCCGTAATCACTGATGAAACCGAGAATATCATTCATGAAGATGGAGAAATTCTTACTATAGTATCAAAGAGGAGGTATAAAAAAAACGTAGAGAGATACGCCATCGGATTCATAAGGTCGAACTCAAGTACCGTGTATACTCATACAGAATGTGAATCAACCAGGAATTTTTGAGAAACGCATATAAAAGATTTCATGTATTGTCACTACAATACATGTTACCGACATCTTTCGAGGGTCTTTGTTTATTGCTGACACTGATTCACTGATTATCTGAAGCAAACATTCCTAATCCATGACCTGCCGTAACAAGATCCGCGTTTTGGGTCAGAACAATTAATAGTAGAAAATATCAATGAACTGACGATATACCATAAAAAAAAACTCGTATATGTATGTAGTTTATAGTTACCCAAATGTTCATTGATTCAAGTATTACAGATATAATATAAGACGTGGAGCTCTGTTCGAGTATATGAGACAAAAGGTTCGTATCAAAAATTATTTCAGAAAAATATCCGCTTGGAAAAAGTGTTGTTTATTTTTTTTAAGTACAACAATGTTTTCCATGCTGTAATTCTCAGTGCACTGCCAGAAAAACAATATATTCACGAGCTTTGTGCAATTTTCGTAGTGAGAATCGAGTTTCATTGAAATATGAAATGTGAAATTAGTGGTCATCCTTTCATCAAATATTCATAATGGAATAAACATAGAACGATAAAACATGCATTCCAAATTATTTTAAAAAGTGAAAAATAAATACCTCCTTCAATACCGTACATCGAAAATGAATATAGTGATTCGGTGAAATCATTTCGGATTGATTGATTGAAAAATATAGAATAGTTTTTTAAAGCATGTTGCTATATAAGCAGGTACAAATCCGACCTATCATGGATGCCTGTTCTCACATGTGGGGAGTGAACCTCTAAACACGAACTGAAATTTTCAGAACAAACAATTCTTCTCGTCTGTGATGCTTCGCTCACAAGCTCACTTCTCTGTTTTATAGATATTTTCATAGCCGATGTCCTTCTGAAATATCATCTATCGTTCCACCTTTAGCGGTTCCATCGAGACTAACCCATCTAGCTTAGGACTCATATCCATTTTGCATCACTAGTTATGCCGGAAATCCCTTTCCTAGGGCTCGTGCTTCCCCCGAAAGTTGAAACTTCGGAACTCACATCTTCGCGAAGTATTCCCAGAGTAATACAGCCTGTAGAAATTCCTATTTTCTCTCTGTTCTCATGATATTCTCTGAACATCACAGGATTATTTGTTAACAAAAACAAACACCTAGAGAGTAGACTACCAAACCTGGTGAACGACTAATGACAGAACAATACACCAGACCCCAGCAAATTTCACGCTCATCAGGCTTATACCAACCAGACAAACGCTCGTTATATTACTTATGGAAATATTGCATAGGTTTCAAAATGTGAATTATGCTAATGGCATAAAATAAAAATTTCATTGGATTTAGTTATCAGGGAAAATAAAAAAATCATTTTTCCCCAAATCGTTTCGAAATTCTGACGATTTCAATAGATTCCTCTGAAGAAAAAGTCAGCATTCCAAGTCTTTGCGAAGCAACAAAGAGAAACTGTCAGAAAAAATTCTTCGCTTTTTATCGTTAGGAAATGTAATGACAGTATTTGTAACTGTTATGTTGATGTTCATTTTAATGGCTTTTTAGAACATATAACAAACCTCGATGACATAAATGGTTTTTATTTCTCTTCCATTTCCCAGCTCTTGGCGTGGTGTGCTCTACGTGCTTCGTGCAGCGTCAGTGAAGTTCAGGAGTCACTATGGTATCGACCAAAACACGGTGGTTAGTAGATTTCAAGGAGTTGGGTCGATTGCGCCTTCTCTGCGACCCATGAGAATCTATTTTGGCTTCTGTGTTCAGTAAGGCAGATTACACCTGTCTTTTTAGGTTCGAATCTCAGGTTCTTTTTGCTGTCAGTTGGAATATTCAAAATCAATTGAGTTCAATTACCTTTCCCCTAGCTGACAGTCCAACTAAGCTTCAACCTGCTTCGCAGCTGGCAATTGGGCTAAGACCACGTCTATCCGATTGACAGCTTATCCCCCTGCTGACAGACTAACTGAACTTCAAGGTTGTTCTGATAACTGCTAGCCATGATACTTACTTACTCACTCACTGACTCGTTAACATAAGCTCTTGTTCGGCTGCTTCTGATGGTACTTGAATACATCTTTGTCAATCGTTTCTGCTTTCTTAAGACAGTCCGGTCTGTGCGAACGACGATGTTGCGCGGATTGGCTCCTCTATTGATGACGTTCAGAAAATAAAGGAAAGTTACAAGTTTGGCAGAGATATTCCTCCACTAAACCATTACTAGAGAATATCCTAAAATGGATTACCTGGGAGAAAGACACCCGCCTAGTATCAGAAGTACTGTTTTCTGAACAAACCAATAATTGTTAAATTCAGGCACGGAAATATTTTCATCCAGTTTTTGACTTAAAATCGTTCCTGCTCCGTTTCTTTTCTGGTTCGACGGGCTGATATTGGAGCTTTGGAAGAGTACCATTTTTAGCAGAACTCTATCGTTGATAGGTAGAGTGTTGGATGATCAACCACCACGCAGGGAGACAAGCCATAAGATGGGAGCTTGACTAGGAGTCCTTGATGACAAACTGCAAGTAGGTCATCACATGACAGAAACCATACTGTCGATTATTCAAAATTCACGATCGTTCCAGAAATTTCCTTCTCATGTTGATTGCTTCGTCCATGACTTTCTATATAACAGATAGTGCAATAGGTCTATTGTTGCCAAGTAGGGACTCTTTTTCTTTTTGGAGCCTCGTTGTACTGTTACAATTTTCCAGTTGTATTAAAATAACACCATATCGTGTTTGTGCGGGAACACAGTTCTTGAGAACGACCAGTGAATTTTCTTAGATCCACTGCGTCTAATAGTTATAAGTCATCAGAGCTCTTCAGTCAAGAATTTCTTCAAATCAAAAAGTTGCCAGATAGATATACGTAGTCTTAACGTTCAGGTTTTCACAATTTATTTTCAGGTCTGTGCCCGATGACCATACGTGAAGAACCCCAATTGAGCTCAGGGGGAAATGCTACAACCCACATTAACTTGGTTTTTTACAAATTACGTATATCGTGTAGTAAATTTATTATAATTATTTCAAAGCGCTTTCAGTTATTAGGCCATCATCTGTGCCATACTCGTCAAGTATTTATGTAAGTGGATTCATCAAAAATTGATTTAACCGTGATTAACATTTGTCTGATCAGACATATATTGTAAATGATTCAAATTCAAATACCGATTAGGGTTCAGATTGATGAAATTGTTTTAATTTGTTATTTATCCATTCGTTCTAGACTAATTGATACGAGATAATGACGAAAGTGGAATACGAAATGGAATATGTATATATGAAATGTATTCCTACTGTTTCATTCAATTTCATTCAATAAACTGTACTTTACTTTTCCATACTAGTAATTACTTTTCCTCCAAAAAACGATTTCACACCACTTCACGTATTTTTATCCATCGTCCAGGATCGCCTTGGGATAATTAATAAAAATAGCTTTGTTGAAAAAGTTACAGACAATGGCAACTCGTTCTGTCGGAAAGTTTTTAAACTTTGTTAAGCTTTCACTGAGCTCCACTTTTTTCGTCTGAAAGAGGGACTATAAAAAGTCAATTAAAATCAGGATTCTATGAAGATTATTCTTGATGATATTGTTTTATTCAGACGAAAGCTGGTTTAGTAGGCTTACTGCAAGGGTCATCACCTAGGTATAACTCAATATCAACCAAAATAAAACCGCTATTGAAAACATCAACATTTCGGAGTTGAAGAAATACACAGAAGCACCATTAATCCAAAAAGAAAAGACACAATTCTCCAGAAATTATTTCTCTCAGAAACATTTGAAATACTCTGAAAGACGTTTGGAAATATCAATCAAAACATACTGGATGGTTTCACATCTTCTAAAAATTGACACAATTGTAATAATTTTACCTGCCTGATGGAAAACTCCAAACCAAATTGTTGTTTTATATGTTTCAATGAATTGTCTTCAAATCATTTATTGACCTCACGCTTTTTTTATAATTGGGATTATGAATCCAGGTTAGTACGGATTTTCCTGACTGTGAAAAACATTGTGGAAGGCTGAAAGCACCTTTATTTTGCAAACAATAAGGAAATATTCAAACAATGTTTTTCATTTCAGCTGCGTATACTTACAGTTACAACTCTGATCTGACATCAATTGAAAATTTGTTCATACATACAAGGAAATGAATGTTACTCGACAGATACTAGAATCAGTGGACTGTATAGCCCATGTATAAAAACCCAGATCCCACACGTTTCTTGAAGTTGATGAATGGAAATAGAAAATATGCTGGTCGTGCAGAAGTGATATCTTGAAGTGGCTTTTTTGATGATTACATTATAAAATATTCACTGGAGCTCCGGATAATCCTCGGAGTGTGTTGGACCTAGTACAAGATATTTGGATTTATATTTAATTCGAATGGGAGAGAATATGACGTGATCTATTTGAATATTCATGAATGAGTCGTTAGTTAATCTGTTTTATTCAAAGCACAATACTTTTCCTATTGGTGCATCTGAAGAAAAGCAGAATATACAATACTCTAGTTCAAAATGACGTATTCTGAGAATTCGGAAACAATGATAGATATAGTGAATGCAGCTGGCTTGCTTTTGTTACAAACGTCTTATTACGTCATCAAATCACAAGTGTTTCAGAAGAGTAATAAAGAGAAACAAGAATTTTAGTAATTTATTGATATCTTGTCTGATTCAAAGAACATGTAAAGATGAGCATTTCCCAGAAGGAGTACTGGAAGCGGCACAAAGTGCGGTTTCACCGTTAATCCCCCAGAAATAATCAAGACAAGCCTATACCCAATTCAAAGAAAATATCAATTCATAAATTGACAAATAAGTTCTCAACGTATGACAAACTACTTAACATTTACGTTCCAGACCGCCAAAGTATTTTTTGATCTAGAACATAAAAGTTTTGTTCAGCTGAGTGGCAAAAAAGAGCCATCTCGCTAACTGAGATTTTAAAGAAGACTTGATGACAGTTTTCGAAAATACTATATTTCCTAAGAGCACGCGCAAAGTAGTACTTTTCTGCATACATTTGCGTGCCCAAAGTTACACGGTGCAGAAAAGTTAAACTACTCAAAAATCACATTGGTAAGGAAAATTTATAATTACTTTAGTAGTTGTAGACTATTAAAATATAAAATGCAATGTAAGAAACCGTTTTACCTTTTAATCCTATAGATGTATTTCATCTTAAAACAAGCAAACTAATAATTTTTAAGTACCTTATTTAATCAAAAATCAATCAAAAATTATTGACTTAATTATGATTTTTTTTTAATTTTGTTTTTATTCGACATAAAGCTCGTAGAAATTTTTGCGCAAAGTGCTTTTTCCAAAGTGCTTTTGAGAAAAGTTACACTCCGCGCACTTGTTAGAAAAAACACTATTTTAATTTATCATTATGAAACTACGGGCATTATTTTATCTATAATTATTATGTGAAACGAAGCAGCATAACGTTGTTGAATGTAGTAGTAAAATGTGATTCCTCAAACTTTTCTGAAGTGTATGAAATTTTCCAATACCGTTTCAAAGGGGTTCCTTCTCTTGAGATGCTATTTGGAAGATTTCATGATAACTTTTCCACTATTTGGGATAATTCAATATCCAATAACTATATTTCAAACAAATATAGGATACAAGTTTTACGCTTCTATGTAGTTTAATGTCACCGACAATAAAAATACAAGTACGTCGTTTCTTCAATATTGAGTAATATAATGTGTACAAGGTGTTTTATCCGAAAGAAAACACTCCAAATATTTTACATGTTAAAGAAAAAGAAAAATATACGAAAACATGATGATTTTGTCTTTTTAAAATAGCAGACGGCAATGTGCTGTCGTTTTCTTTTATTCCGGAGTTACCGATTCCATAATTTCAAATGCCTGGAAGAGAATTTATACGCCATGAAAATATGTTTTGAAGGATGTCATATCGCCAGCCTTTTTGAGTGATGAGTCTTTCGGAGGAAATCTAAAAGTGACAGTGTGTTTAGGATTTGCTCTCTATCCACAATATGACCCATTTAAAATGGCATCCTTATCTATAATACTTTCAAACCGATCGATTATTTTGTTGTTTCGTTAGGTTTTCATGAATATGAATGAATCTGGATTTTCACCCTTGATTCACGACAGATTCGAATAGCTTATAACAGAAATAGATTCTCGTTGATATTAAAATTGCAGAATTTAGTTGCAATAGAATATTCAAATTTGAGACAAATTTGTGTGTAATCAAAATAGAAACAACTTTTTTGTTTCCAATTTTTGACAATATCTTATATTTGATGAAAGTATTGAAATGTATTCAACTTGTAGAGTATGTGATTGGCCATAGCCTGAATTAGCAATAAATTGTACGGGTCTAAATACTTAAGAGCAAACAATACCCTTGATGAAACGGGAATCGGTTTTGAGCGTTCAGTTTTATTTTTTTGCGAAAATTTTGTTGGAACAAATCATTCAAATCGTTTGTGCGAATTCGGGAATCTAACTGATTTTTGATTTTGATGATTTTGAAGAAAATTTTTTTTATGGTTTGACAAATGAAAAAAAATAGGCAAATTTCCGAATTCTTAAGGAGATTATAGACTCAGAAAAAGAAAAAAAATGGTATAAAATCATTAGTTTTGACGCAAAGCCGATTCTACAATTGGCGCTCCCAGCTAGTTTTTCCAGTTTTTTTACGGACAAGTGCTTCGTTACCTCCACTATCGCTCTTGAAAAATATACCCTCATACACACAACATGTGCGGCGCAATGATAAAATTCGACTTTCATGATGACGCGCTGATGTTGCCTCTTATTGAAATTTTAGCATCATTGCATACTTGCAAAGAAATTTTGATTTTATAATAATTTCAAGCATAAAAGTTTACTGGTTAACTGAGACAATTGAAAGGAAGAGAAGAAGTTTACAAAAAGTATTCGAACAATTCATTTCTAGCCCTTTCTATAATTTTTTAAGAAAAACCCGTTTGCTGGGAACTGCCAGTCTGCACTTTTATTGTTCAATGGACATTCAGTACCTATATTATATTACTTACTCTCCGTCTATTACACAGTAACATAGTTTTGTATATTAATTACATGATTGTTATACGTGGAAAAGGGCCATTCTCCAATTCTCTCTATTCAACATGCCACATCAAACTGAAAATCTCAATCAACCCATAATACACTAATAGCAGGAGTTAATTATAATTAGGTAATTCGATGCCTCAGACCACAGTATACAATGTATAATCTGATTGTTACACGTTTCTTGATCATATGCACATTATTGTCTTTTACAATAATGGGATTGTGTGAAAACAAACATACAATAACATACATCAACGAATTGAAAATACGAGGATGTACTGATATCTAGTTAGCCTTGACCGGTTTCAATGGATGAAAATAATAATAATTCCGTTACCGTGCCAACGATCAATAACTTGTTAGCAGTGTCAGTGTAAAGTTTCACGTCAAAAAGTCAAAGCAGTTTTGCGTAATTAATACAATGATGTATTACCGTTAGACGTTAGACGTTATTTACATTTCGAGCTGCGGTCGAGACAGTCACATTCTAAGAACAATTCTTCAGAGGCATCACCAAAGTCAGATTTCTCCATTGCGCCGCACATCTTAGGTCTGTGCGGATATATTTTTCAATGGTGATATGGAGGTAACGTAGCACCTGTCCAAAACGTAGTTTCGGTTTTGCGTAACACCTAATGATTTTATTAAAAAAAATCTTTTTTTGTTTCTATAATTTACTTAAGAATGCAGGAATCTACCTATCTTTTTGCCAAACCATAACCTTTTTTTTCTTCAGAATCATCAAAACCAAAAATTATTTAATTTCCCGCATTCTTACCAACAAATTGAATCATTTTTACCAACAAAATTTTCGCAAAAAACTTGTTCATAATGAAGTCTAGCCGTAATATGTCATTGAATGAATATTAACAAAAAACTTAAAAATAAATTTTAAAACAGGAGAAAATAAACTTTGAAGTAAATAGAACCCATCATTTTGTAACGTCCGTGCTAATTCATTTGGGACGCCGCGGCGTCCTCTGCTGCCGCCACGTTTGGTTCAAATCTCTCTGCTCTTTCGTTAAGTTGGTCCATGTTGTAAACTGTTCCTCCATGATTTGTTCTACCTGTGTGTGTATTTCTCTTAAGATATTTGTGTGTTCTAAATCGTCTTCGTTTTCATTTTCCCCAGGAAAGTATTTATTTATTAATTTTGTGTAGTTGTTAGTTGTGTCTGTTCTTTCTTCCTTCTCTTTAGTATTTTTGGATGTTTTGAGTTACATACACTTTTATCGAAGCCGTTTTTATCTATTTCATACTGGCTTTGTAGCATTTTTTCGCCTCGTTATATTATTTCTCCTATCTTGCCGGTCTATCTGCCAACTTTTCTTGCTCGGTTTATATCTCTCCTTAATATAATCAATTCGTCTGTCTACCAAATTTGCTTCATTTTCACCCTGTTCTTCTTTAAAGATAAAGCTCCTCAACATGCCCTTTCCCAACTGATTTGTAGATCTTTTGCGAGTATATTGATGCCGTTTGTGTCTGGTGCTGTGTACTGAATTAATTTGTGTTTGAATTCATCACAATCGGCTCTTTTTGTGTCATATACGTGAGTTTCATTTTCCCATTGTGCTGTATCCTATATCAGACTTTATTTCTTCATCTCCTCTTCTATTAAACGTTGGGCTGAAGCTGGTAACTTGAAATGGAGCTTTAGCGTAAATCGCAGGAATTTCGGAATTGATTGGTGTCGAATTGAATTTCCTCAAACGCAGAAACATTTGAGCACAAATCATATTAAATCAATCAATGCTTTCTGAACAATCGATTAATGAAAGTTTGTCCTTCAACACCTAAATGCGTTT
The DNA here is from genome assembly GCA_958298965.1 of Chrysolina haemoptera. Taxonomy (NCBI): domain Eukaryota; kingdom Metazoa; phylum Arthropoda; class Insecta; order Coleoptera; family Chrysomelidae; genus Chrysolina; species Chrysolina haemoptera. The sequence goes on along the minus strand of OY282586.1, from coordinate 10,629,854 downwards.
AATTCAGTAGTGCGTCTAATGAAGTTGGCGAACAAAAAAATTATATAAATCCTCACGATTTGCTCTGAATTTTGACAGATTTTGCCACATGAAAGACTGGTACACCATTTCATTTTCGGTAATTGGTCATAGTTCGCACCCTGTACGAAAAAGCGTGTGCTAGAGGCACAACATTTCCTTCGTTCTCAGTGAGTGACATCACGTCCGTTGATCCATTTTTCCGATATAAGAAACTGTATATTCGAGAGATTGACTTAAAAAAAGTAAATAGTAATCATATATGCCATGGAGCTCCCAAATTATAAATCCACACAAATCCCAGATCAATATTTCAACGGGATCTGATAAAATCTTATCTGAAGCAGCACGCCATTAAGCGAGCTCGTTATAAAGTAGAAAATGCAGAAGTCTCCGGTGTAATTCGTATGGTGTAAGCTCGATAATGTGCATGTACTCTAATAAAATTATAACTCGGTACGTTACACGAAACTAGAGCAGTTCATAACCCCGTTATACCTTATCAACTAACATTTTTATGCCGACCATTATCGTCAATTTACTTCCTCTAGAGATAATGTCGTTGGATATTTATTCTCAAAGCGTTTCGGAGAAAATCTCCTCGTCGATGGAATTTTTGACAACAGGAGGTGGAAATAATTTCGGTCAGAATCTTCTTTCGTAGAATTTAGTTTCCGGCTTTATTAAAAGCTTCAGATGAAGACGGGTTTTTCATAAAGTTATTTTTAATTCATTTAGTATAGCTTTGTTGTAGAATTTTTTGAATCAACGATATTCTCAATCCCAATATTATTTTGCTGATGAAACGATGAATGTGAAAGATTGAATGATGAATTGAATGAATGAATTATGATTTTGGATAAGAAATATGAACAGGATGTTCATAAAATCAGTTGTGGAACTATCTGCGGCTGAACGACACACTTAAGCCGCTATTTCCCATGGTTCAAGATAACCTCTTCGGAGGTATTCATGTTGAAAAGGGAAACATACTCCATGAAAATTGAAAATTGTGATTGTTTTTTGTGATATGTAACAGAAAAGAACAACTTCCGTGGCTAACGCCCCGCTGGACATTAGATTACATCTGATAGATATTGTGAAAAGACAATAACTGAAAATGAAAAAATCTGAAAGTGAAAATTTGTTCATTCACTTCATTAAATTTTTGATAAAATAATTAACTATGCAAATTTGGAGTGATTAATAAAATGGGTTTTTATATGGAACATAATGAACCAATAAATATCAAAAAAAATTTGTTTTTGAAGCAATCAAAAATTTTCGAAATATTAGCACTTTCAGTTACCTTTATTTGGGAGGAACCGATTTGATTCTCCATTATTATTCAGTGACTACCAAAAATTTTAAAATTCAATATTTCGCAGTTTTTTTTTTTTTTCGACAACAATGTATTCCTCCATTTCATTTTGTTTTGTCATGTTCTACCTCCCACTATATTTATCGCTCCAATTTCGGACACACCCTGTATAGCAGAGTTGCAGAACAGGTCAGATTTGTGCCTTATAAATATAATTAGTTGACTAGAAGTGAAATACTTCTTGACACGAAAGAGAAAACCAAAATTTTCGAAGGCACTTTTGGCAATGGTCCTCACATGTTTTTCCCATAAAAGGGTTATCTGGATCAATGAAATGGAAGATTTCATTGGTATGGATACTCATGACATAGTAACGCACGTCCCTGTGAGATCGGCCTTTTTAGAGAAAAGATTTGCTGGGGTTCTATTCACATTGAATTCTATAAAGTTTTAAAATTCCCATTCCAGAATTTTCCGTAGAAAGTCCGTATTTTAATCATACACGATTCTACTCCGACATTTCTGCTTTCACTGGCTGATATCGGAGCTTTGGAAGAGAAATAGTGGTAAGAAGGGTGCCATCATCCAAAAAGCTGTGCAGTGGACAAATCATTGATGTGACGAATTAACAGTGTTGGTTCTAGAATGGATTCCTGCAGAACACCATAATTTATTGGTAGAGTGTTGGGTGATATTCCATCAACCACCACGTATAGAGATTGGTCTTAGAGAAAGCAACTAACATCTGAAGCGAGCCATTAGATGGGTATTTGGCAATGCGTGCCTGTGGTGCATGATCAAACGCTCTGGAAATATAATTCATCAGCCAGAGTTTCACAATTTTTTTCGATGAGTTGATGCCGAATATAAACGAGCAAGTTACCAGTTGATCTCTGATTCGGGAAATTCGTTGATAATTCCTGAGCGTTCTAAATATTCCATGAGCTCAATGTTGATGGCTTGTTTAACGACCTTCTATAAAAGAGAGCTTTGTGATAGCTCTGTAGTTGCTAGGTAAGGTCTTTTTCCCTTTTTTTTTCGGGGACTGGTCGAAGTCTTTCAATTTTCCAGCCGGAATGCTACCTGTTGGAACGCAATAGTTCTGGAGCAGATTCTGCTAAACCAGGGTTCCATCAGATGATGTTGTTCTTGACGTGTTAGGTATGTATGTTTGTATCCCTAGCATTGTGATCCCAGAAACTTTTCTCGGCGCACTGTATTGGATCTCCAAAAAGTTAACACACTCTGTCCCATGGAAGTTCTGAGAAAAATTATTGAGACTATCCTAGTCGACTGAATTTTTGTGCTAAATGAGACGAACCAGCGTTGTGCTGCCTGATGGTGTAGAAAAAGAGCAAGGAGTAGAGATGAAAGTGGTCGTGGTTTCCAAGTGGTAATGAGAAATTGTCAAGTGTATTGGCATACACTGGTTGTTGAAATCAGTAGTGCGTGTGGGTAACTCGACCATTTGCTCTGGACCATATTATAAGTGATAGCGATGAGGCCTTCGCTATCTCATGACAACCAGCCTCATCTAAATATTTAGTAAATTCAAGCCATGAAGAGATGTGTACATTGAATTCTCCCATTATGATGACTTCAGCTGTTGGGCGGTTTTGCTGGATAGAGCCCAATTTGAGTTATGAAAACTATATAGGATGCTTTCTTATGAGATGAGTAAGTGCAGCAGTGGAAATAGGTCTGTTTAGTATAAGCCAGCTCCACACATCACGTCAGAGTCTTTCGGATACAAACTCTCCTCGCGTTGGCATAATGGGTTAGTCTTAGAGCAAAGACAAACACCACATTTGAATCAAAACCTGAATGGAGTTTGTAAACAAGGCATGCATGTGAACCTATTGGGGACAGGATATTAGGTTCTTCCGCCTATAGGTGACGGCGGACGTCATTGATGTCCTTGTCTTATCCACGGATGTAACAAAAGATAATCTTCGAATCACCTATTAGATCGTATGTCACTTCGAGTACCTCTCGCCCGGAAATCCGATGGTTGAAGTATTTGATTCCGGAGTATTCTACTCAAGGATACTTCATCATTATCTCTGTCGAAATGAGACCTGAAAATCAAAGAACTAAGAAAATAGGTGACCAGAAGTCTTACGACAGACAAATTTGCCAAGGGGCTCTTCTTAGTCTGACCCCATACAGAATACTAAAAAATTGTTTTTGTATTTTGTAGGGAGCTATTTCTTAGAAAACATCAAAATATCACCAACACGTTTTGGAAACATTATCAAATAATAAAAATAAGAAAGGCATTTTCTTTCAATCTGAAAATTTGACGCGTTTCCAAAATCAGTGGTTGTGGCGAGTTTTATATGTCTCCTTCAATAAATACGCGACGTCATTGTATCAAAAATAGCAATGAGAATAAAAAAACACCAAATGTTTTTTTAATACATTCATTATACCTATATATCCAACCATCCTTTCCGATACCTCGTATACAAATAAAATAAATTCGGACCCAGTAGTTATCGCATCAGCTTTGTCAATATATAGTCAGTATATTGTGCAACTAGTGCGGAAATGGGATTTTTTATACGAGTTTGAGATATCCAGTTTCAGCACGAAGTGTACACTATACTTTTCCGACGACCTACATCAAAAACATAGGATTGTAGGATTTTCTAAAATATGTTTGAACGACTAGGTTACGACGTTTCACTCATGGAACTTGTGAGCATTTGAATTATATATCTACTATGGAATAAGTTTATAAGTGACGTATTACTCTTCAATTATAAAATATTCAAATAGGGAAAATAAATAGAAAAATTACTCGGTGGGAATTCCAACCTACAACCACAACTTTTGTTGGTGTCAGTGCCTCGACGCATTGAGCTACTGATCGTATATCAAAATCCTACTTCTCTTTTAATTATTCTAGAAGCAATTCCTTCGTTGTTTCGTTTGCTGATAATTATATTAGATAATCGCACCAATCGCAGAGCCAAATACCTAATTTTGTGTACTAGTTTACAGTGCGAAATGAACTTATTGTCGTCAGAAAATACTTATTCCGTATTCTGGTTCGAAAATGAATCGGGGAAATTAATTTTCCAAGCACACCCTCGTTCTAACTTCACCTCGTCAATTATTCACGACAATGCTCGAAACGAAACTCATTATAATCCCGAGTCGGTTTTGTATAAGTGTGAATTCTTGTTCCAGTTTTTTATTATCCAGTATTTATTCTTTCCAGAAGTACGACGGACAACTTACCGGTCTTAGATTTGATTTATTCACCTTCTAGTGTTCGGCTTGAATGTCGGAGTGAGGCAATATTTCACGCCCTGGAAAGCGTTAGTAGGTATTATTTTGGCACCTGGTGGGAGAAAACACCACGATACTGAAAAAGAGCTACCTGTTTTAATGGGATCTTTGCGAACTGACGAAAGTAACAGAAGCTTTTCATTATTGGATAGTATGCGCTCCATGGAATGGGCGTTATTTTCCACTTTAGTTTCACAGTGAGAAAATAAAGAATCCTTGAGTTTTAGAGAAGATTGTTGGAACTCAATAAAAGTGATAGGAAAGAAACAGTCCTGAGCATACGGAAGCGCTGAACGGACATGATGAAAAAAATGTTATAATTGCCAGTTTCAAATGGCAATTGTGTATAATTGTCAGATCCAACTAGCAATTATGTATAATTGTCACATCAAACTGGCAATTGTGTATAATTATATTTAATTGCAGTTTGAACTGACAGTTATACGTAATTGCCAGTTTGAACTAACAATTGTACATAATTGCCAGTTACTGCCAACTATAATATTTTTTTCCTCCTACCCTTATAGAAAGTACACACTTCCCTCCCTCAAATCGGGGAGGAAACTCATACTTTTCCTCCCTAGAGATAATTCATTCAAAATAAGCACATAATATTGCCTATGAGAAAATTAGCAGTGAATCTCAATTCCAAATGGATAAGCTAACCAAATATCCATTAATTTATATCTCTAACAGAAGAAAAAAAGGAAAATAACTGGCTTAAAAAAAAATTACATTATTTTTAATATCGCCAGTAGAATTTCAATTTTTTAATGTATGTCCCGGCACTGAAACGTCATGGCACTGAAACATCCTGGCACTGAATCGTCCTGGCACTGAAACGTCCCGGCACTGAAACGTCATGGCACTGAAACGTCTTGGCACTGAAAGGTCCTGACACCGAAACGGCGACCCTGAAATGGCGGCGCTGAAACGGCGGCACTGAAACGTCCCATTCCCTAATTTAGATGGGTATGAATCAATTTTGTATACTTTCCATCATGCAAGTATAGGCTCGTTTTAAACAAAAGCAATTGAGATACGTTTTAGATTTACAAAAAAAAAGGTTTATTGAGTGGGTAGGAGGAAAAATCATATGTATTACATGAATGTACATCCTGCGGGAGGAAAAGTAACACTTTCCTCCCTTGTAATACAAATAGCTATTTCACCATGCCCCTCTAGCGCTTTTGTTTGAGCAAGAGAAGTTGGGCAGGTTTTCAGAGGTAACTCAAATAGGGGGAATGTCAACTTTTAATGATATATTCGTTACATTAATTTCATTCAAAGCTTGAAGTTATATTATAATTAAGTCCCGAATCAATCGATTCATGAATGCCAATTAATACTGGTAGCGACATCTAGTGTGTAGACTTATGTCTGAGAAATCTATGTTAATGATAATAATAGTCGTCCTCTATACGTATAGGCTAGAGACCAGTAGAAATAGACAATTAATATACATTAATTTCAAAAGTTTTCGAACTTTGGTAAAGTTAATGGTAGCAATATCGAGAAAGCAATACATCTCAGTTTGCAACCTCTTCCGAAGTACGCAACATTGTCAAAATGGCAATTAACCTGAATTTCGCTCTATACTTGTTGAGAAAATTCCAAAATTTCTGCAAACTTGCAATAGTATTGAATATATTATAGTCCGCGAGCCCTCGTACAAAATCTTAAATGATAACCAGCAAGTTGTAATTTTGAATACTGTTTAAGTATGCCGAGTCCGCCAAGATTTCGCAGAGGAGAAACCTTGACAGTGGTAAGTTTTCCTTTGGCTTTCTGAAAAACATGCCAATTTCGCATTTATATGTAAGATCCTTATTAATTTTGTCGGACAATGGTGTCATTGAAAATCTCATTTAATTATTGTATGCTCGCAGAAAACTCAGAATGCTGCCTGTCGTCAACTTACAAGTCGTGAAATCGACACGTTTAGACTGGTGGACAAACTGGAAGTACCGAAACTTTTTGTCGGACAATTTTTTTTAGATTACTTCTAGTGAATATCTTTCACTTTAACTTAAAAACTAAATGCTGGTTATTATAAATATATAAATGCGAAATTGGCATGTTTTTCAGAAAGCCAAAAGAAAACTTATCACTGTTAAGGTTTCATCTCTGCGAAATCTTGGCGGACTCGGCATACTTAAACAGTATACAAAGTTGCAACTTGCTGGTTATCACTTAAGATTTTGTACGAGGGCTTGCGGACTATTATGTCATATCACAAATCAAGTTTGCAACCAATTCATGTGTATGCAACATTTTTTTCATCGAAAACTAATGTTTTGCGTTGACCGGAACATATATTTTTTTTAATTCGTTGTCATTTTTTTGACCAAGGTGGTCTCAACAAACAGTTCAAAGCATTCAAAATCCAGAGTAAAGGAGATTATGAAATATTTTCTGTATTTAATACATTAATTCGGCGTGAATCTGTATACGAACCCTCATATCGAACGACCTTCTGGTATTTGGACTCACATGCTCATATGCTCTTCGCTTTGTTACTTATGATAGTAATAACATTGGAATTTCCTTACATAAAACAGAAGTTTATTGCTGAATATTACAGTCATATATCTGATATTTTCACGTCAAGTACAAATATTTCATGAGGTTTTTTTACGATTTCAGAACATAAATGGATCGGATAGTATAACCCGTAAATGTCAGCTGCTTACCTCATAAAATATAAACAGTTCGATTTCCCACTTCATCATAGTATGCTTGAAATGAATAGGGGACAACGAGACTTTCATTTGTTGAGTTGGCGAAAATTCTCAATGTTGAAAAACCTCATTGTTTCATCTTCATCGCCCTACTGATTGTCTCTTTAGGCTATATTTCAATTTTTGTGTGTATATACAAATTGAGACTATACCAACTTCTACTTTTTTCTGCAAATTACTGTCAGATCATTTCCTTGTTTGAATTCACTTTTTTACTGGTTTTAATTGTTTGCCAATATATTAATTGAAGGACAAGTCAAATTTCTTCTATGTTATCGTGTGCTCAAGCTGACGAAGCATATTAGAGAGAGAGATAGGGGAAGAGAGAGAGAGAGAGAGTATATGTTTATAATACATAAGAATACGTTCTTTGTTGACAAACACAGGTAAACATATAAATAAAATGTAATATACAAACTCTCAAATGTCAAAATATAGCCAAAAAAACAACAACGCAGGTAAAAAACAAAAATGTGGATATACCGGGTGACCTCGAGGTGAGGTACGCTCCCTTTCTCTCTGCTGTTTCTCTAGCTATAATTTTTAAATTTTGAACATCGAATATGCTCACTAGACGGCACCTTAACATATCGGAAAAAAAAAATCAATTCCTTTTTTTCGATTTTCGAATGGTATAACCTGTTTATCATTACATGATCAGTTAGGGATGATTATGAGGAATCCAACGATACCAGCTTTGATGGTATTATTTCCAATGACTACGGAGATATCGCCATTTATTTTATCCATAAGCTTAATGCGTGGGAGAGAGTTGAATGGACCCGCCAGAAAAAGTTTCTCTCTCCTACTCATTGAGCTTATGGATAAAATGAATGGCGATATCTCTATAGTCAGTGGGGGTAACACCATTAAACCTGGTGTCGTTATACTCCTCGTGATCATCCCTAACCGATCATGTAATAATATACAGGGTGTCCCTTTTGAAAATAAAAAGTTGAGATCATTTTCGGAAAGTGGTAATATATCAGTAGGGGCGTCAAAATATGCTTATTCGAATAATATATCAGTATACCAAATTTGAAATCTTTATCTTCAAAACTATAGAAGAATTAGAGGGCGCACCTCACCTCGTGGTCACCCGGTATACATGATGAAGATATGTTGAGATGTGAAATATGATTAATATAAAGTTCATTATGTCAAAATTATAAAAGTAAACATTTGAATAATTCGTTCTAATACTCCAGTAAAATATCACCAAGTAGTTTTATTGTCATATTTCTAAAAATATTGTACCTTTTTTCATTAATTTCACTATTTTGTATTTTGTCGAGGTCATAGATTATGATTTTTTCGTCAAAATTCATAAATTCAAGATGGCGGCTCCAAGATGGCGGAAGAGATTTGTCATTAGGGTCGGATTCGAGTCAGAATTGGTTTGTGAGTTTTCTTTATTAGGTCGTATATATTTCGAATTTTTTGTCAAAATTCATTAATTGAAGATGGCGACTCCAATATTCCTGACGAGATTTGTTTGGAGAGTTTGTTCGGAGTTAGAGATTATGATTTTTTTCGAAATTCATGAATTCAAGATGGCGGGCCCAAGATACTGGACAAGTTTTGTGATTATGATCAGATTAGATACAAAATTGGTAAAAAGAGCGTGAGGTGCTTGACAAAGTTCTCTTGAGCTCTTGAACGCTCAGTATAGCTGAAGTGAAATGAAAATAAGAGAATATAGATCGAAAGCACCCACGCTTTTTTTACATTTGCGTAATCAAATTGTCAATCATTTTCAGCTTTTTAGTCCATTTTGGAAGTGAAGAGCGTTCTTTAGTTTTTCAACCTATTATTTTTTTTGACTGACTATACCCCAGTCACTCATACCCACTCACACACACACACACCCACACACAATCATATTTTTTTATTTGATGAATTTATAAGAAAAGTAAATGTCGTAAAAGTTTCCCTTGTTTAGTTGCACAGCAGAATGCTCGAATGAGAGTGAATCATGATAACTTGTGTATCCGACCTTTTAGAACGTGAACTGTGAATTCCCTGGAATCCTCGTAACAATTCTGCTTTGGAGTCAAGTGATTTGTAAACGTGCTTCCACTCACAATTGTAAATTCCGGGCAGAGTAACCAGTTTAGGATACGATTCTTCGGACTAAAATAAATAGATTTTGGAGCAAGACTAACGTTGATCGAACTTTCTCTCAAACATTCGAATAATCGGGAATGGTCACTGAAAGTAGAATTCCCTAGCGGGAAATAGATATAAGGAGACTGTTATTTGTTATTTTTGTCGAAACATGTTAAGAACGTTGAAAAGGGGAGCATTCTCCATAGAAATTGAAAAATGTAAAATGTGATTATTCATTCATTTTATCTAACGGAAAACAACTATTTTCCCGGCTAAAGCCACGCTGAACATTGAAGTACATCTGATAGATATTGTGAATATTGATATCTTCACAAGAATTCTCATAAAAAATGTCTGTGAGGAAGTTTTTTTTTATCTCGTTTCAGCTCTGACGATAACACCAGAAAAAAATTTATAAAAATTGATTTTTTTTTCAAAAATAATTTGAAAATCAAAAATATTTTTCAGAAATATTATACCCCCATATACAGAGTGACCCATTTGAAAGTGGGCCACCTCTCTAAAACTGTTATTTATTATCCGCTTCTGAAGTTCTTTTTTCAATAGATAGATGATCAATAGTTCTAGTTAAGTGCCATAAATTCGAAATAAAAATCAATATTTTAAGGCCTACTTTGAATCTTTTTCAAGGTAAACATACTAGCGATTTTTTTTTAAATAGAATTTGACGACGCCATTGGATTCACGACATTTTCATTTGGTTAATGTAAAAATTACGTAAGAATGCGTCCATCAATAAAAAAGTAATATGTGAAAAACATTTGAAAATTATGTCAATTAATCAACCCAAAGCTTCAATTCCAGAACTTTTAACAAAATTCCGACCAAACCACTGGATTCAGAATTTTTCGAAATACATATGACCAGAATTTCATAGAAATCTACTCATAACTGAGAAAATTATAAAATAATAAAATTTGAAAAGAATGTTGTTTGGTGGAATTTCAGAAAAAAAATTATTTTATAATTTGTTTATTTATGAATAGATTTCGATGAAATTCTGACCAAACATAGTTCAAAATATTCTGAATACTGTGGTGTAGCCAAAATTCTGATAAAAGTTCTAAAATTGAAGTGTTGGGTTGATTTATTGACATAATTTTCAAATTTTATTCCCATATAACTTTTTTATTGATGAACGCATTCCTACCTAATTTCCACATAAACCATTTGAAAATATTGAATCCAACGGCGTCGTCAAATTCTATTTAAAAAAATCGCTAGTATGTTTTTTGGATTTTTGACCTTGAAAAAAATTCAAAGTAGGCCTTGAAATTTTGATTTTTATTTCGAATTTATGGCACTTAACTAGAACTATTGATGATCTATCTAATGAAAAAAAGAACTTCAGAATCGTATAATAAATAACAATTTTAGAGAGGTGGCCCGCTTTTAAATGGGTCACTCTGTAGATGGTCACTCTGTTACGCAATTTTTTTCCTATTCAACGAAAACTGTACCAATTACCGTTTTCTGTAGTGAATCAAGAAAAAAAAATTATTCAGTGTTCTTGGGTTCTCAGCAAGCATATGTCTCCTGGCTGCTTTTTCATTCCATTATCAAATATTTCCCTTGGAGGGATATTTATTTTTAATAACTGTACAACTTGGGTAACTCCTTGCGAAAACCACCCTTTCCTTCCTTCCCGGAGCAACAAGTAGCAGGTTTCTATCTTCCGGAATCAATAGTCCGCGTCGGCCTTGGAGTAAACTCGTTAATACCCTGAGCTATATGAATTTTGGTGAAACAACGAACTTCGACTTGTTGCTAATAGTTATGCAGTGGATTTCAGTTAGTGAATTCTCAGAAACTGTCATAGGAAATGATGCTTGAAGATTATGCAGATTTATCTACGGAGGGACTTCCACAATAACGACAGACAATTGCTTATTCAGTACATTCAGTTATTTTATTTTGAACTAGTAGGCAATGGCTAGGTGTTCCTAAACTTTAAAATATTGTCGCAATAGATGGTTGTTGTTCAAGATAACCTCTTGGGAGGTAATCATGTTGAAAAGGGCAATATTCTCCATGTACATTTTCATGAGCAACCCTCAGAAGTCTTCGAGAGACTTGTGCGAGCTAGGCAAGATGGAGCCCTCACCTTTTAACGGGTGATGCCATGCACTATTACCTGCATTGACTGTACAAAATGTTTACAGTTACAAAAATTCTATGAATAATAACTTGAGTGCATCGTCTGTCTGATCATAATTCATTTATTTATTTATTTATTTATTCCGCAGAAACAAACAGGCAGAGCCTAATAACGTGTTTCTTGATAATTCCACATACAGTAAATCATTATAAAATATAACAAAAGTAAAGTTTAATAATACAATATATTTGGCAAGCAACGTACAAGTCGAGTGGCTAATACTAAATAATTACCTGAACTGAAATTAACTCAAAACTGTTAAGAACTGTTGAGAGGGGACTTCACACCAGACAAAATATGTATTCACCAGGAATTCACCTAGACACCATAAATTCTCATCATGAATTCATAACGTTCTTTAAGTTGGCTTTGTATTTAACCATTGATACATCAAAACATAACAATTGTTTCCGAGTATATATAACCTGCATATTCTATTGATTGAGGTATGGAAAAAGAAATTTGTCGTGGTCGAACTCGTGTAGGCGGTATATAAAGTGATACTCCACCAAGTAGAAACATACTATCTACCTCAGGCACGTGCCTGAGGGGGGGGGGGTAATGGGGTAATTACCCCCCCCATGACGACCTTAAAGAGATCAAAATTTAACTTTTTCGAACGTAAATGATACCTTTAGTAAATAATATGCCCGAAAACAGTGATTACCTCCCACCATGGAAAAGATTACCCCTCCCATGGAATGACCCTAGGCACGCGCTTGATCTACCTGACCATTCAATAATTTTGCAAGACGCATTAAGCTGATTAGTATTCTTCTACGTTCAAGAGTTTCTAAGCAAAAGTGTACCCTGGGGATACTTTGTATTTTTCGTAAGGGAGAAATTTCATGAATTTAATTTGAATTGTTTTCAATATTTGTTTCATTTTTTGTAGTCCCGGATGCACATAAGTTTGGTTGTGACCAAACACAGGTGCATTTTGCTCATCCTCACTGATACGTGGTGCATTTTGCACAAGCGTGAATTAGTTTTTTGCTCGCAATTGACACAAAAACCTAACCTGAGCAAGCTAACCTAGCTTGCGAGTCGAAAATGCGTGAATTAGTATTTCGCTCGTGATTCACACACAAATCTAACCTGAGCAAGCTAACCTAGCTTACCTGTTCACCACGGGGAATTTTTTCGAAAAAATAAATAAAAGAGAGCTACAATATCTTCCATTGACTGAAACGTAGTACGGTTTGCTTATATGCGTCCCTCATCCCACACGTATTCGATTCTTTTACAACCTTCTGAATGTTTCGATTGAACTTAAAGTCCAAAGACCCAAAGACCAATTCGACTTGTAATTAAAATCGATTTGAAGTTCAAAATAATCATTGAGATCTTGTATTTTTCTATATATCTTGAAATCACTTGCATACAGTAAACACTCAGACGACACCCTTTCTGGAAGATCATTGATGAATATTGAGAAGAGTAATGGACCTAGATTCGAACCTTGTGGTACGCCTGACCCAGCTAAAAACGAGCGAGACTTCTCACCTTTATAAATAACATATTGACGCCGTTCCTTTAAATATGAAATAAAAAATATTATTAGGTGATTACTCAATCCGTAGGATTTCAGTTTGGCCAGTAATATATCAAGAGATACCTTATCGAAGGCTTTAGCGAAATCCGTGTAGATGCAATCAACTTGAGTTTTAGTATCTATACATTCAGATATACTCGTACTGGAAGTTAGTAAGTTAGTATCATAAGCAGTATACGTGAAGTAGTTAGTAAGTAAGTATTTATTTAATTCGTATAACATATTTGGTACAGAAAGCGAGTACAGGAATGCATAAAGTACAAAATATGAAATATCCAAATGTATATGAAACATATTAAATCACTTCATGTACTGTCAACAATGCGTGAAAGCTTAGTCTACTCACTGTCGTAGAAAAACATTTTTTCATTATTATTGTTATTATTATTATCACTATTTATTTTTCAATTTAACGACTAGTTCCGAAAACAATGTGTTATAATTAATGTATAAAATCTTGAAATATAATTCAAAACAGCAGTTTTTCAGGAAAGTATGTGAATCAATACTCTCTCACCCGAATGAGAAGCACTCTAGACCGCAGAGTTTAAATACGCGACTAAAAATACTCACTCATTTCATTAGGCAATTGATATGAATCATGACTACAATAGGATCGTAAAATGAAATAATTACCATTAGGAAATAATGAAGATTGATGCTTCTTTTGAATTTGCATATTTCCTCTTTTTTTAATTGTGATGCCAGAGAGAAAGAGCTCGACAAAGTCTTCGAGGTTTTAGCTTTTTTGTTGTCCTCCTTCATAATCGAATGACTTTTCAAACTCAAAAACTCGAGGTGCATTCCTGGCAATGGAAAGAAACTCATTTCTAGAGCTCTATCGGTGAAATCTTGTAAACTTGTGACGAAGTACCCACACAGAGGGACAGAGAGAACTAAGTGAACTTTTCAAGGAGATTAGCTTTTGTCAAAGGACTTACATCTTGATACTTTTTGTTCGAAACTAGGAACAATTTGATAGCCTAGCTCAGAAACCCATTCGCGTGGAATTATATTTTAAGGATTCTTTAGAAGTGGAACAGCCCCGAGAGTTGTTCAATATTACCAACGTGAGGCTGGAATCAGACATGCATTACAGGTCGTTTGATTTTATAGGAAAGCGATGAGACAGAATAACCACTCATAAATAGTCAATTCAGTGGACAGGAGAACTATCGAAAATATCAACCAAAATAAATTTGATGCACTCACAAGTTTTTTGAAAAATTCAAATATTATGTTTCAATGGTTGATGGAAAACAGTTACAATACGATGAATTACATAAATTTGGGTCAAAGCTAATTAAATTTCCATGACGTTTTGCTGGAGATTAATTATGAAAACAGGATTTAGTCTTGTCACAAGGTACACCTTTCGATATCTTGTCAATTTGACCCACTTTTCGGCACATTAGACAACTTTTTTTGAAATTTCCGCAAAATTTGAAGTCACGTGATATAGGTCACAACGGTTTTTTTTCAGTTTTCAGACAACTCCGGAACGAACCGCCATTGGAGTTTTTTAGAAATTTTAATGACAAAAATTTTTCCTATATGTTTTATTTTATGGCGGTCACTGTATGAAATCTTTCGAAGCAACTTTCAGATTATCAAGGTAAAATTTATATTCGTAACACGCAACGCAAGGTAAACAAATAATTATAATACTGGTATCTGCCAAGTTCCATATGGCAATATTCTTACAATGCAAATATATAATCAGAAGTTATGTTGGTTGCATTTTGGTTATTGCAGGCAACCATGCCAACTCTCAGATGAAAAAGATTCAGGAAGCTGAATGCAAATCTTTATTTCTCAGTTGTAATCCTTAACCTTTCGAAAGAATCAAATGAGTACTATTTTTCTGAAATCCATTCAACTCCACTGAGTTATGGAGCAATACTCATTTGGAATTCAATGTAAATAGGAAATGTGTCCAATTAAGTCGGCAACATATAAAAACTTTTTTTTTATTTGTTTCATGAAAGAAAGCTGTACCTGATACCCAAAAGAAATAATCAAATACCAATATTTTGAATTTTTATACGAGGTTTGTGATGAACCAGACCAGAGACCAGCGGCTTCAAAAGTTTCTATACCGTAGTGAAAAGACACTCATGTGGAGTAGTCAAAAGTTCGGCTACCAGGAAGGAGGCGTAGCGACGCAAACTTTCTGGATACTTTCAGAATATAAGAAACAAAATATCAACCTCCCTGAAAGGTTCAAGAAAATTCGATATTTTCGTGTAATAAACCAGATGGAAAGACTCTCAAGTTGAGTTTCTGCAAATTCGGCAACCTGGAAGGTGGCTTGAAACTTTCCAGAATATGAGAAACGACACTGGAAAATATTCTCGAAGCTTCTGGAAAATTCAAGAAAACCTCATAATGAACCGTAACAGAAGCCCTGGAATAATTCACGAGGTACTGAAAACACCCAAGTGAAATTCTTGAAACTCCGGCCACCAGGAATGTGGTGAGGTCTTGGAACTCAAAAATTTCTAGAATATACAAAACCACTAGAATGGTCTTGAAGCTTCACGAAAGTTTGTAAAAAATCGAGAAAACCGTAAAATAAACCATAACCGGAAAATTCTAGAACGTACTGAAAAGGCACTCAAGTGGAATCATCTAAGATCATATATTTTCACCCAAACGCAGGGTATTGCATCTAGTAATGGAAGGTATAAATTATAAAAAGCTTGATATGAATTATAATTATTTTGTTCTCATTCATATGTAGTTTATTTCCATTTTCTTGGCCCAACTTTTTGATATGCATTATGTTCCTTCAAAGCTTTGAAAATGAATTGCTTTGACTTTTTCAGACGCAATTTTCACAAAAACGGTCCTCACCTGACTTTTTTGTTGTAAACATACCAGACCATTGCGATTCCTATCCTCCCACATAATAGAGGTTAGTATTTGTATTATTGGCCCCCTCAATCTAAACCTGACTGTATGGTTTGTTTTAAGGTTTTAAGCTCTTTACATCTTACCTTTTAAGTTCTCCATTCCACCTCATAAGTTCTATCTTCTACGTTTACTGCTTTCAACACACTAGATTATATTTATCCTTCGTTATTGTGTTATCTTTGCAGTGTGCAGACATACCCACCAAAGCATTGGATTCATATGTAACTGTATTGAGAAACTGAGAGGTTAATACTGCCTGTCCACCGTAGGACTACAACATAATTCTATCAGACAATTTGGGTTATAAGTCCAATGCTTCTCTTTATTCGAACCCACATCAGGTATGCTGTTGCTTAGTTGTAAGCTATCAAAGTGACGTCACATAAGTAGTGCTTACTTCATGGGTGATTTATCATAATCTACATATATCAATTACAACCACATTTTACTCATATGAATATAACCGCTTGGTAAAGTGACACAATTTCATTGTGAACTCAGAACACGCTGTGTGCAAATGTTGTCCATTTCATTCTAAACATTTTAAAATATTCTTTTGCACGCGACTCGTGATTGCTTTTTCAATTTCAATACACACCGCACTATTCGCCGTCGCAGTTCTTCTTTGGTGGGCACTGGAGTACTGTATACCCATTCTTTTAAAACACCCCATAACAAAGTCAAGGTGCG
The DNA here is from genome assembly GCA_958298965.1 of Chrysolina haemoptera. Classification (NCBI taxonomy): domain Eukaryota; kingdom Metazoa; phylum Arthropoda; class Insecta; order Coleoptera; family Chrysomelidae; genus Chrysolina; species Chrysolina haemoptera. The sequence goes on along the minus strand of OY282586.1, from coordinate 10,613,028 downwards.
TGAGATCCAGTGATCTCAGTGGCCAATCCCACGGCCCTAAACGCGAGAAAATCAGTTACAGTCGTCCTTAATATTTGTAAATATCTCTCAGCATTTAGTGTATCATTATAAATAAAAAAGCTCTTCAAAATACAGAAACCATTAAGGTAAAATTTTTCTTGAAAATCTATTTTTGATCTGCCCAAAAAGGTTTATTCCTTCTATTAAAAATTCCATACCTCGTAAATTTTGATTCGTTGCTCCAAATTATTTTTTAATGTTTCACAAGTGTAAATTCATCTTCCAATATGTCCAAGTTGAAATAGCTGGACAAAAGAAAAAAGTCGCTTTTAGCTCACTCGTACAACCAACAATTAATGAAGAGATTCGCAATTATTATAACATAACATAATATCTGTTTTCAAACAAATCATTCTACTATTCCCATTTCGTTCAAATACATAGTAGTGAAATTGTAATCCAACTAGATTCACTGAACTTACTATATTATTTTTGGAACTGGAAATGATGATTTGTATTCATACATTCTGAGAAGATTATTTCGAACGTAAAACCTTTCAATGGCCAGAATTCCTTCTCAATTTTGCCCATCATTCATACCCTACAAACCGGATATAATGAGGATAGCACAAAAAACTGTTCTATTGAGATGCGAAACAGTGAAAATATCTGAGTGGCAGGCATTCGTTTTTTAAATTCATTGGCATTATATTGATGAAACCATTAACCAAAATCCTGGTCCACACAACAGACCACAATGCGTATAAGAAGATTATGATGGGGTATTCGACTTATAATTATTCAGAATATGAATGCGCCTTGCATATATTTCAATAATCCACCAAGCGCCAGAGGATATTGTTCAAGAATGCCCACAATATAAATATAAATATGGCTAGCCAGTAGGCAACCCAAACTAGGAAAGGGTTAACATTCATCGCTCCAGTACAAGATACACAACATTGTCAAAATGGCAATTAACATTTTTTAACTTTGATATATCATAAGAGAAAATTCCAAAAGTTCTGCAAACTTGGCAGATACATCGAAACAATATTCAGATTTGCAACCTTTTACGTTGACTGTAAGTATCGGCTATATCAATTCAACAAAACAATACAATATCAAATGAGAAAAGAAAAGAAATAATGTATGAACTTCTTTAGAAAATTAGAATTTTTCGAGTTGGTATGAATATTGTAATGGAGCAGTTGTAATGGGGCACATCAGAATAAAATCATTGAAGTTTTGGATTTCTGAACAATTCATATAAAGGATTTTCTTTTCATTAATTCTCCTCTCATTGAAGGCACTCCACTATGCAAATTTGTTAGGGCACATTTCTCTAGAAGTAAATCTTTTATACCGTTCACAAAGCATCTCGGTTTCGGCGTACGGTTAACTTTTCAAATTAAAGAACACCTATTAAAGTTTTTCACCGCTCTCGGTGTTGTAGTCATTTTACTCCTCTCATAACTTTTCGAAGATAAAAGTTTGGTAAGTGATACTAATCGTTGTGTTTCCAGCTCCTCAGCTCGTTCAAGAGTTTTTTATGGTTAACATTGATAAAGACGTCTGTCTAAGTTGAAATATTCAAATATACACTAGTTATATGTACAAAAAATATTCATATGATCACTCGAAATATCCAGAACTACATGTTGTAGGTGAAGAAGAAACAATCCATTTACCATAATTACAAAGTCGTTGGTCTGAAGGTCGACACTACCTTTATCCATACTTTTCCTTTGGAAAATTACATAAGGATCCATTGCCAAAGATACCACTCGAGGATTCGGTTTCTGTTTCGTACCAGGAACTACTTCACATGCATACCAAAAATACAGTAAAGATCTCATGGGAAGCCCCGTCGGAGTTGCCAAACATATGCACTAGACCTACGATGCAATGGTTCGCACCAAAATAATGAAAGCAGTAGTATATGACAACACTTCCACTAAAATACATTTACGTTACCGTAAGAATTCCGGGCTGTATTTTTGAGTTTAATTCAACTATAGAAGAAAATTAAAGACTTCATATCCACCAGCCTGAATTATGAAGGTGACGATGTTCCATCCTAATTATGATAATAATAATTATACATTTATTCCTCCTAACGCTGATCAGGTGTAATCCCTCTGGAAGGATATTTATCCTTCTGGCGCAGTTTGAGGCTTGAGGATTGAAGCTTGAAGAGAGCTTTGAAAATCAGAGCGTCATGAACTGTGCAATACGATAACCCCGGAAGAAGTTCGAGGAGCTCTTGAGTGCATGAAGAAGTTGGCTTTTCCAGGTCCTGATGGTCTGGTCAACTACTGGTACAATTTCCCAGCACCCATCACCTTGTGGCAAGAGTTTCAACTCATGGCTCAAAGGGGAGCAGCAGATTTCAGCTGGGACCAAAAAACTACAGGCCGGTAACATGTCTGAAAGAATCTTGTATATGTGAATACTCGCCGCAGTTGACCACGTGTATGAAAAGATATATGAGCACAGAGGGTCAAAGAAGTGAGTCGCTGGCTACAAGGAGAATCTGCTTATCGATGGATGTATAACACAGGACACCGTGCAGTATAAACGAAGGTATCGCATGGTGAGTGATGTATTTGTCCAGATGCCTTGCGATACCCGATCAAATAGTGGAAATCATGGAATAACTAATGCCACATCAACATCGAGTTAAGATACAGTTCAAACATATCTCTAGATGGGGGTGTTTCAAAAAGATCATCTCAGCCATCTTCTCTCTTGCATCTCATCATTGCTATTTCCGTTGTGCTCAGAAAAACGCGTGGATACAACTTCGACACCGCCAGAAACCGGAGGCACGAGACCACTTATTTAATCAACATGGATGACCTTAAACTTCATGCCTGAGGTGGAAAATACCTACACCAGTCTTAGAGGGTGGAGGAAGAGTCTTGGAGCTTGGGATTGACAAATATGCAACGGTTCATCTCAAAAAAAGACGATGCGAAGATATAGGACATATACATACTTTTGAGTGAAACAATGCCACTCTCAAGAATACTGTAAAAAACTCGAAGGGCAATCAGAGTCAATAGTCAAGTTTGGTGTTATCGATAATCCGAACTTCACTAGAGCTAGATTTAATCAGTGTGACAATCCATACCTAATATTGATTGAGGAAATATCTTTGAAATCGCAAGGATTTTTATATCCAGAAATATAGCAAATGAAATCGACTCCTAATGAAGTAGATCACTTTTGTTTTTGCACTTCTATCATTCTCCTACCTCAAGAAACATTTTTTATATTGAACTCTTTTCAGGAAGATGGAAGTAGATATCAAAGGAATAGCCATGTTCTTTATACGAGTATTACCTTTGACACGCATATCATTCATATTAGGTGCTTTTGAGCTTCGGAACATAAAACGGAGTTTCCTCGCGAATTTAGGTCGTGGTAGGAATAATTCTAATTGCACGATTAATAACCTAGAGAAGAGCCCCATCCCCGTCTTCAATTACCGTGCATTGTATTAGGAGAAATTAGCGTTTCTACGTGGGAATGGATTGTTGTGATAAATATTCATGCCGAGCGTAATTACTCATAACCTCCATCCCAGACGAAGCCCGTCAACTTGGAGAATTTTGAGTTGATAATGCGTTTGTTGTTCCGGTAGACATTCCCTTCTTGGAGCTTTGTTATCCATGACTATTATCAGCTTCCGAACTTTCACAAGAACTGATTTCATGAGTCTGTTCAAACAATCTGAATCAAAATTGTGTTTTCTTCAATAATCCAGTAACGACAGACAAACTCGAGCAAAAAGTGCATCATGTATTATCAGAAAAAAAATTGTTTACCAAAAAATCAGGGGTAGAACTTAAAAAAAATTTCATTAAAAAAAATATATTTTTTTGTTATTTCAGAAAATATAAGATTTATCAAAAAACGATTTCGATAGGTTGAGAGATAATTCAATTCTCCACAAGAATGTTTTTAGTAATAGCTTATGAAAAGGAAAATGTGGTTTAACGCCGACACCACATTTCATTCTCGCGCAAAACCGCCACTGCAAGTTCAGGTAGGGCCGAAAATTAGATTTGTCATAATTTTGCTGAAAATTATAGTAGAAGGAAAAGAAAACGTACGTATCGTTCCTGAAGACTTCTACTTCCTCATGCAAATATAACATGTGAGTAACTAAGTGTCTAAAATGTGTTTTGTCCCACTTCACATAACCCTTCTACGATCGATATTTTAGTTGATATGAAATAATTATACTAAATCAGGAATCAGTACTCTCTTTGGACCATATGCAACGATTTAAGACTAGTTTCACTTATATATGCCAAAGAAAAAAGTGTGTTTTACTCGTGCCTCAGCTTTCAACTCACCCATAACCCCGGCAATTTCTTCAGTAAATGTAGTATGTGATTTCAATCTTGAGGTTTGCACTTCTCAATACTGTTATTAAAAATATATATGCAGTATGTGAATAAGCGATTATTTTCAACATTTAGTGAAGAGAATGCCGATTTTATTGGTAAGTTGAAAATGAGGCAGGAGTAAAACAAAGTTTTTTTTTGCATGTATAAGGGGGACCTGTCACACTATAAGTATAATTATATAAAAATTGTTGCATATAGTCCAAAGAGGGTATGGGTTGCTGCTTCAGTAAATTAATTTCATATTTACTAAATTACTCATGATTTTCGGATCATCCGCAAACATTTCCGTGAAGTGCGACAAAACACATTTTAGGTACTCAAATACTCGCATATTATATTTGCATGAAAAGCTAGGAGTCTTCAGAAACGATATGAACTTTTCCTTTTCCTTCTCTGATCATTTTTAGCAGAGTTATGACCAATCAAATCAGCAGGTTGGAAAAAGCATTCACAAATAAAAGTGAAAAGGTACATAAAAGTTTTTAAATTAAATAATGATTACGAAATTGTTTATTATAGGCCGTTAAATTCACTTTGTCTATTAAGTTCTTGTGGAAAAGTTCCGAGGTGAAATTTTGAAGAAATTTATTGTTTGCCAAAAGATTTTTGTATGTGGAAAATTTCTCTACGTTTCTAAAATAGTTTTTGTCCACGTTGGGCCGATGTAAATGGATAAATACCTTTACTCTACGAAGATGAATTTCCTCTGCTGGATTCTTGACTATGATTACTGCAGGGTAAGTAATCTTACTACTAATGTTACAGCTACTAATCTTATTGTGATTTCCAAAAGATCACTACTAGTTTTCTCAATTTACTTTAGTTTACTCGACTTTAATCTCCTCTCTTATCCAGATACTATTAATGGGTTAGTCCCAGTTTATGATACTTAAAATTATCCCAAACAGCATAAATAGAATTTCTTGATGAAACAAATGTTAATGTAGCATTTAAAAACTTTTTTTTTAATGAAAACTTACGCCACTGTCAAATTGCCGTAACGCTAGAATATCCGTCTGGCTACATTCCCCAACTGAGTAAATTATTGAACAATTCAAGCAATAAGTGAATTACAGAGGTCGACAAGAAATTACGAAACGCACTGTATCTATCGAGATATTTGAAATAGTATTCGTACTACTGAAATGATAAAAAATCAAGCTTTCTAACTATACTAAACATGACATATGGTCCTATTCAAATAAATGGCAAATCGAAAAAATATTTGAATAAAAAAAAAAGGTGCAGAGTGAAATACCTTTCAACTTTCATTCGAATATTTTTTCGATAGTTCTAATATTAACTGAGATAAATGAGAATACGCCTAACCAACTCAGTATATTGAAACAGTGAAACTGATGAACATTCTCCAGCGTGAAAAAACACAAAGTGACTTCAGCTAACAACTAGTTATGTGACTGAGTTCATTAGTTTGTCTTACGAAAATGTTTACTATACGTGAATATCACGACGTGATCTTAGTGTGTGTATTCCTCAGAGTCCTCAACTGATTAAGTAAATATTTGAGGAAGGAGTGCAACGGCTTCTGGAAACTAGTATTGTTTTTCCTCGTACAGAAAATCGTAAACTACGAGGACGAGTGCTATTAAATACTGAAAAACAAATACCAGAAATTGTCTCTGGAAACCTTATTTGCAGTACGAAATGTCTTGCCAGTTCATAAAGCAAGACAAACAGCGAGAAAACTTTTGTTATATCGTTATATACAGAGGGGTTCAAGTGTAATCACGCAAATATTTTGTAAGTATATGGTTCGTTGATTAACATCTTCCCATCACATATTTTGTTGAAGATATTTTATTCACATCAAATCATTTGAATTTATATAATTCGCAAAATTCACTTCTGACAATTGTTTCATAAAATGTTTCGCCTGGCATCAAATAATGTTATCAGTAGTAATACCACGGGTGATTAAATTCTCGCGATAAGTCTGTCGATTCATTTCTGAACGAAACTATTCTTTTTTATTTAAATCCTATGCTTTCTCTATCTAGCCTTCAGGGAAACAGGCGAGTAAAATTTTTTGAACAAAATATTTTTGACCATCCGATGTTTCTTAATAGTTATTTATGATACAAGTGTTAAAAGTGGCATTTTATTTTGTGAGTGGGGAATATTGCGAAACGAGCGTTAGCGAGTGGAGCAACCCCACGAGCAAAATAAAATCACTTTTAACAAATGTATCATACAAAATTTTTTGTTCAACAGTTACTGCTAGTAAGAAAAAAACAAAAAAAGAATAAGATCCATAAGGATTCGAACACACGATCTTTGGATTACAAGTCAGATGCTCTACGGATCTAGCTACATGGACTTTATAATTGATAACCATATTTTGTATTTCAAATCTAAATTGCAAGCATGACAGGCAGGTAAAAAACAACTGCCTAATAATTGTTGTTTATTAGTTACCACAAATTAATAAACGATCCTAGCTTCTTTGTGTTCGTAGCTATTACTGTTGCAAATATAAATATAATGGAAATTGGAATGGATGATTCAGATGATTTTCTTCCACCAGAAATTCAAGAAGCTGCAAACAGAGCAACTTTAGATCTGTTGCCTGAAAAATCACGGCAACAATATGATATTGCTTATAATGGATTCATCGAATGGAGTCAACTGAAGAAAGTTGAAGGCAAGTTCAGCGAAAGCGTACTTTTAGTTTATTTCGAAGAAAAATCGAAGTTATGGAAATCATCAACACTGTGGTCTAAATTCTCTATGATAAAAGCTGAACTGAAAATCAAGGAAAACGTGGATATAAGTAAATACCATAAATTAGTCGCATTTTTGAAACGAAAAAGTGTCGGATACCGTCCGAAAAAATCGAAAATTCTGACAAGGGAACAGATTGACAGATTTTTAAATGAAGCTCCCGATACCAAATATCTTATGATTAAAGTGGCAACCATTTTTGGATTATTTGGAGCGTGCCGTCGTGAAGAACTCTGCAAATTGAGCGTAGATGACATTGAAGAAACTATACAGTCATTACTAATTCATATTTCGGATACCAAAACCAACATTCAAAGAAGTTTTTGCATCGTTGGACACTACGTGAATTATTACCGTGAATATGCTGTATTACGCCCAACTTCTGTTACTCACCGTCGATTTTTCCTGAATTACTCTAACTACAAATGCACTATTCAACCAGTTGGAATAAATACTTTTGGGAAGATGCCTTCCACTATTGCTGAATTTCTGAAATTACCAGATCCGCAGCAGTTTACCGGCCATTGCTTTCGAAGATCTTCAGCATCTCTGTTAGCGAATTCAGGAGCAAATTTGACTACAATAAAACGACATGGCGGGTGGAAGTCCTCAACTGTAGCTGAGGGTTATATCGAGGATTCCATTGAAAATAAAAATAAAATAGCTGATAAAATGTTTCCTGGTATAAGTTCTAGTTCTCTCCCAGCATTATTTGATCATCCCACTTCAATAATAGCACCATCATTGATTGGCGATGAAGCTTCTGCAGTTACTTCGTCAGTTAATATCACAAATTGTACAAATTGCCAAATACATATTTATAAGTAATTTTGATTCTGATTGTTATAATAGTATTAATATCTGATTAAAGTGTTTCTATTAGAGAGATCTATATTACTGAGTATCCATCATCTCATCTGTCATTTTACTTTTAACACTAGTGTTAAAAGTACTTTTAACACTAGTGTTAAAAGTGATTTTGTGAAAACGTCAGTTTTTAGTTCATGTGTCAATGAATTAAAAACGTCATTTTTAATGTCAGTTGTACAAAATAGTTATTTATGATACAAGTGTTAAAAGTGGCATTTTATTTTGTGAGTGGGGAATATTGCGAAACGAGCGTTAGCGAGTGGAGCAACCCCACGAGCAAAATAAAATCACTTTTAACAAATGTATCATACAAAATTTTTTGTTCAACAGTTACTGCTAGTAAGAAAAAAACAAAAAAAAAATAAGATCCATAAGGATTCGAACACACGATCTTTGGATTACAAGGCTGACTGACAGATACTTCAAATATAATAAACCCCAACGCACTTTATTTATGAATGTCATTATTTGTCAGTGATGAAGGACATTCTACAGTTGGACTAAATACTACTTCGTTTGTAACTTCAAAAGGAATTAGTATTATCAATTGCGCAAACGACCAAATACATGTGTGAACTTTTATAAACGATTCCTCTTGAGTAGGTGTTCTGATTATAATATCTGATTGAAGTGTTTCTATTAGAGAGATCTATATTACTGAGTATCCATCATCTCATCTGTCATTTTACTTTTAACACTAGTGTTAAAAGTACTTTTAACACTAGTGTTAAAAGTGATTTTGTGAAAACGTCAGTTTTTAGTTCATGTGTCAATGAATTAAAAACGTCATTTTTAATGTCAGTTGTACAAAAATTAGTTTGTTTTCTTTAGGAGATTTCCTAAAGCGATCATATTTTTGTCCCAATCCTGTTGAGGAAAATAAACGAACAAGTGATTACAAAGTGGTAGATAGATAGACAGATTTCATTTGACAACGTTCAAATTCCAAATTCAAATCTTATGTAGGTAGTCACAAGGTAATGTAATAATATACGTTAATATAATTAGTAATTTGAAAATAAATGACGTAAGGAAAAAGTCGCATTCAACTATTTCTCAGTAATAGAGCATGTGCGTCTTTCAAGTTCTATAATTATAGATTTCCAAATATCTAGTGAAGTCGTATTTGTTTTAATGAGCAATGAAAGGCTCATAATATTCTCTGTAATCAACTTTCAATATCATATCAATGATTTTTTTCTGAAATACGAATATTCTCACTGTAATTTCCCATATGAGTAATTCATAATTTATATGAAAGTGAAAAAAAAAAGTATCCACACTCCAAATGATCAAGATATAATTGTTTTCTTAGTTTTCTGAAGACAAACATATTTTTGGATACATTTTCACAATGCTTCCTTGTGTGCTGACCAGAATAAATTTCCGTCGATGATTAAACAAAGTATCCTACAATACAACAATGTTATTACTCAAAACAATATATATTTTTTATATTTTGAGTAATCATCGTTTTATATTTCGAAACCTAAGGGACGGTTTCGAATGATTGTCTGTGATTCATCCAGAAGCATGGTCAGAAGCATCTCTCTTCTTCTCTTTTGAGTTATTTACTAATTGTCAGATGCTAAGATGGTTTTATCGTCAGCAAAGAGTACACGTATGGTAACATGTATTGTTACAATAATTGATGTGAATCAGCAATAAATTTAACCGTAAAACTGATCTTTGTGGAAAATTACAATGATTGTACTAAAACAGACTGAAAACAATATTTAGTTGACTCAACAAAAAAAAACTATCCAATTGACAATAAAATACCTAGCGTGTTAGCTTACCAAGACCACATTTAAATACTTGAGACTAATAAGAAATTCTAACGACTGACAAATGGTTAAGAAAACCTTCAACTCTGAGTCAATATACCGGTATGCGTCAGGTCAAGATCTGAGAATTTTAAACACTTCTTACTGATTCAATAATACCATTTCAGCTGATTTCTTATTCTCAGAGTTCAAGCTGGTCGAGACTGGCATTCCCCTCCAGAGAAGAAGGGATGGTTTCATCCCTTCAGGATTCAAACTTGTAAAGTAGATGTTGTTACTTGACCGATTTTGGTATTCTAAACCCTATTTTTGGGTCTTTTACATTTCTAATTAACCACCTATAACTTTTCATATTAAGTAACATCATTTGGGTGATCGCCCCGTATAATTAGGACTCGCGCTGAATGTGAATTAATCTTTATTGGAAGAACGATCACAAAACTCCCAAAACATCATTTCGCTTGTCCACGATGCCTTAGTTCAAAATAACAAAATTTGCATACATTTTACAACGAACGACCTATTTCCACGTAAGTATTATTTTTGATGAATTTCAATAATTAGGAGCTCGAATTGGGTTGAGTCCAAGTAATCCCTGGCCTGAAACCGGGCGGTATACAATCGCCGGCATTTGACTTTTTCTATTCACTGCAATTCCCAAAAGTTACAACTTAAAACTGTCCCCATCATTTATGATTCTCTGAAACTTAATGGTTTGTGGCACGTCCATACTAAATTTGGAGTTCGATAATATCTTTAGAATTTAGGCCGTTTTTTCTCCGATGTTCGACTATCTTTGCGCCAAATGTCTGGTTGTTGATCTTAGCAAAGATAGATTTTGACACGCGATTAGTAGCGTATCCCAAGATTTTATTACACGTGTGCCTTATGAACTGCAAGACAGTTCACAAAGTCATATTTTCTTCGGTTCAAAAATGTTAATTTTATTAATACTGGAGGAATTGATCATGCGGGATCAAAAACCCTGGGTATCTGAATCGGCCTTAAAGTCTAAAAAGTGATATATTGTTTCTGGACGTGAATAGAGTCAGTACAATTTCAAATTGTAATAGTCCCCTGACTACATTTACATTTTCAATAAAGATTATAGGTATTTGGTGGAGTTGGACAGCACCTACCCAGTTTCAATTGAATTATTTTCAATATTTCCAATGTAATGAAAGTGGTATGCGTTCCATTCGACCAGTTCTCCAACAACAAAAAACGTTGTATAACTCAAAATCAATCACCCCTGAAAGCAACAAACATGCCGCCATTATTGAATCTCATAACCTACTTGATGGATATTGCTCGTTTCCGATTAGATCGTATGGAACGTCAATTGGAATGAATCAAAGGTGATGCCACCAGCCTCGAATTCGTATTCGCTATTGAGTTACGAGTTCAATTCATACCTCGATCAACGGTTCGCTCAGAAATTAATCAGAATTGTAATATTCTCTACCAAAGCACGTAGCATAGGTTATAGTTTATGGCGGCTCAGCCGACATTTCCATGCCCTTCATCTGCGTCAGTGTGATTACTAGACGCACACTTGAAATGAATTGAAATGAGAAAGTAGAAGTTAAGATGCCTAAAAACCCTGGTGTAGCGACTCATGCCTGCAAAACTGTGGAATAAAACGCGAGACATTCGCCAACTTGATTAATGCGAAAACAAATGAATTAGTGGTATGCTTTCCGAATGTTCCGCAATACTTTCGTGTATCGCCACCGTCGATTTTCTTCTTAAGGTGAGTTTCTATTCATAGAAATTTCAAGTATTGCGTTTGCGTACGACTATGAAATGAAAAACAACGTAATAAGGGGAATATACGGAACTACTGTCCCAGGTAGTTAGTTGTTACTGATATCAATTTTCGAAAATCTGTATTCAATTTTTGTTGAAATAGAACTAACTAGAATTACCTATAATACATTTTATATAGGAGTCTTAAAATTTAGGTACATGAAAAGTCACCTTTAGTACTGTCAACGACTGAATCCTATGAAGACGCCATCTCTTGATCTAATCACAAAAGCACACCACAAATTAATTTGTTTTGTTTCCAAAATAATCAAAACAAAATCAGTCGATACACCAGGGTTTTTAGACATCTTAGTAGAAGTCAAGAAGCTGAAACGTCCTATGAAATCTATAGTTTTAAAAAGAAAAGAGAAAGACTCTGTTTGAAACTGAAAATTAAGTTCAAACTCTGTCTAATGTAGACTTTTAAAGTGTAGGAATAAAGCGTTTGATATTCAATGCACATTTCTCTGGAAAATTGAAAATATTTTATAAAATGATACAGACGCACAATGATATTACTACTCGATATCAAAATCACTTAAGAAAAAGGATAGATGCTTGATTTTATACGTTTACGACGTTTGAATGAAAGACAAGAAGAATGCAAACTGAGTTGAAAATGCGTGATAGTATATTGTACAATGAGCATGAAATGGCAAACATTTCATCCAAATTGTACACTATACTTTTTTTACGGCCATCTGAGTGGAGAAATGAAAGAGTGTTTACAACAGCCTACTTCCTTGATCGATAAAGCGCATAAAATGGGCATATTTCCATGTGGTCGTAGAAAAATGAATTTTTCGCTCGACATACAAACCTAACCTGAGCAAGCTAACCTAGCTTGATAGCTGAAAATGCGTAAATTAGTTTTCCGCTCGCGGTTTTATGATGCGTTCGTTTTTCTAATCGAGCGTTTATTCATTTTATCGAGCTTTACCATGAATTTAGTAAAATATCCTACAATTGCGAATTTCAATCAAATAATCATTATCGAGCAAAGATATTAATTAGCGGAATATTTATTTGTACCCTTTGGTAAGCAATTCTTGCCATTGCAAATTGTGGAACAAATATATATATACCAAATGGCAGTAAAGCTGTTTCGGAGGAGATATCTACAGATACCTCAATTTCGGTAACAATAATATATCACAAATCCTAGAGATGAATACAGAAAATCGACAACAAATTCAATGAATAGCCAGATCCTTTCTCTTCAAATTGAATTTCCAATGAAGCAATGAAATCATAATTTCAAAGTGCACATCAAAAGGTAAGACCCTCGTCATTCCTTAGCTCGCTCAGGTCTTCCGAAGACTCTTGAGGGTTGCCTAAATAAAGGGTGCAGCTGGATGTTGGAAAGGACAAATTGATGAACCAGTAAAACTGTTTTCTCATAAAATTCATTCAGTTATGTAGCCGAAAAAACTATGTACAACTCTAGAAATAGTATAAAGACATATTTGAATATATATCCTTATAGATATATTTATGAAATATTGTAGGTTTATTTTTGATTGAGAAGAAATTTCTCTGGATTTACCTTATTTTTTATAAATCGTTGTGACACTGTTTTTATTGATTCAATTGATGATCAACATAATACATTTTGAACTCGATCAAATCGTGCAATCCTTATCGATTAGGCCAATAGAGATAAACATGATGAAAATGTAACAATAAGTAACTCCAAAAAATTTTCAAACTTTGGTTTGGTTTTTTATTCAAATCTAAAGCAAAGTCTAAATATAATTAGCTAAATTTGGTAATTTTAATTAAACAATATGATTTTTTTTTCACTATACCCACCTTCAGAAGAAGCACAACAAAAACATAGAGGGGAATAAAAGTTGAATTCATGGAATTCGGTAAGGATATTGATTGAATGTTTGAAAATTCGTTTTTTGAAATTGTTTTTCGGTTATTCCAACCTTCCAAAGTCTGAAAATGAAAAAAATCTCTAAAGCTAAAGAAGGGCATATAACGAATCAATCTACGAAATAAATTTTTCGCCAAATTCCCAGCTCAACATTATCTATATAAAAATACTTTTCCTCGCATGTACCTACAAAACTTAAGTACATATCCAACCGTAATTGAATTATGTGCGCTCCATGGGATACTAATTACAATTAAGGTGAGCTAAATGTGTGGAATAATTGAAATCACGCTTGAATATGCTCGATTAGCCAATGTGGGTTGGAGTTCGAGAACTGTTATTCTCTTTTACAAAAATTTATGTGGGCTGTATAACCAAATTTATTTCACCCGGGTTCAATGAAAATTATTACCTGCTCACAGCAAAACTGAATAATTACATTCTGCATATATCGAGGGTCAGATCTCGAACACTCGATACGTATCTGGTTTGACATTTCTCCCTGGTGAAGTACAATATGGAAAAATAGTGGAAATGAGAGTGTGAATACGACACACATTTATAATTTGTGTGAATCAGGGAAAATATCGATAAAACAAATTGTGGAAACATTTCGCGGTCGTCCCCACCCCGCTTTCTGCTGTCTGCTGAGCGCTGCAATGCTCGAAATTTGATAATTTGTGATAATTTTCAATCTAATTCCCAAAAGTTTGTGGGGACCTTAAAAAAAACGTCCCGCTGACGAGAAATGTCGCAATTTGCAAGAAGAAAGCTATCAACATCGAGCTCATGGAATATCTAGAACACTCCGGAATTATCACTGATCGACATGTCTCACATATTTGGCAGCAATATATCGAAAAATATGGTGAAACTCTGACCGTTGCACTAGATACCTCCAAGGCATTCGAAAGCGTTTGGCACCAAGAACTCATAGCCAAACTTCCATCTTAGGGCTTGCATCCCCAGTTGTGTTACTTGCTCCTTCTCTCAGACTGATCTCTCCACGTGGTGGTCAATGGAGTATCATTTGATACTCTACCAATAAATGCTGGTGTTCCGCAGGGATTCATTCTAGCACCAACACTGTTCCTTCTTCACATCAATGATTTGTCCGAAGTTACCTCATGTCCAGTGAACAGCTTTGCAGATGATGGTACCCTTCATACCGCTTTCTCTTATGAAAGGGGAAGAATCGTGAATGAAATAAATACAGACGTAGCCAAAATTCTAGAATGGGGATCCAACAATTTGGTGGAATTTAATGCGAATAAAACCCAAGCATAACTCTGGAAATGCTGATCTCGCAGTAGCCAGCGTAACTATGTCAGCTATAATCCAGTTAATTGCAAAGTTTTACGACCTTTGTAAACTTTGGAATTATTATGAACTGATTGTCTATTTCTACTGGCCAACACAGCAGACAAACATAAATTGAAGTGACTGTCGCTTACTAGATGAAGTCTGGGTTTGAGGAACAGCGCTTTTTATCGCGATAAAAAAGGTTGAAAACTTCCTCATCGCTGTCAAAATGACTCGGATATCATATATGAAAGGGTTTATTTCTATATATTCCTGTGTTCGAGAAATTGTGATCACTGGCAAAATTAATATTTATCAAGAATGAGAAATGCTGTGAATACGAGTATTCAACGACAATGCAGCGTATAGTGAATGACCTGTAGTAACACTGTGAAAACGAAAAAGATCTCAAATACGAAATGAAATATAAATATAATTCCGGGACAGGAAATGCATGTTACAGAGGACTCACGCACACTTTCGTGAACAGCCATTTATCAGCAACTCTGTTCAGTTTGATTCTGAGGGAGATTGTAGTGAATTGTAGCCATTTCCCTATAATTATAAAGTACTTCGTTACGCTTTTCTTCCTACATAATTGAATGCACTCCATTTTGTGACAGTATATATCTAATTGAATAAGTGCCCTACTCACTCAGTTCGTCTTGGAGAATGATGCTAATTACAATTCACACATCAGCATTTATGCATATAGGATCATAGTAATCACCATTTCAAGATAGGTATCATTTTCAATATTTCATTCATCTCGGAATTCTCACATAATGTGACCAATCGCAAACCAAAGACAACTTGTATTATATGGGTAGTAATAATATGAGAAGGTACTTCAAAATATTCGTTAAACTGATACGATTTGTATAATATTGCAGGAAGTTTGAGATATATAAACCCAAAATATTTTCAAGTACGAATTGACCATATTCACCGTCGCCATATTGTCATGCGACAATACCATTGTTCCCAACGGTTAAAAATATAAAGTATCTGTAACAAAACCGCGAAAATCAAGAATGTTTAATTTGGTGCATATATCATGTGCGTATTTTACGAGTTTCAGAAAAAAATTTCTGAAGAGAAAATCCAGATAAGCAATTTGACGTCCTACTCATTAATTCTTTAATGTGAATTTCTACGAGATTGAATTTTTAGAGAAAATAACTACCGCAGCGAATATATTCAACATTATAGCATATACCTCTAAGGAACTATTGGACCTAATCTACACTAGGTAATCCAAGGTAGCTATGGCTGTTTGGAAACTAGTTAACAACAATAATTAATGAAATTTGTGAAATTGGGCATCTATCCAGATAAAGAATTGTTGAACTATAAATTTAATTTAAGTAGAAATGAAAAGTGATGAAGATTGAACAGAGAAAATCGTGAATAGTGCAAATATGAGATTTCCTTGACATAGTTCAAAGAAAGAAAAAGGTGTATTCGTTGCTTCACGAGGATTGTTTATTTATTTTGAATACAAATCTAAGAAAATGAAAAGTTACTGCGATGGACTAGTTATACGAAAGTCAAGTCAACATTAATAATAATAATATTGACATCGATGAATATGTTTTTTAATATTCACCTAAAATTTTTCATTTTGCGGGATAGTGTGAAGAAAAAGGTATTTCGACTCTGTCGAAATTATTCGTTTCATTTGTTTGAAACTCAACTATCCGGCATACTCTTCGAACTTCGTTCGAATAATGAATAAAAATATGCCAAATTCATTTCATATTTGCAAAAAAATATGAATTGGTTATTTTTTTTTGACAGTTGTAGAAAAAATACTGTATGACACTCGTGAGTGAAGTGTTTTTTTTACTCTACGGCGTCGTGCGTCAACATTTCCTACTCGTAAAAAAAAGTATCACTTTACTCACTTGATACATAAATTACTAGTCTCACACCAGAAATAATAAAACAAACACCGCAGCATCAACTTCAGTTTTCATTCCTACATTTCTGACAGGTCTATAAGTAAATCCGTTAGAACATTTTGTTACACTTCGTTTCGACGGTACGAAAATACTATAGAAAACCATACTCTTTACTTTACATTTCTATTCTTCGTTGTGTGAATGATGTTATTCATCGTTGCAATTTTAAATCATTCAATTAATTGGGTTGTCTCGCGTATTTTCCTGTGTTGTGTTGGTTATTTAGTCAGCTGTTGTGACAGAAATTAGGGTTATGATTCACCGAAATAGATTTCAGTACAGACCTACCGTGATTATGCTGACAAAGTATTTCCTTGTTGGATTACTGTTATTGTAACAGTTGAAGAATTTGAGTTCATCCGAGTTCGGCTTTATTCCTCTCAATCATTATTTACAATTTCCTATGAAATTGAAGACAAACGTCATTCAGAACAGAACGAAGGTTAAATTGGGTTTATTCATCTTCTACTTCACTTCTTCTTCTTCGTGATTTAAAGTTGTCGTTTCGTTTGGGGTACGTTCGGCATCTAACTCTTTGACAGAAGTTCATTTATCGATGTGACTAAAATGGTTTTATTACAACAGTATTTCATAAAAAAAAAATTACCTTATTAGGGTATTTTCATCGTTCTGATAATAACCAGTTATTGTTATTAACATTTTGAGTTTGTTGACTTCAGGGGTTATGTCTTGACCTCACGACATGTCACCTTCCGATCAAGAAAGGGAAGAAGACTAATAGTTGTTCTTAGAGTCTCTAATTTCTATCTGCGTAATTAATGCCTTTGAAGTTTGTAATCCGAACAAATTTTAATTATACTTTAAAAGTGTGGGCTAGAAGAATTCCCGCCGAATATGCGTTGGTCTGTTGAGTGGGGAAGTCTGCAAAAAAAAATGAGAGTGAGGATAAAAACCTGGATAGGCATCACTTTTTGTTGGTTGGTGGTAGCAGTTCAGCTCAGTGATAAAAGTAAGCCAGAGATCTTTTCAATATTGTACATCATTCAATATTATAATTTCCACTAGTGTTGGGATCAATAAGAGAAGAATCTCAATTTTTGGAAAGCCATATTTTGTTTGATGGAAATCCTGCCTCTGTCGAGGGATATAAATTGGCTGAACATCACGTGGCTGGCACTCCATTGATTTACTCGGGACCCGCACACCATCACAGGTATTGTTCTCATTCATTGTTATTATTTCTATATTGTTATCTGAGCAAATGACTTAGAATTGTGGTCATTTCCTCTAGGGTTCCTCCTTTACGGGATTCCAATCCACTTTTACGGATTCCAATCCACTTTTACGGATTCCAATCCACTTTTCACGGGACTTCAGATTCCACTTGTTACGGGATTCCAGTCTCCTTGTTGTGGGACGTCAAGCTCCTTCTTCAAGCTGTACTTCAAGCTCCTGTTGCACTTGTATTGGGCTTTAGATTACTCCCATCCCGCTCTCTGGTTAGGATGCTGGGTGGAGCCTAAAGTACTGTAGAAGTTACACCTATCGCCACACTGCACACCCTGGATATCACTAACAAGTGCTGTCGAACCTTCAACTTAATCCTGGTGAGTTCGTTCCATGTAAAAAAAAAAAAAACAAAAACCTGTAATGCAACATTACCACCACCTACGGAGTTCCAGTTATTGTTGTAATTTTTTTTTTTGAACTTGTAGAGTAAAATTCATCCCATTGACTTAATATTGATATAAGTAATTGATTTAATAGTAAATTACACTTGGAAACCAAGGTGCACTGCGGTATAGCTCTTTTAATCATTCTAGAAATTGTTTCATGGGAAGTTTTTGAAAACTATTTCGGATATATAAGTAATAAATATTAGGTACTTTTCTTTTTGTTTATGGACATTATTGTCTGCTGACTTAGAGATAGTTATTTCAGTCAGAATATTCAGTGAGGAATATTTTGTTAAATTTTCTAATATTAAACATATTCATACTTGTTAAAATTTAGGATTTTACTAAGCCTAACGAACCCACCCACTTGTCCCACTGAACTACCAGTGTCTAGTTTCTACGGTATTCAAACTGGGCACTAAAAACACTTCTTTTCTGTACTCAACTACATTTGAGGTTTCAAATAACAAGTAAAACTCAGGCAGTACACAACAGTCTCTTCTAGGGATAAGATTTCATTTTATATCTCTCCAATTTCATATTGAAATCAACCCCCTAGGAACCAAAAGGGTAACAGTGGCGCCCAACGATGTTTTAGTGAGATTTTAGGGTGAATTTGTTAGACTGGGTTTATTCATTGTGGTAGTGTGGTGGTAATTTTTTTTTGTATTTTTTATATAAATCACCTATTTATTTTGAAATTGCATTTCCTAGCATTTTGTGCATATATCGGGATACATTTGACTAAAACTTGGTATTTTCACTGAATAATACATATACAGGGTGTGTACATAATATGTATTAATTTTTATAAACATCTTGATTGCATTCATTGCTGTGTGATATTGATAAATATATCTGCTGATTCCTCTGGTACTGATAGAAAAAAATATTCAGTACTCAGGGTGTTCTATTTTTGCCTGAACTAATATGAATATACATTTTTTTTTCTTTTAATACTTGAGTAAATAGTAAGAATATTTGCTGATACTTGAATCAAATCTCAACAAGAGGCCATTTGATTGTTGTACTTCTACTGAAAGTTATTTCTAATGGGTTCCTTTGA
Source organism: Chrysolina haemoptera (assembly GCA_958298965.1). NCBI lineage: Eukaryota > Metazoa > Arthropoda > Insecta > Coleoptera > Chrysomelidae > Chrysolina > Chrysolina haemoptera. The sequence goes on along the minus strand of OY282586.1, from coordinate 10,593,548 downwards.
GGATTAGTTTCACTCTTGGTTTTATACAGGGTGTGCATATAATTTATTCATAGTGAATTTATTATTACATTTTTTTTTTTCTCTTTTCTCTCTCTTTCACTCTTGGTTTTATACAGGGTGGTGTGGTGTATACTGCTGGAACTTCTACGTTTGTGTCTTTTTTTTTTCTCTTCTCTGGGAAGGGAGGGGGTATGTAAACTATCGTTTACATGTGCATATATTTCTTTTCTCTCTTTTTCCTGTCTCGTAACAATACTTTTGGTCTTCAATCTTGTATTGTCAGACTTTAACTTTCGGACTTGTTGTTGTTGTCCATCTTTGATATAGACTGAAAACATGGAGATCAATCGTTTAAGAAGTGACGAGCTTACTTATGAACTTTTATTACGTGGCGCTAGCTTAGGTAATGGTACAGTTCAGGAAAAACGCGCTTTACTAAGGATTGCCATACAAGCTGATCAGGAGGGTTCATCACAGCCATCCACAATGCAGTTTGATCCAAAGAATGAATTGCTCATTTGTCAAAACAAAATCACAGAACTGTTAGGCGAAGTTCAAACTTTTGATGATAATAATTTTGAAAACGAATTTCAGAAAATTCAATCAAGGCTTGTACATGTTTCAAAACGTATTGATAGAATTTCAGCTAAAACACCGGAGGATGAAATAGAGCGGCTTAAATTAATAACTTTGGCTAATGATTTAAAATTGGCTTTGGATTGCACCTATAGATCTGCTAGGAAAAAAAATTTCTCGAGTAACAACACTACTCAACATAATACTTCAAATAGTAATTTTGTAGAAGATCTCATCAGTCTAGATGATCCTGTAATAGTTGATCATAGTAATGATAATGGTAACAATAATAAGAATAATAAGGATAATGTTGAAAAGGATGAAAACGATATTAATATTTCAATACTAACCAATCGAATTTCAGAATTAATGAGAGATATGCAAATTAATCGTTTGCAATCAACTCATAACAATAACAAAAATTTCGATTCAAACCTTTTGGATAGTCGATTAGCCACTCACGGTTCTACTAGCTTAGGCTCTGATTTACCGATATATTGTTCTTCTCCAGCTGACAGACATTTTTTTGGTACTAACGCTGATGTCAGTGCAAATCATCAGAGATTTGTAGATGTAAGTCGTTGGAGGTTACGTTTCAATGGAACTACAAGTGTTACGGATTTTTTGGAAAAATTAGAAGAGATGCGTGTTTCTCGTGGCATTTCTAAGAAACAATTATATGACTCGATTCCTGAATTATTAGAAGGAGATGTTTCTGTTTGGTACCGTTTCGCTCGAAATAATATTAAAACATATGATGAACTTGTTGTAGCTTTGCGTGATAGCTTTTTGCCGCGTAACTACGAAGAAAGAATATGGGATACACTTAAGAGAAGGACTCAAGGTCAAAACGAAAATGTCATTATCTACGTTTCCTACATGGAAAATTTATTTGATAAATTAAGTTCCAAACCATCCGAGGAATACAGAGTTAGTTTTATCAAGGGCAAAATGCTGCCATATATGCAAATGGCATTCGCAGGTAAATGTGTTTACACTTTAGGGTCACTTATATCAATAGGTCGTGAAGTTGAGGAAGCAAATCAGAGTGCCCAAGAATATAAGGCTCCTCTGGTCGGTCCTAGATATTCCGTAGAGCCTGGGTTAGAATATCAGCGAGCATCCTTTCCTCGAGTTTCTTCCGTTGAACCCCCAATCTTTCAGAACTCTCAGAACTTTGTTTATTCCCCAGTTCCATATGAGAACAACATAAATTCTCTACCTTCATATCCAGCTCCACCTCTTTTTAATGCGGCTGAGATACCTTCTGTCTCACTCCCGACGTCAAGTACACTAGGTACTTTCCCACAACCAACGAGGTTTTCATCCAATCAGGATCAAAGGGGCCTGCAATTCGAAAATAATTTGGTGGATCCTATTCAGATCTCACCAGTTAACCCTAGGATTACTCCTTCTAATCCTACACAATTGGCTCCTAGAATTCCGCCAGAGTCAGGTTCCACTTGTTGGAACTGTGGACAACTCGGTCACATCCGTAATAAGTGTACTCAACCTCAGAGGAGACATTGTTTTAAGTGTGGTAGGCCAGAAGTCACTGTTAGAACTTGTCCGAACATATATCGCGATGTTCGAAAACGTGTTGACGAGGCGCATTCAAAATCCAAAGTTCGATATAATCTCAGACGTAGGCCAGTTAGTTTTGCGGTTGGTGATTCTGTTTTCATTAAGAACCATGCTTTATCGGATGCCACCAATCACTTTACAGCTAAGTTCGCTCCAAACTTCAATGGTCCGTTTAAGATCAAAAAGAAACTCTCTCCTGTAACATATGAAATTGTGGACAGCCATAGCAGGTCTAAGGGTGTTTGGCATGTACAGGACATTAAGTCTCATCCACCAGATGGTAATTCTGAGGGTGAGGGCACTCTTGACTCTTCTAAAAACTCATAACGTAGTAAGTAGTATTTTCGTCAGAGTTGAGATTTACAGGTAAATCTCTTCGGAGTAGAGGGGGAGTGTTACACTTCGTTTCGACGGTACGAAAATACTATAGAAAACCATACTCTTTACTTTACATTTCTATTCTTCGTTGTGTGAATGATGTTATTCATCGTTGCAATTTTAAATCATTCAATTAATTGGGTTGTCTCGCGTATTTTCCTGTGTTGTGTTGGTTATTTAGTCAGCTGTTGTGACAGAAATTAGGGTTATGATTCACCGAAATAGATTTCAGTACAGACCTACCGTGATTATGCTGACAAAGTATTTCCTTGTTGGATTACTGTTATTGTAACAGTTGAAGAATTTGAGTTCATCCGAGTTCGGCTTTATTCCTCTCAATCATTATTTACAATTTCCTATGAAATTGAAGACAAACGTCATTCAGAACAGAACGAAGGTTAAATTGGGTTTATTCATCTTCTACTTCACTTCTTCTTCTTCGTGATTTAAAGTTGTCGTTTCGTTTGGGGTACGTTCGGCATCTAACTCTTTGACAGAAGTTCATTTATCGATGTGACTAAAATGGTTTTATTACAACAGTATTTCATAAAAAAAAAATTACCTTATTAGGGTATTTTCATCGTTCTGATAATAACCAGTTATTGTTATTAACATTTTGAGTTTGTTGACTTCAGGGGTTATGTCTTGACCTCACGACATGTCACCTTCCGATCAAGAAAGGGAAGAAGACTAATAGTTGTTCTTAGAGTCTCTAATTTCTATCTGCGTAATTAATGCCTTTGAAGTTTGTAATCCGAACAAATTTTAATTATACTTTAAAAGTGTGGGCTAGAAGAATTCCCGCCGAATATGCGTTGGTCTGTTGAGTGGGGAAGTCTGCAAAAAAAAATGAGAGTGAGGATAAAAACCTGGATAGGCATCACTTTTTGTTGGTTGGTGGTAGCAGTTCAGCTCAGTGATAAAAGTAAGCCAGAGATCTTTTCAATATTGTACATAATTCAATATTATAATTTCCACTAGTGTTGGGATCAATAAGAGAAGAATCTCAATTTTTGGAAAGCCATATTTTGTTTGATGGAAATCCTGCCTCTGTCGAGGGATATAAATTGGCTGAACATCACGTGGCTGGCACTCCATTGATTTACTCGGGACCCGCACACCATCACAGGTATTGTTCTCATTCATTGTTATTATTTCTATATTGTTATCTGAGCAAATGACTTAGAATTGTGGTCATTTCCTCTAGGGTTCCTCCTTTACGGGATTCCAATCCACTTTTACGGATTCCAATCCACTTTTACGGATTCCAATCCACTTTTCACGGGACTTCAGATTCCACTTGTTACGGGATTCCAGTCTCCTTGTTGTGGGACGTCAAGCTCCTTCTTCAAGCTGTACTTCAAGCTCCTGTTGCACTTGTATTGGGCTTTAGATTACTCCCATCCCGCTCTCTGGTTAGGATGCTGGGTGGAGCCTAAAGTACTGTAGAAGTTACACCTATCGCCACACTGCACACCCTGGATATCACTAACAAGTGCTGTCGAACCTTCAACTTAATCCTGGTGAGTTCGTTCCATGTAAAAAAAAAAAAAACAAAAACCTGTAATGCAACATTACCACCACCTACGGAGTTCCAGTTATTGTTGTAATTTTTTTTTTTGAACTTGTAGAGTAAAATTCATCCCATTGACTTAATATTGATATAAGTAATTGATTTAATAGTAAATTACACTTGGAAACCAAGGTGCACTGCGGTATAGCTCTTTTAATCATTCTAGAAATTGTTTCATGGGAAGTTTTTGAAAACTATTTCGGATATATAAGTAATAAATATTAGGTACTTTTCTTTTTGTTTATGGACATTATTGTCTGCTGACTTAGAGATAGTTATTTCAGTCAGAATATTCAGTGAGGAATATTTTGTTAAATTTTCTAATATTAAACATATTCATACTTGTTAAAATTTAGGATTTTACTAAGCCTAACGAACCCACCCACTTGTCCCACTGAACTACCAGTGTCTAGTTTCTACGGTATTCAAACTGGGCACTAAAAACACTTCTTTTCTGTACTCAACTACATTTGAGGTTTCAAATAACAAGTAAAACTCAGGCAGTACACAACAGTCTCTTCTAGGGATAAGATTTCATTTTATATCTCTCCAATTTCATATTGAAATCAACCCCCTAGGAACCAAAAGGGTAACAATTTCACCATAAAAACATCCGTTTAATCCTTCTAGCTTGTCATATCACCTTTGTCGTATCTGAAATGAAAAATGTTACTCGGAGGAATTGCAAGTTTCAATATGGAAATGGATTATATGCAACACGGAAGCGGTAGATGTGACAAGTAAAGCGTTCCAGCTCGGAAGTAATAATAATAAATATCAAAATCCTTCAGAATTATATTTTCTGTAGGCATTAGTGACTGAATAAAAAATCATATCAACGGGATCAGGCACGTGTCTAGTTTCATTCAATGGTGGTGAGGTGATCACCCTTATGGGGAAAGATAATCATCTTTTTCGGGCATATTTTTCACTGTGAAAATTTCATATGCGGTCTAAAAAATTCACGTGAAGAAAATTAATTACCCTATTCGTTCCCGCTCAGGCACGTGACCGAACGAGGCCACTGAAACCATCGTGGGTTTGATTCCTCAACTTTTCTATCGGAAAATGGGGGCAGGAATATTCGATGCATTGTAACCGGAGTTATGAACGGAAATTTGTTCGATACTTGAGTGTGTGGAAATTGAATACATACATTTTGGGAAAAGTTAGTATAATTGAACTAGAACGAACTAAACTTAGGTAGACATCTGAGTGCGTGGAAATTGAACACCTAAATATCAATTGAGTGTACAAAACAAGAAGGCAACTCATGAATTAATGTCATTGGAATATCGATAACTATTATTGGAAAATTCTCAAGCTCTCGAACAAGTGCTGGTCGAAAATATTTCCATTTGAACAAATTTCCGTTCGAACGAATGCTTTTCGAACAAATGCTGTCGAGCAAATTAGTGTCGGACAAATGTCGAACAAATTTCTGCATACCGTTATGAACGCCTCCCAAATTTCGAGTTATTCGGCTAGACTAGAAGTGGGTCAAAATCCACTTGCAAGATTTGACCCACACCAACTAACTAACATGGGAAGTTAAATTAAAACTTGTGGAAAGATTACAAATATAAAAGTTCGTGGTTCCTATTTGTATTTATATTTATCTTACTGTTTTTTTTATAGGGTTTCCATACTCTAAATCACTGTTATGTGAATATTCTGATGAAGCAGAATTGTAGGGCAAAGAAGGTAAAAGTGGCCAGGTGAACTGAACAGTGCTGAAGCTAGCAAGGTAGCTACCAAACTAGTTTCAATAGACACCATCAGTGTTAGAGTTAGTTTGGCAAAGAATACTTGTTCCATTATTGTTCAGTGAAAATATTTTTGGATTTCAGTGCTCTCATGTAAAGTAAGTGACATATTTCATTTTCGTTTCCTTACTTTTACCCAGAGTAATACTTTCGTGAAATATCACTTTTTAAATGACGTCTTCTGACCTATTAATGTGAGTCATTTTTAATACGTTTACCCTAATGAGAGTTAGTTGATTCCATATTTCATGTCTGATAATAGAGATTGGCTTCGACATATAAATCTTTGTATATACGAGGCTAACAACCATCATTCTGTTTGTCATTTTGTTTTATTATGTTTGGCAAAACACAATACGGTGGCACCTCTCTGTGCCCAAGTGCCGATTCTTCTTCAAGTGCCAGCCCCTCTTAGCGTCTAACTCATATGCCTTTTTGAAGCAGTAGCTCCTTCCATAGCCCAACGGCTGGATCTTCTTCAAGTGTCGACCGCTCTAAGCACTCAACTGCTATGCCTTCTTCAAGTGATGGTTCCTTCCAGCGCCCAACAACTGAGTCTTCCTCAAGTGCCATCCCCTCTAATTGTTTTCTTCAAGCAGTGGCGAGCCCAACGGATGAGTCTTCTTCAAGTGTCGACCGCTTTAAGAACCCAACGGCTATGCCTTCTTCAAGTGGTGGTTCCTTTCAGCGCCCAACAGCTGAGTCTTCCTCAAGTGCCAGCCCCTCTAAGTGCCTTCTTCTAGCAGTGGCAAGCCCAACGGATGAGTCTTCTTCAAGTGTCGACCGCTCTAAGAACCCAACGGCTATGCCTTCTTCAAGTGGTGGTTCCTTTCAGCGCCCAACAGCTGAGTCTTCATCAAGTGCCAGCCCCTCTAAGTGCCTTCTTCAAGCAGTGGCGAGCCCAACAGATGAGTCTTCTTCAAGTGTTGACCGCTCTAAGAACCCAACGGCTATGCTTTCTTCAAGTGGTGGTTCCTTTCAGCGCCCAACAGCTGAGTCTTCGTCAAGTGCTAGCCCCTCTAAGTGCCTTCTTTAAGCAGTGGCGAGCACAACAGCTGAGTCTTCTTCAAGTGTCGACCACTCTTAGAACCCAACAGCTATGCCTTCTTCAAGCGGTGGTTCCTTCCAGCTGAGTCTTCCTCAAGTGCCAGCGTCTCCAAGTGTCTTCTTCAAGCAGTGCCGAGCCCAACGACTGAGTCTTCTTCAAGTGTCGACCGCTCTAAGAACCCAACAGCCATGCCTTCTTCAAGTGGTGGTTCCTTTCAGTGCCCAACAGGTGAGTCTTCCTCAAGTGCCAGCCCCTCTAAGTGTCTTCTTCAAGCAGTGGTGGGCCCAACGGATGAGTCTTCTTTAAGTGTCGACCGCTTTAAGAACCCAACGGCGATGCCTTCTTCAAGTGGTGGTTCCTTTCAGCGCCCAACAGCTGAGTCTTCCTCAAGTACCAGCCCCTCTAAGTGTCTTCTTCAAGCAGTGGCGAGCCCAACGGCTGAGTCTTCTTCAAGTGTCGACCGCTCTAAGAACCCAATTACTATGCTTTCTTCAAATGAGTCTTCGTCAAGTGCTAGCCCCTTTAATTACCTCCCTCAAACAGTGGTCCTTCTCAGCACCCACTGGTGCATTCTATAAATACCCAACTGATAACGATACGTGTCTCTCAGAATCTAAATGCTAAGTCTCTGAACGTTTCGTTGTTTCGTAGTTTCTCTTTTCAATGAGAAAATCCCCCAACGTTCAGATAAGCCATGTTATGCATTTATAATAATAAAATGATAATGTTGATTGCGATTTCAGAAAAAATAATGTGTACCTCGTAGTAAAAGCGTATTTCCTGAATTCAATACTTGTCGTCTAAAAATGTATTGCTTTTACTACTATATACACAATGTACTTTTCACGCAACTCAGAACAAACTGTCTCTGAAACAAACAAAAAGACATCTTGAATTTTTTTTTCTTCACATCGGCATTGTTTCAACAGTCTCTCTGTTTACCAGTACCCACTTCAAAGCCCTCAGTACGCTACTGGTTCCAATTAGTGGCAAAGCAGATTTGTCAATTGTGGTTTATTGTCTTCAGCAAACTCGAATTCAATTCCACGGTTCACATAGTGAATATCATTCATTAGAGTTTGAAGCGTTACCATAAACGAATCTCAGATAATTGTATTCGATGTATGCGTCTGCGGGGAAATAATTGGTAATTTCTGTCAATGAAAATTGATTGATGAATCGATATCAAACAACTGTTTATCTGAATGCAATTTCGATATTCCACCTACCCATTTCGTATGAATCAGAATATGCGAGGCGATTTGACTGAACTATTAATTTGTCAATGTTACATGAACTGTAATCTATTTTATCTGTTTGTCTGGTAGTTTTGGTACGGAAACAGCTGCTACACACGATGAAGTTTACCGTCCAGTTTACATGAGATTCAAGACTTAATCCAGTTGGCAGTTCATCCATACGAGCCTCACTCGATAGAGTTTACCGTTCAGTAACTTTGTGGTTGTTGAAGTGATGTACCTACCTCTGAGTTGTAGAAGGACGACGATATAGCGTTGGCTTTGAAGCACAAAAAAGAAAATTAGAATACATGATACCTACCCGGGTATATGTAGAGACTCATCTGTTTGCAGCCAGTGTTCAGTAAGAAATTTTTGGAAAATCACATGATTCCACCTTGAAGAAAAGTAGGTACATTTGTTTAATATCGGATGGATTGAATGTCAAGTGAACACATTATCACGATATTGGGGTTCGTAGCTACATACAAATATGGGACAGTTTATGTATCGTTTATTAGCAGCTCCAAAATAACAATAAATTTCAATAAAATAATCATACAACTCATATATACTGCACTGTTAAAAGTAAAATGTTAATTTACACTGAGAACCATTGGTTATATTAGGCCTTGCTATTTTTTTCTCTGAAAGTTTTCTATAGTATAATTACTCATTTTATTTTAACTTATTGCACATCCAAATACGTTTCAAGTAATATAATGGCGGTTTTCCATTAAACGGACAATTGAGTTTATGTTATGTTTGTATTTTCTAGAACCGGAAAAAGAAAAACAAAACTGAAACAAATCCAAAACTCTTATTTCCATGAAGACGGCTATATTTTGTTCGAGTTTTGTTCATGTTTTCAATCATTTTCCACTGGTTGTCGCGAAGTAGTAAGAACACATGTTTTCTTCAAAAACCAACCAACATGTTTAGAGCAGATTTTTTCTAGGAAATGTATCAATTCTCCAGTCCCAGTGGGTATAAGGAAATGCGGTATCTGGGTGGTGATCGAGACCTCAGCAATTAACCGCACTTCAGCTGATGATGTTCCGTATAACTCTTTCTTATACCAGTTTGAAGTGATTTTAATACCAGTCCATATAGCGCAACTCTCGACCAGGTTACACCCACCTCTTCGGCATTCCATTCATGTAGAGCAACTGCAACGACTTTGAAGCAAAGGCTGTGCATTGTGTAAAACATCTGACAGCAAATAAACGCTCAGTCCGGATATACCCCATTTCTTGACTTCATCGACTTTCAGACTAGTGTCTATTATGTTCGCTGCTCTCTGGACTATCTCTGTACCTGCTCCATATATCACCATTTCTTGGCCTGCACTTGCATTTTTCACAGCGATGCTTGCCTCTTGTAAATCGCCCTCCTAAAACTTACTGATGAACGCATGTTTTTGAAGAAACCTATGAAACCAGTCATCCCCTATAGCTTTCCCTTCCTCTAAAAAAGGCTTCAGACAAACTTGCTCTCTTTGTCAGTATTCACATCTGATCGTCTGGAATTTCCAGAAGCCATCCCTGTTACTCTTCTGTTCCATCACATGACTAATGATTTTTGTACATTATTGTACAAATATTATTCGAGCAAATCCAAAATAATCAAGATTTAACAGTAATCAGATCCGATTATATATTTTACTAAAATAATTCATAACACAAAACGTACATATTGAAAACAAACAATGATATATTGTTTTCAATTACTAGTTCCGAGAAAGGAATGATTTTGAATAACTACTGCCTGAAAAATCATTAATTAAATATTGATGGTGTTGAATAAATTGATGAAAAATATTATTTTCGTATCAAACAACGTATATACTAAAAGCAAATTATACTGTTTGGTCCGATGAGTTTAACGCTCGGTTTAACGTGTTTTACAATTCCTTTCATTCATTGGATGCTGTTGTTCCACTCCTTATAGGTTCGATATCGGAACCACCCTTTTTACAGAATGGCGGTCTACACCCAGTATGACAGCATTTTTGTTGCGAATGCAACAACTTACAGCACAATATATTTTATCATGTTTTTATTCGGTTAAAATTCTTATTATAATTTTTGAACATAGGTGGCTTTTTAAACTTTTTAAACCAACATTCCATAACAAATCCCTTTTTCTTGTATTCATGACCAAAACAAATATTGCATTCCGACTTCGTGTCCAGGTCATTGAAATTTTATGATAGTAACGACCATAAACAATAACTGACTTCGCTATGATAAAGTTAAACGCATTACTATAACAAATTGGGTTTTGAAGTTCATGATTATTGATTATGTTTCACATATAAAGGCCGGACTAAATGAAATAAAATTAGTATTATCACATCAATTGTCGTGTTTTCTCTTTCAAAGTCAGCTGGTGGTATAGATGTAAGACCCGTAGATTATCATCAAATGCAAGAGCAGAATTGAAGAAAAACCATTTGACGGGTTGATTCTTATCTTGCGAAAACTACTCTGGTGATAAAATGAAGAAGTGTGAATACAAATCTTCGTATATTAAGCCGAAATTGAAACAAACGTGGAAGAAAGCATGAAAACTAAAAACGAGATTTCTCAAAAATAACAATAAATGCCTGAAAAAAATACTTAAAATACCGATAGTGCAACAGCAAAGCTCAAGCCGCCAATCGTTTACCGAATTGATTGAAAGAAGTAAAAGAAGATAAACTGTAGATATTCGTAGATGCTGACAAGCTGATAGTTGTTGCGGAAACAAAATTACAAACGTCTGGAGAAAGATACCCTTCAGATATATTAAAACAAATTATTACTTACCGAAGAGAGCTATGAAGTTGAAGAAAGCATTAGAAAAGAAGCCTTAGAAAGAAAAGAAAAGAAGTTGTACAGGCAGACAGGAGAAAATCGTCAAGGGTGGCTTGTAACCTTGACGTTTGAAACAGGTTGTTACTAACGTTTTACCCACTGATTAATAGCATGAGACCCCCAAAAAAAAGCCGTTCTGGAAAGATTCAATCGATTTCCGCTGAACTTGTTTCTGAAAATGACTGCCATTCGGATTTGGACGAAATTTCTGAAGGCATAGAAAGCGAGCAAGATGGTGAAGAGCTTTGGCACTCATCATCATCTTAGATAAATAAATTACTGTAAAACCGGGTGATTTGAACCGACAGGGATTAACCAATTTTAATAAATGATTCAACGTGTCAACTTGGCCGTCAAACAATTCGACAACTCTTTTTTTGCTGAAAACACTATATTTTCTGGAACTATCTCTTTTATTTAGATCAAAATAAATCGGATCAACACCACTCAACTTGATTCGAAGCTGGAAAAAGGTTAAGAAATAAACTGAATTTGTGTTTTTGTTTCAGTGATTTTCTGTGTTTTTTTCTGACAAAAAATTTTAAAAAATCTTTGGAAAATTATATATTTTTGAAAACGCCTGACGGGTTGTTTTAACTCATTCTCTAAGAATAGCCCCACATAACATTCATGTTTCTCAAAGCCGGAAAATATCAGTATAAAGTGTTAAGTAAATCAAAGCCACCCGCTTTCACGGTACCTTAAGTTTAGTGTCAGAAAAAAAAATGTATTCAAATATTTAGTTTTACTTTTTTCTGACATTTTCGTAAAATTCCATTTACATGTTTCTCAAATTTTATTATCTTATGACTTTTATATTTATGAACAGATCTCAATGAAATTTTGACCAGTGATATATCGCGACCTCCTGAATACAGTGGTGTATTCTGAATTTCGATAAGGGTTCTGAAATTGAATTGATGGTGGGTTGATTAAACGGCATATTTTTCAAATTTCATTCTCTTATAACTTTTTTATGGATTGACGCATTTCAACGTAATTTACATAAGAACCATTTGAAAATATCGCGAATCCAGTGGTGTAGTCAGATTTTTTATAATAATATAGTCATTTTTTTAGATTTTTTACCAATGACAATGCAACACCAAATTATCCATTGACTGTCAAACACACATTCCCGTCAAGTAAAAATAGATGGCAGTGAAATCTTTGGAAATGATTGATTCTGATGATAGTTCACATTCCGATTTGCAGGTTGATGTTTTGTATTCTTCAAAATTACCCACTTGCGTTTTTTCTTTTGAAGTTCATTTATGCTAGACATTCAGAAATTTCACATTTGAATTTCATTACGGTACTAAGGCTTTTGGAACTTCATTATTTTACTAAAATACATTGACAAAAAGATGTCATTATGACATGCCAGCAAATCAATATGCATAGAAGTAATAATATTATATGTATCCACTAGCGGTTAAGCGAGCGTAAAGTGGCACTTTACCGCCCGCGGGCGCATTATAGCCCGCCGCCCGTAAAGTAGACAAAATTGTCAAATTGTCTATATTTAGACATCATTTCATGCAAGACCTAAAACGAATCAGAATTATTTCAGTTCAATAGAGAAAGGCTCTTCCTAACATTTATCTATAATCGACATTTTTTCAACATGTAAATAAGTCATAAGCCTGAATATTGAAAATAAAGTTGGTTTAGTTATTGATGTTGAAGATGGAATATCCTCTTGAACATAATTATTACATATTGAAAGCTTCGTTGCAATCTGCATCGTTTCAAGAACAAGAATATTCATTTCAGAAGTGGATGATTGGTTCAAATAATTGTCTGGTATCATTCCGGCACAATCGTTGTCAATTTTTTCAGTGATGATCAATTTATTTGAAATAGATTCGTCAATACAAAAGCCTTCAGCTACTATAGTTTCACATTCCCCATACTATGTCCCTCTTGATTTTTGTATACATAACGTATGAAACGTGAAGACCATCGAAATTCAAGACATTATTTGTGTTCTTGACATGATTTTTTGGGTTTATGACCTTCTACAATCTGAAAATGAAAAAAAATTTTTAATCCAAAAAAATCATGTCAAGAACTGGATTTCCTCCACAAAATCAAACTTTCAATCATTATTTGTGATTGGGCCATTAAACCGCTAGTGCATAAAATGTTGTATGTATCACGTTCGTAAAATGCGTTTATGGCCTTCGGCGTGTGATGGCTCTCGGCTGACACCATCGGGCCATCATCCACGCCGCAGGCCATAAACGCCTACTTTAGGCCCTTGATACATGAATAACTATTATTCAACTGAAATAATGAATAATTCGAAAGCTTGACACCAAATACAAGCATAAAAAAAGGGCACAATCTGCCAAACAATACTTTCCAGTGAACGAGCATTTGATGACACCCTATAAGCAATATCGCCATCACAATTCATCTCCTCTTTTGCGGAGGCAGGAGGTAAACGACCAATTAGAAGAGAAAATCCACCTAGAAATCCGTAGGACACCCAGAGGGCCTTATAGTCTAGCCCATGGACATTACTTTGAAAAAATATGTCTCCTGCAGAGTTAGGGCTCTCGAGGGTAGAATTGCTGCCGCTGTGTTGATTTATAACACGATATTATTAACCTCGAAAGCGTTAGAGTGGTGTGAGTGAAGACTTATTGATGATCCACTCACTGCCAGAATTTTCATCTCGATCCAACTCAGTTACGAGGATAGATGAAATAGGACATAGTTAATTCATTAGAAATAAGATTTTTTATTTATTTTTTCATTTCATTAGGAGTGAGCTTCTTTCTACGAATATATTTGTGCGAGGTGAAGATGATATAGTAATGACGGTTAAATGCCAAAATATTTCATACAGCAGGTCCAAAAAGTATGCATTAAATGAAAACCTTGTTATGAATATCAACAAACTCATAATGGGCGTTCGAATTATTTTTAGTTCTTGGTTTGTGACAGAATAAATTTTTTCAGAAAAGTTATCAAAAATAATCAGCAGTAATACCACGACAGCATCGCAAATAATCGATTATACTGTCGTAATTTGTATTGGGGTTTAATCACGACTTTAAATTTGACCCTTATTTAGTTAAACTGTTTTATAGAAAAATATAAAAACAAAGTTGAGTACAAATAAATGGTTCAATCAATTTCTTCCTGGTGATAACATCACCAGACTCTCTGATTAATCTTGATACTCATTGGCTACCCAGCTCCCCCCATTTCCCTAACTAACTTTGGGTACGGTCGATAACGAACCCCTTGATCGATCCATCAGTAACTTTTTGGGAAACTCCTATTTAATTTTAGTTCGAAAATATGAATAGAACATTCATAGAATCTGTTGTGGAATCATCTGCGACTGAAAAACAAGCTTTAGTCGCCATTTTCTTAGAAAATCGAAGAAAAGAGCGTTAGCACGAGTGGTGTTTTAGGACTATTTCACTCATCTTAAAATTCTCACCTAATCTGGCCAATCGGAAGCCAAAGACAACTCGTGTTATCGCGACAATTTCACTCACTATATGAAAGTCGCGTCTCCTGCGATATGAGGACCAATCAGAATGGGATTTCGCGAAAGTACACGCTTCCTTTCGCTTCCTTTCTTTCCGATCCGGAAAGACCACGTCGTCAAGTCAACCACAAATATAAACAGCAATGATACATCTTGTAATCTATTATGACATAAACGTCAGGTTGACAGATTTCATGTTTATTATTCATTAGTTGCAACTACTGAAGAATCCACTTTGTTTACTCGATCAAATTTCAAATAATAACTTGGTTGGTTCGTGAAATTATCTCAATAAATACGACTCGTGCTCACAATACAATCGATAATTCTGTCAGAAATCTTTAACTCGATCAAATTGCTTTGAAGTAACACCACGAGTCCCGTAGGACTTATGAGACCGTAGGGACGAGTGGTGTTACCAAGCAATTTGATCTCGTTGATTTCTGACAGAATTATCGATAGTATTGCGACCACTCGTGGTATTACCCCCGATAACACCAGCTGTCTTTCAATTCTGATTGGAGGATCAGCTCCAGTATTTTCAGCGTCGTAACCATGACGAAATGAATACGTTTGACAGTTCGATCAATAATAAATATAGCTGGATATGTCAGAATGAGTCGCTTCACTGCAAATTCAAATGAAATTATGAAACGAAACATTATAATATTAACGATTTTAATAATTTCTTTATGACTGTCATACATTGTTCGTATTTATATAAATGAAGAAACTTTATTCGTAATAAAATTCAACTCGTGTTTGAATTTATCTCATAAGTCTGTCTTTTATTTCTGAACTCAACTGAATTGTTTTCACGAGTGAGTATATAATCGATTAATTTCGTTTGCTCAAGTAGTATTCGTTACCATTATATATCGAATAAACTTGATGATTCTTTCTTTGACGTTAACTGACAAACGTCAAATAATTTTAACAATGATAGAACTGTCATATTTGGAGGAAGCGACACATCAAATCGATTATACCACGTCGTCAAGGGTATATTCACTTGTTAATTCTCGATCCTATTATTAGATAATATTTTGAAATACTTTTGTTTCATATGAAAAATCGTATAATTTTGAACTTCGCTGTTAGTTTTGCGATCTTTGACAATAAATATCTACCAGTAATACAAAACTTTCCGTCTTTCATAACATCCTCCAATGTTGACTTCAATGTTAACTGTAAATTCCCAGCGTTTTTTTTTTTTCTGCGTATTTTGGGTAGGTACATGGTCCGGATGTTCGGAACGATCTGACTAGTATTTCTCGGTACTCCAGCAGTTTCTATCTGTCTCTGCCTTGTTTGTATAGAAGGAAATTTGGAAATTTCATGTGCTGGTCTGGATCGGATCGGTTATAACAACCCATAACAGCACCATAATAGCAACAGTCTTCATGCATGGCTTATGTCGTCATATCTAAAAGAGAAAACTGTTTTTTGTATTTTGTAATTGGAAAATCCATGTTTATAACACCTCTACAGAGTTATGCACTCAATTCAGACTATACACAATAAATTAATTATCACTAAAATGCCAAGAACGTGTTTTTAGAATTTTTTTGCAGAAAATCCACAAAAAGGATACGCGTAGTCTTATGAAAAATGGCTTTATTTGTCCCCCCATCGAATATTTGACAACTCTCAAATTACGTCACTGACATATGTTACTCAATCAGTGTCTTAGTCCAAAGCATTTGTATTTCATGCACATATTTTTTTTTTCTGTTGATTATATAAGTAACTAAAATTCAATTTATGTTAAAAGCGAGTAAATCACATATGATTCCTTCACAAATCTCCCAAACCAGACAGATTATCCTTTTTATCCGATTTCAGCTTAAAAAGATCCACAGGTTAAACTCTAATTTACCGACGCAGAAAACATTTTTTGTTGTCTGGATACCCCTTATGTTGTATCTCCAGTCCCAAAAGAGAATATAAACTCTAAACGACTGGAAGAAATTAGAAAGCTTGTGTTTCGGGTTTGAAAGTTTAATGAAGCGTAAAATGAAGGTTATCCCACAATTATCCATCTGGAAGGTAAGTGCGCAATGGACTAACAAAAAACAAATTGTTTTTCAGAATTGTTCGAGAAACCGAAATGGGAGTGATATTTTTTTTTTTTTCACTTCAACTAGACACTAAAAGAAAACGTTAATTGAGAATAACTTGCAGACTGCTGGAATTTGTGGTTCGTACCACACCAGTAATTGGTGGGCCTGTGGTAGATTTATTTCAATGGCATCCGGTTATATATCCTTCAAGTTGAACGATTAAATCAATTGACATATGGAAATGTAAATGCTAGGAGCAAAGAACCGATTTGAAAATGGATTTTGCATTAAAAAAAATTAAAATTTCTTGAAAAATGAAATCTTGTATGCAACCATACTTACTTCGTTCCAAAGTAAGCTCCCAATTTTAGGTAATTTCTAGTATTCACTTTTTTTTTCATTTGAAGTAGGTTATTACTATTCTTAACAGTGACTATATTGCCAAAGACAAGGACGGTTTTAATTTCTGAGAAATTTCTCCAATAAAAAATATAAATTATTTCGTACACTCCTGATGAACCACTTCATATTTTCCTTTCGATTTTCCAGGCAATAATTTAGCGGTGTGCCCTCTACCTCATTCATTTTCATTACCCAATAACAATAACAGCGCGGAATCTATCGCTTTTATTTCCACAAACCATGACGACTCTTAGCGTTGCACTAACAGCTCTAATTCGGAAGAATAAATTACACAATTTCATTTCACGACCAGCAGCGTCTAATGCTTGCTTGGAATGTGCTCCGATCGCATGGGATGGTTGCTCCGGAGCGTCACAGCAAATAATAATAATAGCCGTCCTCTACTCACACAGGCTATGCCTATGGACACACTCTGCGAGTGTTTATGAGGGAGTTTCTTCATTATCATTATTATTATTTATTTTTATTACGCACTGGTCATCACGTATCAGTTTACGTAATTATGTAATACTGAGCATGTGATAATATGCAACTCACTAGAATTTAGTTTTCACACTTCATTTATTGAAAATATCTATAGTTTTTTTCTTTTGTTTCAGTATGTCAACAATGACACGTACTTCGAAAATGATATTGGAATTGCAGAGGAGCAAGATACGGTGACTATGATGTCCATCTTGATAATAGGTGAGTGGAAATAATACTGTAAAGAATTATCACAACTTCCCTCTAAAATACTTTATTCAATACTTAAAACAGAATACACTAATTTATATGTATAACAATCGCTGGGCTATAAGTATTCATTCATATCTACCATTCGAATCTTCCAGTACTCCTTCTTCAGCGACACGCACGGCCTCTTATAGTAGGAAACATTTCTTCGCTTCATTTCGAGAGATTTCTACAATTTTCCATTCGCGCCACCGCTATTACTGCTACTCTTCCCTAGGTGACGCCAGCCGTTACTCGGATGAGTTGGTCTGAAGTCTGAATATTCGTGTCATTGCCCCCTTCTTGAAAACATTTCGTCCCGAAATAGCGTCCTTGGAGTGTTTTCCTTGCATGACTCTGTACCGTGACGTCCGATGGAAGTAACACTCCACAGTCTTCCTGTTCGGTCGTTAAAGATGCACACCAAAATCTCAATGCCGCTGGATCTGAATATCGTGTCCAACATGCTTCCAATCCAGCCCATCGAGCCCACAGGACAATTTTGGGATTTCCAGATCCATGAGGTTTTGGTCCAGCATCGTATCTCTCAATCTGTTGAGGCTCTCCCAGACGTCTTCATGAGACGGTTTATCTCGAGATTGCTTCTTGGTTACCAGGTAGAAGATGTTTCTCTGGCCCTTCTTCAACTGTAACACCTCTCCAACTTCTGGGTTCTGTTTTCGCAGTTCTTGGAGTTGGCCGAACTTCTTCAAGAACACCACAGCTATGCCTCTGGATATTCGGAAGTCTTCTGCCACACAGTGCGCTAGCGCGTGGTCAGTAGGTGCCTGGGAAAGATCTTGTGACTCCTCCGGAGTTACCCCATGTGAAACTTCCTGCCTATTTGAGTATAAGGCCATGAACTGCTAGAAGGATATCTCATCCTCTGGTGGTCTGAGGATGCGACCTTGATCGTGATTTCCAGCATAAGGAGGCAACCTATTGAAATGGACGGCTCTATTCCCTCGGGATGGCTTTTGGATCCGGTAAATGAGGTCATTTATTATCTTTATGATCTTGTATGGACCTTCCCACGAACTCTGCAATTTCTGGAGAAGCAACAGCGACGCTTGGGGTTGTACAGCAAGACTAGGTCGCCGGTCTTGAATGTTCTAGCATCTGCGTTGATGTCATTGGTCCTCTTCTCTCGATATTCAAACGGACTCGCTCGTAGATATCGTCCATTCTCTACCGGAGTTCGCTGACATACTATTCTCCTGTGATGTCTTGCCCTGGTGGGGTCCCAAACATGAAGTCACAAGGCAGTCGTAGCTCTCGTCCCATAATAATACTTACAGGAGTTTGACCGGTTGACTCGTGCAATGCTGGACGATAAGCCATCAGGAAGATACTGGTCCCAGTCTCTTTGATGGGCAGAGACTACTTTGGAGTCTTTGGACAGGTGGCTGTTTATTGCCCTATTCAGTCGTTTTACCATTCCTTCGGATTGTGGGTGTAGAGCTGTCGTTCTGGTTCTTCGAATATAATAAGTGGGATTCGATGTTTTTGTCTTGGTCCGAATGCAGCTCCAATGTGACACCGAATCGGCATATCCACCCCTTAACCGAGACATCTGCCACGGTAATGGTTTTCTGTTTGAGTAGGGCGTAGGCTTCTGCCCATTTGCTGAAATAGTCCATTGCCACAAGGATGTTTTTGTTTCCTTGATCAGATTCGGGAAACGGACCAGCGATATCTATTACAATCCATTCGAATTCGAGGCCCATTGCTAGCAGCGCATACGGCACACTTCCTGCACCAGTCCTTAACGTTAGCTTGACAATTGGCCCAATAGAACTCACTGGGGGTTTTCGGTGTCGGAGATCATGATTGTTTTGTCAAAAATGGAAAATTCAAGATGGCGAATCCAATATGGCGGACGAGCTTTGTAATTATGATCCGATTCTATTCAATACTTTTTATCTAGATGTGAGTTAGATCCGAAAACTTCAGGCTACAAGGTTTTGAATCTGTGACTCACATCTAGAGAAATTATTTTTTACTTTTTAGCGCATTTTAATGAAAGCTTGTCTTCAAAAAGTTTTTTTATATATGATTTTTATTATATTATTTATAACTTTTGCAATGTTTGGGAGCGAAATTTTTTTATACTTTTTCTATATGCCATTACGTATCGAATGACTCCTCAGTCCCTCCAGAAAAATTGTCATCTAAAAAGCACTTGTGAACCAGACTACTAAACAACAATTCGACTTGAGAGAAAGTAGAAAGAAATCACGTCAAATACATGAACTATAACAATATATCATCTATTAGACGCGAATGAGTTTTATTTCTGTCAATACAATCAAGTTCCGAATCATTCTTTTATTCTGACACGAACAGATGGTACGCCTCGCTCGAATAGAAGATTCAGTTTGTTGTAAAGAAACAATAAATTTATCGATACCATATTATTTTCTTTCCATGTATAGATGGAAAATGCATTAATATTAAATTGTGATTTATGATGAAATTCTTCATGGTGCAATGGATTCATATGTTTCTTCACAAAACATTTGCAGGTAGTTTCTTCTTTCCAAACAATGATTGATTTCAATACCATTCAGGTGCTGATAGTTCTGCTAGTTCATTCAATTAATTATTCATTTTTGTCATATTTGATCGATTCACCTGAATTTATGAGTTTGTTTAGTCTGAAATCAATATTATCTCACTAATCCATATCGCTCATCGCTTTCATCGCTCACAAATAATAATTGTGCTGTAGCTTCTTTATACAGAGAGGGAGCTGTCACGATACAATTTCCATATAAATTGCCTGTTTGCATTCAAAATGTTTAATTATTTCGCCTCTTAGTCAATGGGTTTTCATATAGATGATCTCGTTTCACAACAATTCAACAGAAGATAAGCTCGGATCGAATATATCTCATAAAACGTTCAATGTTGAATATGTTAATCAAATTAGACCCAAGAAATTCAATTTCAGTCATCCTCATTATTTATTGGAAAATATTCAAGTGTTACCACAAAGTACTAGAAAGCCGATGCTGTAATATAAAGAAGAAACCCCATCGTTGGTACCTCAAAGGACACTCATGGGCATGCGCAGTAATACCGTTGTAATGTCAGGGGAAGGAGGGGAGTTTGGTATATATATTTTGCCGTGGGTGCTACAAAACGAGTGATTTGAAAAAACTTGTATTAGGTATTATATTCGCGTCCTCGAAAAACATGCAAGAATAAAATTTGGGTATAATTTTTCATCAGAAAGAGACGAAATTAAAAGAAGGCTGAAAAAATCACAAATCCAAGCTAGAAACCAAAGCAAAAACAGAAATAAATTAGAAAATACGTACCTCTTTTGAAAGAATATTCCGGAGAAGCTTCTGCAGATCGCGAGTCGAGGGTTTCCAACTACAATCAAGTAATTTTTCTACAACTATTCATATTGAAACACAACCACAAATCTTTAAATAAACTGTTGACGTTCAGCTGAAGAATCAATGGCAATTGCACAAGTAACAAACTTGAGTATTTTCCGTAAGTTTTTCCTCAATTTAAAAAAACAATTTCAATAGTCCTTTTAATAGTTGAAATTTATTTGTGTGCATACCTCTAGTTCCTCCATGTTTTTTGGGCACTTTTTACATGTAAAAGTAGTGCTTACAATATTTTCAG
Organism: Chrysolina haemoptera; assembly: GCA_958298965.1. Lineage (NCBI taxonomy): Eukaryota > Metazoa > Arthropoda > Insecta > Coleoptera > Chrysomelidae > Chrysolina > Chrysolina haemoptera. The sequence continues at coordinate 10,572,171 of OY282586.1, read as the reverse complement.
CTCATGCTATAACTTCAAAAAATCAATTACTCACACCCGATCAATTCGAAGTATAAAAAATCATTGAAAATTAGGTAGAAATAATTTTTATTTTGTAGTTCAGCTTGCACCATTCATTAGCTGTTCATTCAACTGTACTGATAATGAAAGCAACCGTCCTTGTTGCCCAGCCATATTTATAAAAAGTGTCCGAAACATCCATATTGCCGCCTTTTCAACATAGCAGACGTGCTTGCGCTGAACTTGCTGTAAAATAGGATATTGTACATTTAGTGCGGAAAAGGTCCACTTACAAACTTTATATCTAATGATAAAAATACTCAAATAACAATATTGCGTTATAGGTATAGACACATATATCGCTGAGTGATTTTGCGAAATTTTCTGATGAATACATAAAAAACATATTTATGAATTTTTTTGAATAAAAAAAAGTGATAAATAATACGAATAGTTATTAATGTAACGATATCATCATTCTACAATAAAAGAAAGACTATGTACTAAAGACAAAAGGCTAATATAAGGCTATACTTACATGGAGAAGAAAATAATGTAGTGTGATATATATAAAATATTAAAATATTATGTTATCACCTAACTAACTCACACTTCTCTTCTTTCTCTCTTGACGTAGAAGCCAGCGATATTTTTTATTTTCCAAAATAGTGAAATTGAAACTTTTTATGAAACATGTTTTGATATTCAAAGTCGTGATTTTTATTGTCAAAAATAGCCTGTTTCAAGTAAAATTGAATTATTTCTGTGGAAAAAAAATATTTTACTGAAATTACCCAAACTCAAAAGTAAATTCCAAAACTGTTAGGATGGTTATTTTTAGGCAATGGATGAAACCACTAATTTGAATAAAAGTATGTCAAGGCTAATTGCTCCATCAATCGAAGGAACTGCATTCGTGGTGTTCTCGGCGTAATCCTAACAATGCAAAGGAAATAACTTCAATTAAAACTTCACTTGAACGGTTGCATGGTTATGAGCTATTCATAACAACAAAACGTACCTACGTGGAAAACAAGTCACAGGTGTCTTTCAATTACATACAATCCATGCTATTTTTGTACACTTCATCGATTTCCAATAATAAAACGAACTGTTTTGAGCAAACTTCAATAGAACTACAAGTGAATAAAATAATCAGCGCAGTAGAGGGGTAAACTCATTTTTCAAAGTGTGCAAAAGTTCTATTCTTCATTAATATATTAACGTTTCAACTCTGCAACTCTGCAGATATTTGCATTTTGCAACTTGAAACAATACAAGGATTTCATAATTATTATACTGTAATAATAATAATAATAATAGTGAATTTTTAATTCAATTTTTCCCCACTTCTAATCGTTCGAATAAACTATAATTTGGCTCACGTATCAAAGACCGACGACAATACAATAATATCATAATATAAATTTAATAATAATATAGCCCCTGAAGCCATTGGAATAGTCCTTACAGGTTTTGAGGAACGTTTGTTGCATCTGAAAGCTGTCAACGTAATTGTTGTCACAAAAAGTAAGTTTTTTGGTTTTACTGCTTTCACGTTCGCTATTCAAATGCATTAATATTAGATAACAAAACGAGAGAGACTTGATCGCGCAGGTACTGAACAATTAAAATACAAAATTCATTTCCAATTTCCAGGATTTGACCAATATATCGATCAACAAGCACTTTGTGAATTACCCTGAATATGTACTATTATAAGATACTCGACGCTTTCGTTACTTTCAATTTGTGCAGCTAGTCTATGATGATTCAATCAAAAGTTTATACAAGGTTTATCCCCGTTATTTGTGGCTGAGTTTCCTTTGAGGATCAACAAATTTGCTGTTCATTCTTACATTCAGGGTTCCCTGGAAATAACTCGCAAATCCACCTACGAAGGGAGTTCTGAAAACCTTTGTGTTTTGGCTTTGTCGAAAGCAATTTAAAGGCCACTAGGTCAGGTCCCTTCCTTTGATACACTGAAACAATAGCAGATGAAGGAATTCGTAATAGAATTGATTGAAAGCTGAAGGAACTTACTTCCTAACTTCCTTATTTGAAAAGTGAGTTTGCCATTCGGTAAAAACTTATTTATTGAGATCCGAGGATTGACATAAAATTGATGAAAGTCAGATGAATGTTATAGAAGAACGGGGGGTGTTTTTTAATTTCATTAGCATACAATATCTCTCATGATCAATTTGAAAACGTAAACTTGATCGTAAACAGTCCGTGGACGGTTAAGTTCTGGGAAGATACTATAATTTCCGAGTCAAAGTATGCCCTGTCTGTGAATTCATATAATATTCTTTTCGAGCATGTATCACAACAATATGGGTCCGTGAAGTTCTTGGACAGCAGTTTGTACTGTGCTTCGAATTATATCCAGTATGTTGAAATGAACTCATCTTCTAAGAGTTTGTAGAGGTGTATAAGCGGTTGAGCTGAAAATGACGATCGCCCTTGAGTTCAGTTGGCCAGTCAGTTTGACAGATAATAATATGGTTGTAGGTTTTATTTAATTTTTAATGGTCCTGTAGAGAAAATTAATTTCTTATGAGTTTTATCTTTTGAAAAAACCAATGTTGAACCAACATTCCCAATTCATTCAGATAATGTGACAAAATATTTATGAACAATAACTGAACTTATTATGATGACACTGTACGCGTTAAATAACAAATTAAGATTTAAAGTTCATGAATGAAATACCAAAATTAGTATTATCACATCTGACGTTCAACTCATCCTACATCAAGGCACTAGAATAGTAGTCTCTCGAATCAATAATGGGCCAATCATACTACAATGCCGCTTACAGTACAGAAAGGGAAGTACCACCGTACCTACACAACTTACCAGCCAATCTATAGAATCGAAACAGCATCCATCTATCCAGTTGGCAACCAAGCAACAACAAATCTAAGAGAACGTCCACGGCAGACGTATATCTACAGTGACCGCCAAAAAGTATGTACCATATGGGAAAAGGGAAAAAAGTTTATTACTGGAGTATTGGAAAAAAGATTATTGGGAAAAGTTTGTGCATGTCCGATAACCTAAAAATCGATTTTGACACATGTCACGTGATTGCTGGTATGGAGGCAAATTGAAAAAAATTACTATGAAAAGACAAAAAGGGGGGTAAAATGGCAAGATATCAAAAAAAATTATTTCAAAAAGTTGCTTAGAATTAAATTTTATACACATATACAAAGTTTGAAAAGATAATGAGAGAAAATTGACAATGGCTATTTTTTTAAAATATTTTCCTAGCTGTATGAAAATATCAAATTATTATCTTATGAATAGCTTGATCATACTGAAATATTTGTATTTCAATGAGAATGACAAAATTTTCTCATTTTCTCAAAACAAATGAGCACTAAATTAAAAAAATTGGATTTTGACCCTGGCTGTTACATTGGTTCGTATCTAACAGTTATATTAGAATTCCACGACCATTGTGATGACATGACACTCCAGAAACATAGTTTTTTTCCAGATTATAATCAAGTTTCGATGATAATCGTGCCAGAGCGTTTCACTTCGCATGCAATGTTGAAAACTCTAGCCTCTTTAATTTGACGCACTATTTTTAAGATTATGTGCGAAGTGAAACGTTCCTGCACGATTATCATCATAAATTGATTATAATCGGAAAAACACGATAATTTTGGATTTCTCCATCATCGCAATAATCGTGGAATTCTGATATAACTGTTAGATACGAACCAATGTAACAGCAAGGGTTCTGACAAAATTCAATTTTTTTAATTTAGTGCTCTCTGGTGTGGAGAAAATGAGAAAATTTTGTTATTATCATTGAAATACAAATATTTTAGTATGGTTAAACTATTCATAAGAAAATACTTTGACATTTTTATAAAGTTAGGAAAATATTTAAAAAAAATTGTTATTTTCAATTTTCTCACATTATTTTTTCAAACTTTTTATATGTGTATAAAATTGAATTCTAAGCAACTTTTTCAATTTATTTTTTTCGATATCTTGCCATTTTACTCGACTTTTTGCCTATTCATAGTAATTTTTTTCAATTTGCCGCCATACCAGCGATCACGTGACATGTGTCAAAATCGATTTTTAGGTTATCGGACATGCACAAACTTTTCCCAAAAATATTTTTTCGAATACTATAATAATAAACTTTTTTCCCATATGGTACATACTTTTTGGCGGTCACTGTATATACCAGGCAGCAGACTCTCAATGCACAATAGAAGCCCTCAAATATCCATGAATACGTCCGCAACAATTTAGTGCTCTCTGGTGTGGAGAAAATGAGAAAATTTTGTTATTATCATTGAAATACAAATATTTTAGTATGGTTAAACTATTCATAAGAAAATACTTTGTTATTTTTATAAAGTTAGGAAAATATTTAAAAAAAATTGTTATTTTCAATTTTCTCACATTATTTTTTCAAACTTTTTATATGTGTATAAAATTGAATTCTAAGCAACTTTTTCAATTTATTTTTTTCGATATCTTGCCATTTTACTCGACTTTTTGCCTATTCATAGTAATTTTTTTCAATTTGCCGCCATACCAGCGATCACGTGACATGTGTCAAAATCGATTTTTAGGTTATCGGACATGCACAAACTTTTCCCAAAAATATTTTTTCGAATACTATAATAATAAACTTTTTTCCCATATGGTACATACTTTTTGGCGGTCACTGTATATACCAGGCAGCAGACTCTCAATGCACAATAGAAGCCCTCAAATATCCATGAGTACGTCCGCAACAGAAGTATATCCATACACGAGCAAACCCCTCAAGAATTCAAGAGTACGTCCAGAGTAGAAGTTCATTCATCACGTGGCCGCAGCCACTCAATCCACTAGAGAAACCCTCGAAAATCTAGGAGTCGTCCACAGAAGGAGAACATCGATACGCAAGACAGCAGACACTCAATCCACGAGGCAACCACAATAAAACCCAGTAGTGCATCCAGAGCAAATAAATACGAGGCAGCAGACTCTTAAATGTACGGTAGGAACCCTCAAATATCCAGGAGTACGTCCGCAACAGAAGTAAATCCATACACGTGGCAGCAGACTCCCAATCCACGAGAGAAACCCCACAAGAATCAGTAGTACGTCCTCAGTAAAAACGAGGTAGCAGATTTTCAATCCACGAGAAAATCCCTAAAGAATTCAGCAGACCTCAAATCTACAAAGTAACACTTCCAATTCAGAATTGAAGATCAAGCATCCAAGCACCAGAAAAAATATTTTATAACTACTATATAATAGAAAAAAATATTCTTGAAGCAGAAAAACTTCAGCATGCGAACAGTAAAAACGACGTCGGGCATCATGGGAGAAGGTATTTCACGATAAAATTATTACAAGTAAATCAAGAGAAAATACGACGCAACGAAGGAGTAGTTGTCCAAAATCAGACAAATACTAAATTGATGGAAACCACACATTACGGGTCGATAAAAAAGAGATAATGGAAAGAGATCTTAACCACACAATTCGAAATATTAAACAACAATTAGCCGCAAATAAAACAGCTAGTTGCTATGAAGTTCTGAAATATGAACTTCAAAAACAAAGGAAACTCCACCACGAAATCATGGCGGATGCGCGCAATACAGAGGAGCATTATCTAGTAGGTGGCTGTCAGGTCGCTTTGATATTTATGTGGCAGTTGAAAGTTCAATTGTGCCTTTCAAGTCTTCAATATGAATAATTCACCTAACGCTGAAAAGAGCGATATGCATTTTATGTATGGATGTATCCTCAGCGCGTGATACGTCATCACACAATTTTTGCACGTCTTCACTTACGTTTTTTCGGAAGATGACTTTTCAATAAAGAATAATTGATTATGTTCATCCATTAGTGATGAGAAGGGTGGCATTGGAAGGAGAGGTTCATAATGTGATTTACGATAGTCAAGTTTTAAGTTTAAGTACAAGACAAATTGCTAATACACTAAATATTAGCAATAAACTAACCTGTAAAATTTTCAAAGATCACCAATTGTATCTTTACCAGATTTAAGGTGTCCAGGCACCTCTACTGCGAGATTTTTTCCTTTGAGTAGACTTTTATCAATGGGGTTTTCTAATAATTACCCAAAATGCTCAATTTTTTAATTGCCTTGGCGAATCCAATGATTCAAAGAAAGGAATTACAAATTTTCATTATAATCGTCTATAGGCCAAAGCAATTCAAGAAGTTCGGTGCTAATATGAATTTTCACTTAACGTGTGGGTCGGAATTATTGTCGAAAATTTAAATACAAATTTCCATTTTTTCTAACTATTTGATAAAAATGTGATTTGTAAATGATGGTGCGCTTGCTCATTTTGAATAATTGCTCATAAGAAGATGACCTGTATACTTTCGCTCAAGAATAAAATACTGATTACTGACAGAACGTTTATAAAATTTGTTACATATTATACTATTTGTTTGTATTTCCAATTTGATATTTTTTCAAAACAAGAGAAGGTACAGGTACCTACTTGCATACATTAAAAGTTCAAACAAGAGTAATAATTTCAAAATACTCTGATTCCGAGTCATAATTTGGGCAAAAAAAACGTGATGAATCATTATTATCTTCCAAACCACCCTTTTTAACGATCAACAAAATCAAGGTTCTGGAAGAATTACAAATAAAAAATCATGAAGTGATTTTGCACGTCTGGTTAATATTTTCATTTTTTTTTTTTTTTTGTTTCAGGAGTATTCCTATTTCTGCTGATCTTCCTATCAGTGGCTGGTAACATTTTGGTATGCGTAGCCATCTACACAGACAGAGGCCTACGTCGAATAGGCAACCTCTTCCTGGCATCTCTAGCAATCGCAGATCTTTTCGTGGCTTCTCTGGTGATGACATTTGCTGGGGTCAATGACATTTTAGGTGAGATTTCATATATGACAACGAAGAATATTCATGGTATTGTGGCACACGGTGGACCTTGAAAAAAATGATTCCAAACCCTATATCTCCATCTCTAAGGAGCATTTGGTAACAGACTTCAGTTGAACAATACGCGTATTTAGTATAAACATCACAGCCGCAGTTTCAGTTTCTGGATGCAAACAAACCGTTATTAGTACAGAGCACTGTCAGCTGACGTCACAACATGGCGGTCATGAGGGGACGAACAAAGCATTTGACATTTGATCAATTAATTATCAAATGATGCAAAGAACTTCTTCCTAGGAAATCACTTCTCGCAGAAAATTGACCAGAAAGATTCACGTAACCTTATGGAAAATGGGTTCAATAGGTTTGTTTTTGTTCAGTTTGGTTTGTTTGTCCCCCTATGACATTGTTCCACAACTGTCATATTACGTCAATGACAGTGCTCTATTGTGTTAATACAGCACAGCACAGAAGATTATAAAATATCAACTTCTACTGGATATCAAACTGGAGACATTAAGTTGTAACAGAAAACTCGGATTTTCACAATATTTGAAGATTATGTGACATTCTTCCTAACATTGTGAGAATACTTCGTATATATTTTTTCAATAGTTATAAACTAATATTATGATAAATTCGACTTTCCAAATCTGTGTCTCATCCTCATCATGCTTTGTTTGCATCCACAACTTTGACCTATCCCAACTATATCACGTGCACTAAATGAGCGTATGCCAGTTTGATACGACTTGAATCTGTTTATGTTTATATATTCCAAAACAATCTATTCCACGGTCTCAGTTTAGAAGTGGCGCACACTGTCCCGTAAGTGTACTTCTAATAACAATTTAAATCACAAGACACGAAAATGTTATTCAAAATATTGGATACCTGAGGGTTGTTACTAACTCAAAGACAACTGCTGTTGATTTAATTCCTTCAGGACAGTATTTCTCAGGATTTAAAGGGTTCATACCAGGTGATTCAGAAATGTGTCCATTCGACAGCAAATATCTCAAAATCTATGACATAAAATACAGAGGTACCAAAACTTGAAATCACTTGTATTTTTTAAGGAGACCATACCAGAATATACCACACTATGAGCTTGCAGAAAATGTAAGTTCTGCCAACGTGATTTCCATCGGAAATATACATACAAATGCTGGTGTTCCGCAGGGTTTCTTTTTAGCACCAGCAGTTTCATTTCTTCACATCAATAATATGTTAGGAGCTTGCTCATGTCCCGTGCACAGCTTTGCGAATAATAGTTCCCTTCATTGCTTTCTCTTCATCACTTGTCAAAACAATAGCATCGCTCCTCCAACTTCATGTGGGAAAAACAAATTCTTACTTCAAGGATTTGATAAAAATTGAGAACATAACTTTGGCCACTGGAAGATTCTTTGAGGGAGATAACCAGCATATTTTCGAGTGTAATTGACCGACTCTTCAAGGCATGTTTCACCGGAATTCAATTCCAATGGAAAGAAGACTTTTTTGAGCAATCAAATGGTGTGGCGATGGAAAGTCTACTCAACTCAGTGATAACCCTTTCGATTTCAAACCGACCATGTGAATACGATACGTGGATGATACCTTCGTCATTTGGAGATAAGGATGGGACAAACTGAACCTTTTCCTGAATGCACAATAACCTTACATTGATTTTACCTATAGAGTGAACAGGATCAGCGGATATACTCATCGAAAAATGTGAGACCACAGAGTATACCATGAACCGACGCAAAAGGATAGGTATCTTCATGCACTATCGAACCAATATCCGATTCAAAAGAGAGGAATTATATCTACAGTGACGGAACGAGCTCGCAGAATAAGTGAACAGGAGCATCTACAAGAAAAACTGGAGCTTCTTCAAGCGACTTTGAGATCGAATGGATATAGTGCATCTGAGATCTAGAACGCCATGAAAGACTTCCACAAGTCAAAATAGGCAGGATGCTCAAACGATTGCTTGTACATACCTAGCTTATATCCCTCGGATCACTGACAGGATCGGAAAACTCTTGGGGAAATTCAATATAAAATTGATTTGGAACTACGAAAACATCAGTGAAATCAAGGCTGAAGGAACATTGGAAAAATTGTAGGTAAATGAAGTCAAACGGACAAATCGACATTAACGGAACACAAGTTCAGTGAAGGGGATCACAGAATAATTCTTGATGAGCACGCTAAACTATTTGCCCTCGACCAAGGGTATCATGGTCGACTTTTACAGGAAGCAATAAAGAGGCACCAGCACACGGAGAATTTGAAAAGGACATGAAAGACAGAACCACAACCGGATCTGAAATCCCATTCTTAAAAATGCGAGGGAACGGACAATACAGAACAATATAATAACAGCTGGTGAAAACAACAACAATAACAACGCAATTACAAGAAACTGTTTTTATGATTTTCATACTCCAGCTTCAAGTGGAAAAAAATCCTGGTACGAATAATTCAGAAAATATAAAATTACTAATTTTTGCCTTCATTATCAGCCTTTTGAGTAAGAATCACTATTTTTGTTCAGTGCCTTCACAAAGTGCTTCATCTTCATTGACATGTTCACTACTATCTGTTAAATTTTTTTAAATAAATCTACAACAATATTTCCATATCTTTCACTTTTTTATTCCAAAAATTATTCAACAATCATTTTGAATGACTTTCAAGCTCTTTCAGTAACAGATAAAAGGCTTTCACACTGAGGATGTTTTATAACTTCAATACTTGGAATTTTTGTCTGTAAATACCGAAAAGCATCTATATTTTTGTTCATTGACTCACGAATCTTCTGGTCTTAGTGTCATATACTATGGATTTCCATCAGATAACGACCAAATTAATTTAATTCAAAAAAAATTGAAAGGTAGACGTTATATTCTGATGATCACTGGAATAAAACGCTTCTATAGAATTCATAACACATGAGGCACCCACTTTTTATCTTAGTTTACAACAGGAAATCCAAAATATTGAAGATAATGTTCTTCTACAATGGGTCTTCTCATTTTCAATTTCATAAACTGTCTCTCTTCTCGACATTGTAATTCAATTGGAAACAAGATATATGTTATTTGAATGTAATAAATTGATAAAATGAATTAAGAGCGTAGGGCAGTTGAAACAAACTATTCAACTGTAGAAATAAAAAGTGACGTGATAGAATATTTGTCCTAACACTGTTAGGTTCAAAGAAGGTAGGTTGACATAACTTATGTTATAAAATTAGTGTGATTAATGAGCAAGGCTACCTGAGTGAGGAAACAATTCCAAAAAACAACGGCATTTAATATCGTTCAAAAATGGTGATACTGAATCGAATATTGTTCATTATTCCTGTCAGTTCAGTTTCGCCAATGTGTTTCAATCTGGGAGGGTAAGTTAGTTGGCAATTTCATTATTGAACGGGTATCCACTATGAACTTGATAAGTATTTCATACCATATATCAAATTAGATTTAATAACCCTCGTCAACCGTTCACTCGCCACCTGCTCTCTTAGGTGTTGACAAAGTAACCACCGACAGGAAGGGGTCTTCTGTCGTCCCTAAGGTGTTGACACAGTAGCTATACCGTTGGGATTCGACCACAAAAATAACTGAAAGGTTTTTGAATCACTGAATGCGGAGTTTTGTTCTCGGAACCGAGGCACTTCTAAGATAGTGCTTCTTTCGAATCGTTGGGATTTCTGTGCGTTACTAGTCAATATGTTACTGGCGGGTACAGGAGTGCGATTATGAACAGTCGATTCATATGGTATTTAACATTATTTTTGTACACGCATGATATTCATTTGTTCAATTTCCATATCTAGAGTGAAAAACTATCACTTTCATGTAGAGTATCCGGTTGAAAAATTATCGTTTTCATATACATAAGTAGAAAAATTATTTTTTCCACACTCATAAAAAAAACAAAACTTTATTGAACTATATTTAATTAGTAAACAATTTCTTCATAGCACTACTGCAATAAGACTTTTATTGCAGCGTATTGGGATCATTTCAAACATTAGCATTCCATATTTAATAAATCTTCTGTAGCATTGTATTACGTTTCAAACAATTGCATATTTTATATTATTTTCAATTATATTCATTACATAGGGTATAACAAAATTACTAGAAAATGAATTTTATGAAAATTGAAATTGAGTTCCTTTGAATATCGACTGAATTAACCAATATATTTTTGTATTCAATATCGCCTATGATTACAAATTTTTTTACATGAGCGTAAATGGCTCAAATACACTCGCTCACAGCTAAACATCAACGGTAAAAATAAAGTTTCAGTTAAATTGTTCCTAACGTAAAAGTTTGAAACTTTCTCAATACAAATCGATAGTGTTAATTACTTATTGAATATTTTGCTACTAAATTACGCCCTTTATTTTCCTTCACTTAGTTTTTCCTACATTTAGTACATAAATAGTACATAATTTAGTACATCGCGTGCCATAAATACCTACTTTTCTGCACTTGTTACAGAAACAACTGTTCATTTGATCACTGATCAACACTCAATATTTATTCATGAAAAAAACATATTCAAAGAACCTGTATTCATATCGAATAATGATTTCACGACTAAACAAATTTTATTGTTGATTTTTTCAGGCTACTGGATATTTGGAGCTCAATTTTGTGACACTTGGGTGGCCTTCGACGTGATGTGCTCAACAGCTAGTATACTGAACTTATGCGCCATATCCTTAGATAGATACATACATATCAAAGATCCTCTGAGGTGAGTCTTCAATTTTCTATAAATGCAGTAGATTATTTTGTATACGATCCTGTCGGCCCATCGTCATGAGGAAACATTTTTAATCGACCAATAGCATCAAAATTACACTGAAAATTGTATACCAGTCATTTTCAACCAATCAGATGCTTCATTTCGACATTTTTATTGAGGTAACCAGCAAATTTTCTGAAAAATTTTCATGTACATGGTCTTGTAGACGTAAAATAGATAAGACATTTCCCTGAAACCTAGTAAGAAAATTATATGATATCAATTATTTTATATAATGATGTATCTGATATTATGAATTTTATTTTAATGGAGCACGGGAAAAAAATATCCCGCAATACGAACATCCACTTTAATTTTTAGTCAATATTGACTTTTCCCTGAAACCTAGTAAAAAAATTGTCTAAAATCAATTATTTTATATAATAATTTCTGATATCTCATATCATATATTTTATTTTTCTAGGGCACGGGGAAAATCAGAAAAAAGTCTTCCGCAGTACGAATATAATTCCGGTATAAAATTTTCTTACCGAATCCCCCACGTCCTTGAATTAATTGTGGGAATACCATTGCCGGTCGAGGCCGGCCACTTCTTCTACATGCAAATAATCGAGAATATTAGAAATACAATCGCCGTGTTTGACATTTCCCATACTTGGAGCTGGTACTTTTTCGTTGGCTGGAGTCGTGCAAAAAATTATTTTTGTATTGATAGTTATCTGATTTACATCCCTGATCCATTGCCGGTCGAGGCCGGCCACTTCTGCGTGTAAATAATTAAGAATCTTATAAATTCAATCGCAGGGTTTGACACTTCCCATGCTTGTAGCTGGCCCTTTTTGTTGACTAGAGTCGTGCAAAAAGTTATTTTTTCATTGATTGTTATTTGATTGACATCCCTCAATCATTACCGTTCGATGCCGGCCACTTCTTAAGGTTGAAAATAATCAAATGTTATGGTAAAAATATTACCAGATTTGACATGAACTACTTCTTCATATGCTTGGAGCTGGCACTTTTTCTTTTATTGAAGTCGCTCAAAAAGTTATTTTTGCATTAAGAATTATCTTATTTACTTCCCAAAAAAATTGCCGGTCAAGGCCGGACACTTCTTCAGCTTGAGTTTGATAGAACTGCTACCTCATATGCATGGAGCTGGCACCTTTTCTCCGATTGAAGTCGTTCAAGAAGTAATTTTTGCATTAAAAATCATCTTATTTTATCCCAGAGTCATTGCCGTTCGAGTCCGGCCACTTTTTCATGTTGAAAATAATAAAGTGTTTAACTTTAACTAGATAAAAAAACAGGCTCCTCCAACTAACCTCATATACCTTACTGTTCTCAAGAACATAAAACCATACCACTAGGAAAACCTACAAGTAAAGCAATTCATTCATAGCGTAGAAATACAGGAATACGAAAAGTAATTGTGCCGAGAAATGTCTCCTCCACCCCAAAACAACACAAAAAGTTATTAATGAAGAGAAACCTAATGAAACGAGAACGAGTTGATTGAAACCAGTTTTTTAATACTGCAACATGGTTTTTCGCCTCTAACATATTATATCGCCCAATTTTCGTCATATGAAACTTTATTCATAGAGAGTATTAAATATAACTGCATACAAAATAATATTAATGAAACAACCCCCTTGACATGAAAAAGCTGCTAGTTCTACGAGGTGATTATTTATGATATATCAAAATTACCCATTTTAATTTTCACAATTAACAGACTCTGTCCACTCCATTAGGTACAACATTGATCGATTAGAGCACTAATGCATATTACAAATAGCTCTTCCAAAATGTACGTTTTCAATTTTCATTTTGCACGTCATATATTTCACATACAGTGTGAAAACCATTTATGGGATAAAATAATTACAGGCGATGAAAGAATTATTTATAAGAAATACCTATATCAATTTTTATTTTGAAGGTGAATCACAATTGAAATATACAGGGTGATACTTTTATGCATCAGAAAAATGTTGTGTTTTCAAATAAAGCACCCTGTAGCTTTTGATATTTGGATTCTACCAAATGAGCTGATTCCAATAACTTCAAACACCTATGGGTGAATGAATCATGTAACGAATTATCGGGTTGAGTTCTGAAATTCTATGTGTATTTAGTTTTTTTCAGGTTCCGAAGAATTTCAGAATTTAGCACCTATAATTTATTAAATAGTTCATTGAACCCATAAGTGTTATAGGTCGTTGAAATCAGCTCATAAGGTAGAATCCAAAAATATAAAAAAAGTCAATTCATTTTAAAAAACAAAACTTTTTTTGTGTTACACACAAATAAGTCCCTCTATACGTTTCAATTTCAGTTCAAGAGTTCAAGAACAATAGGTATATTTTTAACCTGATGATTAATATCGATATACAATTCCATTCCATTATATTCCATTCCATTCCATTATATCCATTATATCCATTATATGCGTTTTTGAATATCCTGAAAGAGGTCGAAATTAAATGTGAAATTTTCGATAACTCTCTGATTTGCAGTGCGTGAGTACAACAAAGTTTGGTTTTACAATATTCATACAGATGAAATCAGTAATTTACTCGAGAGTGCTTTTGTGATAATTGCATGACAAGGATAATGCTTTTTGTCCACGACCGTTGTATACAATATTCCTGATGCATCTGTTTCTTCAAGCATTATGATATCCATTAATGACTAGTGAATAATGAGATCATTATTTACTGGTTTCTCAAACCTCAATATAATAACCATGATGAAAATTATTCATATGTGCTATTTGTTGTGACACTAAGGTAAAAAACGATTAAAATTTCCACAAAATTTATTGTCTTTGCGACATGTTTCGATACACAGTATCTTTTTCAAACGAATGTACTACATTCAGATACTGTGTATCGAAACATGTCGCAAAGACAATAAATTTTGTGGAAATTTTAATCGTTTTGAATGAGTATGAATATGAGGACAGTAAAATTTTAACCATGTTAAATTTAAAATCATTAGAAGATAATATGATTTTATAAAGTTGAGTATCCTTCTCAAAAGAAATAACGAAAAAATCAACAGTCCAGAACTACTTCAACAAATAACTTATCACATTAAACAAAAAGATGCCAGAAATTCTGATAGTTTTCGTTTATTTTTTTATATCAATTATGCTTTGAACAGTCAGATTCCTCGTCTTCTGAATCTTAGAAGCCAATATCATAATTACTCAAATGTATGTAATCTGTCGCTTCAGTTCCTCAAAAATCAATTACAAAATCAATAGCGTTCCCGAAACTTTTCTTTGCCTTATCATTTTTTTTTTGTAGGTAAGATTTTTTTATTATCCCCTAATAATAATAATAATCATTTATTTTTCATAAGATAATTTACAAAATTTTATAGCAATAGTCAAATTGAGGATGAAAGAGAAGAACTCTCCTACACTATGAAAGCATTTCTCATCAAATGTCTTACCCTACTTTCAAAACACAATTATTATTCTTTTTGATCACGTCAGGTAAATGATTAAATATTTTTGGTCAGAGGCAGACGATATTTTGAATCTGGCGCAAGGGATATCGAACAAACCTCTCTTTCTTGTATTGACTCATGGACATTACTATCCCGTAAAAACAAATATTTATTCTGGAATACAAATACACACATTTTAAATATAAAAACGCACGACAATTGCAAAATTTGACAAAATATTCTCTGCATGAGACTTCTTGGATATCCTTGCTAAACATCGAACAATACGTTTTTGTGCCATGGGTATGTTTTGTAGAGTCGCTCCAGAGACATACACCATACCTCAGTCTTGAGTTTACCTGAGTATGATACAAACTCAGCAATTGATCTATTTCCAACACAAAACGTAAATTCACAAAAAGGCACGTCAAAGAATTTAATTTCGAAACTAATTGTTCACAGTGAGCTTTCCAGTCCAAAAACTCGTCAAAATAAATACCCAAAAATTGGATCTGGTCAAGGCTGCTCTGTAAAATATGATGAATACAATCGAACTGTAGTCTTCTAATTTTATTCTGGCGACCGATGGTGAAATTAAAGAATTTGGGTCTTATCAACATTGAAGAATAGATCATTGTTATTGAAATAATCGGAAGTGCAATTGAATTGCTACATTTTTCAACCATAGAAAGTCATTTGCATACACAGTGAAGTGTGTTTTCTGAAGAATAGTTTAAATTTGGTTAAAGACCCATATTGGTAGAAACAGACTCTGAGTTCATTTTAGTTACTCCTCCATCATGACAGTATTGCAAAGAGATATATTTTTCACGATATTTAAAAAAATCCAATTCAAAGAGACCCCTTTAACACTATATTTTTCCAGAGATAAACAGTATGATTGACGCAATCGAATGTCCCGAAATGATACAATTTTCATTGAAGATATCGTTTCTATCGATGAAATTTACGAACCTGCCCAAAAATTCGTATTTAAATACCTTGGTAAATGAGTATGGAACAGTTACTGGCCTGTAATTTTTCATCATTCATGGATTTTTTTGTATTGGAACAACCTTACCAGGACAAATTTATAGAAGGTACCAAAACTCAAGCATCAAAACGAGATTAAATTGCTTTGTGAATCCACGAGTCCGCTGGGACGAGTGCTGTTACATCGCCAACAGCCTGGCGTTTATGTCAGACTAGGTAACAAGATAAACCGTGGTTATTTGTATTATTAGTTGCCCATGGTCTTACGACTCGAAAGTAAGGAACTGTGTACTATCAAGGTACACCGTTTTGACCTGTGCTTATATCGCGTGCGATGAGAGATTCATACATAGCGACCAAAATTATTGGGAATTTACCATTTTTGGAGTGCAAGAAATGCCGGGGTAATTTCTGAGCTGATTGCGTGTTTGCCCTGCAAAATGCCCGACTCTTTTTAAGTGAAAACATGGCCAAATTAAGATACATGATGATGCCTGGCAGAACAGTCGGAATCACGTCCTGTCGACGTGTTCCTCCTATCGTCAACGGAGAAACTTTTATAAAACTTCCTTTCAGTGAGTCGAGCCATTAGTCAGCTCAACTCGGATATTTGACTGAAATGAACTCTAAGTTGCATGGAACTGTTCATTTCATGGAAAATTAAACTCATTTCCATATAATGAACCAAAACTTTCCAACAATGTACTTACTATAAGAGAATTCAGATAGCGTGAGAACGTATATACAAACTTTTAAACATATTTTACTTGAAACTTGAAAATTGCGTAGAGAAATTAAATTTGGTAATGCAAAATGAATCGGTTTAGTTGCCATAAATTATTAGAAAGTAGAAAATCAAAATTCAATAATAATATGTAAAATATGAATAATTTCGGTGATGTCAAAATACTCTTCTTTCCTATATCTATCAGTAAAAGATCGAAGGATCACAAGAAGGATCACATGATAACAGGAGAAATATCTCAAAAGTATCTGTCAGATATAATGAAATGTCATATGCTGTATCAGCCAGAAAAGTAGTTGTTTTCAGTAGGATATTTGCCCCTTTTCCTCATATGGTCATTAAAGATAGGGAATTTTAGTGTTCGGAATATTATTCGTAATTTATTTTTCGATTTTCTAATGTATTTGTTAGATGTTGTCTCGCGCTTTCACTCAATGTCTCACCTTGGTCGCAAAGTAGAGGAGGCAGATTTGGCCCTGCATGTTATGTGGCCCAGAGTATTTATTATTATATATAAAGACATTTTTTACAATTTGGCATCAGTGCAATCTTACCAAAAGTAAAATCAACTGCTTCCTGATGGCTTGCTACCGTTTTCCGCTCATTTAGTTTCAAAGTGCATTTCGAAAAGTGATGGTCCTCAGTCTTTTTAGGCCTCAATGTTATTTTTTACGGGAAGTTTGATGTTACCATTTGTTTTTTTGGTGATCGTCGTGGAAGCTGCTATAGGTTCCTTGCCTGGCATGATTTATTTCCTTTCAGGTAATATGGCACAATGCGCTGTTGGCATATATGGCCCGCAGGCTCCTTGGTATCATGAGGTATGCGTTGGACTTGAATCAGATTATATTGAAGATTTTGAGTGTTGATGATTTCTTTATTTTCAGTTCGAAGTTTCAGTTTCATTCATAAGTTTCAAAATGGTTGTTTTCATGTTATAAGTTTTAAGAAGTTTTTTTTTATGATCTTTGCCACATAATACTGATGCTCATTCATTTCATGCGGTCATATTATTTTTTAAATAAATAATAAACAAAAATAACCACGATTCGTTTTCATTTTGTATGTTTTTGTCCTATGGGCCATTTGATTCAAATAGTTGTATAATATGGCCCAATAATTGATTTTAGTTTATTGTCCATATTTTTGAAAACAAGTATTATCGAATAATTCAAATAAATGGAGATGGGCCATATTTACCTCCATTTCCTTAGTAGATGCTGCTTCATACGCACAAAACCAGATAACATGGTTAGAATATCTGTGTCTGTGGATTCATGTGGTAAATAGGTGGCCGTATCTGATTCCTCATCACAAAATCTGACATTTTGGTGATTTCAATCAAAAGCAATGCACTATTCTAGCCGATCATTCAGTATTATACTTACAATGCGAAAAAAAGGAGGAACTCATATCTTCTTTGAATGCTTTTATTCTGTTTATGAAACACTCTTCCTCAACGAGTTATAGGCGAAAACAGGTTTTTTTGACCAAATTGGTGGTTTTTTGAGGGTGAAACAATGTCCCTCCAAAGCGGATTATGGTAATTTTATGATATACAGGACCTCACTAACAGTTTGTGAAGAAAAATCACTAGAATTACTAAAATAATCGTTTGTTGTATTGATATAGCTGTTAATGTAACGAGATTAATATGCAGCTTCAGAGATTTATTTGAATTGCATAATAACCATGTTACATTCAGAGCTTTATCGTATCATTGAGACCGATGATGTAAAAATAAAATAAACAACTTTGGTTAGGTCAAGTTATTGTCATTTTAGCGTGCCATTTGGTATCTAGTGTACTAGAAAGTAACCAACGTATTATTGTAACTAATGTATTATGTTATGATGTTGTAATGTTAATAATTTGTAGTAAAGGTTAACCTTAAAGGAAGCTTAATCTTCAACGATACGTTATTAATATAAGGAGATTATTATGCGATTTATAATAATCGAGGACGTTGCCAGGCGCCGAGGTGCTCTGCGCCGAGTCGCCTGTACAACCTCCGAGATTTATTTAAATTGCATAATAATCTAGTTACATTCAAAGCTTTATCGTATCATTGACATTGACAACGATGATGTGAAAATTAAATCAACAACTTTGGTTATGTCACGTTATTGTCATTTGAGCGTGTCATTTGGTATCTATTATAAAGTAACTAAGATATCATATTGTAACTAATGTATTATGTATTGTTATGATATTATGATGTTAATAATTTGTAATAAAGATTTAACTTAAAGGAAGCTCAGTATCCAACGATAAATGAAATAATTGCATTCCGTCGGAAATTTTTCTCACAGCTCGTAGGTGTTAATGATTTTTTTTCATAAGTCTTGGAGAAATTAATGGAAATTTCACTGTTCTTTTCCTTTCATAATTATTCTATATGTTGTTTGATTGTATAATAAAACGAGTTGCCACCATTTATATAACACCCTTTTAACTCGTTCGTAACGGGAGCAGCAAAAAAGCCCAAATGCCTGCGGAAAACACATATTTTCGAAAGCCCTGAAATAACATTTGGAAGCGGGAGTCGCGCTAATGCGGAGCCAGCCACATTTTAATGTTATTGTATAATAGTGCTGCAGATAGCTAGAATAATTGAAAGAATTGTTCCTATAATGATAGAAATATTTAACTTGCGGAACATATACTAAATGTGAAGAGATTTAGTTTAAAATATTAAGCCATCGTAAATTTCCTCTATTACATATATGGCGTACGTTCAAAATAGCGACTTCTGAATGCGTTTTGTCTGCTGCTTTTTTAATGCTGATAAGGATGCTATGAATATTTGTCACGTCATCTTCTGAAGGATCCGTTTAATACTAATACATCTAGAGAATTGAAAAAAAGGGGGAACCATATAAAATAGAACTGTTTATGAGACCGTTACAGTTGATATCATCAAAGAATGACTTATCGTTGTTCTCTAGATTGCACATTGCATCGCAGGTCCGTGATGGAAATTTGGATGAGTAGACACGAGTACCAAGATTTTTTTCCAGCACTCTCAAAGTTCACTACTCTGAGAACAGGATCAGATCAATTGACTTGTATTGAGAAATTCGCAGCTACTGGCACAACTGAACCAACAGCAGAAAAAACAATAACTGACGATGCTACATTTGTCAACATTTTGCGACCAGGACTGGCAACAACCTCTGAAGACTAATCTTATACACTATTCAAACCTTATGGGATCAGATCAATTGATTTGTCTTGAAGAACTCGCAGTTACTAGTACAACCAAACTAACAGCAATCACTGAAGATGCTTCAATTATCAAAATGTTGCGACCGGGTTGCATATAAGCAGAACGTACCGCGTTTCAGTCAGCAGCAGATATTCTGGCTCTCTGATTGGTTGTGACCAAACACAGGTGCATTTTGCCCATCCAGATTGAAACGTGGTGCATTGACACATAAACCTAACCTGAGCAAGCTACCCTAGCTTGCGAGTCGAAAATGCGTAAATTAGTTTTTCGCTTGCGATTTACACAGAAACCTAACCTGAGCAAGCTAACCTAGCTTGCCTGTTCACCACAGGGAATTTTTTCGAAAAAATTTCCGGGCGACAAAGTGCACCACGTTTTAGTCTGGATGGCAAAGTGCACCTGAGTTTGGTCACACCCAATCAGAGAGCTAGAATATCTGGTGGTACGTTTTGCTTATATGCAACCGGGACTGGCAAAAACATTTTGAAGGCTATGCTAATACTGAATTCATATCTTACATTATATCTCACATTATATCTCAGCTTCGACATGTTATCCTAACAAGCCCTCGCAATGGCAGAGTATGTGTACCAATGTTTTCTCATGTTCCTGGCAGAACCTCACAGCATGTCTTCTGACAGACCAATTGTACCATATGGTTGTTGAGCCTACAATGTGTGAGGAGCCCAACTAATATTCTAGTAAGTAGTGCTTCTTTTCCTGCCTAAAAGATATTCTGTGAATGTTGACAGCAGGTTTTGAATAAACTCTTGGACTGGCAAGGTATTTTCCCTTGATATTAGTAAGGTGCGTCAGATCTCCGGTGCCTTGTTCCAGATGAGAGAGTCAACATAGTTCGTTCATTTTCTGACCTATTGGCTTGCGCTTTCAAGTCTGAGGACAATACGCATGACTTCATGTTCAGTATACAGATGCAGAGGTGGCAGTCCTAATAGAACTTCAAGAGCCCTTGTTGGTACCTGTTATTCCCGAGCAGGCCAGCCTCTGAACTTCGTCTAGTTCTGGCCTTGCTCTTCAGCGTATCTTGCCAGACACTATCCAATGGCTCCGTACGTCCTGGTTGGGCAAGTAATTACCGTGTACATCCAATGTAGGTTCTTGGGTGTTTGACCACACGCTCTTCCAAAAGCTTTTCTACACGCCCCGAATATGCATGTGGCCTTCTTGGTGCGATGATCGATTTGCTCTTTCCATGTCAGCTTGGCGTTTATTATGACTCCAAGATATTTTGTTGACCCTTCGTATTGAAGACAACTTTCTGAGACGCAGATTTCTGGAAGGATATCTGTTCGCAATGTTTTTTTTTTGTGAACAATACCAAATTCGACTTTTCTGTGTTGACTCTAAATTCCTCTACAGGTGGACAGGACACCATTGTTCCACTCTTATTAGAGCTTCATTAATGGATTCTCCGAGTGAATTCAACGGTTGGTTTTGAACCATGAGCGTCATCAGCGATTTAGTTTGTCAACTACAAAACAGGAACGACAAGACCTTTTCCAGAGAATATCTTCTTGATACACGAAGCTTCCAGTTATCTCAGCTTCCACCATTCGTTGTGCCAACTTGGTACCTATGTATCCGTTAAGGATTGGATTAACTCCTTGCCTCGCTGAGTTGTCAAAGCTCCTTTTATGTCGATGAATTAGCGGATCTTCTTCTACCCAGCACATCCTCTAACCTTTGGATGAGGTGGTGATGGGACGTGTGGGCTGATTTTCCGGTTTGGTAGGCGTATTGTTCATCGTGCAGTGGGATTATCTATAGCGATTGTTCTTCAATGTGACGGTTTATCAAGCTTTCCAGTGTCCAGAGCTGTCCCTCATATGCACACATACGCGCCTATGATGTGACAAAATCTAAAAATGAAAACTAATGGTTCTCTCCCACCGCTGAACGAAAATATTCGTCAACATGTTCTATTCTACCCTCCCCTATAGTGCTGGGCTTGTTCAGTATTGTTCATAATGTTGACGTAGTTTTTCTGTTGTCACGAATGAATTGTACCGTGGCGCAATCTATTGGCAAATTTCTAAACTAACTCAATCGGTAAACAGTAACAGTAAAATTGCTGGTTTTTGGTACATTGCCTCCAACTGTTTTAACTGTTCTTCTCAACTACGCCGTGTAACTACTTGTTCCCGTATTATGTTTTGAACGACTTCTAGAGGGCTTCTTGTTGAATTATTTTATCGATTATTTAATTTCCGGCAAAAAACACAAATATAATATCGATATATTCAACAAGTTCTCCAATACGTTCTGAATGTATTCACCAAATTACGATTTTTCAGTTTTCACTGATTTTCCCTACAAATGAAAATGAATTGTATAACATTAAACGGTCAAAGGAATTGTTCAGATTCGCCTGATTACCGAAAACGTTTTGGAGGTAGGTGTTCATATCATCTGTATTCAGATATTCACGAATATACTTTCGTCTCGCATACGTTCTAGGAATTCAATTACTATAAACTGTCTTGAGAATCATCAAAGTACATCCCAGTTCCTGGTTCCTTGTCACTTCTTCACCCGTTCATGAATGAGAATAAACCTCTGAGAATGTGTTCAGACATATAACTTCAAACTCTGCGGTCTACGCTGAAATGTCCTCAAGGATTTTCGGTCAACTCACCTGTAATATTCAATTAGTCTATAGATATCAACCCGTTTCCAACAGAGGATCGAGAAGAATTTCTGGGCGGTGTTACCACATTTCTGAGGAGTTCCAAACCGACATTTGGTATGAGGAATGTGCATAATGAACTTTGTATGATGAATGCCATAGCGTTCAGATCGAGCAATTACAAGATTATACATCAAGTCCGTAACTACTAACGCCCATCACAGACGCATTTAATTCAAGTTGGTCATTAATGCTTACCACTCATAAATTTGTTTTCCTGGAAAGTATAAATAATAGAAATGTAAAGGTACTTATTGTGAATTTATTAGGAGTCAGGTATACAACCGTACCCTAATTAATTTTAGATAAGTATTTAAAGTAACATAGCAAATAAGTAATTTAGTGTATCTTTACCACTTGAAGAAGCTTTTGTAAAGCGAAACAATTGTCGTGGTTTTGTAAACCCTTTTGATGTGAAAATCATTTAAACTATAGTTTCATTATAGATATTAACATGAATTTTCATCAAGTATCGGCTATATAAATTCAAAATCATCTGTCATGGCCTATCCCTCCCCTTGAGAGCCATCGTTTCAAGAATAACAAATGGGACCATGGTTCGAGTGATACCGCATTCGAAAGGTAGTTTCACCACGATAATAACGGTGTTTTGTTGTGGCATAATGCTTGATTAGTTTCCGGAATATTGGAGGTGGTCAACAAAGGCGATCGATCAACACTGGATAACTCTTGAATAACTGAGCGAATGGAAAATGCTGAAACCCATCAAACTGTATCGTATTTTGCAAATGGGTTAGTCATCTATCATAGTACAAATGGGAACATGAGTAAGTAGAGTGATACCTCATTTGAAAGGTACGCCCACCCTGATAATAAATGTTTTTGCATATTTCTTCAGTCGCTTTCGAAACATTAGGGGTGGCACACCCAGGATGACAACTCTTGACCAAATATCAAAATGGAATGATGCTGGGTCGAGTCAACTTTCATTTGATTCATACAGCCATATTCATAAAAGTTTCTCAATATGTACCCCATTTATAGTTCACTGAAAGTAAACATTTTCTGCTTGCAGAGTTGGAGCGTTGTTAACAGCATCCTCTATGATTGCCTCGATTGAACTTTCTACCATATTCTAGTAAACGGTACCATCTAGAGTTCCATAATGATTTTGGCTGACTAATGGTATTTCTTAGAGTGCTAGCTCCCACGTTATCCTTTTGCGTGGGAGACGGCAGACAATATTGTGTTCGTGACCTTTCATTTGATATATGTGTTCAATGTGATAATGGGATTTAACTCGCAGACAAGCTCTTGTAGCTAATGTTTGGTCTATTAAACGAGATTATAAATCAATGGTAATTAAGCCGACCAATGCTAATAAATACCATGTAATTCACTCGCTGATTTTGTAGTCAGAGCAGGGATGGCTTTAGAGTGTTGGTCCAGAGATATTATTAAATAGGAATCGTTACAAAGAGAATAATTTCGTTAGTTGATATTTGAAACGAAACAAAAGTCTTCACGGATGGTTACAATCAATTTTAAAAAAACTCTTGGTCAGGTCGACTTCATTTTATTCAAGACAAACAAACATTCGAGCCGCTCTATCGTATTTTTATTTTTTCGTGTTTCATTTGTGCAATAAAATGAATAACTATTCTCTGGTTTATCACATTTGTCGACATATACCGTGTGGCCACAACATTTGTTACGCCACGCGATCTGCTTTTTTTCAAAGATGGGAATTCAAGTTTTGGATATGTTGTCTGAGAGATATTTATCGATTACGGCATATATCTGAATCTGAAATTGGATTTCCAGTTTCACCGCAAGTGAAATTTCAAATGGATTACCAATATATTTTTCATTTTTATAATTCAATATTATTTCATTCTGAATTCAACCATCTACCTTATGACGTACTTTGTTGTCAATATGTCACAATTTCAAAGAGGCATATGTGTCCTGAATGCTACTTCTTTAATGTTTCTTCCAAAGATTCTCGCAATGGTCTCTTTCCTTCCTTCCGAATTTCTTAGGTTTTGATTGTTTGACTTGGGGATATGTCAATTTGTGAGTAAATTCAAGGCGTTGTTTTCTTATCAACTTCTGAATTGTGGTTGCGTTGATATCATCATTTTCTCTTATCTGAATGATTGTTATTACTTCTCTACGTCAATCATTAGTAAACAAAGGTAACAAGGACAATCTTTAGGAATCCATTGCAGTTGTAATTTTCTTAATGATCAGGTGGACTTGGTATAGTCACCACATTGTCGATCGTAAACACATACAAAGGTCCAAGGATATTTATAGGTAATGAAATGAGATAATTGAATTTTTTTGTTTTGAAATCGACTACTATGGTCATTAGCCGCTTGTTCTGGGTAGGCCTTGTTACTAACTCCATACGCCACTTCAGAAGCAGCACTGTTAATTTTTACACAAAAGTGAATCGTGGACGATTATTCCCAGCCGGCAACGGGAATCAATCATTCGGAAAAATAAAAAAACTTGCCCCGGCTGGGAACCGATCTCGGGACCTCTCGGTTACCAGTCGCGAGTGCCAACCACCGCGCTAATCCCCGCCCAGATATTTTTATTATGGGTTGAATTGTACTCAGAGTGAATGAGAGAAGCATGGTATTTGAGTGTATTGGTATATTCAGTTATCAGTTTGAATATAGTTTGAAAATGTCCATATAGGACGAAACTGCAGTAACGTAAGTGTTACAAATAATAAATGGGAAAAATACATTGGAATTTTAATTTCTCATTCTTCATTACGATCTCCTACCATGTGGTAATGGCTACATTCATTAATTTATAGAATTGAGTGGAATTGATATTTGCCTACCGATACAAATGAATGGTGATCTATTCAGAGCAATGTAGAAGTTGTTCAAAGAACTGTACGTATTTTTTTTTTTTTCAAATGGAAGCAAATTTTTTTGTAAATAAGTTAGTTGCCCGTGAGAGTGAAAAATTATGTAAATGAAAATTAAACAAAAAATATTGGTTAGAATGAGCGTCAGTGGAAATTCCAAAATCGTATCCAGGAAAATGAAAAATAAGGTTGCTGCTACTTTTCAATATAAGCGGCAACGCCGCATCGGTCAAAATATCTCAAGTCGATAGAGAACTACTTAATCACTCAAGAGATCAAATTTCAGAATAATCTTATGTCCCGTTTACCGCTGATATTGCAAATTTGTTTGCAACATTAACGACATCTGACAGGCCTACTCATCTGGCGATTCGTTTCCAATTTAATAACACTGTTTTTCGTGATTCGATAAAATTTCAGCATTTTATTTCCCCTTCCCTTTCATTATTCTTCAATGGTAACTTCTGGCGGCCCGACTCTCAATAACAATCGAACCTGTAATGGTGATCATCTCAACTGTACCACCCCTCTGTAGCCAGCCCTAAGACCATAAGCAGCTACCCCACGAAATTGATTGACACAAAGCTCGAAATTCAAATTGAATTTCTCTGGTACGCAATAGAAACTCCAAAATGTTTCTCATTCATTGTTCTCTTTCATAATGCTTCATATTTTTGCTGGTCGTAATTATAATCGGGTCTGCTTTGCGTCCTGCTGTTGCACGCGCCTTCACATTTTCGGTCATAATAATGGGCGCTCGTTACTTTTCTGTGAATAAATTAGTTTATAAATCATTATTATTATTTTGGAATTTACATGAAATCAGAGTTGGTCTTTTAATGAAGCCCGTTTCAGCAGATGGAAAAAAAACGGTTCTGACTGCAGATGGATGGCCATTTGTTACGTTGGCTCATGTGTTATATTTTTGTGGCAGCGGAAAGTGATTTTAGCCATAAATGAAACCCGATGGGATTGCAGACTGTTTTCGGAATGAATACGTTTTCCATCTATGGAGAGAATGGGTCTTTTCAAGTAAAAAGCTGTTATTTCATTCTCTTTCCGTTTCATTCAGGTTTTTTTAGTATCGGCACGCGTGGGATTCAAAGAGAATTCAAAACACAGCTATGGATTCTTTCAGTGAATACAGTTATCGGTGGAATATTTGGAAAATGGATTTGATAAAACTATAATTATATTTTATTTTTGTTTGAAAATATGAACAAAGGATGTTCATAAAATCAGTAAGTCTTTTCACAAAGTCTTTTCACAATATCTATCAGATGTAGTTCAATGTCCAGTATGGCTTGTGCCGGGGAAGTGGTTGTTTTCTGTTAGGTATTACAAAAAAATCACATTTCTCAATTTTAATGGAGAATGTTCCTCTTGTCAATATAATTATATTGTTCTAAACCTTTTTTTAACATTGCAGGTGCCTACTGATTTGATTGAATCCACTGGGGTAATTATCGAGCTCAACAACAGAAGTCAAGTTGACGTAATTTAATTAGATTTTCAGAAAGGCTTCGATCAGCTGGATCATTACATATCACTGAACAAGTTAGAAACGGTCTGATTTTCCGATGGATTGTTGAATTTTATCTTATCTTCTTGGTAGGAAGCAGTCTCAAAGAAAACTCTTTGTCATTTTGCCAAGCTTTCGGAAAAGTTTATTTCTTTCCTCAGGACAACTATAACAGGAGAACTCAATATATGTTGAACCTTCTTGAATCTACGTAAATTTGTTGGTATTGTCAGTAAACTTCAAATTCATCAGAAAAAAATCAACTGATTCTTCAGGGTGTATCAGCAATACTATAAGTTTTCAATTTATCTCTGATCAGTTTTAAAATAGTGTAGATTTTACTTAAATTATTGAGAACAGTTTTCTTGTTTAAGCTGTTACTCTTTTTATTAACTTGTAACATTTCCAAAAATGTCCTCTTGAAAATGTTATTTTCTATTCCAAAGACACTAACACTATGAAAAACCCATTCTGGGTAGGTAAAAAACTTACAGTCGAACTCCACCAAATAAAATCTTTATTAATACATATGGTATGTTCTAATTTTATTACCAATTATGGTCATTAATGTAATACCTTTTTCTATTTTCTGTAGATCTCTACTTGTTAACCACCCTATTTTTTCACTGAAGATGAAGGATTAATCCTTCGAAACATGTCTGCTGTTGATGTGTCCTCTGACTACACACACACAAAGTTAATAACGATTTTATTTGGTGGAGTTCGACTGTAAGTTTTTTACCTACCCAGTATCATCTCACCTCCACTGTATGTTATGGATCGCCTCCGTTGGAAAAACCCATTATATCGTTAAATTCACTAATACTTGTTATCCATTGTTTTCTTGGTGGATCTTTCTTCAGATCATATTAGGTAGATATACAAGGTGTTTCTGGAATTGGAGCAATAAAAAAATAGGTTGTTGTATGGAACATAATGTATCAATGAAGGGCAAAATTTTCGTTTTTGAAGTAGTCAAAAATCTTCGAAATTTTTTATGAAATATCGTGAAATCGCTTTCAGTAACCTTTGTTTGGGAGGCACTGCTGAATTGATTTTCCAGGCCACAGCGTGTCTGCCCGCTGTCTGCGCGGTTTGCGCAGGATGTAGACCTTTTATCAGTGATTACCGAAAAAAGTCTTGAAAACTTTAAAATTCAATGTCTCCCAAAATAATTTTTTGACAAAAAATATTCTTTCATTTCGTTTTGTTTTGTCACCTTCTACTTTCCATTTCATCTATTGCTCCAATTTCGGAAACACCCCGTATAGATGAAAACTGAAAAGTCGCATGGGATAGATGAATTCTCTATATAAACACTGAATGTAATAGATTCGATAAAATATCCCCTTACTTACCTGATAAACCAGTCCTAAGTGCAAGTACATTTTCCGACTGAGTTCAAAAAGGCACTAGTAATTCCCTTATTAAAAAAAGTTAATAAGAGAGACTTAAACAACTACTGTATTACAGACGAATCTTCTTACTCTGCTCACACTGGAAGTTGTCCAAGAAAGTAGTAACCACTAGGATAATGTACAATAGGAAATATTTTTGCTGGTAGTAATTATACTCGAGTCTGCTTTGCTGGCTGCTATTGCCTCTATCCACTCCACATTTGCGGTTATAATGGACTTAACGAGCGCTCATTGCTTTTCTGTGGATAAGTTAGTTTATAAATCATTATTATTATTTTGGAATGTACATGGAATCAAAGTTGGTCTTTTAACAAAGCCTGTTTCAGCAGATGAAAAAACGGCTTTGACTAGATGGATGGTTGCAGATGGATGGTTATTTATTATGTTTACTCGTCGTGTGTGGTGGTATATTATTTATGTGGGAGATGAATGTGATTTCAGCCATAAATGAAACCCATTGAGATTGCACAATATTTTCGAAATGAATACGTTTTCCATCGATAGGAAGAATGAGCCTTTTCAAGTAAAAAGCTGTTATTTCATTCTGTTTCCGTTTCATTCCGGTATTTACGCGTGGGACTCAACACAGCTATGGATTCTTTCAGTGAATACAGTTATTGGTGGAATATTTGGAAAGTGGATTTGATGAAACTACAATTATATCGATTTTTGTTCAAAAATATGAATAGGATATTCCTAAAATCTGTTGTGGAATCATCTGCGGCTGAAAGACAAACTTTAGTCGCTATTTTCCATCGTTCAAGATAACCTCTAATCTGTTGTGGATATTAAAAATAAATCACATTTTTCAGTTTTCAATTTTCATGAAGAATTTTCCCCCTTTTTTCAATATAATTATATCGTTCTCACCCTTTTTCAACATTGCACGTGTCCACTGATTTCTTTGAATCCAGTAGCCCTATTTTCGAGTTGGTACGTATACGAATTCTGTTTCACATCAATACACATGAAACATTTATGATTGTCTCTTTCATTCGTATACTAATTGGAGCCGAAACATTTGAGAATAACCCCTCTGGGCCTTGTCAGGTGTTTCACAAGGATTGAATTTGGGTCCTCTTCTCTTTCTGATATTCATGAACCATTTGGCAGCATCGAAAAAATGTCCCAGATAGTTTTTTGCGAACGATCTGAAATTGTTTAGTGCTATGAAGGATATCAAGGATTATGACAACTTACAACAGTCCATTAATGAAATTATTGAATGTGTGATGTAAATCGCCTCAATATGATTGTATCTGAATTCATTAATATGACACATTCCAGAACGTAAGATATTTCATCTCCCTCAATTTGGTCCTGGAGTAATTCATCCTTTTTTATTTTGTCCTTGGTCATTTCATCCCTAGTAATTTCGTGCTTTGAATATTGACCTCGATTCAATATTGCATCTGTCCGGATTCCCGTATATTAGTTTTTTCGGGTTAGAACAGACCGAAAAATTATTCCTCACGAAATGTATTTATTCAATTTCCTTGCACCCCACTTCCTACGTGAGGTTAGTTCATTCTGGTCAGAACAGACTAAAAAATGACTCCTCACAAAATTTATGTATTTCATTTCCTTGTGCTGTATTACATAAGGTTAGTTGGTTCTGGTCAGACCAGACTGAAAATTTGAGGATGAATTTCCGAGGACGAAATCACCAAAGGACGAGTTTCCAAGGACGAAATGACCGGAAAATTTCTTAGATCCGATATGCGAAGCGTAGGGAGATAAAAAACCGAGAGCTAAAATCTTATCTTTTTCCCGTGTATAATACACAATTCTTTTCTATGACGGGAAAAACGACGATTCAATCAAATATCTACCTTAACCTATGTGTATATATATCCGGGAAAAAAGTACTCACTTTTTACCGATTCCCGGCGAAAAAAGTTATTTCATAGAAAGTTATACTTTATTACCTGTCAACAGGGATAAAATGTCAAACTTTTTTCCCGTCACAAAAAAATGCTCTTTTTTTGCTACCGACATTCATGGAATAAATTGATAAAACTATAAAAATACTCATTTTAATTGAGTGAATTACAGAATTCCATAAGTTTACCTAGACTTCTTATCAGCCAACTAACAATTAAAAACTGAGACCATACCTGATGTTGAAGTAAGTATAGTTATTGAAATATGGCATGATCTAATTTGACGGAATGTTTTTGTTCAAGAAGAGCTCAGCATGCTTATTGTTTTCTGATGATCAAGAATCATTTTGACGTTGAAAAAGACGATGTGGCCTCTTTTTGAAGATGTACAGCATTGGATTAGTTATCGAAAAAAATTAGTATATAGTGTGTTCCAAGTTAACCAGCTGGTAGAGTATTTGATCCAATTGGGTAGTAGTTACTTTTGAAGTATTTATACAAATCAAAACAAAATATCACAAGAAATATTTATTACAATACAGACATATCAAATGAATGCTAAACAAAGACGAAATAACGAGACGTATGGTCAAGATATGCTATCAACTATAAAAATGACACTTCATCTGTGTCATTTTTATATCACAACTTAGCGGATACCCCCTCCCCTTCCCCGTTTCGCGATGAATTATTCGTAGGATATACGAAAACTCTCCACAGTTAACAGAGAGTTGATGGTTGCAAGAACAGGTGACGAAAACGTTATGATGCAATGATTGTAATAGATTATGAAGAAAAATCTGTCACATATTCCATGAGCTCCTCAAGCTTTTGCTCAGGTTACTTGCAGTAACCAACCAAATAGTGATCTGCGTTGCGAATAACTTGTCGATAATATCAAGTCATGCTAGAATGGAATAGTCATTATCATTTTTCCATTCAGAACCAGTGGATCTAACAGGAAACTCACCCGAAGAAAAATAATCGTTTTTTAATGCACCCGGAACTCTTGTAACGAAGTTCTTCCTTGGTCATCGTTTGGCATGAGCTATCAAATACTTTTACAAAAGGCTCCAACCTGTACTGGACCTAGGGTATTTCATGAAAATCCTCTCAGTCAGATATCACCTCATTAGTTTTAGAATGATGCAAGACACGTAGATGGTCTTAGAGTTAGCACGATATTCATTGGTGGAACTTCACGTTTTCCGCAAGTATTATCGTTCACCTGAACAGTAACTTCATGTAAGCACTGAGCACTAGTGGTCTTAACCCTTAGATGTTAATATGTCTGATCAATATTGAAAGATTGTTACGTTGGAAAACGTGTATAATAACCCTATAAAATTGAACTGCCAACAATTATCCAGCTCTTCTGATAATATATTTTTCTCTTTATTATTATATTTTTCTTCATTTCAAGCATGCATTTCCAATCCTTCAAGCCACTATAACAGAGCCTAGTAGCTCAAAAGAATTTGCAGAGAAAGTTAATTCTTTGTTCCAAAAGATGTTTCATAGTCTCCACAAGCTTTCAACATGAATAATCAGAAAGTCTGATCTAAAATGTTTTATATTTTTATTGATTTCACTAGCCGCAAAAGGTTCACAACGTACGCATGTCACATTCATCACACCATAGGCATGCATTGTCCCCTTCAATTTAAGCAATGTAAGACTATGCATGAGTATCCTCTTTTGCCCAATTTCTTTTCTCATCAATGCTTCCACCTTCTTAATATTACGAAAATATCCATGAAATATGTATTTCTATATTTACATTCTAATAATGAATTTTTCTCAACAGGAATATAATACTGTGTGAAGAACGCTAAGTCAGTTGATGAAGGAATATCATGAAGGACTGCAGCAGAGATGGAACTACACGACTTGATAGGTGAATTGAAGAAACAACAGAAAAACGTACTCTACATTTCGTTTGGATGGTATTACTTGAACGAGAATTTCATTCAGTCGTCCCATACTAGAATTCTTAAAAGTTAAATCTTCATCAGCTGCATTCCTATTTTGATTTAGTATAATTTTATAACAGGAATATGGCGATATTTACAAACGACAAAAAAACAACTGCGATAATCGAATGATGTTATCAAAGGGTCGCCTTGACGCCTTGGTCATCCCTCGTATAGAATGTGTGGGTGATAGGCAAAACATATAACCTCAGGCAGACCAATACTCTGCGCTCCTTGTCCAAAACCGTTTAGCAATAATACTGGAATAAGATTCACCAAAAATTCTCAGAACAAAGTAAAAAAAATCGGAAAGTTGGAATTATTAAAAGATAACAAACTCTAATCAGGAGAATTAAAAGATTAATTCAATAAATATATTTCCAGAGTCTGAGAAAAACACTTAAATTCACTAGTTTCCATTTGTAATCCAGTAACGACTGACAAAGTCGAGCAAAAAGTGAAGAATGAATTGTAGCACTCTAAAACTCGGCACATGACATCTCGACATCATGTATTATTAGAAAAAAAATTGTTTACCAGAAAATCAGGCGTGGAACCTAAATAATAAAAAAAATATAAATTTTTGTACTATTTCAGAAAATATAAGATTAATCAAAAAACGATTTTGATAGGTTGAGAGATAATTCATGTCTCCACAAGAATGATTATCAGTAATACCTTAAACGTGGTTTAACGCCGACGCCGACGTCACATTTCATGCTCGTGCTAACCCGCCACTGCAAGTTTAGGCAGGGCCGAAAATTATATTTGCTAAAAATTATAGTAGAAGGAAAAGAAAAAGTGCATATCGTTCCTGAAGACTTCTACTTCCTCATGCAAATATAACATGTGAGTTCCTGAGTACCTAAAATGTGTTTTGTCCCACTTCACATAACCCTTCTACGATATTTACGGAGGATACGAAAGTTATGGATATTTTAGTTGATATGAAGTAATTGTACTGAAGCAGGAATCGGTACCACACTCAGACAAGTCTCACTTATGCATGCCAAAAAAAGTGGGTTTTATTCCTTCTCCGATAATTTTTAGCAGAGTTATGAGCAATCAAATATTCGGCTCTGCCAGAACTCTCAGCGGCGGGTAAGGGTGAACCTGAAATTTGATGTCGGCGTTCAATCACGTTATCTGAGAAAACGAGCGCATTTCATAAGAAATTACTAGGAATAATTTTGGTGGAAAATTGAATTGTTTTTCACCTCGTTGAGTTGTTTTTTCGATAAATCAGATACTTTCCAAGATTACAGCAAAAATCTATTTATATATTTTTAAACGAAAAAAAATATATATATTCCACCCCTGGAAGTTTGGTAAACATTTTTTTTTCTTCTTTATCAGGGTTCCAACTACAAGCATACCAAGTTTGGTGGTGCTACAATCGATTCTTGTCTCAAAACCCAATCGTACTGGATTATTGCAAAATAAGCTATCAATCAATAGCTTGTGAAAAAATCTACCTACCTGATAGCTTTTTCAGGTCCGTATTTGTAAATAAGG
Organism: Chrysolina haemoptera; assembly: GCA_958298965.1. NCBI lineage: Eukaryota > Metazoa > Arthropoda > Insecta > Coleoptera > Chrysomelidae > Chrysolina > Chrysolina haemoptera. Next base: position 10,538,172 of record OY282586.1, on the reverse strand, counting down.
TTCTTTCACGAATTTTGTTGTAAAGTATGGATTCATATCCATTTTCAGATATATGGCTAGAATCAAAGTTTAAAAATTTGCTGGCAGTAAATTCAAACTCTCGGAGGTGTTCCTTCTGGAGCAATTTAGTGTCTACTCTGGCAGACCTCCAGATGCAATGAGCCAAGACAAATGTTTTGGGTGAAAGGATCGAAATATCCCGAATAATTTGATGGCAAAATAGTCATGGAGGGAACGAATGCATTTCCTTTGTAACTATCCCGACAGGTTTTCGATGTAATTCCAATAATTGTTCGTTACTTGCACTTGCAAAAGCGTCCTCCTCAAGGAACATTTCACAAGTATTTGTTAGATATTTTCGCAAAAAAAATTGGTATGGTGTCTTCCTTGGGAAATGTTGCACAAGTGCCAAATATCAAGTAAAAACTCAAATAAATGAAGCAAACCAAAACTTCACCAGCGAAGCTGAGAATAAAATATGCGAAGATCCGACTAATTTATAGAATTTCATTCAGAATAAGAAAGGTAACTCGAGAATACCAGAAACACCTTTGCAATCTATTCCAGGAGTGTTAACTTTATATCTGATATGGTCCGAAGCAATGCACCCAAAAATATTCTTCATCATTATCAATGTATCAACATCGAACCAGTTGACTGATATGAATAACTTAGAATCTACGAAAAAATGTCAAGTTTTATTGTCAAAGATTCATTCAACTTGAACTCACTCCATTACGCGATTTCTATAACTTAAGTATATTTATGATTTCTACTTTCCTGAAGTGCCCTTGTCTGTTCAATTTTTTTTAAGGTGATAGAGCACTGTTGAGATATTATAGCAGATATAAGCAGACCAAGCAGAAATTTGTGAAAGTGGCGACTGATGACTTGAAAAAGTATGGACTAGAAGAGTGGTTACGCAAGGAATTATGGAAGAAGAATAAGGAATATTGATATAAATATGTATAAACCCGATCATCACCCCTTACATTTCTGATTGACCTCTGTATCCTGTTGATAGTATTCTCTGAAATAAAGCCCATCAAATTTCGATATTCTTAATTGCGCCCTGTATATTTTTTGGGCAGTTTAGAAGAATTCGTATTCGACATTTATTTCCAATATGCAATATGTTTCGGAATGACAAAGCAAATATACCTTTATGTCTAATCAAAGGTGACTGTGAATGCTATATGCATCGAAAACTGAAGAGAATTTAGGGGTGCGTAATGTTTCAGATATGTCCGGTATAATTGAGGGTCAGATAGCCGATTAGTTAGAAGCACTGTCTTTCAATCGTCCTTGCTGCCGGTCGTGTGGGTTCAAAGCCTAACTACTGCAGATTTTTTTTTCTGATAGCCCTAGAAAGTGCTAGGAATCGCACGTAAAAGGGTAAGACTTCGTTAATCCTTGGTTTGCACAAGTTTTGAGGACTGCAGTTCGTAGGAGGACGACAACTGGTTAACGAAACGAACAATATTTTCAACAATATTATCCACCCTATATTTATCCGTGCATAGCACATTTATATTTATTTTTAATACGAATAATATACATACTGTGTAGCGTTTTTACTTCGTAAAAAATTAATAAATCCTCGCAATGAAATATCTGTATGAATGAATCACTTCATAACTCCCGGTATAAAACATTGTGCAGGTGGATCAACACCAGAAGAACGTTAAGATTTGCCAAAAGGATTAAAACGGTGTACGAAACAGGCACGAAGTGTAGTAAAACGTTCTAGTCCGGGAGGTACTGTCACTTTGGAATGCGTCATAGTATGCACGATGAAATTCAGTTGTTATTATAGTACACATATCACTTATTACTAAACCAAGCGTCAGACAGCGCGACCGCGGTGGGTGGAGTGGTGGGAGGTTGTGCAACTTGTCAAAAATAGTTGAAAAAAAAGTAATAGATGCAAATTAGTGAAATTATGCATCTCAAGTTACGAATAATTCTGCTGACGCATTTAATTTCCTTCAGTTCCTCAGGGCTCTCAGCTTCAGCCGCTTACGTCATATCATCTGCATAGAGAACCACACAGTTTATACTCACTGAAGATATAGATCATTTTTAAATGATAAGAATATCAGTGGACCTAAGATGGATCCCTGAGGAACTCCCAAGTCCAAGTCCATTGCATGAAAGTCCGACCGACGGCCGTTTATTTTAAGACATATTCCTCCACGATTTGAAGTTTCCACAGACAACTAAAAAATATATTTTGCTTCTGATGATTTTAGGGTCTTTTCTAGTAAATCATCTATAAATTGATAGAACTTGTAAGAAGCACTTGCCAGGACAAAAACCCTGTTGATATTCTGATAGTATTTCAATTTTTTTTTTTTTAACAAATACATTCTACCATTGATGTGACCCATTTGAAATTGAAGCACCCATATAACATATCGTTTTCAACCAATTGGAATTATTTTTTCCTTGAATAGGTAGGCATTCAAAAAGTCAACTATTATTTTTTCAAGGTAAAATATTATTAGCGATTTTTTACAAAAAATCTGACTACACCACTGGATTCACGAAATTTTCAAATATTTATGTAAAAATTACGTAGGAACACGCCACTTCCATTTCAAAAATTTTATCAAAATTCTGAGTACACCACTGAATCAAGGATGTTTTAGAATACATCTGATCAAAAGTTCACCAAAATTTGTGGATAAATAAAAAAATTATGAGACGATAAAATAATTTTTTTCTGAAATTCTATTAAAAAATATACCTTTCAAATTTCATTATCTTATAAATTCTTTATATTATGAACAGATTACAATGAAATTCTGATCAGTGATATTTTGAAACTTGAAGGAAAAAACTTTGTATTTCGTGCAAAATATTTTTATTTTAAAAATTGTAGCAAAGCGCTTTCGACTGTTAAGTCATCATCAGTGCGTACTCGTCAGGTTTACAAGAAGCCATATAAAAACATCATGTCCATGGAACAAATTAAAATGTTACAAAATATAAAACATATTTAAAATTGAATAATTTTCATCCTGTTTGAGGATTATTAAAGATAAAGATATGAGATACTACATCATATCTGTCTGAATGTTGAAGCGGAAGTTTTTAATTTGGTCCATGGACATGATGTTTTTATATGGCTTCTTGTAAACCTGACGAGTACGCACTGATGATGACTTAACAGTCGAAAGCGCTTTGCTACAATTTTTAAAATAAAAATATTTTGCACGAAATACAAAGTTTCTTCCTTCAAGTATATTGAAGCGTGCACACAGCTTGACAATTTCACATATTTTGAACCTTCCCCCATAACTTTTTTATTGATGGACGCATTTCTACGTAACGTCGATAAGAATCATTCGAAAATGTGAATTCAGTGTAGTTCATTCTAAAAAAATCACAAATATATTTTTTTAAACTTCTGGCCTTGAAAAATGAGAATATTTGGCACTTAAAAAGAATTCTCATTTATAAAAAATGGTGTCCTAAAAAACTGTTTAATGGAAAAAAAAATATTTGAATCGTCTGAAACTTGTTTATTTAATGAGGGTGCTTCCATTTTAAGTGGGTCACACTGTAGATACACTTTACCTATTACCGTTAGAACTGGTACTAGTTGGAAATTACTCATGATAGAAGAATCCCCCCTTTTGAAAATAAGAGTGACTCAACTCTCATTGTAGAATACCCCTTCCGAACAGAAACATCTCCACGAGTAACCTCAATCAACCTTTCAATCAATTATACGATTTTTGCCCCGAAATGATTTAACGAATCCGCACACGTACTTTCGCGATTGATGATTAACCTAACCCAATTAAAAGTTCTATGAATATTCAAAGTTAGAAAATACTAGAAGATACCGTGGATACGCCAATGATATGTTGTAATCTGAGCACGTAGAGCTGGAGCAGATTACTCGCTGACCATGTACTGCATTCAAACGACCACTAATTAATACGGATCGAACCAAAGCCTTGAGAATTTGGTTGTCATACGTCGACGTCGTTGTGCTCAGGACATAGCGGGTTTTATCCATCGAATGCACGATATTCCACGTTCTCGAGAGAAACGTATTTTACATAATCAGGACAAAAAAGAACACAAAAACCCATGGAAATGGCTTTGATATTTTATTTGGTTCAAGACCGTACAAAATGTCGACAAATTATTGGAGGATCAAATGATTAGGAGAGCCGCCAGAGGGTGGCAAAGTTGAATAACTCAAAATGCATGGTTATGCATTATTTATGCAAAAACCTCATAAAATCAATGGTCAGTGATATTCAACTATATACTTACATTGGAGACATAATTATCATTTTATTATTGCTCGGAGAAGTGCAGGTGGTTCTATGTAGAACGTTTCCCCTTCCAGATGTCAGCTCCGTCTCGTGAGTACTCTCTGGATTTTCTGATGAACTCCTGTGCAGATTTGTCACGAGTATTCTCTATGGAATGATATTTTCTACACCACAGTGTCCGAAGATATCCATCCTTATGCGAGCCAGAGCTTCGCATTCAAACACTACGTGGAAGGCTGTTTCTTTCTCCTCATAATGTGGAGTCTTGGTATATCCCTAGCATTTGCAAATGTTTTCTCAATGCCTTGTTATTAGTCCTACCTCCTTCTCAAGAGAATTCCGGCTCAGTTCAAAAACTTGTCTTGATAACTGGTCCGTTGGCCCCATCATCATCATCATCTTTCCGTGAGTATCGATTATGGTTCCCAACCCATTTCTTCGTGTCTTGCTCAATGTCTTCAAATGGGATCCCACAGGCTTGTTCCTGTCCGATGAGAATTGCTGCCCCCGCTATGGCATCTCCGCTCTTATTTTCGGTACGCCTTTATGACCTGGTTTCACCTTGTCCTATACTCCTAGGTTGCTGATGTTTTCGTTAGTCTCCGTAACTTTTGCCGCTTGACTATTGGAGACTATGGGTTGGTTTTTATGACTTCCTTCTTTGAATATCCTCGTACAAACGTAAAAAGACATTACCTCGGCTAGGAATGCCAAGGCTTGAACTGATGTCGTGCCTCGGTCTACTCCAGTATATACCAGCAACTACGCCATTACTTGTCTTAGAGCTTTCTGAATACCAGATTCGCCCTCTGGACAGCATTGGTATGGACTTTGAGGTGTTGTGACTTCCACTTCTTGTATGATGGTGGTATATGTTCAAAGGGATAGGGTAAAGTCATTTCGTCCGTCGGCATCTCAGATGTGTTGGTTCTTATGACCTCCATCATGTTGAAGAGGCCTTCATTGTTGCTCCTTCATTGATCAAGGTGCCTTAGTCTGGAGGTTTCTATCCTCACTCCCGCTACAATATATACAAATACAGAGGAGAAAGGTTCAAAATAACCTCCAGGCTCATCATAGATGTGCTGGATCAGTGACCATGAGTATGACCAGTCTTCGTAAACTCCGTCAGCCTCCTTCTGGTTGTCACTTGTTCAAGTTGTGGCAACCACGAGACGTAAATATTGGAGAGAGGATGGAATTGATTTTCCGATAATCACGGTCGCAGTTATCACATTGGTGATAACAGTGAAATGAATATTTCTTTCAAGGGATAAGCATAGAGTTCAGTTTTCACATCCTTATGCCGTCACTTTGAAGACATGCCGAGCATCTCTTTCCTATGACTCGGTCTTTCAACGAAAAACAAACCTTAATGAAACTAATTTATTTACTATTTACCATTTACATAAATGAAAAAACTTGGACCTATGATACTATTATTATAATGTGGTAAATGAATGGTATAGTTAGGCCTAAGGCCGATTTTGCCACACTGTCCAGATTGGTCCAGAATAGGAGTTAAATTAGAGATAGGTTACATCTAAAAATTACAAACAGAAATACACAGCTGAACAGATGACTATAATGTCATGTGTTGATTAGTATGTGTAGAACTATGTTATGTGTTATTTCTCTATTTCTATGTTAATTTTGCACTGCCACAAATGATATAGGGAAAACCATAAGAGAATAATAGCGTGTGGAGTTTGCGTCTGTGGAACATGTTTCACCAACTATCATCCTTCAACTTGTATGATATTCTACGCCATAAATAAGTCGAAGACAGGAGTTCTGGACTATCTGAATCCTACGGGCATCGTTAGTATCCAAGCAAGGAGTATAGAATGTGTCACAGTGGTTGAAATGGGACAACACCAATGAATCACATACAACAAAATAATTATCACAGATAAATATTATTATACGATGATTCAAAATAATCTTGAGTGTACCGTTAGCTGAACGCAAGTTAGAGTCTAGTGTTAGCCCAGATTTTTGCAGTTATCTGTAAATGGCATCATTTCCTGAACGAAGTATTATCTGCTGTTTGATATTTGTGAATACATTATGATTTCCAAACAGAATAGAGGAATATCTGCTGGAACTGATTTTTAATTTGTGATTTGATGAATCAGAAAAAAGGGCTTCCAGATCTGTATTGATATTGCGGTTGATGTCTTGTCTGTCAGAAGGTCTGAAAGAGTAGTATATTTGGGTGTTGGCCTAAAAATGGTGGTTGCAATTTGATAGGTATGTATGGAAGTTAGAGGTGTATAATGTGTACAGTAATGGTCCCAATATACTACTGAGGAAGTACTGAAACCTACAAAATGCAGTATTGCTAATCAGATGGGATAGTTGAGCGTAGCAAAGGCATTGGAAAAGTCGTTAAGTATTAGATTGCTTATTTCATTCATCAATGACATATGTTAATGCAGTTGCACAGCTGTACCCTGCCCTAAACCCGGATTGATGGATTATTTTCGGTAATACATTAATAGTTGAAGAAATATTTGATACAAAGAGAACGTGCTAAAATCGAGTGACCAGCACGAAGTCCATCTTAAACTACTTAACTGTTTTCTATAAGGTCATGTCAAAAGTATGGTCTATGTCTATGACCTAATGAACAAATGGATTCAATACACCAATTTCGTTTTAAAACGAAATAAAATGTTTCTTCGTTTTATATCAAATATTTCTTCATCTATTAAAGGATCAATTCTAGTTTTTTAATACCTAAAATTATTCCAAACATCGTAAGTGAAATTTCTCAATGAAACAAGTGTTATTGTAGCATTTTAAAAATTAGGTACGCCACTGTCTGATTCAAATTGCCGTATCGATAGATTATCCGTCTGGTTACATTCCACAACTGAGTAGATTTTTGAACAATAGGTAAGTGAATTACAGAGGTAGACACAAAATTACGAAACACACTGTATCTATGGTGATTTAAATAATATTACTGATACGAGAAAAAACATCTTTCTAACGATACTAAACATGACATACGGTTCTATTTGAAAAAATGCCGTTGATGTCACTCTTCCACCAATGGCAGATCAAAAAAATATTTGAATTCCTTCAAGGTGCAGAGTGAAATACACTTCAACTTTCATCCGATATTTCTAATAAAAACGGTGAAAAATGGACGGGTCCATACATTCGACTAACTCTGTATATCACAACAATATAACAACTTGTGGCATCGCCTTTCAAAAGCAAACCACTCAATTTTCGATCATTATTTACGTTATTTACATTTGGTTGCAGATACGGTAGATGGGTGACTAGACGAATAGCTCTGGCGACGATCGCCACAATCTGGCTGTTGGCCGCCCTCATAAGCTTCGTCCCGATCTCGTTGGGGCTCCACAGGCCGCCCCAGCCGTTAATCTACAACGCCGGCGGACACAACTATCCGACGTGCGCCCTCGATCTCACCCCCACGTACGCCGTCGTCTCGAGTTGCATCTCTTTCTACGTACCTTGTCTGGTCATGATAGGTAAGCATAAACTGCACTGGGTCATAAATGGTACCTCATATCTAGGTGTCGGGACAGGAGCGGTTCACTATATTTGCGGCCCTGTCTTAGTTTTTCTGATAATGAGCAAATTAGAGTGAGACACTGCTGGCTTTAATAATAGTATGGTTATGGTAAAATAATGATACTGCTACGATATTGTGGTTCTAGGCTACAGAAAATACTGAATAGTTTATGAACTGCTTACTCACAGTTTCAAAATTCACAAGAAATTCCAATAAACTAATTTTACATCTCAAATATATTCTGTTGATCGGTGGATAATAATTATAATTCATAAACTTCTATCTCAACTTGAACTCTAATGTCAATTTCTTCGTCCGATTCAATTTCCCTGCCATGGAAGCTTCGAAAACTTCTACGGCGACGAAAACCTGCCCTGCCTGCATTCATCGCTTCGATGGTGATGTAGACCAACTCGTTCTGGCTGCTGCTTGCTTGACAAGTTCTTGGAACTATGTTGATTGCTAAGTAACCGCTCGCCTTGCAGGGCATGGGGTATTTCGAAACAACAAATCAACATGGCCAAGCTATGATGGTTTTCTCAAGAAATGAAGACTGTATGAAAGCACCCCATATGCGAGCACATAGTGAGAAGCCTCCGTACACAGTTATAAACAATTAAGGTTGAGATCCAATTCAACACAGAATCAGCTTTGAATGCAGTAATAATTAACACAACTGAAAAAACTTGAAAATAATTTTTTTCTTACTTTGTCCTGAAAGGAACCACTTAACATTCAAATGTATTGTTAGAGTTAACAGGCTATAGTTTTATTTAATGGATTCATTATTGCACATTGTACAGAGTCAGATATTTTTTGTAGCTGAAGATGTTAGCTGTTCCTGCTGTATAAGCAGATTTGGGTTGAGGCAGTATGCAGACACGTATGATTTTCAAACTGTTTCGTCATTGGTATTGGGAAAACAAATTTCCAGGTACACTACTTCTTCTTCAGAAATTAAACTTTGTATTACAACGAAGCATAACTGAACCAGTTTTTTAACCTATTTGTCATCACAGACATGCTCCGTATGCCGTAAAACACTGGTCTATATCTCCAAATTCATAATTTAAAGAAAAAGTCGAAATTGCAACATTCAACTTGGAACAATTCAGTATATGCCAGGTTTAAGTTTTCGAATGAGATAAATTGTTTCAAAAACTACAGTGTATTTTTGTAAATCGTGAGGGCTCAACAAAGCATGTGGTGAATTTTGAAGAAATATAGATGTCTAATTTTAGAAACTTGCATGAACTGCTGAATATACAATTTAAATATGACGTATTTTTGGCAAAAAAAAATGTATTCATTATATGAAAGGAAAATTCAGATTTATTCAATTTTGTGTAGGTATCATACATGTTCAGTAGGTCGGTCAATTATATACAAATAAATAATTGGGTGAATAAATGATAACACACTCTAAACACAACTTTATATTTTAATAAGTTTTGAAGTGCCTGCGAAAAGTTCCTCATTATTATGGCACCCATTTTGTAATTACAGCAGCTACATAGATAGATTTATTGAATTGTGGCCCATACAGAAAATGGTTTATAGCAAGTCAGTTGAACAGAATGTATATAAATGTAATGGAATGTATATATGTACAAACGAAAATACATAAAAGTATACTTCATTAACTGCTTGCTCATGTGTTCCAAATAAGTTTTTAGTAAGGCGTGTTAAAAATTGTTATGTTAAAAAAGAAAAAATATAGAGTTGATGTCAAAAATCGTATATAGCAACAAAATAAAACGGTTTATTTTATTGCATACATAATTTTTGCTTATATTCAGTGTGCAACAAACTATCAACAGTTGTTTATATCTTGATCATAATGTTCTACAAATAATGTCATCGATTCAATTAAAAGTAAACAAACCGTGGATGTAGATTCCATAATAGTTATTTATGCAACAAGTGCAAAATGTAAGTCTTGTCCAACTCCAACTCGAAATTTCAATTTCCATTACTGCACGTACATAGAATGAAACGTCCTCTAGAAGTCTGTCCTTGTTTGAAATCGATGCGATGAACCATTTTCGAGTTATCAATTGACTCTTTTACACTAAAAAGCCTTCCAAATATGGTCGCGCTCATGACCTGTTTATTGCAGTTTATCTGTCTGTATCTCATAACTCATATGAATGGAATCAAATTCATCTGGCAAATTTGACAATACTCCTCCAAACATCCTAGACAGTGCTGAAAAGGTCACTGGGAATGTGTTACCAGAAAAATCTGCACATTTTCCCGAGCAGAAATACAATATATTTTTTATGGAATAGTGAAGAAAAAATAAGTAACAAAATACTCCAAATACGTCATTTTGGCCCTATTTCCCTGAGGAATTGAAATATTTCTACACTATGGTCGATATATTCTAGGTTGAAAATCACCTCAAAATATAAAAACAACTTTGATATTCTGAACTTCGATAGCATTTATAAAAAAATTAATCAGTTGAATGAGTACATATTATCATGTAAAATGATCAAATATTTCACATGTGGAATTGAGCATATTTGGCGACATGCCATTATTTTATAAAATGAAAATACATTATAAATTTAAAACAATTGAAAACATTAAGCATGAATAAAAAAAATGTAAAATTTTTGAGTTTAGAAACGCTGTCAAAATGTATGAACACGTAAAAAACGTATTCAAGAACGATTATTTACGTCTGATTTTTCACAAGCTCATTTTTGGTGCTATATGGATCACGAAAATCAATTATTTCTGTACGATTCTCTCATGTAGAAAGCGCTGCAAGTCTACAATATAGGGAAATAGTGGGCGGACAACATATTTTTGTTGATTTTATTCAATGATTGTGGCACCAGTTTTGCTATTTTCAATGTAGGCAAAAACAACTTCATAAAAACTCTTGAAAAAGAACTAATATTCGAACCGAACTATACAAGCTCTCAAAAAGCGAAACGCAGATCCCAAAGTCATTGCTGCTGCCGGAGTAAGCTTTTTTATCGGTCTTTACGACGTTTCCAAAGAAAATACCATTACTTTGGCCTGCCTACGTTATCAACATTTCGCAAGATTCGTGACGAAGAGTAGTACATCCGTGAAAAAGGAAAAAGACCCTACGTAGCACTTATAAACTTATCAAGTTGTTCATCAACTCGAAATCCATGGAAAAAGCCATCAATATCTATCTGATCAGATTGCCAATTCGTGCTAAATATAATTTATCGAAAAAGTGCAGGGCTGCTCTATTGACAGTAGTAGCTTTCTGGGTGACTGTATATCACGTCCTGTAAATCAATGCCTTCGAAATATTTCCCCCAAGAACGCGCGGTCGTGTAATACTGACCACCGTAGAGATTTCCGTGTGGCATGATAAAATATTATGGTAGTTTGATAAAGTTTGCAGAATGTATCGCACCATTACTCATAGACCAGCCGGTAACGACAAATTTTTTTGAACGTTTCTTTAATATAGGATGATGATTTTTCCAATTCATGATTAATATAAGTTTTTGAGTCAACAGGAAAATTCCCTTCCAAGGAGAAGGGGGTCAAAAATAACGATCGAATTCGGTCCAAAATTTTGTTTGTACCATAAACTGTATAGGTAAATTCGGTCCCGTGCAAAATATTATTAAATAAAATAAGCAGAACGAACTAACCTTACGCAGAAATTCGAGTGAGAGGAATTTTAATAGGTACATGCATTTTGCGAGGAGTAATTATTTAGTCTGATCTAACCAGAACGAACTAACCTTACGAAGACATTTCAGTTTTTTTATTAGGAAGAAGGCAAATGTCAATGGCCTTACGTAGACAATTCAGTACTTTTTTATTAGGAATTTACCTTCGGATAAATAGGTATAAAAATTTGGTTGGGACCGAATTTGCCATCAACCGTTTTTGAATGTCCTCACCAAATATCTAATACTGCTCGTATGCAGCGGCGTCACCAATAAAATTTTATTATTCATCAAAAACTTTTTATTATTTTTGAACAATTTTCCAATGTATGTAATAGTTATTGATTGAAAGTTTGATTTTGTGGAGGAAATCCAGTTCTTGACATGATTTTTTGTAATATTATATTATATGTAATAGTTATTTATGTATCAAGTCATTATACTAATTACTACACTACGTTCATTAGGTGTACAAAAAATTACTAGTGGTTTTCCCCTCGGTTTATCCATTTTATTTCCCTGAAAATGTTATGCTATCCAAACAAAGTCATTCCAGGATTTTTTTTTCTGAAATAAAAACAAAAAAAAATTTCAGGTTCCACACCTGATTTTTTGGTAAACAATTTGTGTTACAAATATATGGCCACTATCTGTCTTGCAAAAACAAGAGGTGATGTATACCAAAATAGGGTTCATTTGCAATCAGCTACAGTGAAACCAAACTAGCTGAACATTTTAAATTGCTTGTACGTTCATGTTGATTGCCTTATCACTGGATATATTACGGACTATAATCCGTTGTGCCACGAGTGCGCATCACGTTTTTACGTTTTCAGCTAAGTTGGTTTCACTGTACCTCTAATGAGTGAAAAACAGCTGAAAAACTCAATGCAACAAAAAACATTATTGATTTGGTTCCCTTGTGTTATTATTAACGTTGACTCAACTTTTGAATAACTAGTCCATTCAGAAAAAATTTTCATTTTATTACATTTTTTCTCATAATAATCGAGCACTACTTTAACGAACACCTTTTTTGTAATTTCGTTTAAATATAGCTTTTTGTTCACAAGTTGAATGTGAAAATGACGATCATATTTGCCTCAAGTTCATATCGACACTAGTGTGAATATGAAAATCATAGGTCAAGATTCATTCAGTATACATTTAAAATCACCTTCTCTGTGGCAGCTATTATTTGGTTCATGATTCTTCCCCGTTATTTTCTGCCTTCTTTGACTGATATCGGATCTTTGCTGTGCTGTGCACTGATGTACATGCGGTAGTTTCCAACAAATCATTGACGGGAAAAAGAAACAATGTTGGTGCTAAAATAGATCCTTGCAGAACACCAGCATTCATTAGTACTGCCACAGGATACTCCATCGACCACCACGTGTAGAGATCCATCTGAGAGAAATCTAGATAGCAAGAAGCACAACTAGGGAGGCAAGCCTTGGAATAAAAGTTTGGCAAGGAATCTCTGATGTCAAACGTGATCACACGCCTTGGAGTTATCCAATGCAACGGTCAGAGTTTACTAGACTATTTTTTTCGATAGATTGCTGCCAAATATGTGAGACATAAGCAAGCAGGTCACCAGTTGATCTCTGATGCTGAAAACCATCACTGGTAAATCCTGAGCGTTCTAGATATTTGATGAGCTTGATGTTTGTGGGGTTTTCCATGAACTTCGAGCTAACAGATAGCAGTGGTTGTACCCTTGTAATTTTCCAGTTGGACTGATACCCTCATATAATAAGAGAGGTTAAATAACTTGCAAAGAACTGATGTTAGTCAGGAGCACATTCCTTAAGAACGATCGATGACAATACGTCAGATCCACTAGCTTTGTTGGAATTAAGACCCAGCGAAATGTCTGAAAGATCATTGGCGGAAGATAAAATGAGGCATATGAGTGTCAGTGGGAATAATACTCTGGGGTTGTGTTCCCAGTGAGTCCAGCGTAGAATTTGCACCTAACATGTTGGCGAAAATATTAGCTCTTTGCTGAGCGTCCGTTGCTGGTGTTCCATCATCCTTGGTTAGGCGGGAATATTAGCTGGTAGTGACATTTTTTCCACGACTTTAGCAAATGACCGAAACGAACGGGACCCGTCAGAACAAGCTTTGATAGTATCTTTGAGTTTTGAGCCTCTTTCAAGGATTCGGTTGTCTCCTTGGAGATGTGTCTTGCTTTAACATATTCCAATCTGGTCTCAGAGCCCTGAATTTTCAATAATCGACGGCTGCTTGCTTGAGCTTGAAGGCAACAGCTCTGGAGCAGTTTCTGCTAAACCAGGGTTCATCAGATGTTCTTCTTGTTGTGTTAGTTATATATATTTGCATCCCAGAATTATGATCTCGGGAATTTTTTCGGCGAATTGTGTTAGATCAACAAAAGAGAAACACAATCTTCCACATGGCAATGCTGAGAAGACCACCGCAGTCGGCTGAAGTCATGAAAATTAAAGAACCTGCACTTTTGATGATTGCCCTGTATATATTTTTATGTTATCCAGAGATAGTTAATACTTTAAATTTTTCACGCCTGAAAATTTCTTTCACACTAATCTTGTGCAGTTCAGCCTTCACTAAACCCGCGCTTTGTAAAATTTACTCCAGTTTTGTCCCCATTGTCTGCGGGGATTAGTAACTTCGTCTCCAACCAACTTCGAAATTCATATCTTCAGGAACAAGGGCGATAACTTATGTACTTCCATTTTAAACCTCAATTTATGGCTAATCCAGAGAATAGGAGGCCATCTAAATGAATATTTCATCCTCCGGTGAACGAGTCATAAGTCTCTGAGACTATTTGATCGAAATTATTCGGATGAGTGGATTACCACTAGGATTTTGATTTTTATGGGTTCTTTTGTTCGAATATATGTTATAATTGGTGGAAAAATTAAGAGGATTAAATTTCGAAGCTTTGCATTACCATTAAAAAAATTGTTAAAATTGTTTTTTCCTTTAACCAGCTGTCATCCACTTACGAAGCCAAGGATTAACAAGGTCTTACCTTTTAACGTGCCATTCCTAGCACTTTCTCGGGCCATCAGATAAAAATCTGTAATCGCTAGGATTCGAACCTAGCCGACCAGCAGTCAATAGTTTCGAACGCTTCAGTCTCAAACACTGAGTTACTTGAAAACGACTGTAGATCTCAGCAGTTGAACGTCGTGAATAAAAATTGCAGAAAATTGAATTTTCTTTTCTTTTCTTTGTTAGTATAGACAATGGAAGTCCAGAATAACCTTACTAAGAATCAAGCTAGCGCATACCCATTCCATGTTATAGAGGTTATCATTTCTCAATACAAAGAGATCAATTTTACGTTTCATTCAATTTTATTTCCACAGCATACTCGATGAGTGATAACACTCCAATTTCTTGGTGATTTTTCACCAAATAGTTAGTGTATTAGGATTGTTATTGTTTTTTCATAAAAATTATTGAAATTGTTTTTTTCCGTTAACCAGCTGTCATCCCCCTACGAACAGCACTTTCTCGGGCCAACAGATAAGAATCTGTAGTCGCTAGGATTTGAACCTAGCCGGCCAGCAGTAAATGATTTTGAACGCGACAGTCTCAACCACTGAGCTACCTGGCCTGGGGTGCAATTGATGGCCTAAAACTCGTTATACGTATTTCACAACAAGTATTCGCCTTGCATGAATGTGTTTTATCGAATAGTTTCGGATCGATACATGAGCACGGTACACACTCTGCTTAATGAGTCTCTTCTCAATCGGGAAATAACAGCTGCATAATTCCTCGAGCCATGTTTTTATTGGGAATTTTCAGGCATGGTTTTGATTGATTTCAATTATTCAGTAGCACAAATTGGTGCTTAAGTTCACGGCGGATACTTTAACATTCATTTCCCGGACGGCCGATACAAAGAATTTCAAATTTCAAAGTGCCATCCTTTTTGTTAATGCAAATTGTTGCAGATTCTGTTCAGGCGGTTCGAAATTGTTTTTGTTTATATCTGCTAGATATTTTTTGATGTAAAGCCGCGTATTCACTAGAGCATTCGTTTCGCATGAGCATTTTTGCAATAAATTACATGTGTCAGATATTTGTGCATCGTTATTCCAAGAAGATCCAATTGTAAATGCTGTAATTATACAGCAGATTATCCTTCAATTGGCTGGGGAAGATCACCTTCAGACGCGTTTCGCGGTTCTTGCCGCTCGTTAGTGACAGGGTAGGTCGGACAACGTTAGAGTCGTCTGGACAGGACGACTCTTACTCTCCGGCAAATTCTACTGTAGATAAAAGTCGATTCAATTTAACATCTATGTTTGTTATGGAATCAACGGAAACTGAGAAAATTCAGTATTGACAAAGTTTTTATTCGTTTACAGGTATTTACTGTCGACTATACTGCTATGCTCAGAAACATGTCAAAAATATCAGAGCGATAACGAGACCAATAGATCTACCAGACGCCCCTACTAAGAAGAAGAGCATGAAACAAAAGAACAAAGCACTCCACATACACCTACACAACCATCACAGTAGTCCCTATCACGTGAGTGATCACAAAGCTGCTATTACTGTAGGTGAGTATCCTTCAAGAAAAAGAACTAATACTGAGTAGATATTGTAACATGCAACACCACCTGCCCGTAGACTTTCTACGGGCTTAATAATAATTATGCCCGGTGGGAGCCTGATGGTCCTTTTCCTCTTGCTGAGACTCTCGGGCGAAGTGAACTTACGGGCTCTTGGAGCTCGTCGGTCCCATGTAGTACGTCCTGATGCTTTTTTTTCCTTTCACGAGCACGTTGCAGTGTTTCCACATGTCGTTTCGAATAAGGAGTTAATTCGGGTACATTGTATTGTTATTCAATATAACACGTAAATCTTGCTGGACATCGAAAGGCGTATGCATTTCACGAGCAAAATTGAGATATGCCGGTGAAAATCCAGTACCGAGGTTGGGAATGTTGTTCATCGCGAACCTTACAGCAGCCAACATTTTATCTCATCCAGTGTGATCATCCTGGACCAGAATGGCGGGTTTGCTTTTCAGATCTCGATTTTTTCGTTCCTCCGGATTGGAAGCTGGATGATAAACTGGTATTACAAATTAATGTATACCGAGGCAATGACATACATGTTGCATCACAACACTCACGAATTGCGAGCCGTTGTCACTCATAACCCGTAACGTAAACAGATTTCAGTGGAAATAATTCTATCCACTTCATAGCTGTATCTTCTATTGCGAAAATCAATCGATGTCCTTTCTACTAATTGGAAGTTATCAGACACATCAGTAGTAGAAAACCTGTAAAATGTTCGCTGTGCGTTGTGGCATTACCAAGCTCCATATTCCTCGAAGAGAATTTCAATGTCTTCGAGTAAAATTCTCCATATGAAGCGAATGAGATGATGGAAAATCAAACATTTCCATCCTTGATCTGTATAATTACTTCTAAAGAGCCTGCTTTCCAATTCTTCCAATCTCCCTGATGAGTTTTGCAAAGCGAAATAGATTTTCGTCAACAAAAATGTATTGGGGATTAAATGCGAGAGAAGCGATTCTTGTTTTAATGAAATGAACGATTTCTGTGATTGATTTTTAATAACATTATCTCTATCTGATTTATATAATGAATTTTTAATGAAAACTAGAGATAATTCAAAAAATAATCTATCCGAATGAAAGTGCGAATTTTCACTTTCAGATTTCTTCTTTTCAGTTAGAGTCTTTTCACGATATCTATCAGATGTAGTTCAATGTCCAGCGTGGCTTCAGCCGAGGAAGTAGTTGTTTTCTGTTAAGTACTACAAAAAAATTATATTTTTCAATTCAATTCACACAGGCTCCCGAATGAAATTTTCAAGAAATAATCCAGTTAAGATGATAGTTCAGAAACAAAGGTTTTGTATCGTTTCAAGATAAAAATCCTTTCATAAAATGATGTTTATCGAATTTAAGTTCTGGTAGCATAAACTTCGGTATGCCTGCATTCAGATTCGAAAAGAATCTGTGTAATCTATACTTAATATATTTGTCTATAAAACTCGAATGAGAAAATCTAGTGATATTTAATAACAAAACTAGCTTAATAGCTCTGCTGAATGTATGAATGGTTGGAATGAAAACTATATTATAAAATCGTTGTATTGTACCCGACTGTAACAGAGGAGTCAGATTGTCTGAATATTTAGGGTCGGTTTTAAAGTGAAAATCCATAATTTTAATCAATTTAGGGTTGTCATGAAGATGGTTGAAAACTTTGTTAAAGTTCAGATCGCTAAATTATAGGTGCAGAAGTATACTAACGTCAATTTGCTATTTTGTGCTTTCAAATATTGTTTCAGTGAGTGAAAGAGAGCCTAGCATGAAGCATGAAGACATACCTGTTCTCAAAGCCACTCTGAATAAACTAAACAATTTCTCTTCCAGGTATCATAATGGGAGTCTTCCTCATCTGCTGGGTCCCCTTCTTCTGCATCAATATAGTGGCAGCGTTCTGCAAAACCTGCATCCCAGATATAACCTTCAAGATCCTCACCTGGCTGGGCTACTCGAACTCCGCCTTCAACCCAATCATTTACTCCATTTTCAACACGGAGTTCAGGGAGGCGTTCAAACGCATTCTGACTGCGCACTATCCTGATTGGTGCAAGTGCGGCTACCAATCCGTATCCTTAAATAACGACAAGTTCATCACGGATTATGGAACGAAGACCCTAGTGGTCAATGCCAGGAGAAACGGCTCCTTTGGAGAGTTTTCCAGTGAGCATCTCAGCTGCGAGTCGGTAAGGCAAACGAGGGTAAATTCGGAGAAAGACATTCTTGAAGATATCAGTGCTATTTGACAGGACTGTGATCAGTTGCAGGACACCATGGTGTAGACTAATATGTTTAGAATGAAATTCTGACAGAGTTAGAGTCGAGTTAGAACAAGACGCCGGAGTTGTGGGATTTAGATAAGTGGGGAGCGTATAGCTGCAGTTGATAGTAATTGCGAGCAGTAATTGCGATTTGCTGAATAGCCATCTTCTGAAACTGTAAGCAGTTAAATGAAAGGAAATTGACTCGAAAAGCCAGTGGGGCAAGGGCCAAGAAAAACAATCTTGAAGTGGAAGAGTTATTTTTTATTAATAAAACCACACCAGAGAAGTAATTTATATGCCATAGAAATTTCTAGTATAGATTATATAACGGGCGTATCAGAAACCTTTTTTTTTGTGAGTTTGGATGAAATTAAATTTATGCATATCAAAATTCGCATTAAAAGTAGTTCTCAATATTTCCTCTTCTGGTTCGGCTGGAAGTGATCCCAACTTCAATATTTTCAAATGCAGCCTGTATATTCTGGCCAGTTTAGGAGATACTTTAGTGACCATATACTCACTTCACAGTTTTGTTTTCTGACGAAAGGCGGTCACGAATGCCATATACGTTATTAGACTAGGGCCAAACTGATTTCAAAAACCTGAATTCATGGAAAATTCATAGCAATATGTGAGTAGTCGGAAAAATCGGTAAATTCAGAAAAATCAAGACGACTCATTGATATTTCCGAAATTTGTGGCCAAAATATGCATACTGTCTGCAAAAGTTTTTTATTGATAATTTTTAATTTTTATTCCCCGCAAAAAAAAAATCTTATGAAACTGAAAGATAACAAATATTGAAAACCAACCGCTGTAGTTCTTCATCCATCGCGATTGTTCTATATTTCAAATCCAACACACAATTGCTAGATAGCTGTACCTACTAAAGTAATTACATGAAATCTTCAAAAAATTCTTAGTATTGTTATTTAAATTTTAATATTTTATATTGAAGTGGAAGTACTGCAGAAATGTTCGTTAATTTATCTAAGAATATGGTGATAGAAATCAATTGAGGTTCATGATATACGAGGAGTCATGAACATCCCGAAGCTACCTTTATATTTTGGAAAATGTAGAGAACTTTGTCAATAATATGCCACTCAAACAATATCGAAACTGTTGGTGAGCGCATAACTTGACAGGCGTTTTGACCATCGATTGATGAGGCCTTTGGGACCGTAGAATTGGCCAGCGAGATCACCCGATCTGAGTCCATGATATTTTTATCTATGGGGCAAGTGTGAAGAAATAATAGATGAAACACCCATATATGAGATGAGTTGTTACAAAGAATCAGTAGATAATTTTGTGTCTCATTTTTGTCAGTTGTCCCTGCGTCTACTTGGCCGCACCGAGTTGACCCGCGCCCAGTTGGCCGCGCCCAAATGTCCTAATACCATCACGACAAGACGGTCAACCCCGTATTTTGTTCTTAGAGGTAAACGGCTCACATATCGAACATGTTTTGAAATATTCCAAATGATTGTTTACGTTATTTTATGATTACCTATTTTCACTTGCAAGTTTATTGATGCTTTCGAAGTTGATCCAAATGCATTGAAAGTGTGCTGAATTCATGTGAATTTCTTGACGTTCGTTGACGTAATATTTGGAAACATCTTTTCAAACTTCCTACATATCCAGCTTATAATTGTACGTACAGTGCGGCTTAATTTCGTTCCATCGATAATATTACAGATAATTCGGGAACACATCATCTTCCTGAAGTGAATAGTAATTTCAAACTTGTCTTGTGGCCTTATTCTTGGTTGTTGGAGAAAATGGAAGAACATATTTCCCTAACTTTGGCTATTAATTGAATTGTAAATTACTTTGTGTGTATTCTATCTGAGTGCCCTAAATGCAAAACTCTGTATTTGCATCTCAAAGTCATTTCGAGTAATCTGCAAAAAACTCATAGTTCACTTACATATCGTCTTGTGCTACTGAAATTGGTCACGATAGATGGAGATAGAATCTAAGATCCTATGTTTTCTATTCCGCACATATTGGAAATGCTATGACTCCAAAAACAGCGTTTGAAAATTGTAAATACAAAGTTTTGCAATTAAATAATGAAAAAAACCAGTTTCGCATCTGAACAAATGAAACTTACCTACTTTTACATCTCACTGTAGTTCTACAGATATGGAATTTGTTCATGAAAATCAAGAGTAGAATTTAAAAACACATTTCATGTCAGTTCTCACAAAAATCACATCAGTGTTTGAAGAAGTTTTGATTGCGAATGATGAGTTAGTGAAACAAGAAAACAGAAACATTCGATTCAATACCATGTGTTCAACCACATGATCCATATTCCGGTACTCTTATTGGCTAGGTTACATATACCGACTTTTGAAAGTGAAACTCGCTTTTAAATAGAGAGTTTTGCATCTCACACGGATTTTTTAATGGGATTTGCATGGAAACTACATTGTTTTGCAGCTAGTTCTGATATTTGTATGGTAAATATTGAAAATACCTTTCATTTGGTACCAATATCTCCATTTTCGACATTTTGGCAAATACCAAGTTTTGCATTTAGGGCACTCATCTATCTGTATCCCTATTCATAAACATGTAATGTTTCTTGGGAAGAATAAAGTTATTATTATTATTATATTATTTTGTAAAATCTTCAACCCAGCAAGCCGACGAATATTCTGGAAACTATTGAGAAACTGCGGGAACTCTATTACTAGTTATATATTATAGTCGAGATCTTTCAAGTTATTCTAGAATTGTCGAATTTACTATAATGAAGTTTATATCATTCAATAATTAGTATAAGTATTGTCCAGAAATAAGAAATATATCACAGGTAACGAAATTTGTTTTTTCAACATTTCAACACTTCAGGCGTCCTGTTCTAGCTCTCAACATGTATTATTCTCTTTTCTAGAAAAATTTTAACGATATTTTCTTATTCTTGAAAAGAGTGTATCTTATCTTGTAGACGTGTAAAAATGGCTGTGCGCTCAAAGCAAACAAATAGTATGCAATATGGAAACAAAGAAATTGTGATTGCAAAACCGTGATCTGAATTCACGGCATTTGAATATGAAAATCGGGGTGTGAAAGCAAAGTGACGAATACAGAAACCTGAAACAGGTATTTTTGATTAATTGAATCAATATTTCCATCAACTCTAATATCGAGATATTCCATTCATGAAATTGTGTCTTTGAAAAAAAAATCAACAAAGTCCATGAGCCACATTCTGGTATAAAAATTTTGGTGAAATAACCAAAATTATACGTGTATAAGTGCGATCTGTATAAAGAGAACTAACAGTAGCATTACCTTCACAAATTTCTAGAGTTGGTGAAGTAAACATTGAAAATCCAAGTAAAATATTTTCGTCATTACAACACTTCCGGTTTCTTCTAGAGTGACGTCATCTTGGTTATTTTCTATGGGACAACCTGCATTTCACAATGTACTACATTCGCTTGAAAAAGATACTATGATCGAAACATGTCGCAAAGACAATAAATTTTGTGGAAATTTTAATCGTTTTTTACCTTAGTGTCATATCTAATTCAAACTGATCAATAATTTCCTATACTCACCCAAACTGAACCGTTTTTGAATTATTCGAATTTTTCTGGAAAATAGGTTACATTTTGGGTGGAGGGTATGATACATGAATTTGATTCAGAACCATGGGAGTAATCCAAAAATATTGTGAAATTGGAAATAACAAAGATAACAGAGAAACCAGAAGTGTCGCAACAGCAAAAATATTAGTTGGATTCTCAATGTTTCCTTCACCGTCTCTACAAATTTTCAGAGTCATGTTCTTTTTTTTTTCTTTATATAGATCGCTTACACTCATGAAGATATACCCGATATAAATAATAATGAAAAACAGCTACAGAACTATATGCTTCAATGGAATGAAAGGAAATATTTTTTTAGTTTGAACCCATTGAAATCCATTTTCATTTCAATGAAGATGTTATTGGACGAGCTCACTTCTTGCATGCGAAATGAAATGGTTCTCTACAAATTTGTTTATATTTTTTAGTACTCAATAGAAAAATAGTATCGATTGGCCCAACTCTCCTCCTCCTCAGTTGTGTTCCATGCTATCTGGCTTCCTCTCAGACCGATCTTTCCACGTGGTGATCGATGAAGTATCATCCGATACTCTACCAATAAATATTGGTGTTCCGCAGGGACCCGTTCTAGCACCAACACTGTTCCTTCTTCACATCAATGATTTGTTGGGAGCATCCTCATGTCCAGTGCACAGCTTTGCGGATGATAGTACCCTTCATATACTGCTTTCTCTTCCAAAACTCCAATATCAGCCAGCAAATGCAGGAATGAGCGGGAACAATCGGAAATGAAATAAATACGGACTTAGCAAAAATTCGAGAATAAGGATCCCACTTGGTGGAATTCAATGCGAAAAAAACCCAGAGCGATTTCAGAGATATTGGGATACTGTTTTTTTTTTTGTTAAATTTCAACATCCTGTATCTCATAAAAGAAGCGGTTACGGTCATTGATATGCATTATAGAAGTTGTACGACAATTTTCAGCTTCAATAAATCCATTTTGTTACCCCGGTAAATCGTTGATGTCGCTCCTGAGTCACCTGTTCTACGATACGCTTGACTGACCAGAGTATGTTTGTGTACACTATAACTGATTGACGGAAAACCATCTTCAATAAACTCAGAGAAAATTTTCGGCTCTGCTTTTGTCAATGTCTAAAATATTCATTCCCTGTTTTTATTGTAGGTGTAGAAATACTCCACAAAAGTATTAACATTCCTTGCGTTCACACCCTACTTCGACTTCTCAAACCGCCAACTCGTGAGTGTTATATCTTTCTGAATGAGTCGAATGCGTTTTCAGTCAGTGCTACAATTTCTTGTACATTACGATTTATGTATATCAGCGCGACAAGCAAAGATTCGAGATTTGAAAAATATGAATGGATTCACACGCCTGTGTATTCATTGAGTTTCCCTTTCAGAGAACAGCAAGGCGGGGTAAGCCTGCGGAATATACAGAACAGAAAAGGAAATGTGTCAGATTGAGAATTCAGTGATAAATAGCTGGTAATAGTTGGTAATGTTGTCTTTTCAGAATTCGAGGCTTTTTGTTTAAATACTGCCAGAACGTGCAATATCAAAGAATAATCACGTCGAATTATGAATTAAAATGCTTGAAACTCTAATAATTCTTAACTTGCGCCTGAAAACTTGGAAAATCATAGCTGAGGATGTTGAATGACTCCAATGGTGGAAAAAACATAGTTTGTCCATAAATAACCCTCCCCCCTGTTAACTTTGGAATGGATTCGAATTTCCTGGGCGGCCCGACGCCGTTATGAAAAATATACAATATTTTTATTATCAAAAAGTAGTATATAAACTATCATTCAAAAAAATAAAATTTCAATCTGTTGAAAAGTTAACATGGATGGGGTTACTCAATGAGAGTTCTGATATTATGTATCGCCATTTTGTTTTGGGTGAATTTTTTTTCGAAATTTTGTTGCCTTATAGAGAATTGGACGATTCGATTGAGGTATTACTAGACCTCCCAATGCCATTTCAAAAAATTGAAAAAAAAATTCCAGTCCGTACAAAAGTTAGTTAACATGAAGGTTTGCTTTATGGACAGACTGTATTATTCCACGAGTTTGCTTAAAAATCAGTTAATGTGTTCAACTAAGATTACAGAGTATCATCAAAATGTTATAAAATTCTCAGTTGGAAACGATATTATGAATGAATAACATTCAGTATTCCAAAAGCAACATCAGATTCGGTCTGGTTATTTACAATAGAGCATCATTAATAATGTATGCTCGTGAAATTAAAGCTTGTCATGAGTTTCAATTCATTTTCGGAAATGATATTATTGATGAAATTGAAATTGTATATTCACCTCAAAACAACGATAATTCTGTAGGAATTGTGTCGCCCTTTCTGAATCAGTGATATGCGTGTGTCCTGTTGGAAATAGGTTTTTCCAAATATACTCCAACTGAAAAATTATATTTTTGAGATCTTTTGTTATGAAGAGAACATGCAGAAAGTTACATGTACCATAAGTAACTGATTCTAATCTGGCCATTTTCCTCGTTTTGTACATTTGTGAAATATCTAGTCATATCACTGTTGACTTCTTTGTATATTTTTTACCAGTATGGTATTAGAATTTTAGCAATACTTTTCCAGGTTGTGATTTTTTCCTCAGCACTTGTTAAGGGAGAATGTTGCAGAAAATGTATATTCTCAAATGCAAGACTGATTTTAATGTACTCACCAGTTCAGTTAATAATATATGTATCAGACTGTCATGGTGAACATATTTGAGAAGAGCCGATTTGGATTGGAAAGCCCAATAACGATAAAATAGTTTTCCCGGCTAATACAAAAAATCAGGATGCGTTAAAAATATTCTTTGTACAAAATAGATCGTTTTTACATATCGGCCTACAATTAACTGTTATTCTGCAATAATTCACCCTTTTCGAAATATAGGCAATTTTAATGATATAGACTTTACAATACAGGGTTTCAAATAAAAATCAACAACCATTGATATTTTCCTGAGAAACAAATGAACATATCTGTTTAAGTTTCATAGAATGTTGAGAATTTGTGTGAGAACCGACCACATAATAGTCGGGCGTTTTCTTTTTATTGAACTTAGAGTAAAAATTAATGTTTTATACCCTTTATCGGATGTGTACCAATCAACTTCAATGTAAATACTGAATCTGAAATAAACCGCTATGATCTCCTACAATGTTTTATTTTACGTATAACATGAAATCCCTTGCTAATTCCTCCAAAGATTCATATAGTTTTAAGAAATTCTGACAGACTATTCTTACATTCTTTTTTGCAGAATAATCCAAACATTTTGCTTCCCGTCAACTGATAATAATTTGTAAGAGACATAGATCCGACCAGTCCTAAAATACTTTTTCCATGTATGCATGGAGTACAGCTCCTAAACACACATTGAATCTTTAAGGTTATGTCCAAAAATAGAGCCATTCGACTCGTCGGTGATTCTAAGCTTACAAGCTTATTTGGAACACCGCATAAAAATTGGTGAACTGTCTCTGTTTCGTAGATATTATCATAGACGATGCTTATAAAATATAATAAATCGACCCACCGCAAGCGGTCCCATCGAGGGTGACCCGTTGAGCTTAGTCCTCACATTCATTTGTTGTCACTTTGGAAACATGCCGAACTTTTTTTCTTCTGTTATTCAGGGGTTCTCCTTCCAACGAACGACAAAGCTTCGGAACTCACTGCCTCGGGAGGTGTCCTCGAGGCATACTGCCTGGAGAAATTCGAGGTTTATTCCTACCCTCTTTTCCTTGGCCATCACGATGTTCTCTGAGCATTCGTTCGTGGGAACCAGAACATGAAAAGACAACTGAACGAGCTTTTCAACCATCAATATACAACTTGATAACTGAATAGAGAAACTTTTAAATTTCACTAAGTAATGCCCCATGCCCAAACAAAATGGACCTTTTTCTTCTGTTTCGTAACAAAAAATGTTCCTGATAGTTATGTTCTGATTAGTTATATATATATACTCGACTATGAAATATAGTAGAATAGAAATAGTTATTTATTATACAAGGGAAAAAAGTTTTAGATTTTAGCTCGAGGTTGTGACAAAAAACTGCAAATATTACAGGATATATTCGAATCAAAACAATACCGAATGTCTTTGTAAGTGAACTTAACGGTGTACCTATTATTGCTCAGTCTATTTTGCACAATTATTTGCACAGTTATTTTGCACAGTTATTCGAGTCGGTGAACGAAAATGCAATTTTTTTTCCGCCCCTAAAGAGTACCCATAATAACAGTGATAATTCATTGATGCAGAAATAATAGCGCAATGTGAATCCCCACTACATAGTTTCCCTCTGTAACGTTCAAGCAAGAGGTTCCTATTTACTTCAAGAGATCTGTAAGTTGAGATGTCCCATATATCAGTTCTGTCAATTTTTTCAAAGAGTTGTTTCGGTTGCCCTACCCAGTTGTACCTATCAATCAAGAGATTGAATTGCCGTTTGTAACAAATTTTTGGCAACTGTATTCATCTGCGGCTACAATATTTGAAAGCCAGTTCAAGAAATTTTGACTGTTCCTGTTTCGAAACGAATGGTTTAACCTTGTGTTCTAACTGATTCATTGAGGATCCACTTGAATAAATTGGACTATAAAATAATTGATAGCGCTTAATCTCATAACACAAAGTTTCAAAAGAATTATTCCATAACAGAAAACTTCGAAGCTGGTGTGCTTGTCTAAATTGAAAAGTTTCGAAAATACATATACTCTCTTTACACACGATCCGTCTGAATCGACTGAAGTTCCCACGATTGCAGCTATTGACTTGCTTTCGCGTCCGCTTTCGATTTATCGAAACGTGAAAATGCAATGAATCGAAACATGAACGTTGTAAGCATTTCCTTTCAAATCGAGCAAATGTCTTTCCCGTCACTAGAGAAATTTCTTCAACGGCTTGGATTGGGAATAAGTATATCACAGCGGTACGAGCGACGTTTTGTCGTTTGAAACAGATGAGGGAATGGCGAACTTACAGTGAGTTATCTCCGTTCTGACAACAGTAAGAAGAGATAAAACTTCAGAAGTGAGTGAAAAGAGATGAGAAAATGTCGGACAACTAAGGATTTTCAAATGCCAATATTGCTATTTTGGCCATAGCATCAACGTCTTAGAAGTAAGTTCCTTCCGGGGTCTCATGAAAATTACGGAAACTCAGTTTTTTCATGGAATATCATAACTTATTTTTCCATTTAATTTTGCATAGCTTAATTATTTGGTGCTCAAAAAGGGGATTACTAGAAAAGTTTTTCGGGAGTTTTGAAAATTATTGATTGTATGGATTTCGACGTGTTCTTTATGAATTTTTACTTTGCCCCCTCTCATATCTTTGCCACTCGCACCTCCATAAAGAAAAAAATGACGGCCAAAAACAGTTTTTTGACAATACGGAACATCTGCCGATAGAGTTCAAATATTCTGCTTGAATCATCAGAAAAATATTAGGCATAAATGGTATTAATTATAATGGTATTAGCCAGGAAAGTAGTTGTTTTCTATTAGATGTTTGCCTCATATTTTCCACTTGGTGAAAATATTTGGAGAGAAGGGTACTTCGACATTGACGATTTTACTATTTTATTTATTTTCTATTACACCCTGTATATCAACTTATGAAATTAATATTAACTTTGGTATAACATTAGCAAATTTTGTCGATACCTAGAAACCCCCTTATATTTTGTATTACACTCTGTGTATCAACTAAAACAATTGCTATCGTAGTCTCGTAGCATGCAATTATTAATCTAATATAAATTTGGTGTGACATACTAGAATTTCAGCAAATTCTATCGATACCTAGAAATCCCCTTATATGTGTGCCCATAGTCCTTTGAGGCAATATCTGTCAGAAAACAACTACTTCCCCCTACGGATTTTGAAATTTATCATTTTTTTTGTCTCTTTCATGGGGTACTCACTTAATAGGATTCAATACTTTGATTCTCGAGCGTGCTTAGAATCGCACGCTGAGAGGTAAATCCCTCGTTTGTCCCAGCATGGACATGTATCTCGAATGTTTCTGAGGGATGCTCGTGAGAGTGCAGCCGGTTCAGGAAAATAAGGAAATGAAAATCTGTCACATTTGAAATCCTCCCTGAATCTCTGATAAAAACTACGTTCTGTTTGCCTCCCTCCCCAAAAAAAAATGAAGTAAAATTTGAAAATCTGTACAAAAAGTTACATTTCGTAAAAATAGGAAGGCGCCGCCTCTGGATGAACACACGTGGGAAGACAGAATTATTGTTTTTCCGTTCCTTAATCGAACTGAATCTGCTTATCTCAAATGAAACATGACTTCAAGTAGGAAGTTACAAAATAAATTATTTTTGAAGAACACAAAACATAATGAGAAAAAAAAGTATTCAAAATATTTTCATTTCTCTCATCTGGGCCAACTGCTCCCGGTCATAAGATTTTGCACACTTTCAGATCTATAAAAAAGAAACATTTTCCCAAAATTACAACTTCCAAACCATTCCATAACATACTGAAATACCGGCATTAGTCAATTTTCCTGTTCTACTATAGATTATGAAAATAGAAATTGGGATTCGAATTGTTTGATTGTTAAATTTCAGCTCGTCAATTAGACTAAGAATATATAAAGAGAACAATAACTATGTACTCAAGTGAAGTCGAGAAAAAGTATCGTTTATGATCGAATGAAGACCAAATAGCATTATAACAAGTTTTACTCTAGATGCTCACAAACTAATTAGGATCGTATTCTGTTGTTGAAAGGGTCGCTCATTATATTTCATAAAAAATATATGATGAGTTTAATAAGGCGTTTCAAATTCAGAGTATTAATATTAATGATGAAAAGCAATGAAGAATTCTTCGAAATGCATTATAGAAGAAATTTTAGTGAGTGAATTCTTTCATGATTACCTAATTTAATGAATATCGCATAATATACCTATGGAGCGTTGATTAAACTGGCGAAAGATAGTTTCCAATAGAAAATGAGAATACATCAAAGCAAACTTGAAATAGTTACAGATTTCAAAAGAAAACACAGAATCACTATTTTGACCTCTTTGAACAACTACTACTGTTCAAAAACAAATACACCAAGACTGGGTAGAAATTAGACAAAAGCTCTATATTCCTTTATTGATCAATTATTGTACACAAGTTCACTACCTACGTGCTCCGGGCGCGTCAGTGTAGAAAATAATACTTTAAGGGTCACTATGGTATTGACCAAAAACAGTGTGGCCAGAAAGGTAGACTTTACTTGCCTTTCCTGGGTTCGATTCCTGCTGCTATCAGTAGGAATATTCAAAAATCAATTCAGTTCAACTAAAGGAGGAAGAAGTAATCGATATTGATTGATAACGCCAATTATAACAACGAGCCTCATTATTATAACAAAAAAATATCAATACCCTAACACCATACCAGGTGTCCACGAGGTGAGGTACGCCCCCATTTTCTCCGTTGTTTCTCATGCTCACTTGACGGCACTTTTAGACATATTTGGAAAAAAAATCAACTCCGGGGTTTTTCCGGAAATGACATCAACTTATAATTTTCAAATGGGAAACTCTGTATATTATCACATGATCGGTTAGGGGTAATCATGAGGAATCCAGAGGTACAGGTTTGATGGTGTTATCTCCAATGACTACGGAGATATCGCCATTTATTTTATCCATAAGCTCAATGAGTGGAAGAGAGAATTGGAAGGACCCAGAAAAAGTTTCTCCCTCTTACTCATTGAGCTTATGGGTAAAATAAATGGCGGCAAACACGACTGAAAAAAACGGCCGAACCCGCCTATGCGGTAGAGTAGTAGGAGAGGCCGAGAAATTAGGGGACGTGATTATAATCCCTTCACAATACGCTTCCCCTTACCGCAAGGTCTCTCCTGCTACTCGACTGCTTAAGTGAGCTCGGCCGTTTTCAGTCATGTTTTCAAGTTTTATTCACCCATTTCGCGGCATTGTAACGAGAAATGAGAATATACGTTTTGTAGTACTATACTTTTATTTTCAAAATCTGTTTGAGAAATTGTAATCGGACTATCACTATAGCATCCAGGCACGCTGCAAGAGAGTGCAAAAACAATTCAAATTACAATTGTGCCAAAGCTAATAGTCCGACGGCGCATGTTTTGTGCAATAATGAAAAATAGCAGGGTTGCGATTTAAAAAAAATCATAGTCGGTTTCCTAATCGTATTTTTGCGACGAAAAAATCGTCTATTGATTGTCCTATACATACTTCAAAACGAGGTGGCTTGTGTCGACATATTATAAGGCTTATTATTATAATTATATTCATGCACTCAATAATAGGTAAAGGAGTTATGAAATGAGAGGTAAATGTTGCTTCTACATGCCTAACAAAACTGGGAACTCACTAACTTTGTTACAATCTAATCCTGCATTGTACAGATATTTAAAAAATGTCTCCAATAAAAGATAACCAGCAGTTTTGATGAAATTTCAATAAAAACATTCAAAATTTCCCTGAAAGTTCTCTTGACGTTTCAATAAATTCATCAAAGTGAAAAAAATAATGTCTGTTTACTTCAAGAAACACCAAATCTCTGAGCTCTGTAAGCACGACAATAATCTCGGAATGCAAAAAAGCATTTCGCCGCTTTGGTTTACAAGTAAGGCGCATGTCATATTAGGCGGGAAACCGCAAAACGCCAAAAGTCGAGAGAATAAAAACCGCTTTTCTTTCTGTAAATTTTGCCGCCGATCGCAGAGGCAGGGGAACGTATGATGTCTTTGAGCATTGAGATTACACTGCTGGTGGTTTTCAAGAGCGCTGCTAGTTTTAGCGTTTTTGTGGTTTCCTTCCAACTATGTCATGAGCCTAACTAAACCATAGTAGAAAACATTTAGGACCATTTCCATTCCAAAATATTTGGTAATTTCAAGATTGACGTGCTATAACAACCAACTTTCGTTTTATGTATTGGCGAATGCTCTGAAATATTGGCGAATGCTCTGAATTATTGGCGAATGCTCTGAAATATCGGGGAATGCTCTGAATTATTGGCGAATGCTCTGAATTATTGGCGAATGCTCTGAAATATTGGCGAATACTCTCAAATATTGGCGAATGCTCTGAAATATTGGAGAATACGTCGAAATATTGACGAGTGATTCGACATATTGGCGAATGCATTGGTTCCAGACATATAGTGCGGCGTTTGTTCCCCCTGTTAACTTTTGAACGGTTCGAGGTACGAACATGAAAAAAAAATCGTTTCGAGGATTTTATAGATTTTTTTTTATATAAACAAACATGGTGATTTCTGGACAGGGGGCGAGGAAGAGCACATCAACTCAAAAATTTTAAATGGCAAGTGTCACATCGTTGAAAAGGGAATTTCATTCTCTTCACAACCATCTATTTTTTCAAATCAAATATAAATGCGGATATGAATACTACTCATACCTCGATAAATTTGAACAGTTTGATATAGAACAATGGAACCAAAAATTTTATGAAGGGTATTACCGATACTACTTTTTGAGAGAAGAAACATTGCAATTAATCGACAGATGGCGCTGGGGGCACATCAACTTAAAAATTTCGAAAAATTTTGGTTTCATGTTTGTACGTCGAACCGATCAAAAGTTAACGGGGGGGCACTATTAAAAGCCGCACTGTGTGATCTTATTCCAAGACCACTTTTCAAAATGTATTTTTTGCCAAAAGGAACTTTCGGTAATCTCAGATATTATATCAACAGATGTTTGTTTCCAGGGCTGCCAGTGAACAAATAGCTATTTGTGTATTTATTGATGGATTGCCGCTCGACAAGTGCTCCGCTTCGCGTCGCGACACAGGGTCACTTTTGGAGAGCAGCAATTAAACTTTTTGCTCGAATTACACACAATATTTTTTCGACGAACGCAGATCTCAGATACAAAAAAAACACTCGATACTTTATCGATCATTCATTATTACCTAATAATAATATTCACTTATTTTATCATTTACAAGATTAAAATTGAAGGTACAATTTTGACAACTTTTTAACAAAAAAAAACTGCTAGTCCATCTCCGGTTGCCGGTGTAACGCGAGGAGTCTGGAACCCAGGCCCGGACTGGCCAGGTCCGCAGGTCCGCGATGGCGGAGGGCCCCCGGCCCGAGAGGGCCCCACATGACGTACATAAAAATGTTTTTGTCTTGTTAGAAGTTATTTTGTGTCCTTGGTAATTTGTTTATATTTTCCAAAAGTAGAACACATCAAGTGTTTATGTCTTGCTGTTCATACGAAAGATTTATACGAGCTTCTGTGTTATGAGTTGAGTTAAGTTGTTGTGGTGTAATGCATCGTCTGCGTGGTGACGTATGTCCAGCAGACAACTGCACAAGTGCCAGCGATGCTCTATCAGATCAACTGATCAGTCAGTAAAGCCGCTAGAGCGCATATCGTCCTTCTCCTCCCTCTTCTCTTACATATAATAACATCCACCCCATACCTAAAAATACTACACTAAAATAATATATGAAGTAGCTTAAACAAGTGAGTTGCTTACAAAGATGCTGCTATTTTAGGGCAAGAGGAGTAAAATGTCGAATCATCTCAGTTAAGTTAAGCCCCTTCTATTTTAGTATAACAACATTGTAAACTGTTAAATACCCAAGAATTTAAAAAAAAATCAAGTATTATTTTTCTAATCCCCAAAATCCGTTTGTCATTATTTTTATCACACGAATGATTTTGACATAATTCATTAACCCTTTGGTGCTAAAAAATACATGATAAAATACTGCACTTTATTTTGAACATGTGTTTTGTAGTATTGTAGTATTCTAAAAATACCGTGATTTTCTTATTTTAATGAATAATAAAGTCAATAAAAGTCAAAAATCATAATATTTGTATACAAACCCAGCTGAATTACTTCTTCATAAGTACCAAAATAGCGTAAAAAATCGTTATCATTGTTTTCAAGCGCCTAATTTCCAAACATTTTATTACATAACCCCCAGACCCCGGTATGGGGCCCCTTCACAAGTTTTAGCTGAGGGCTCCAAATGGTCCAGGTCCGGGCCTGCTGGAACCACTAGTCTATCCGGACACCTTTGATATATTGATGACATTCCTCAGAAACTTTGCGTTGAAATTTAAACGCGTCAAACGCGCTACCTTGTAATGCGGTTGTCGAAAAATGATATTTCTACCCGTACGAAGCTATTTCCGTTCGAGCTCATTTCACAAATTCTAAAATATTACATGATGTAAATTAAGGTCGGGTATACGATGGAGGGTGGAAGGGAATAATGAAATAACGGCAACCATTCGATTTGCAGTATATCCCATTTAGAAAATTTTTCGAACAACTAAAGCATAATTTTTGACGGTAATTTTCAATTTGCCAGATCGGATGACAACTCTTCGTCTGGGGTACTGAGTAGTGGTTCAAATAATCAAAAAGAACTTTGATAGTTGTTAAAGTCCAGAGAGCAACAACATTTTTGATGGCATAGAATCCAGAAACCCTTAACATAACCTAAATTCGTGTATTGTGTATCGATTTCCCTGATTAACTCATCTATCAGCTTGAATAGAGTTGTTCTTTCCAACTGAAAATGACTCTGGAAATCTTCAACATAATTGTTATTATTATTATTACTCGGCGTGGATGGCTATCAGCCAAAGTACAGGTAGTTCCGTGTAGAACCCTCGCTGACCGCTATCAGGCCTATCTCGTGATAACTCCGGATCTTCCGACGAGCTCCTGGAGATTTCTCACGAGGTTTCCCTATATAATGATAAATTGTGGTTGGTTCCACCATCATTATCTTTCCGTGAGTATTGCGTTCCTTCGTTTCGTGCTGCTCCCGCTCTTTGTCAACGTATGCAGGTCGCTGGATTTGTGGAAATTCAACGGGTAGCTCTGGTTTCCATCCAGCTAGCCACATAGCTGCAAAATTTATTTAATATCTGGAACTTCGGATAGGTTTCGGTTTCGAACCGATTATGTTCGTGCTCTATTAGTGTCTTGAAAAAGGCTAGAGCCGAAAATACGCTTTAATGAGACAAAGTCTCAAAGCCAAAGATGTGTGTTAAACACAAATTCTTTAAGGTTTGGTTTTTGTTCCCAACGAAGAAACATCAAGTACATAATACCAGGCCTTAGATTCCAAAGAATTCAAGGAAAAAGATAAAACTCTCGGAAATACTAAGTTAAAGTCAAACCGACAACTAAAAATAGATAGCTCCACACCCGGCCAAGCCTGCGGTGAGAGTGATAAAAATAAAGGAGATCGGCACGTTATGGCCGGCCAATAGGTAACCGCGGCGCTAGTGGGTGGGGCCTATTGGACTTCGCGGTCCCTCTTGAGTAACAGAATTAATATTATTCTTGAAATAATATTTTCAACGGGAATATTTACAATGAAACAACCAATTTGAAAATTAGCGTTTCGGGGAGTGACACCTTGCTATGACCCAGACCAGTTTCACCTTGTTCTATGCTCCTAGGTCGCTGAGGATTTTATGTGTCTCCCAAACTAGTTTGAACCTGTAGAGAATGACTATAGGTTGGTATCTAGAATCCCTCATTAAAATATCTCTCGTGAAAACCGAGGCTTAGACTAATGTCTTGTCTCAGTTTCTTCACGTATATTCCAGCCCCCACCCCATTGCTTGTATCAGAACCATCCGTGTACCAGATTTGTCCTCTTGACTGCATTGATATGGCCTTTGATGTGACTTTCCTCTCTTGTATGACGGTGGTGTATGTTCCATCAAAGGAGTAACTTGGAGTTAATTCATCAAGTTTTGGATGATGAATTTGTGAAGATAAAAATCATGATTCTTCTTATATTTGACCTGTCTTGAAATATTGTAAAATACCTTCCTTGTAATTCTTAATGCAAATTCGTTTTCATTAAGAAACGTTTTTCTTAGTAAGTTAGCGATGTTGGTTGTTAGGTTTGTTTAAAAACAAATTATTTTGTGATTTTTCTTGAAATCTTGAAATAACTACTCAAAATATACTCTTGGTCTGTGATTTTTATGAAAAACGAAATATTATTTAATGTATCCTCGAATAAAAAAAAAAAGCTCTGGTTTGGTGCCAACCTGTTATATATGGGTTAAAATCTCCATTCGTTGCACCACTGGACACCCTTACGAACGGCAGCCCTCAAAAGTCGAAACTTGTGCGAGCCAAGGATTAACGAGATATTACCTTTTAACGTGCGATTCCTAGCACTTTCTCGGGCCATCAGATAAAAATCTGTAGTCGCTAGGATTCGAACCTATACGATCAGCAGTAAATGGTTTTGAACGCGACAGACTCAACCAAGCTACCTGGCTTAACACTTGAATTAAAACAACTACACTTCTCAATAGTTCACATGAGCTCTAGCATACGATACAAACAATCTAGAAGATAGTGTATCATAGAAATTTATCAAATATGTATGTATTTGAGAAATAAACTAACTATAACTAAACTATTCCTGTTATTTTATTTATTGGCGAAAGCTCTGCAACATTCGCGACTACTTTGAAATATTGGCGGATTCACAAGTTTCATAAATCTATCTTATCCCAGTATGTGAGTTTGATATTTTGAATTCTTGAGAACCAACGTTTCGTCTTTATTTTGATACTTTCACGACACCATTAGACACAAAAAAGGAGATGTTTCTTGTTTACTTTCAAAAAACAACCTCTGAACCATGTGGCAAATTTTTGAACCTACATAAAAATAAAACAGTATTTTTATTCTCATTAGAATGAGTTTTTCGTATAAAATGAATTAGAAATGGTAATATTAGTTTTGGGTCACGTTTTTAAAGACATATAAAACGCAGTTTACTATTTGTAGTGGAAAAATTAAAGTGGAACTGATAAAATAAGAGGAAAAGCAAGGGAAAAGAAAACAATAAATTTTATTCATACAGAAGGTACAGCTTGGCAAATCTAGCTATGAATGTGAATATTGAGTGCGCAACAGACCAGCCGGTCGGCGTCCTTGTCATTCCCAATAAAAGTTGGTAGTGGACAGTTACCCTCTCTGTTTATCCTTGGCGCATCTTACATTCACAGCTAGATTTTCCAAAATGTATCAGCTTTGGATTTTATTCTTCATTTCAGACCGAAATAAGTACTATTCCTAAATCTTTTCTGAATTCAACTGCATTATTATGTTAATCATTCCAAACAAAGGTCGTCATAAATTACATAGTAATCAATAGTGACGTGTTCAAAATTCAAGATAAAAAAGGTGTATCGTAACGGAAAAAACACATTATTCCTCGACCTGAAATCCATATAACATATTACGATAGAATTGTAAAATAGTTTTTTCAAATATCACGATTATTTTACAAATACAGGCTTACAAATTTGCACTGATATTCTTTTTCGAAAATCTCGATTATCAACATAACTGTACTTAGTTGGACACGGTTTGTTAATATTCATTCAGTTCAAAACAAAACAGTTGCAATAAATCATTCGTAGCAACGATATAAGTTTGATATACATCTTACAACTTTTTAACTTTCGTAGTCTCATCCTCCAGCAAAATCCTTTTGAACAAAACCGCTTTTTGATCTCCCAAAGGAACGTCCCCGAAATCCTCACGACTCCAAGACAGTTTATCTAAATCGGTGAAATACCTCGCTTCCTCCCTCACGTTGAGTTTGTCGAGCAAGATTCTGGAAATATTCGGCACCAAAGGTTGAAGAAGAATTCCTGTAACTCTCAAGGTTTCCAAAGTGATGTGGAGAACAGCATCCAGTTCCTTTTGAGCTTTTGGATTTTTTTTTAACGCCCAAGGTTTTAGCGTTTCGAAGAAGAGATTAGCAGAGTGCAACGTCTCCATCACCGCATCCGCAACTTTGTAGAAACTCAAGTTATCGTAGTGGGTGCAACAAATTGCTAAAACAAAAAAAAATCTTTATAATTCGCACCATTCTATCATATTATTATATACCAATCAATGGAGGACTTTTTCGTGACGAAAAATCTAAAAGAAAACCATCACATAAAAGAAAAGACAATCCATAGTTATATTCTGTTACAGTTAAAAAAAAAGATTTTTTTTAGTTTTTTGCTTATATGTATTTATAGGATAGAGAAAATAACTTCTGTCTAATTCCCATTAAGACTTTATTCGTTACGACCGGTTTCGGTAAACCATATTCAAGTAAGCTATAACGTAGTATCACATGAGCTATTTAATATACAGGATGGCCCACGAGTTTTTTGTTCCATTAATAATTTTTAATCTGTCGCGTGACCAAGAACAAACAGCTAATTGGGTAACATAATATAAAAAAACTGCTCCAATTGCTTTAATTTAAATTTCAATTATCTACTACTCTCGAGTTCGTGGACCACCCTGTATATTAAATACAGTTATTATGTCCACTAGGTAGGTTGATCAAAACATTACCTAAAATATCCTGAAATTACAAAACAATAACTGAAATATTTAAACATAACCTAAAATATCAAAATATTACCTGAAATATCAAACATTATACAACTTCCATAACATTTCAAAATATTACTGAATATCAAGGTAGTACTTCCCTCAAACGGATTCCTTACGAAAAGGATGAAATCGATGTATGATATAAATGAAACATTTTTTTTGAGTTTCCCGAAGTTTGAAATCTTTCTTCTGTCCCGTATTTGAGATATGTGATAAGAAAATCGACCAGTTTTACATGTAAGTTATAGAAAAGTAGTACAGAAATGTGTCTAAAACATAAGTATTTCATGAACCGCTGTCACGACCGATTTGAAAAACGGAATACTTATTTTTTATTCAAACACGAAAATACTTTAAAAAAGATGGTAAAATATCGAAAAAAGTTATTCATATAAGTTGCTCAGAATTCAATTTTATATACATAAACAGAGTTTGAAGAGATAATGCAAGAACATTGAAAATATGTATATATATATATTTTCCTATCTATATAATAATATCAATTTTTTTATGAATAGCTTGATTACACTGAAACTTTTGTATTTCAATATTGCCCTATCATCGCAATAATCGTGGAATTCTAATATAACTGTTGGATAGAAACCAATGAAACAGCCAGGGTTCTGACAAAATCAATTTTTTTTTTTATTTAGTTCTCTCTGGTGTGGAGAAAATGAGAAAGTTTTGTCATTATAATTCAAATACAATTTTTTCAGTATAGTCAAGCTATTCGTTCATAAGAAAAAAATATAATTGTATAAAGATAGGAGAATATTTAAAAAGAAATGTATTTAACTTTTTTCGATATCTTGTCATCTAACCCCACTTTTGCTTTTTCATGGCAGTTTTTTTCAATATCAACGATTGATTTTTAGGTTATTGGACATGCAAAAAATTTTTCACAGAAATTGTTTTCCAATACTCTAATAATGAACTTTTTTTCCATATGGTACATTCTTTTTGGCGGTCACTGTATATTCGGCTCAATCTAGCGAATCATCTCTTAATGTTTTAAAGTCGAAAGAGGTTGTCAATACCACATGGATGAAAAAACTCGTCATTAAGTCTGCAAATTCCTCGTCCCCTCAGCGGAGCACTTTTAAATGGAAGGTTAACCTTTGACGTATCTAATTAAAACTTTATTTAATCACGCAGTCGAAAAAATTCCCTAAATACCGTGGCTCGGTCGTTAATTACCAAAAAACTTTCACCAGATTGTTGCCAAATTCTTTGCGAGAAACATGCCTAATTGATGGTTTCAGAGGACATCAAGTTCAAACAAAATCTCGGGACTAACCAATTAAATCTTTCCAAGAATTCTGTCATCAGCCTGGACTGCTAAATTGTTTCGCGGTAAGAGGTACGAGCCAATATAATTCGAATTATTATCATCAATATTAATATTCTTTGAAGTAATCTTGAAAAATTGATATCACGTCTGAGCGGGATTATTATACGCGGTGTTTCTTATATAGGGTGTTGGGTACTAATCCTACATGCAGAAATATGAAAAAAATTTCAGCCCAGACTGTGCAACTATGTATGATGATGATGAATAAACCAAGCTATGGAAATGATTCGACTGCCCGAAGTTTTTCATAATTTTCAAGAATATTCTAATTTGAAATGTTACGAGTTCTATCTAACCTTCAAGGAGGCATGGGAGTAACATTTTTTAAACTGTATTTTTCGACGTGTCGAAGTTTTTCAGAATTTAGAAGAATTTTTTCAACCAACATTTTTTTATTCGTTATTTTCCGAATTCCTACATGTTCTCTACCTGGCTGTCACAAGGAGTTTTTTTTATTGAATCATACTGTCGGTGGTCCCATTGTTTTCATTATTTCTTGGGATTATTTCAATTTTGCGAGTTTTCACAATGTTTTCGAGAAGAAGGGGGGTGAAAGGGTATTTTTTTGTTGTACTATTCGTATGTTTTTCACTATTTTTACGGATTTTTCCGATTTTATTTTAGCAAGTTTTTGCAATTTTTTTTCGAAAGAGTGGAATCCGATCGACATTTTTTTGCCGTGATTTTCTAAGTATGAAACCGTCGGAAATTTTTCCGAATTCCTACGCTTTCACAATTTTTATGAATTTTTCCAATTTTATTTTCGCGATCCTTACCGCTTCTATTCATGTAACATTTTTTCACTGAAAGTATAGAAAGCATAGTTTGTTTTCCCGAGGGCTGGAAGACAGTGTGTCAACTGTCAGACGTGGCCACTGTCTATTTGACTGTGTGTTTAGCCTGTATCTCGGATGTTTTCACCTGTTTATACAGATGATCTGATTTTTCTGCTAGAGCGGATGAATTGATTCTTGATAAAGAAATTTGTGTCGTCAGCATACGCAACTACATGAATATTCGCAATGCTTTTGGTGTCTATGCGAAATAATAGAGGACCCAGTACAGAACCTTGGGAACTCCTTGCTCTATTGCTGCTAATTTATATAATATTGGGATAGGTGTACTTCGAAACCATTAAAAAATGAGCTGATAAAATATTTTCAGGGATTTTCAAAAGCAAGAAAACTGACGAAATCTCTCGTGTTCAAATGTTCAAGTTCGGATGAAAAGTAACGTATCTTAAAAATGTTTCAAACAATATCTATTACGAACAAAAATCCTAAGAAAAATTCACTCTGAAATAACTCTTTGTTCAATTTTACACCAAATAATCTACTGTCGAGGAACTCAAGATGGATCGAGACAAATTGGAAAACTAAAAAAAAAATAACTAAAACATACTTTTTGGTGAGAACAGTGCACCTCCGTTAAATCAAGAGTATAAGAAGCCGAGTATGGAGAAATGATTTTCAATAACGATACTTCTATTCGCATTCATTCTCCGCCGGAGGTAAAAAGTTACCAAATCTCTTTCAGATTGTTCTTCCGTTGTCGGTTCAGTTTTCAATTTCAGACGATGGACGGGTGTTTTCGATTTCCAGCAGTAAAATGTAATAAAACTTCCCGCAAAAATGGAAGAAAATCCACATCGCAGAGAACCAATCTTGCCAATGCCGGCAGTATTGTGAAATGAAACCGTGATAAAAGTTTTTGCTGTCGCACTCAATCACACGTATAATAACTCTTTATTTCGGAAAAAATATATAACAGAGGTGCATTGTATGTGCAAAGTGATTTATTTTTGCTTCAGAATATCTGTGGGGTTTTTGTTTCTTTTGAAAAATACTATCGAAATGAGGAATTATTAGACCCCAAGACCCCCATATATGGGAACAGTATTCCAAGACATGTTAGATTTGTGCCTTATAAATCATAGTCAGTTGGCGGAAAGTAAAATACTTCTTGGCATAAAATAGAAAACCAAGTTTTTGGAAGGCACTCTTGGCAATTGACCAGTTATTAGTAGAGTATCGACCATCGACCATCACGTGGAGAGATTGGTCTGTGAGAAAGCTGGATAGCAGTGAACACAACTGGTAGTCAACCTTACGATGGAAGTTTGGCAAGAAGTCCCTGGTGCCAAAGACGATCAAACGCCTTGGAGATATCTAATACCACGGCCAGAGTTCAACCATATTCTTCAAAAAGAAGCTGTCATCTATGTGTGGGACATAAGTAAGTAGTTCACCAGTTGACATCTGATGACGAAAACCATTTTGTCGATCATTAACAATTCCTAAGCGTTCTTGATATTTCATGAATTGATATTGATGGCTTTTTCAGTTATAACCTCAAACCACAAACCTTGTTGGAGTTGAGACACAGCAAAACGCGTCTCATAGTTCGTTGGCAGGTATTCTCAGGCACCTGACTGTGAATAGTACTAATATTCTGGGGTTGTTGTTCCAATTTATGCAACACATTTTGGCAAAAATATTAACTTTTTCCCGGTCATATTCCATTTTCCTTGGTTAGGACATGAGCTGGAAATGAAATTATTTTCCATAGCTTTTGCAAGAGACAAAAACGAGCGAAAGCTGTTAAGACACTTAACGAGATTCAATTGTATTTCGACGATTCGATTGTCTCCTTGCAGTTGTTCTATCTTCAACATATTCTTATTTGGTCTCAAGGTCCTGATTTTTCAACCAGCAACGGTATACCGGCTGAATTATAGGCCATAAGAGAAGAGGTAGTGTTGTGCTGCAGGATAGTGTAATGAAAGAGCAGAGAGGGTGGAGTTGAGGTTATGGACGTGGTCGAAACTCCCAAGTGGAGCAGAAATTTCTATACTGTATGGATCAGGAGTGGTGGTGAGAAAAAGATCCAACCTACCTTGTATGTTTTGTTGGAGATTTTTGATACAATTGAATTTCAAGTTGATAATAATTCTGTTGTGAAACCATTTCGGTAATATAGGTTTTATAGGTGAAAATGAATGAGATTTTTCTTCATACAACTTGCTTCGTTTTCGAGATACAGAGTGTCAAAGTTTTTAGAAAAATCAGATTTTCAATTCATTTCTCAAAAACCTCCAGGCTGATTTTGATAACATTACATGCATATTTGCAGTAATGGAGGGCTTATTTCAATGTATTAAAAATAAAATTATCAAATGAAATAAGTACTGATTTTTTTTAAAAACTTCGACACTTTGTATCTTGAAAACGAAGAAAGTTGGGATACATGCTTGTATGTAGAAATAATCTTATTTTCGCCAAAACAACGATTTGTCGGTTTAACCTTGGGACACCCTGTATATTATAGCCGTATAAAGAGAATAGTGTACCAAGAGCACGGAATGCTCATTTTCCACTCTTATTTTTTACAGCATTCGCCTCTCATACTCGTGAAAAATGACTATTTTTCCATAACATGTCTATTCCAGGCAACGAATCTATGGAACAGGCTTTCACTAAATAATACTGATGTGGAATATCCGCCATGAACCTCCACAGTTTCCGTACACCGAGATAATAATATACATCCACCCTCAAGTTCTAGCAACAATCCCTACAAACTACATGCAAAGTTCATTATGAGTTTGTCGCCAGAGAATGGCCTACTCAGTTGAACAGGCAAATTAAATTTGACACCCTTAACAGGTGAATACCAAAGCATTCAAGACAAGCCGGAGATCGATCTATCTACAACAGCGACCGAATTTCTTAATCAGATTCTTTGTCAGTTTCATTGACATAACTAATAAAAAAAAGCACCTGGAATTTCATTAAGGATGGATATGAAATACTGAAGAAAGAAATCATTTCGCCGAAGACCAAATTACCAAATTCACCGCTTCCGATAGTAATAATATTAATAATAATAATAATAATAATAATAATAATAATAATAATAATAATAATAATAATAATAAATGCTTTTATTGTTAGGATACTCAGTACAGATACTTAACCTAACAAAAGGCAGGATTCAATCTCCGCACATGATAAATAATTGCAGAGTTCAGGGGAGGAAATATGAATGAAAATGAAATGTAAACAATTTTTAATATCAATGAATTTTCGAATATGTAGGTACCTATATTATTCAAAACTAGGACCTTCATTTTTCTTTTGGCGATGTTG
Organism: Chrysolina haemoptera; assembly: GCA_958298965.1. NCBI lineage: Eukaryota > Metazoa > Arthropoda > Insecta > Coleoptera > Chrysomelidae > Chrysolina > Chrysolina haemoptera. The sequence goes on along the minus strand of OY282586.1, from coordinate 10,495,206 downwards.
CCAAGTTTACATTTTCTGAGTTATCTAATCACCTTGAATATTTTCAGATCTACTATAGAGTTGTTTTGTTTTCGATTTAATGCTACTCTAGGCTTTTCTATAATTTAAATCAATTTTAGAATTAGCCAGACTGTTTCCAAATTATATAAACTCCAACCTCATGAAAGATCGCTTTGGTTTCTACGAAGCCGTATAAGGGCCATATAATTCTTTTTTAAAATATTTTTCACTAATTTCCGACTTTAAACTCAGAGCATAATGAAATACTGACTTCAAAGTCGGAAAATAATAAAATTCTGACTTCGAAGTCGGAAAAATATTTTAATTGAGAATGATCCCCTTTTCAACATAAAGACTTCCCAGGAAGTTACTTTAAACGATGGAAAATAGCGACTAAAGTTTGTCTTTCAACCGCAGATGATTCCAAAACTGATTTTATGAACATCCTGTTCATATTTTCAAACGAAAATCAAAATGAAATTGAGTATTCAATAAAATTGAAAAATGTGATATTTTTGTAATAACTAACAGAAAACAACTATTTTCCCTGCTAAAGCCGCGCTGGACATTGAACCATATCTGATATATATTGTGAAAAGACCCTAACTGAAAATTTTAATCTGAAGGCGATAATTTGCATTGAACCAAATCTGATGGAATATTTCAATATTTCTTCTGCGGTAAAACGTCCGTAACACAGACGAAATATTGTCATGATTTTCATCATTGCTGGGTGAAACTTCTTCTGAAGAGTCTGCTGCCCAATTCTTCCGATCTCCCTGATGGAAATCTAATGTAAGAGGTGCGGTCCTTAAATCAATAAAATGAACGTTTTCTGTGAGTGATTCTATCAACTATCAATGAACTATCTGAATAAAAATGCAAATATTCACCTTCAGATTTTTTCTTTTAGTTAGGATCTTTTCACAATATCTATCAGATGTGGTTCCATGTCAAGTGTTTATGTTCCGACTTTGAAGTCGGAATTTTATTATTTTCCGACTTCGAACTCAGAGTTTTATTATTTTCTGACTTTGAAGTCGGAAATTAGTGAAAAATACTTTTAAAAAGTTATATGGCCCTTCTACGCCCTCGTAGGTTTCAGCAAGATGGTGCAATGATACAAAAATGTCAGGGGTTATTATACTTGGGTTCTGGCCGTGTTGGGGTTCCAAGATAGTAATGAAATACCCAGTTTGCAACAATCCACCAGTGTTTATTTCGGAAATATAATACAGCGTGATTTTCGATTGTTCGGTTGCCTACAAAACTGAAAGTTGACCAAGTAGATAATATGTTGTTACACAGGGACTTTACTAGAGCTACTTGAGAATAAATAAATTTTGAGCACAAGCACTCTTATTTTTTAATATACAGTAAGAAATATTTCCTATAAAGATTATTTAAATATGTGCTTTGAGCACGTGGAAAAGATAAAAATCAATTTGATTTTTTAAAGGCTACTTAAAAAATCTATGAACACAAGATACTGGTAAATCTGAAAATATTGATTAAGGATTTAGGTATCCTCACCTGGTAATTCCGTAACATTTTCAATCAACTTTTTCGTCACCTCTAAGGAGCTTACAATATCGAATGCTGCCAGCTCGACTTTTGGAAATGTTTGGCCAGGATTGAGCGCTGTTCCACAACACCTACTCAAGAGGTTACCCAAAGTATCAGCCAATTCTGAATTTAGAATCCGCATGATTTTTGTATCACTATAATCTGAAAACGCAAATCAGAATATTAATGAAAAGTAATAGTATATAACATATCGATGTTGAAAGTGTTTCGTTACTTTCGGGAGATGAGATACTATATATCTCGAAACTTTCTATCAATGTATATTTACCATTGCATTTACAACCATCCTTGTCTGTTTTTATCCAGAAGAGAATTTATCATTTCATAGATTTTGAACCAAACCCCATTTTGACACATTTGTCTCACATATATGTATATACCGAATTTCATCAAAAACAGTTGGGAGCTATAGTACAATTATCACTTTGGTATATTTTCTCCAACGCAAAAGCCACTCAAATATGTGTCTTATTTGTTCCCTTTACTATCTTTCCTATCCTCCGTTTCAAATTTCTGAACCTGTATACCAAAACGACGGTACCACCTTCCCAACTGTGCGGGCGGTTAAAGTCAGCCAAGTGTTATTTTCAAACTTTTGGTTACTAACAGAAAAATTATCACCAACTTGATTTCAAATATTGTTTTTTCATGTTCCATACTCACTTCCATCACTATGAGATACTCCTTCTCTCAGTAAAAAGTAACGTAGGCCATCGGTTGTATAAGTTTTTGCTCTGTCAAACGGACATACGACGTTGCCTTTCGACTTTGACATCTTTTCACCATCCACCAGCCAATGAGAATGACATAACAGTGACTTGGGCGGCTCCAGATCGGCAGCTATCAAGAATGCAGGCCAGTATATGCCGTGGAATCTAAAAAGAAAAACAAATGTGACTTAGAAAATTGAAAAAACGTTACTAAACCTATTCAGAGATGTAGAAAATATGCAAACACCAAAACGTCAACATCATTCGAAAACATTGTGTGTTTTGTTACTTTTTATAATGACAATTTAATTCATGTATAACAGTGCAATTGTCACTTTGACAGCGGCAAACGTTAGCTTTAACTTTTACAGCGGCAAATACACTAGTGGTTTTTTCACTTATTCATTTGTTTATCAATTATCGCAGTGTTGGTTGCCAAAATGAATAGTTTGACATTGATATGTTTCTGAATTTCTTATTCATTAAATTGTCCTGCCGAATTACACTCGAGGTTTGTATTGATATCGGGTAAATTTGTGTTGTTCAAATTGTAAAACTGTTAAAATACAAACCATCTGTGCAATTATAAGTAAAAAATTTTAAACCATATGGAAAACTTTTTTATTGTTCATTTGTCAGACAATGTTATTTTTAATAAAAATTTGCACGTTGAGTTGTGAAAATTACAAATTTCCATGCGGTGTATAGAGGAGCTCGAGTGGTGTTTTAAGGAATACGTCGAGTAAGTATTTTAGTCGTTTGCTCGAGTGGTATTCGTAACGATTATATATCGTATAAACTTGATGATTCTTTCTTTGGCATTAATTGACAAAAAAATTTACAATTATAAAACTGCCAAATTTGGAGGAAATGATCTTTTTTTACGTTTATTAATAAACGACAACAATACGTTGCTAATGGCAACATTCACTTTGTTGTGCGAAACACCATATCGATTATACCACGTCGTCAACGGTACATTTCCTTATCAATAAGTGATAACTAAGTAAAATTCATTGTTGCTATTGGCTAATTTCATGATGAGTTGCATAGTCATAAGCATATTGTAAACTGCAGTTAATACTTTATAGATACTTGAGAATGGTGTAAAAGCCGAAGTAGGTCGTAACAAATGAAGTATCAGTGGAAATTAGTTAGAATTTATTGTCTTCATCTAGCATTTCAACATGAGTTTCCTCAAAGTAAATAAATCATCAATCGAGCCAAGAGAATACGAGTATCTGAAAGCAACGTTCTTTCAGTCAAGCTAGCACGCGCTAGCTTCATTAATTTCAGTTCTTGCGTAAAACGTAGTTTTGAAACTTTGCAAACATATTGAAAATATGATAAATGGCCGCGAAACCTAAATTATGCAGATGATTATTAGGCCATCCTTCATTTAGAAACTTTCGTGACTGAAGCTCATTCCGAAAGGTAATAAGTAAGCATGTGCATGAAGGAAACTGATTACATTTCCAGTTCAGTCAAGAAATATGGTAATAACTTTGTGAAAGTCGAAATAAAAATAATGACCACCCTCCGAGATAAATTGTTAACGACGTTGAAATTGATATGAATGATGACTCTCTTGCATAAGAACACTTTGAAATAATTTGAACATTAGATTAGAACTACCACATTTCTATATGAGAAAACCGCTCCGAAGCTATACCATCTCGTTTGCTTTCAACAAGTGGAATGAAATACACTAGTAATTTCAAATCTACAACCAGCTTGAAAATAATCTGTCTAATACAATACCAAATTGGCATTTTTTTAAGTAAACGGGAAACATTTTTATTTGAAACTTCACAACTTAACCAAAATTTGTTAACCACATTATTACTTCTCAATAATAAGTTGATTGCTGATGAAAAATCACTGGTATAATCTGCTTCTTCGGGATCATCTGGACGAAAGAATATTCGAACTAGTTCGACGAAATCGGATTGTACGGGTCCAAGTTTGCTTGCAAGGCAATACGCTGCATTACTGTGACGTCAGAAACGTCAGAAACTGAATCCAAACAAATTTGTTTTTTATGTAGTTTTGCACTGTTCCGAGTTAGTTTTGGTGATTTCAATAATATATTTTATTTACTACGGATACTTTCGTATCATCAGGACTTTGTAAAAGCTTGTAATATACATTCCAGTCGTGTCCAGTATTTTCTAAGGTAAATTTGTGTCAATATTCCGCATAATAATTTATATGTACCTGTATTCGAACAATATATAATTCCCTTTGTGCACAATCCACTGCTAGAGATGAAAACAATAATGTCCAGACCATCAGGGTATCAAAAACTGAAGGGAATCGAAAAAAAACACAACTCCAAAATAATATCAATGCAAAACGCCATATACGATCTTTTTGTTTGGATTCAGTGCTATGACATTTCTCAACAAAGTAATTATTCGTATAGAGAAAACTTTTTTTTTTGTAGAGTAGTTTGTTACAAACTTTTGCAATTTTTATGCCATTTTCTGTTGGACTTCTATTTCTTCACAGCAATCGACTTATATTTGAGAAGTGCTTGTGTTCAAAAATTTCAGATAAGGTGTCAAACACCCTATAAAATAAAATTCCCGATTAGACCTACATTTTGAGTTGACGCTATGGTGACGAAGTCTAATATTTGTTTTATCTTATTTCTGAAGTGATCTAGACCTCAGTAGTAATGCTCCGCTGGTGATTATCCGTTTGCCCCTCACCCCTTCTCCCACTCATGAAATAACGGTTGCCTCCAGCTATGAAAAACTTATAAGTAGATCGAATTAAAAGCCTCTAGCCGTACCATTCTACTTATGATCTCGCAGTTTCGCATGCGCACTTGTTTACGCTAGAAGCGAGGTGAACCGTCAAATATGGCTGCTCCACGCCTGTTCTTCCTGAATTTTGGTTAAATAGTCGTTATTTCGTAACAATTTTGTATTTTTATTAGGTCTAGGTAAGAGTAGTCAGGTCTCAACTTGCTAGCTAGGTTAGCTTGCTCAGGTTAGGTTTGTATGTCGATTGCGAGAGAAAAAACAAATTAACACAGTTTCAACTCAGTTTACATTATTGTTTTTTCATCTAAACACACCGCCACACCGCCATTAAATGTCCCACTTTGTCAATTACATTATCTTAATTCGAGTTGTGCGCATGCGGAACTGAGGGATCAAAAGGAGAACTGGTACGGCTAGACGATAGTGATCGAATTTGTTAGTGTAGCGCTCTTTCATCATCACGGGTCACTTTGGCGGCGGGTCCAGGTTACTGGTTGCCTCGTCGTGGAATACAAATTCTGTAACACCTTTCGTGTATTCCTCGCAAGAAATATGAAAGTATTTTCTGCAACCTGAATTACACTAAATTACTTTTCGAACAATAATCTAGTAATGAAAGACGTCTTAGAGAAAGGTTATACAAAGCGGAATGTTCTCAGTGTACTAACACATGGATCAAATAATTTCAACATGGTGCATAGTTTGCCAGGGTTATCATAAATGAAATCACTCGACGTTAAAATAATGAAATTTCATTTCAAAGAGGATCATCAATATAACCCGGTAATTCCACTAATTACCCCTAGGCGAATGCAATATTCAAATAATTCACTTTCCAGGTATTTCTATCGAAAACTGGAATTAAAAAACAAAAGAATCCCCACCTTACTAATCTCAATACCTGGAAAACCGAAACAATGAATACTGCGGCAATTATGTTCAACACACATCAAAGAAAATAGGGCTGAAAAAATGGGCCTTCATTGGTTCACAGAATGAAAAACGCTTTGAACTTGAAAACAGCATATCACTACTGAATATTCATAGTTTTGGACAATAAAGTGAGAAAGAAGCCTGTATTGACAAATCAGTTTCATGGAATTCGAAAGCTGTGATAATGTGTAGAGAAAGTATACCTTTTCCAAGATGTACGGTAAGTTGAGAATCAATGACGAGGCCGTTGAGAACGTCAACCAGATACCTGGGGGTACACCTGGACAAGCGTTTAAATTTACATTGCACAAGTATCTGTTGGATATAATTCAATACCCGTCGTGGTATTAGCGAGGGGAGTAGTTGTTTTCTGACGGGTATTCGCCACAATTAGCCTACGTAGTAGGTGTATATGGGAGTAAAAAGGGTGAAAACATCGGTCGGCGACGACTATCGTTATTCCAACAATGTTTTCAAGACAAAATATTCGCTATCCTATATATCCAAATAATATTGTACCCATATCGCGTATATTCACATTTATTTTCTGGCCAATATTACGTTTGGGTATTTTGCCAATATTTCGTAATATTGGACCAATAATATTTTCCAATATAAGTGTGCTTGTTCAGGATCATCTTTCCCTACAATCATAAATAATGGTTTTTAATTTATATTTATTTTATAATTCATTCGGGTATATCATGAATACCCCCAATATATTTTAAGATGTTTGGAACCCAATATATAAATCCGAAAAAAAAAAATCCTGGAATTGAAACTAATAATCAGAGGATTTTGTGCGATGACAAATATTTATTTTGGTGGTAAATAAATTTATTCTCATAAGTAAATAGAGCTACTTGGAATATAGGGCAAATGGAAATATTCAATCAGCAACGTCCTTTTACTTACTTCAGTATATCTTTTCCGATGACTTGTAGATCAGGGGGCCAACATTTTCGGAAATCGCCCTCAGTTCTACCATACCCCGAGACTGTGAGGTAATTCACTAATGCATCTAGCCAAACGTACACGGTTTGTGAAGAATCTTCGGGAACAGGAATTCCCCACTGCACTCTGGAAGATGGACGCGATACAGAAAGATCTCGAAGACCGTCTTCCTGGTTCAGGAGATCGAGGAGTATCTTCTGGAATTTTCTTGGGCGGATGACATTTTCTGAAAAAGACGAGGTGAATATCGCCATTACTGATACAGTTCTGTGTAACGAAGTGTAATTCCTGCCAAAAATGTCAGTCTCTTTGTATAGTCTCTTTTTTGAACCACCACTGCCTAAAACAAACTCTTATACTCCGTATCCTTGTTTTCTTATCGACACTTGTAAATTCTCAGTGATTCTGGGTTGTATGAAAACTTATAGGAATCGCATAATTTCTTATAAGTAATTCCTGATCCAAACCATCACATCCTCATCCCACTGTTTCCTCAAGATACCCAAAAAAAAATTGGATACAGAATTCCTGATACAGTCCGCCGAAACCTGATTTCACTTTCTTCATACGATACCCAATGAGATTATAAATTGTAAATATCCACACATTCCTCATACGTCGACATGCTTGTGAATGAGCATATAATATCGTCGTGATTGAAAGTGGAATATCTCATTGAATCTGATAGTCTCCTTAAACAACCACCGCCTAATACAAACTCGTATGCCACGTATTCGGATATGGTTATAAATTGCATCTACTTATAAATCCTCATAAAACCTTCCAAAAAGTGTATGTGCCAGGGATATGTACATATAGGTTACAGACTTTCTACGTAGATCCTTATAAATTCTCATAATTCGTCTATATTTTTTCATGAGATTTTATGTGGTGTTTGTGGCAAGAAAAGGATGCACAACAGGACTTTCTACTATACTCCAGTTCAGCCATTATTCTATTTTGAAATGAATTTATACCTATACTCCATTCAAGAAATAGAAGCTACCCAATACACCAAAACTACGTCACTTTCACTCGACGCGCGTTTCGCCAACAAATTTAGCATCCTCAAGAGCTATAAGCGTACTAACTAGTTAACCCTATTATAATTCTATATATACCTACTACTTATCTGTGGTTAAATGCACTCATTATCAATTTGAATTGACCCTCTTTTTTACCTATCTCAAATTATCTACTCAACTTGTTTTGTTTTTGATGACACACACGTTGTTGGATTAATGACCAAATATATTGATATAATAATATCTACTTATACCTTTATTGAAGGAATTATTGATCGAACTGTCAAACGTATTTGATTTCATCATGGTAACGTCGTTGAAAATACCGAAGCTGATCCTCCAATCAGAATTGAAAGAGAGCTGGTGTTATCGCGATCACACAAGTTGTCTTTGGTTTGCGATTGGTCAGATTATCTGAGAATTTTAAGATGACTGAAATAGTCGGCGATAATACCATAAAGGCATTGCAACTTACCGATATGGTATTCGGTAGAGAATTTCAAGAATGCACAATGAATGCATAATATAATGACACTTCTGACGTTAAAATCGCGCGACTTCACTTGAATTGCCATTATCGCGTCACGGCAGTGCTATTATTGCACCCAAGACATTGCAGTGCAATTATTAGTAATAATATCCCGACAAAATGCTGAATTTTCAAAAAATACTTTCACCTTTCCAGGCGCGAAAACTCTGTTGCTTAGAAACACGAGAGCTTGCTCGAGTGGTGTTTTGTACAGCAAAGTGCTGCCAGTATTCTGAAAGTGCTGCATTTTGAAGAGATATTCGAACAGAAAATTTCACGAATATATTATATTATGGACTAAATTCGTATTGCATGAACAGTTCATCTTGTGTAATCAATGTCGCAATCAATGAATACAAAATAATCATTATCATTACCGTTACTATTTATCCAATATTCGAGATCCTTCTTGAACTTGCTCAGTTTGAACATGTAGTTCTGCTCTGTGGTCCACTCCACAGGGTGCCCACTTTCTGCCGATACGAACGATTTCTTGCCATCAGTTCCTGAAATTTCTCTGAGCTGTAAATCGGTCAAGAAGGTTTCATCTTGGATACAGTACCATCCTACGTAGGCGGAAAGATAAAAATTACCTCTGCTAGCTAAGGTTTTCTGGAATAAATGGACACCATTAACTCACCTATAAGATATCCTCAATTGAGTTTCTGATGATCAATATAAATCCAGAAAAGACTAACATTTAATATATTGCACGAATAGATACAGGGTCTTAATCAAGTACGTGTTATGGATCACTGCGGAACACCAGCATTTACTGATAGAGTATAGTATGGTACTCCATCGACCACCATGTGGAGATATCGGTGTCAGAGAAAACTAGATAGCCAGAAACACAACTGATGAGGCAAACCATAAGGTGGAAGTTTGGCAAGGGGTCCCTGATGCCAAACGCGACCAAACGCCTTGGAAACATCTAATGCAACGGTCTGTGTTTCACCATATTTCTCGATAGATAAACCAAAGATAGACCAAATATTTGAGACAAAAGCAAGCAGGAAAAATTCCTGAGCGTTCTAGATTTTTCATGAGCTCGATGTTGATGGCTTTTCCATAAGCTTGGAGTTCACAGATAGCAGTAATATAGGTCAGTAGTTGCTGGGCAGAGTCATTTTCCCTTTTTTTGAGGACTGGTTGCATTCAATTTTCCAGTTGGACGGAAATGCCCCCAAATAACTTGCAAAGAACTGGTGTTAGTTTGGAAGCATAATACGTCAATAAATCTAGCGTAAAATGTGCAGCATTTATTGGAAGAGCAAGTTCCGATCTAATCTCAGGATGAAATCGAAAATAAATTCTGCTTTTCGATAGAGGCATGTACATTATATATCTTACTTTATGTATGCTTATCTGTCAATAAAATTAATTATTATATGAACTTTCTGTCCGGAAATTTCTCAAAGAAGCACCTCTCGGAGTTTGTCCACGTACTTAGTCAACACCCTGTATATTCAAAATCTCACCCAAAATAACTCTACGGTCTTCTTGTGTTCGTCACAACTGGTCCTAATGAAATCCGTATACTCAACATCAAACTCGTCTGCCAATCTTTTGAATTGGGACGATATTTTATTGCAATAATCCAGTGGAGACGAGCTATTTTTTTGAGCTGCTTGCTGAATTTTTGAACCATGTTCGTCGGTGCCTGTGGAAAATTTTATAGTAGCTCCTTTTTGGTACACCTGCTGCCATCTTTGCGCGGCGTCCGCAATTAGAGAGCTGTATAAATGGCCGATGTGAGGATCTATAACAGAGGTCGTTGTTTTATCACCTTTCTGTACCTTTAAAGGAATCTTGACAACTGATGAATTTCAAGAATATTGGAATATACAGCGTTCTTCACAATTCGCATTCGGCGCGATCTATAATTATTTGGTTGAACTGATAAAAAGTTTATCAGGTCTTTCTTGCTGTAGTATATCTCCTTAATTATCGGCCAAAATAGTTATTTTTGTATCCAGTGCGGGAAATGCTACTTTGGTGATCGAGAACTGATTTAAATAACGCCCCGTTAAAAAAAATAGCGCCTCGCTAAAAAAAAATTGTCGAAATCACCAAAGTATTTCACGCACGAGATGCAAACCAAATTGTTTCTACAAACGTAAAAAAAAAATAGGTAGTATAAAATTGTGTCATGATTTGAAAAGTGTTAAAAAGCGTTACTTAATTATTGTTAAACATTCAGAAATAAATTTCCCGAATTTTTGCTTGATTGGGGACCATAAAGTTAGAAATAAATGATTTCTTGGATTTTTCATCGGTAGCGATAGTACCAAACACAATGTTTATTTACATTATTCTCCAATCGGAAACAAAGATTAAGACAAAAAGTTGTTTTCGACCTCTTTAGTAATTCATTCAAATTTGAATGAGAATGATATTAAAGGCCATAGTCTCTTATGGAATTTGGCAGCTAAACTGTTTCGCGCCTAAATTCTGAGCTGCATTCTTACATTTTTATTGAATTTTTTGCAATATTTATAGAGGGTATAATCTAACCTCTTGAACTCCCGTGAAGAACGGGTGTATAATGCCATTTTATAACGAATGGCAGGTGTGAAAAATTTGAAAAAAAAATGTGGAAATTTTTAATTTTGTTGGATAATTCGGAAAATCTTGGAAACCGCTATTCGAAATTACACAGTTTCTTCCATCCGGTATTGCGACTCTGCTCCCTTCAGCTGTTGTTCGGCGGACAGCGGTTGCCAAAATTTTGTCGAAATTTACAACAAAATTTAAACTTTCCACAATTTTTTTTTTAATTTTTACACCTGCCATTCGTTATAAAATGGCATTATAAACCCGTCCTTCACGGGAGAACAAGAGATTAGATTACACCCTGTATAATTTAACTTGAACTTTAATACTTTCCACAAATTATGGGTTCACTGAAACCACGACAATTTTTTCGCCATACAGAGTGTATCGACTATGCTTGGGTGGATGATGTTTCAAATACAATTTTATAGAGCAATGAAAGCTATATTCTAAAAATAACAACCGATAAATGTGTGACTTATCAAAGTTATGTTCTTTCAGATGAACCTTTTGAAATCATCTCACATTCTTTCATTTGTTTAAGCTGTCCTTGATAAGATCATCTATATTTTAGTTCGAAAATATGAATAGGAAATTCATAAAATCTTTTGTGGAATCATCTGCGACTGAAAGACAAACTTTAGTCGCTATTTTCCATCGTTCAAGATAACCTCTTGGGAGGTATTCATGTTGAAAAGGGGAACATTCTCCATGAAAATTTAAAAATGAAAAATGTGACTTATTTGTAATATCTAACAGAAAACAACTACTTTGTCGACCAAAATGTATTGGGGATTAAATGCGAGAGAAGCGAACCTTGCTTCAATGAAATGAACGATTTCTGTGAGTGATATTTTTTTTTTTTTTTTTTTTTAATAACATTCTCCTTATCTAATTTATTTAATGATTTGTTCAAGGAAAACTAGAAAGAATTAAAAAAGTCAGCTATCTGAATGAAAATGCAAATTTTCATTTTCAGATTTTTTCTTTCCTTTTCAGTTAAAGTCTTTTCACAATATCTATCAGATGTAGTTCAATGTCCAGCGTGGCTTGTGCCGGGGAAGTAGTTGTTTTCTGTTAGATATTACAAATAAGTCACATTTTTCATTTTTAAATTTTCATGGAGAATGTTCCCCTTTTCATCATCTATATATTGTGGAATGATGTGAAATCTAACACGAGATAAGTCTTAATAGCCTCACACCTTGCCCTCATCACCGTTTATGTATCACGATCATTAATTTTTTTCTATATATTCCATTAACATTTAAATTGTATAGAATTTATAGAATTTATAGAATTTATTTATTGTACACGTCCTCCATTGTCTATGATGTGTACTGTCGATGATGAATAAACATCATTATTATATTATTATTATTTCTTAAAGTAAAAAAAATCCAGTCGGACCCTCTCTCCGAAGTTCAGACACATTAGGAGGGCGCGCTTGGTTAAAATGTCTGCTGTCTGACGATATGCTGGTATAATTTTTATGTTAGAGAGTGGCGAATGCATCACACCGCCAAGGGACGCTATTATCACTACATTTTTACAGAATGAGGACCATATCAGGATTATTGGATTGTATTTGACTGATAGTGTGGAATATATTCGGAATCTATCGTTCTCCACAACGGACTCATCAGCATCCCCCAGAGCGTACGGAAACACCGTCTATGCCGTACGAGTGTCGTAGGTGATAATATAACACTCGTAGTGCCACGTTATGTCTGTGAATTTTTGTTTTTAAAATTGTTATTTCCATCGACTGGCTGCCCCTTGACGAGCAACCCTCAGAAAGTCTTCGAGAGATTTATGCGAACTAGTGAAGATGCAGCACTTACCTTTTAACGTGTAATGCCATGCACGAGGTCGGTGGGCGAGGCGATTCGAACCCGCGTACCTTGTCATAGCAAGTGAGAACACAACCTGTGTGCCACCAAGACCCAAATGTATGGTGACACAAGACTAGTGCCGCGTTATGCTCTAGATATGAGCTGAGACAGCATGACTTACTCTGCATCTAGTGTCTGGGACCTCCATACCCACCACATCACTGGTGTCTCGCCCATACAGTAAGTGTAGTATAACACTCGTATGCCTGTGGATATAGACTGAGAACGCATGAGTTTCACACGCAGACAGCAAACACATTACGGTGCCAGGTGCCCCACGACACACTCTGCATGTAGTGTCTGAGACCTCTATACCATCACGCGACTACGATATACTTGAAGAAGGCCCCTTGCTTTGGCTTATCCTTATGTAGCTGCAGGAGAACCTCAGTCTACGCAGCTTTAATGTGAGCTTTTTGCTAAACGGGATCCAACTCGGTGGCAGAGAGTTTGGGTCATTCTGTTCAGTGTTGAAATTGCTGCTTGTGCTGCTGCCTTGGAAAGATGCTCCGATATCACGAACCATGCAGAGAAGTAGATATAAACTTCTGATGACTTTACAGGATCCATTCAGTACCATCCTGTTATGGAGACACTCAAAAATCCACGACCACTCTGTTGTTTGGGGAAGTACCTACAACGAGGAACGATCTATGATTCAAACTCCTATAAGGATGCATCATTTTGCGAGTGTTTACGTCGAGTTGTCGCAACTCCTCTTGAGTCCATTTCACCGCTCAAAATAAATAGAGTAGAATCGCTACGGCATGCATATTAGTTGCAGCAACTTTGTTCTTTCCCGACACTTCTGATGACCAGATCTATCGGAGTTCATGATTGCCTCTTGGCACCAGCGTTTTTCCACCCCTAATTAAATGTACGTTTCTCGGGCATCAAAATGATGTAGGATGCTTCCGTCTACGAGCTGGACTCTTTTGAGAGAACCGTGGGACACTTATCGATCCCAAATTATATTCCGATGGCATGCGTGTACTCCTGCAACACCCTCAAGGACTGATGTAGATCATTCTTATTGGATAATATTTCGGGGTCATCCATGTTGAATAAATGGGTGACCCTGTGCCTCCGGTTGCTGGAAGTACCGCAGTTGAATTCACGGGAGTTTCTGCAAGACTCCAGAAATATCCGTCTCACACTATGCAAGACGAGAGACATACAATTCGCTCTCAATCGCATAGCATAAAACTTGCAAATGTAATACGGCTTTTACCTACGATAAACTATTGGGGCAACCGATCAACCTGTAGAAAAATTCGGAACGTTGGCTTAATACATCCCTGTCTCAACAGTTTACAACTCGCATACATTTCAAAACTAGACTTGCATAAAAAAAAGAATTGGCCAAGTCGACAGATAAGAGATACTTGGAGATACCATATGAACAGCACGTGGTATAAACATAACGGTATCGAATCAAAACTATGGCAATCCGCATAGCCACGTCCAGTCTTTTCACTTTCCCCCGTTCTACCGGTAAGCTTGGAATAAACGTCCTGCAAGGAGCAGCAATTAATATCTGTTCCAACGTGAGATATTGGTCAAGAATGGCAAAACCCTCTGTATACATAACGAGAACCGTAAACAAAGAAGCACTAGATCTCCTGAATGAAAAGTGAGTATGAAAACACAAATGAATATTAGACGAACATTGACCCCAACCTACTTTCAGCTGTGAAGTCACTTCTTGGACAGGACCGGGCCCGGTACCAAGAGACGAATTATTGAGAAACATAGATAATAAAAACGCCCTATTTTGTATGTTATCAGACCGAATAGACTCGGCAGTCTTGGACAAAGCGGGTATAGGTTTAAAAGTGATTGCAACGATGTCCGTAGGATACGACCACTTGGACGTGAAAGAAATACAGAAACGAAATATAAAAATCGGATACACTCCCGATACTCTAACAGAGGCCACTGCCGAACTGGCTGTGGCTCTTCTTCTGGCAACCAGCAGAAGACTACTAGAAGCAAACCAAGAAGCTAGGACTGGAGGGTGGCAAGCCTGGTCGCCATTTTGGATGTGCGGTCCCGGTATTCGGGGGTCTATTGTGGGGATAGTAGGGTTTGGAAGAATTGGGCAAGAGATTGCAAGGAAACTGAAATCGTTCAATCCCAAGAGGATAATTTACTATAACAGATCTGAAAAACCAAGCGAAGCTAAAGAAATTGGCGCAGAAAGAGTGTCCTTCGACCAATTATTGGAACAGAGCGACTTCATCAGCCTCAGTGCAGCCTTGACGCCAGAAACAAAAAACCTGTTCGATGCAGCAGCATTCAGCAAAATGAAGCCCACGGCAGTTTTCGTCAATACTAGTAGAGGAGGATTGGTAGATCAAGATGCCTTGGTTAGAGCACTTGAGAATAAGACTATATGGGCTGCTGGATTGGATGTTATGACGCCTGAGCCCTTACCGTTGGATCATCCGTTGTTCAAGCTGAAGAATTGCGTTATATTACCTCACATTGGCAGCGCTGCTATAGAAACTAGGAATGAAATGGGTATTCTTACTGCTAATAACATCATCGCAGCTTTAAGAGGAGAACAAATGCCATCTGAATTAGTTGTTAGTTAGACCATAAACTACATATTTTGTAAAACAACTAACCAAGGGTTTGCCACTTCAAAAGTAGGTATAAAAATGGCTAAAATGTAATTCAAGTACGTATATGTGAGTACAAATAATAGAAAAAAAAGTTTTCACTTAGGGAAGTCACGAAGCAGTGCAAAAAAGTATAAAAATGTACAGATAAGTATGAAAATGTAGAGAAAAATATGAAAATGTACATAAAAGTATGTATAACCAAAAGACAAATTCGACTATAACGTTATTATTTCACAAGTAGTGTTAAAATTCAATTTATTTTTGTCAGTAACGCGCCTTTAACATTTTTCTAGTGCAATTAGTGACTCAGCTAGACACCATACAAATCTTGTACGACTTTTTATGCACACTACTGTACTTGAATTACATTTCGGCGTTTTTACATCTACTTTCGAAATAGCAGTAGGTAATATTAATAAAGAATACATAAAAGTATGTGACAGTATGAGAAAGTATGAGAAAGTAAGAAAAACTAAGAGTAAAAGTAAGTATAAAAACAGAGATAATTAATAAGAAAATGTAGAAAAAAATTGAAAAATCAAGTAGATTTACTTTCAAAATAAAATACATGAAATTATTTTGAAAGTAAGTACAAATTATTTCTGAATTTCAATGTAATTTTATTAAGTTGAGTAGGTGTACGAATTTGGAGAAATGACACATCCCTCGCCCAATGTTCACAAATTAAGTGAAATTTTTCGATTCACAGAACAAATGACAGGTTAATACCAGAAATTCTCCTGCTTTTGAAAACTTTGATATAGTTGATAATCCAAAAATAACACTTTTGAAGGAGATAAATTTACAATCAAAAATGTCATATCAGTTCTTTAAGATTTCGTATTTTATTATATTTTTTCACAGTTACTTGAATATGTCGCAATATATCGTTCTATACCTTTTTAAGCATGATTTTCAATTTCAAATAGCAAAATAGAATACCTCCTCGTCGGCTCCCCACACTCTTATTAAATCATATCTTAAAATAATTATAAATATGTTGAGCCCAGACCTGTTTATTTTATTTTGACTTCGCATTGCTACCAACAAAGCCTTTGTGAAAACGAGCAACATTAGAATTAAGTAGGTAAACTTGAAAAATTATAAACCCTCTTTATAAATTGGTTGATATTTAACCAAAACCAAGTTACATTTCATCATCGAACTTTCTAAAGAAACAATTATCAATAATAGTTGAATGTTTTATTGAAAATCTGTCTAAATAGTAAATAGTGGGAATCAAAGATACCGGCTGACATTGTAAATGTAAACAAAACAATTCGTGTTGGTTGAAACTTACTTGCGTTTACGTAATAAATTGGGGTAGTAAATAATTTGGTAGTTTTCACTTTTGAACAAAATTTTCGTATTCCTAATAATCTTTGAATACTCATTTTTTTAAAGAACACTAGTTTGGTTAGGATTTTTCACTTGACAGCGCACGTTTTAAAATCTTTGATACCCTGTTCCTAAAGGTTTGTATCTCGACTATTGAAGGATTGTTGTTAGTAATGTGAAACACAAAAAAGATTGTAAGTCCTTTCATTGAAAATTTATCAAATCTACGGATAATTTTCAATATATTATGCAGGTCTCTCAAAAGCTATTTGACTATTACTGTTTTTAGTTTTTAATGTTAGATTTTTTTTATCAATCAGGAAACAACGTCAATTGCCAGTCCAACGTTGCCAAAGTGACTTTGAGAACTGGGCTTAAAGCTGCCGCTACATGTGATAAAAAAAGGTTAATGAAATAAATCTGTTGATCAACAAGGCATTTCATACGAAAGATATGAAGATAAATGCGAAAAAAACTACCAACTCGAAATTTCGACTAACTAATCCCATATTTCGACTCAGTCACACAATAGTTTCAAATTACGTGCTCGAAATTTCCAGCCATTATCGCGAAATCCCAACTAATAATTAACTCGAAATTTTGACTAACCAACTAGAAATTTCGACTTACCAACCCATAATTTCGACTAATGAACTCAAAATTTGCCTGATTTTGAGTTGTTTTTTATTAGACAGGTAAATTTTCAAATCATTTCGATACAGTGTATCCATATTATATTTCAGTTTGCGTATATTAGACTTAATGTTCCAGTCACTAATTTTAAAAGCTCGATGAAATCTGAAAACACTAAAATATTAAATTTTCCCTCATCAATCAGTATTTTCTATTTTGAAATAGTAAAGTTGTGTATGGTAATGAGAATAAAAAAAGCTCTTTGCTCATGATCAAATTATTTAATGAAACTGCCATCTGTGAAACACATTTATAGAAATGACATGTCAATTTGAGGCACTTTGATAAAACCGATAAAACTATTTGACCATGATCCATAAGCGTAAAACCTGTTGCTCGCGGTCCAAATACATTGATCAAAGTGCCTTGAAGTGACATCATTATTATTCGTTTGTTTTGAATATTGAAGCTGATTTTTTTGCACAACAGTGGTTAAGAACGTTTGGTTACTGTGAACTATAAAATTCACAATGGCTTCGACAGATAACATACTATAAAACCCGTGGTTCACGGTCATATGGTTTTTGGTCAAACTGCTTTAACGTGACGTAATTTATACTGGTTTGTTCCACAAAACTTGAAAAAAAAATCAGTAGAATTGACGGCACTTCAAGGCAGTGTGACCAAACTATTTGACCGTGATCACAGAACACATTACCTACACAGAAGTATCCCTCGAAAGGTCCCTTCAATCCTTTGGGGTAAAATTTTCGTGATCTCAATTTAAAAACGTATCAAGTTCCCTTGCTTTGAAGTCAACATAACTTTGTTTGTTTACAATAAGCGAGGGCCTTATACATGTTAAGTCCGTATAAATTCGGGTAGTTTAGTTTATGCCAGCTCATTTCAATCGGATCAAGTTGTCATTCTTCGTTTGTATTATGGTCCTTCTTACTCTAAATGTAAACAAATTGTCCATAACATTTCACCACCCATCACCCCTCTCGCCCACAAATTGTTAAGGCCGATTTAGATACATTAGTGTCCACCCTGGTTTTTCGACCCTGCACGAGAAATGCATACCCATCGACGTTCACACTTGTGCCTATCGGCGTGCGTGAGAAATGCGGAGTCAGCACGTAACATGTTCTAGTTCACATAATGGAAGATTCAGTGAAATATACGACGGTATAATTTGAAAAACTCAAATACCGTACCTCTAGTATTGAGAAAATCAATACAGAACCAGAGAAAATATTACCATGTGATGGAAACGCAAAAGAAAGGCACATATGTGGATGTTCTTGCAGTCACACGGGTCAAAACTGGTTATGCTTGTAAATTGCACGTGCTTCATAAACCTTAGGTGGGCACCCATGTATCTGAATCGGCCTTAAAGGGTAGTTCATGATCGCTTCAAACCAGGTATTTGTGTAGGTATAGGCAGGACATCTCTATGTCTTTTATTACTCTGAGGGAAATGCGGTCACCGAAAATTTGATATTTACGGACCGCCATATTAAAAAACAGAGTAACCAAGGATATATACGAGCCATACGCATTTTTCAAAATTTTTACTTTTAAAGCACGTAGAAATGTGAACATACAAACAACAACGAACAAATAGGTCAAGTTTTTAATTTCATCAATGGATCCATCGCTGAGCATTGATTCCTTATTTAACTAATGGAATATGACAATGACAACACGAATGCACATTATTGATCGATGAATTTAAAAACTCGCCCAAATTATCAAATAAGTTCTCTGTCATTGTCATTACTGTCAGAGTGTATCACTACTCTTTTCAAAAGGAGTACGTAGAGTTTACTCTGAGTTTGTTTCTGAACGATTGTCAATGCACACATGCATCATGCAAATCTAGGGTACGTTTACGAACGATTCGGAGTAAGCAGTCCTCACTCTGGGTAAGGTTTATGAACGCAGCCGGGGTGTTGAAGATTTCACATCCACACGCTTTTTGAGCATTTTTCAAGGATAGAAAGTGGCAGGTATAAAAAAATTATTATATCGAGATTAAATTTTATTAGCTTAAAATATTCATATTATGATCGTTTCACAACCACATATGCTTGGTATGCAATACAAGATTCCATTGTTTGACGGGTTCGGCAATGCTCTGAATCGAGTCACAATTTTCAAAAATAATAATTATGTCGCTTAAGGCCGATTCAGATGTGTGCATAGAAAAGTCGCACAGCAATTATAGGCTATTTTGAGTCAGGCTTAACTGTCAATCTTGATTAATAAACTTCTTATCAACTTTGACAAGTAGTGTCAACATTCAAACTATTATTGTCAGTAACGTGCTTACATTTTTTTATTGCAATTAGTGCAATGCCTTGTACTACTTTTTCATGCACACAACTACTGTACATGGGTGCCCACCCTGCATTTTTGTCCTTGCATGAGAAATGCATACGGCGTGCGTAAAAAATCGCGGGATGAGCACGCACGAAATTAGAACATATTCTAATTGACCATATTTCTTCAATATGTCCTTGTGATAGAAACGTAAATGAAAGGTACGTATATGTGTGAATGGTCTTGCAGTTTTCAGACACATAGATGTATATGCTTGTAAATTGCACGTGCTTCAGAAACTCTGCGTAGGCACCCATGTATCTGAATCGGCATTAACAGGTAATGAAAGATGATTTATTTTTAAAATTTTCTTATATTGCTGATAGCTGCACCTATAGTTTTTTCATGTATTTCATTGTTAGTAAAGGTCAAATTATTTTTATTTAATATGTCAAATAAAGAATAAAAATTCACATTCCAAAACCTTTTTTTTTTTCGCCATTTGCATTATGCTTCAGAATAAAAAATTAACAGTTCATCTCTTTAATAAATTCTCATCTTTGTAAGAAACAATAAGCCAACGCCTTCACATGAAATGATTCAATAAACATGCCTGATAAAAAGGCTACAAGGAGGTATGCTCTATACTACACCCCAGGTATGATGCTGGCTCTCTCTCCGGCACTGCATGGTTGTTATCCTGTATGAATCCTACCATGGACCATTGACTCTGAAATTGTTCGAATGAGGCCCATTGCCCATTCTACTGAAAAATTTCGAACATTGCAATGAAATGGGTTTTCTCGTGTATGAATCCTCTCATGGACTCTCAATTGGCTAGAATAACTGAAAGCTTCGTAAGAAATTTTGCAATCAAATAGTTGAGTCCATTCATGTTCTTCCAAATTACCCTTTTCAATAACATATTATCAAATCCTATTTGACCACGTTATGCATATACACACATTTGGAGCAGGTCAGGTGAGTCATAAACAAGGAAAATACATCCTTTACATAAAAAATATACATAAAAATATGTAAGCAAATACATTTGCATTCATGAGTGGGCAGATTTTGCAAATTTGAAGGAACGGAAACAATACACTTATTAAATAAATAAAATATCTGATAAAATCTGCATAAAGACAAACTTGGAAGAATAAAAAAATGCTAACTTAGTTTTGAACATATTTGCAATGAAGTGGGTTTTCTCGTGTATGAATCCTTCGATGAACTCTCAGATGGCTAGAATAACCAAAAGCTTCGGAACAAATTTGGCAATGAAATAGTTGTTCACCATTTGAGTCTTTTCATGAACTTTCAAGTTACCCTTTTCAATTAAATTTTTTGAGCATGCTTCGCAATGAAACGGGTTTTCTCGTGTATTAATCCTTCCATGCACTCTCAATTTGCTATAATACACGAAAGTTTTGGAACAAATTTTGAAATCAAATAGTTTTTCACCAGTGCGACTTTCAATTTACCCAGTCCACTGAAAGATGTTGAACATACAGTTCTACTCACACATAGCTGAAACAGTGAAAACATTCACGCCCATAGTGCGCAATCATTGTACAACGTATTATAGTCTGTAATATATCTAGTGATAAGGCACTCAACAGATCACATTCCGAAATGGTACCATTTCGACAACACATTCAGGGTACTAATACCATATAGAACTGAATGGAAAAACACCGATCTGGACATCAGTTTGCAGGAAAGGATAGGTACACAGACGAATCAAAGACCAAAAAATTTGCAGGTACAGGGGTATGCTCAAAAAACCCAAGGACAAACATACCTCTGTTTTTCAAGCTGAGGTATACGCAATCCTTCAATGTGTGAAGGATGACAATCAGAAAGCCGTTTAAGATGAGCAGATCCACATAATGTCAGTCAATCCGCGCTTGAGGCCATAAGAGGTCAGGAAGTGACATCCGACTGGTATGGGCATGCAATGAATTGAAGGCAATGAGAAGGCTGACAAACTTTCCAGGACAAGGTTGGGAAATGATCCAGATGTAGAACAAACTATAAGATTACCAAAACGTACAGCACGGAGATCTGAGGAAGACTGGATCTTGAAAAACCATAAAGAATAATGGGAAAAACTACCAGGAAATAAACATGGGAAAGAATTTATCAAAGGACCGTGGTAAAAAAAACGAAAGATTCATCAGAACTATATAGGGAAAAAATATTACAGTCGTAACAGGACTCATGTCTGGCCATGTGCCAATAAAAGAGCACTTAAACAAGATGGAACTGTACAATGGCGAAGTGAGTAAGCCTGGTATGGAGACAGGAGACTCTCACAGTAGACTTTGAGAATTAAGGCTCATAACCTCCCCATCAAGAGTTTTTCTCACCTCCGCAAGAAAAGGCACTTGACATGAACGTTCCCGCAATAAATGAGAATTTCACATGTTCAGCTATGTGGCTAGAACTGTACTTTGCAATGAAATGGGTTTTCTCCTGTATGAATCCTTCCCATGGACTTTCAATTGGCTAGAATAATCAAAACCTCTGTAACAATTTTTGCAAAGAAATAGTTTTTCACCAGTACGACTTCTCTCATGAACTTTAAAAATATTCATTCATATGAAAGATTTTGAACAGATTTTCAATGAAATGATTAAATTTCTCCTGCATGAATCCTTTCATGGACTTTCAAATGACTCGAATGAGCAAAACCCTTGGAACAAATTCTACAAAGAAATGGTTTTTCACCAGTATGACTTCTCTCATGAACTTTCAAATTACCCACTCCATTGAAAGATTTCGAACATACTTTGCAACTAAATGGTTTTTCTCCTGTATGAATCCTTCCGTGGACTATCAATTGGCTCGATTGACTGAAAGGCTTGAAACAAATTTTGCAATGAAACGGTTTTTCACCAGTGTGACTCCTCTCATGAACTTTCAAATTACACATTTGACTGAAAGATTTTGGACAAATTTTACAATGAAATGATTTCTCTCCCGTGTGAATACTTCCATGGACTCTCAGTTGACTCGAACGAACAAAAGCTTTGGAACAAATGTTGCAATGAAACGGTTTTTCACCAGTGTGAGTCCTTTCATGATCTTTCAAATTGCCCTTTTCAATGAAAGATTTTGAACATACTTTGCAATGGAATGGGTTTTCTCGTGTATGAATCCTTTCATGGACTCTCAGTTGACTAGAATAACCGAAATCTTTGGAACATATTTTGCAGTGAAATCGTTTCTCACCATGGTGACTCTTCTCATGAACTCTCAAACTGCCTGTTCCACTGAAAGATTTTGAACAAATTTTGCAAGGAAATGGTTTTTCACCAGTGTGAGCTCTCTCATGAACTCTTAAGTTACCCCCATTATTGAAAGATATTGAATTAATGTTGCAGCGATTTGTTCCTTCTGCCACAGAAGGGTTAATGTCAAGAGACTTTGAACATAATTTACGATTCATCTTATTGTCAATTTCCGAAGGAGACACTGAAAGACTCTGAAGTAAGTCAGACGAGTCATGTTGCTGGGTACCTGCATCTCCATCATCTAGAACTTCATCATATGGCTGTGATCCCAACCCTGAAAAAAAGAACTGATCATAATAAACCAATCTGGTGTCAGGTGAGTGAAATCCATCAATAACTTAGAAGGGGACTGTGAAATTTCTAGAATGATATTTTTGCACATTTCATATCTAACGAGAAAAATCGGAATATTTTGTTTAAATTAATTATATGACAAAAAACTGTTATTTTATATTACTTGTTTTACTGTTTTATTTGATTATTGTTCCATATATGTTTAATTGAATTATAGATAGATAGATAATCCATTGGTGTTTTATACATTTTATAGAATGTATACAAGTCATAGGAATATACTCGTACATTACAATTAGATGTAAGTATATACATACTTACAACATACAACACACACATAATACACATATAAGATATAATATATGATGAAATCATAAAATAAAACTAGTACCTACATCTAAATTGTTAAAATAATATTATAAATTGCATTTTTTACTTATAATACATAATATACAAATAATTATTAAAACCTATATGAGGTGTCACAGTGATTTCTTCAGTAATGTAGATGGCTATTTTAACAATAAATTTTTTATTCTAGTTTTACATTATTTGGTAATGATGAATGTGGCAATTTATTGAAAAACTTCACAGCCCAAAAATTGTGTGTCTATTTTAGCACCTTTTTAGGCGTCAATAGTTTGTACTTTCATGTTTATGTCTAGTATTATGGTTATGTATATTCTCTGGATTTTCATAGTCAATAAGGTTATATTTTATATACATTAAATACTCCATCATATAGAGGGAGAAAAAAGTTAATATTTTTTGTGTGACAAATGAGTCCCAGCAATCATCTCTAACTAATACTTAGTTGTAGCTCATTATCTTTATATATAAAAGTCTTCTGTGCATCCATGCAACCGTGAACTCCTCCTAAACGGCTGGACCGATTTCGAAAAAATTTTTAGTGTGTATTCAAGTGGATTTGGGAATGGTTTGAAGTCACAATTCGGTCCACTACAAAATGTTTTTTTGGTTAATTTTCATAAGTTGAAATCTGCTGCCAGCGCCTTCGCCACCTACTTCGTCATTAAATGAAAATATTGGTAGAGTTACTTACTTATTTCTGGCGTGTATTAACAAAAAAAAATCACCTAATCTATGAATATTTAAATGCATTGCTACTAACACAGAAATATAAAATTAGAAACATAGAAATATAAGAATGGTTAATTTCCTTACAAAAGCTTTGTTTACACACCAGTTGCCATTTGATACCCGATCTGTTTGAGTTAAGCATTTGGAGTGTGTGCATAGAATTGCGTTTTCGAGTGTGTTATTATAATTTTTCCAGTTCAAAGTTCTTCTCTATACAATGTTGTATTGGTTAACAATGCAAATATTGTAAAAAAAAGGATGACTGCTAATGTATTATTTTAGATAAATAAATAAAACTCAATATTTTTCATAAATGAATAAAACATTACCTGGAATAAGATTAAGAGAAGATGGTTTCACATCAAGTACGGCATCTTCACTATGTATATTATAGAAAAGGGGCTCTTTTAGGTTTTGACAGCTACATTCTCTCCTGGATTTGAAAAATTCTGTTTTCCCACAAAAACTTTGTTTAAACCCCTCGCAGAATTTCATACTTCTACTTGATTTTTGCTCAACGTTTTCTCTTTTGATATCTTCGTAAAAAATATCAATATCCTCCTTTTTGATTTGTACTGTGTGAAATTGACATAAATTCTCAGAGAGACTGGAATGACCCAAATCTTTCTTATTTAGATTCTTGGCGTCAAGCTTTTCCTTATTCTGCCCATGGTAGCAGCCAATAGTGCCTATATCATCTTTGTGATCCACAAAGTCTGTTTCACAACTCCAACTGTTACTAGAGCTCTTGAATGTTGTCAAAATTTCAATTTCAGGTGGCTCACTTTTTACTGCATCTGTTTGAAAAGCTTCACTGAAATGGTTGCATTCGATTTTCACTTCAACTTGCTCAATTCCAAATTTACAAGAATCCATTATAGAATTTTTATTATATAATTTTGTAAACAACAATAAAAATAAACTAAACAGCTCACAGCAAGTCACAGCACACAGCACTCTATCACAGAATATATATATTCTGTGCTCTGGTTAGTAATTTGGCGGTCCATATATATACGAAGTTCCTAAAAATTCGGTGGCTATTTCCTGTTTCGGTGATCTGTCACCAGGGCAACCGTACTTTTCCTCGGAACCCCTGGGGAACCGCTTGTCATTTGTCAAGTACTCATTTTATTAGGTGCCAAAAAAGGTCTTTGGGATTGAAAGCATTATATTTAATTGTTTTCTGAAGAAAAAATTATATGTTTAACAAATTTATTTCAAATTATATTGTTGATCAAAGACAAATGTGACAAGGGGTCGTATATGTTCAGCCGATTGCTTGCTTGAAAATTCAGAAAACCGCTACTTACCGATCTGATATTTTCGGCGATATACGGACCATGACCATACAGTCATACACCTACACTCAAGCCGGAAGTGTCACTCAAAGGAGGTCCTCTGATCTTTTGGGGTAGAATTTTCGTGACCTTACTTAAAAAATTTGGCTTGATATGTCATTTCTGGGCGGTAAATCAAAACCGTCGGTTTAAATCCTCCTTTGGAAATATCAGATGAACGGCGGTCTTGTGAAAAAACAAATATTTTGTTTAGGTTGGAAGCTTGAATCACGCTTCTATGTAGAAAAAGTGTTTATGGCAAAGTATACGAAAAAAGCGCTTTATTGGTTACTGTAATGACGGGAAGTCTTTAAACTAAAAAGACAGCTACATGTAAGCCAAGTTGAAAATGTGTAAATTTATTAACCATCTGCTAATCTTGCGTTAACCGAATAACAAAACAAAATTGTTAACGATATAACGACTAGGTATGATGCTCCTTCGCAATATACATTGAAGACCACCAATTTACGCTCAAGAAGATGTGTAATAATAATATAATAAAATAAAATAGTTTATTGAGATTTATTTGGGAAGTACAAAACAACAAATAAAAACACATCAACAATAAACAGCTGCAAAAAGTAGAATACCTACATGTGAGGATGAGAAGATGAAAATATGGTGCAGTTTAAAAGTTTATGGTATTCATAATAATAAAAATTAACATAAACAATGCTAGTACTAAACATGATTAAATCTATTGAAAAAATGTTTATGCTTGAAATTTTGTGTTAAAACAAAAAAATTAATACTTACTTCATACCAAATTACAACTTCCTGTAGTTAGAGGGAGGTCAGTAAGAAAACTTTAAATTTAGAAAAAAAAACCATGAGATATTAATCTTCAGCATGTATTATTCATTTATAAAAACAACTTAGGATTAGAGAGTTGTAATTTGGTATGAAAAGGTTTTTAGTAGTGCTGATCTCGTAATAATTTTTTTTTCTAGAAATACAGTCCTAGTGAATTTGTATATTAGGAGAGTTTGTCGATACCTACGTATTTAACAAAGAAATATTTCTTTCGTTTTTTTTTGTTCTTGCAAAATATTAAAAATATCCAAGCATATAAACAACTTAAATGCGGCTGCAGATTATTCATTGAATACAAAAGTACAACAACATAATTATTAATGTAACATTTTCATCACAGATCTTCTGTTTTACTTTTTTTTACATTGTGCTCAGTTTGCCAGACCCATCTCCATAAAGCCTTACAAAGGTGAAATGTACATAGAATTTGGAAGCACAGCAGATAAAGCATTTCTCCCCGAGGCACTGTCATCAGTCATGAATACTTTTGCACAGAATTTTTTATTTTCTACTTCAATAGTGTCTAAAGCTAATGTAAAAGCCAATGTGTAATTCGCCTCAGTCTGGGCCGTATGTAAAATACATGGAATAGGTACAGCTCCCCTTTTATTTGCAGTAAACAAGAAAGTGACACAAGTGTTGGTCTGGTCACAAGATCTGCTGGAGTACACGAAAACTTTTTCACCTGAAAGATATTGAATAAAGCAATGCCTCATGATAGGAGTTACAACCACTGTGAAAAGGGGATTTTCTTTGATGACTAACTTACCTCCCATTTGTCGCAACACAAACTGTTATTCCTTGAGAATCTCTACCATGCTGTTTCCTTCTCGGCTTCCATATCGACTCGAACGCCAATTGTCGTATAAATACCTTATTTGCCTCTCAGTAGGGTTTTCGCTTGCATTAGCTAGAAGATATGCTGTACTTGTATTTGGTAAATCTTTTGTGGTTTCTGACTCAATTATTTTCATTTCATGATAAATTCGTGCAGCTGACGCACTCATGCCCGACTCAAAGTAACACCTAAAAATGTCTTTCACTGTTTCGTTCACACGTAAATAACCAAAGGCTTCAGCTACATTTGTCCTGTGGGAATGTTCAAACCTTATTTTGATGACTACATTATTACCGTTTTTCAACAACGCGTCATTTTTTATGGTGTTTCTATTAATTTTCTTAAACTTTAAATCAATTCGGGCTTTACAGTTTTTGTTTCTGACTCTACACGATTGTTGTTTTGGTAACATTACTTTATTCAAAGACGAGTGTTGACAAACATATATTTTTCGAAAATTGTAACGAGTCGCACATGGAAACCGCCTCAAAGTAATCCAGTTAGTGTTAGT
The DNA here is from genome assembly GCA_958298965.1 of Chrysolina haemoptera. Lineage (NCBI taxonomy): Eukaryota > Metazoa > Arthropoda > Insecta > Coleoptera > Chrysomelidae > Chrysolina > Chrysolina haemoptera. The sequence goes on along the minus strand of OY282586.1, from coordinate 10,467,124 downwards.
AAAATATGAAAAATCTTTCAGCCAATTGTCACATTTTGTTTCCATTTTGTCCTCTCCTAAAAGTTTACACTGCGCCAAAATATTAAACTGTTCATTGTTTTGCACTGTTATGGTATGAATTGTTAGGTCCTCACACAAATGTTCAAATAGATGTTTCAATTTTGTTTCATCCATTTCAATATTGCAATGAAACGGTTTTTCACCAGTGTGAGTCCTTTCATGTTCTTTCAAATTAGCCTTTTCAATGAAAGATTTTAAACATTCTTGGCAAAGAAATGGTTTTTCACAAGTGTGGACTTTCTCATGAACTTCCAGACTACCCCTTTGACTGAAAGATTTTGAACAAACTTTGCAAAGAAGTGGTTTTTCACCAGTGTGACCCTTCCCATGAACTTTCAAGTTACCACCATGATTGAAAGATTTTGAACTAATGTTGCTGCAATTTTTTCTTTCTGCTACAGAAGGGTTAATCTCAAGAGGATCTGAACATGATTTACAATTAATCTCATTGTCATTTTCAAGAAATGTTGAAAGACTCTGAAGTAAGGCAGACGAGTCATGTTCCTGGGTACCTTCATTTCCATCATCTAGAACTTCATCAAGTGGCTGTAATCCCAACTCTGAAAAAAAATAACTGATTATAATAAACCAATATGATGTGTGGTGAGGAAAATCTATCAATAACTTAGGGGGGAACTAAGATATTCCTAGAAGTTTTTTCCACGCTTCATATCTATCAAGAGAATTCGAAATTTTTTGCATGAAGAGTATCAATTGAATGACATAAATGATATAGACAATGAGCACCTGCAATTGGGTATACTTAGAGGAAAGTTGCCCAAAAAACAGATTTGTTGTTTGGAAAAGGTAATCTCAGGGCGCTTTGGTTTTGTTTATAATCAATACGATATGTAGTTGCATAAAACCAAAAGGTTCAAATTATAATTCAGACTCCTAATGACAATCCATTGGAAGAAAACAATCCTTTTGAACACACTGCTTAAAAGAACCAGGGAAAGCAAATCAATTCTTATCAGACCTACTTTTTACTCTTTCTAATTTGCCACAAAACTTGAACAGGAAGCCAAGATTCGATTCGCAAAAGAGGCCATAAGGTAGGCAACCAATCCCACTGACTCTTGATGGCCACTAATGTACTATTTTATGTTATAAATAAAACTCAAACATTACCTGTGATATGATCAAGAGAAGATGGTTTCACATCAAGTGCCCTATCATCACTGTGTATATTATAGAATAGGGGCTCGCAGAATGTAATACTTTCCTCATCATTTTCTATTTTGATATCTTTATAATATTGACTTAATAAATTTTCGGAATGACTTAAACCTTTTTGATACAGATTCTTGGCATCAAGCTTTTCCTCATTCTTCTCTTTGTAGCTGATAATAGTGCCTATATCATGTTTGTGATCCACAAATTCTGTTTCACAACTCGAACTGTTACTATAGCTCTTGAATGTTGTTAAAATATTAATTTCAGGTGGTTCACTTTTTATTGCATTCATTTGAAAAGCTTCGCTGAAATCGTTACATTCGATTTTCATCTCAACTTGCTCAATTTTAAATTTACAAAAATCCATTATCAAATTTTTGCAGTTTGCATAGAACGACAGAACTCATAATTATATTAATTATAATAATTATATTAATTATGAGTTCTGTGAATTTTTGCAGACAAGTAGAAGTAACAGATAGAGAAGACAGAAATCAACAGTAACAAGAAAGTTGTAGTGTAGTGTGGTGTAATGTAATTTACACCACGTTTTAAATCGAGTGTAGCTGGGTGCAATTCAAACAAAGGAATGTGTCAAATTAAATTGCAAACGAATTTAACGATCAAACGAACTTACCTGTGAAGTTCGATCGAAATTATATTAAGCACCTCGTCCGAAGAGATCACTTAAGATTTACCTATGTAGTACCGCCTTTAGGTACTTGTTGATGCCACAAAATATAAAGAAGAAGATTTTTGGTCCATTAGTAGTCTACTTTACCGACCGGCTCTGCAGATGACATTACCATTTTAAAGTATCTCACAATATTTTTTAAAGGGTCAAATTTAGTTATGCTCAAAACTATAAATTAAAGCTTGGGAGGGATGGGAGTGATCTCTTCGGACGAGGTGCTTAATATAATTTCGATCGAACTTCACAGGTAAGTTCGTTTGATCGTTAAATTATATGACAGCACCTCGTCCTCGAGATCACTTAAGATTTACCTATGTAGATGTTCAAAGTCAAGAATAAAAATATTGTGGGACTTTTTTTTTTTTTTTTTTTTTTTTTTTTTTTTAATACATTACAAAGATCATATCTGATGAATTTTTTGACAATTCCTTGTTTATCTGTAGAATTAACAACTATGTAGTCTTTTTGAAGATTGCTTTAACGAAAGCGTTCCCCTCCTCTTTGAGGGGCCGATTGTAGAACCTGGCGAAAGTGGTAGAATTCTCCGACCATCCTGCCGTTCTCCTGATTGTATTCCAAGAAATACCAAATCGCTTAGCGGCGGAAGTAGCGGCATGGCGTGTGGAGTGTGCGGAAAACATCTTAGTATTGATTCCCGATGCCATCATTTCCTGCTTTATCCACCTGGATATTGTCTCTTTTGTAGCTCGCTTGAAAGGCTCTCTTGTGGACAAAAATAAGAATGGTTCTGATTCTGGTCTGATATTTGCGGATCTTTCAATATAAGTTAAGAGGGTTGAGGCCACACAGAACTTATCCTCTTCGAAGAAAGGCAGTTCTAGGCAAGGTTGGGGTGCATTCACCCTTGTAGTTTTAATTCTATCTGGAATGAGAATGCGTGCCCCTCCTTCATGAAAGGTTACATTTTTTACTCTTATCAAATGCAATGTTTGTACCCTTTGGCCAGTTGCAAGGGCTAACAACACTGCCAGTTTTCTTGTTAAGTTGAGCATGGTTAGGCTGTCATTGTCTCCTAACGACACTAAATGATTAAGCACTTTTTGCGGGTCCCATGTGATATCGTATTTTGGAGCTGGAGGTCTCAGCCTCAGTATGCCTTTGAGGAATCTTCTTATGAGAATGTGTTTTCCTATTTCGTTTTGAAATAGCAGAGAGAGCGCCGATCTATGCTGGTTAAATGTTCCATATTTAGCTTTTGTGTAATTCATCTCGTGTTGCATGAAAGCTAGTACAGTGGATACTTCTGCTTCGAATGGGTTAAACTTTTTCTTCCCACAGAAAGACCACCATGCCTCATAGGATGAGCTGTATTGTTTTAATGTTGATTCCGATATCGATTCCATTAAGGTATTGATTGTCTCCTCTGAGTGACCTTTTCTTGAGAAGGCTTGCCGGAGAGTTTCCCTGCCACCAAGGAAAGTGTGGCATGCAACGGATGTGTGTTCCTGAAAGGAGAGGAAAGTAATCTCTCATTAGGACTAAGTATGACAGTTACTGAATCAGGCACTACTAAGCTTTTAAACAGTGGGTACCAAGGCTGTGAGGGCCAATTTGGTACCACTAGTATGCCTTCGGCTTGATCATTTATGATTTTGTTGAGTGTTCTTAAAATGAGTGCAAATGGTGGAAAGGCGTAAAAAAATATGTCTTTCCAAGATATGGTGAACGAGTCAATCGCTACCGATTCTGGGTCCCTATGCCAAGAGACATATTTATCGAGTTTTTTATTCGCGCTGGACGCGAACAAGTCTATATCAGGTTGGCCAAGATGCCTGACAATTTTTCTAAAAGCAAAATCTGCCAGTTCCCATTCTGTTTCTGAGGATATAACCCTGGAATCCTCATCAGCTAAATTATCTTTAGTATTGACATAATTTGCATGAAGCCATAGATCTCGACTCTCGCACCATTGCCATATTTCTTTTGATAGTAAGCAAAGCTCTAAGTGTTGTACACTACCCATTCGGTTAATGTAGGACAAGGCTGTGGTGTTGTCTACTCGAATGAGGATGTTACATGATTTTAGATCACCTGCGAAACATTTGAGTCCAAACAATATGGCTTTCAGTTCCAGGTAATTGATATGTTTTTCTTTCTCTTTTGTGCTCCACCACCCATGAGTTGATTTGTTATTCACGTAACTGCCCCACCCTGTATTTGAAGCGTCTGAATATAATTCTAGGGCAAAACTATCCTACCTAATTTCATTTTTACCACAGATAATCTGTTGTTCCCACCAGTCGAGATCACTGTTTATATTTTCTGATAGGACCATAATTTTGTTATAATTTTGGTTAGCTTTTTTAAGTGCCAAGAATTTTTCTCTTTCAAACATTTTTGTATATAGTTTACCATACTTGATAGCTGGGCAAACAGATACCAAGGAACCCAGGAATTGGGCAAGGTATCTTATTCTACATTTTTTTAATTTCCTAATCTCTTCGATTTTTTTATGAATTTTTAATTGTTTCTCGTGAGGTACTTCTATTGTCATTGTTTGACTGTCAAAAATGAATCCTAAAAACTTGCATCTTCTGCTAGGGGCAATGTTGCTTTTCTCAAGGTTTATAGTGAAACCTAATGAAGATAATAAGGTCATTGATTTTTGCACATGTTCTATGCATTTTTGTTCAGTAGGGCCCATTATGAGAAAATCATCGAGGTATGCAACACAAACAACGCCTTGTTCTCTCAAGCGCCTTACGATAGGTTTAGTTAGCTTAGTAAAAATGTAAGGGGCTATTGATAGCCCGAAAGCTAAACAGGTGAATTCAAATAAAGTGTTATTTACTTTGAAACGTAAATACTTTCTAAATTTTTGATGTACTGGAATTTGCAAATAGGCATCCTTGAGGTCTAAGGTAGCCATATAATAATCTTTTTTAATCAGTTTCATTACTGTTCTACTGTCCTCCATTTTGAAATGAGGAGGTTCGAGATATTTGTTAAGCCTCTTTAGATTGAGGATGAATCTTCTTTTCCCATTAGGTTTCTTAATCAAGAAACATGGCGAAACAAACTGGGAGACTGAAGACTTGCATTTAACAACTGCTCCTATCTTGAGAAGATGATTGACTTCAATCATTAATTCTTTGCATTCATTTTTGGAATGATTATTATTGAGCAACAAGGAGTTTGGTTTTTTGATGAAAGGAATTTTGAAGCCAGTTATCCAGTTCAAAATGTCTGAATGTGGTGGTACTAGGTCTTTCCATTGTTTATGAAAGTACTTGAGGCTACCTGCAAAAATACTTACTTGTTTACTTATTTCCGGTTGGACAATTGAAATGGCTTCTTGTTTTGAGGGAGATATTGCCCTTTCTGCCTGTGGTCTCTCCTGAACACTGACGGGCCCCTCCAGTTTAAAGAAGGATATGTTTTGTTTTCATTACTTCTGGCCCCCGAAGTACTGGGTTGAGGATAGGGTTTTTTGAAATTAACCCCAGTTCTGGGTTTCAGGTCGATAACTGACCTCTCCACAGCTTTTGCTGTTTTGATTCTTTCCCCCAGGTTTGACCCGAATAGCAATTCCTCAATAGGAGCTGTATTGGTCAGCTCCTTTACGGTTGCGCTTAACGACGGAGCAATGAGCGCTCTCCGAGTGAGGGACATGTTATAGTGAACATCTGAGAGCAACTTGCCAGATTCGCTGAGAAGGCCTAGGACAGTGTTTTTGTTTTCCTTATTATCCTCTTCTTTTAAGAGGATGTTGATGCCAGCCCCTAGGGCGGCAAGGCCCTTTCCCAATTGGTTTTGGTTTAATTGTTGAAATTTGTCTTTTTTATGTATGGCAGAAGGTATTGCCTTCAGGATTTCCGGATTTATATCTGGACCTCTCAACAGTGACAAATTGCTAGGATACGAATGTTGTTCCAGTAGTTTTGCTCTTTCCTCTTTGTCCAGGCCTTCGGTGAGAATGGTTTTCCATCTATTCTGGACAACAGAATGCAGTACATAAGATTTCTTCCCATTACTCTGAGGGTCTTCCCCCAGAGCCTGTAGAGTATCATCATCCAGATTTACATCATTGTTTATAACGATTGAGTCTTCAGGAGACTCGTTAGAGTGTGGTATTCCACCTCTTACATGAGGAGGTGGTGTTCCACCAGTAGAAGTAGGCGACGGTGGTGATCCACCAGTAGTAGTAGGTGAAGGTGGTGTTCCACCTCTAGTTGATTCACTAAGCCGTTCCGGGCTTTTGAAAGAGCTAAGTGTTGATGCTCTACTTTGGGATGTTCTACTAGTAGTTCTAGTTCTACTTCTACGATTACGAGCGGTGTTCCGCTCCAGTCCTGCCTTTATTAAGGCCAACTCTTTGGAAATGCGCTTTATTTCCAAGTCCCTGTCTGTTCTCGATGAAGATCTTGAATGTTTTCGCTTCCGGTCATTCCTGGAATTTGATCTTGACCTATTATGCTTCCCCATCTGAAATTTCAAGATTGGTTATTAATGTTATCGATGATAAATTAGTCAAAAAAGGGTTGAAGAAAATTTTTCGTAGCACCAACGCGTACACAAAAAAACGTAATGTCATCTGCAGAGCCGGTCGGTAAAGTAGACTACTAATGGACCAAAAATCTTCTTCTTTATATTTTGTGGCATCAACAAGTACCTAAAGGCGGTACTACATAGGTAAATCTTAAGTGATCTCGAGGACGAGGTGCTGTCATATAATTCTAAAATCGAGTGTAAATCACACCAGTTTTAGAAAAGTGCTACACCGCGATGCAAACGAATAAACCTGTAGTGTAGTGTAATTTACACCACATTTTGAATGGAGTGAAGCTGAGTCTTGTCTACTAATCAAGTGAAAGTAGGCTATTTGCAATACATACACACGATTGTCTGATAACTTCGGAATCATCAAAATCCTGTATATGACGCGATTATAAGCGGATAGCGGATTAAAGTACTACCTTGGGGTGTACCATAGAATTGTATTGTCGACAGTTTTGTCTCTTCCTCTCCTATGAATTCAACCAATTCAATTATGGTTGGATCCAATATAGCGGTTAGATAATAAAAAAAAGTCGTTGATGAAATCTTGAGATTATAATGCGAAAGTCATTGTTATTTATCGAATTCCTTTAAAATCACTTCAAAACAGGTATTTGTGTAGAGATATGCATGGCATCTCTATGCCTTCTATTACTCTGAGGCTAATAAGGTCAATTGTGGAAAGGTGAAAAACCCTCATTTGACCTCTTTCTGCTTTCAGAGAATACTTGATAACTCAACAAAACGATGGCATTTTCATAGGTATCCAAATAGCTTTCTTTAATAAAATCATTTACTTACATATAACAAGGATAATGTTTGCCCTCCAGCAAACTGAAAGTGACGTTTTGATCTAGGGACTAGGGACAGACTCATGTAGGGCCCCCCTACATTTTATGGGGTATCCCACTTACGGTGTGATCAAAGGAACCAATCCGACCCCTCCCCCCTCCCTTACATTTATTGGAATACAACTGGTTTGAGGAAAATCAAATAAAAAGCGAGTACTTGTGTTTATTATAACAAACAGTAACATAGATATAACGCGAATATACCTATAACTATTTTGCAGGTTAGCCCTTCTATTTTTAATAATTTCTACAAAACTTGACGAGTCGATGTTCAATACTGAGCATCATTTGGCTCATTGAGCCAAAATCTTCACCCATGGTTGACCTAAGCCTATTTTTGATTGGCGACATTTTACTGAATGCTTGTTCTCCTGTTTCCACTGACACTGGAAGTACAGCCAATAATCTTAAAGGTACAGTGCGGTCAGTGCGCGCGTAAAGTATGGAAACAATTCATTTTTACTGAATATGAAGATATTTCGGAAAAATCTTCGGATAGGCCGATTTTGTTTTCCGATGGGACAAATTTTGAACCCTACCCAATATATACCGGGTGTCCCAAAAAATACTTCAACTTTGAATCGTAATTTTCTTGAATCAAATGTGTAGTTAGGCTCTGTTGAATCGTCAAAGAATCTTTTTCTTTCTCTTGTTGGATTTAGTTCAGCTGTAATGTCTAAGCTGAAGCTACAGTTTTCGCCTCTAGAATCAATTCCCAACTATCTCTAATATGGTTTCAATATTTTCTGTCAAACCTAGCAGTATGTTTTCAGAGTCTTTCAGAGGAATCTTTGGATTTTGAAAAATCTGATTCCTTTCATTAATAGTCTGAAGTATTTTGTATCAATCAATTTTATGCCGCCTGAAAATTTGGGAGCCTGGGTCAAAATGCATTCAACTGAAAGATTTTGAACAGATTTTCAATGAAATGATCATTCTCCTGTATGTATCCTTTCATGGACTCTCAAATGGCTTGAAGTAGTGAAAGCCTTGAGACAACTGTTGCAATGAAATGGTTTTTCTCCTGTATGAATCCTTTCATGGACTCTCAACTGGCACGATTGCCTGAAGGGCTTGAAACAAATTTTGCAATGAAATGTTTTCTCACCAGTGTGGCTCCTCTCATGAACTTTCAAACTACTCGTTTGACTGAAAGATTTTAGACAGATTTTGCAATGAAACGGTTTTTCACCAGTGTGAGTCCTTTCATGATCATTCAAATTAGCCTTTATGATGAAAGATTTTGAACATACTTTGCAATGAAACGGTTTTTCACCAGTGTGGACTTTCTCATGAACTTTCAAATTACTCTTTTGGCTGAAATATTTTAAACAAACTTTACAATGAAATGGTTTTTCACCAGTGTGGCTCTTCTCATGAACTCTCAAACTACCCGTTCCACTGAAAGATTTTGAACAAATTTTGCAAAAAAATTGTTTTCCACCAGTGTGAGCCCTCTCATTAACTTTTGTGTTACCACCACGAATCAAAGATTTTGAACTAATGTCGCAGCGATTTTTTCTTTCTCCTACAGAAGGGTGAATCTCAAGAGGTTCTGAACATAATTTATGATTCATCTTATCGTCATTTTCCAAAGGAGACAGTGAAAGACTCTGAAATGAGGCAGATGAGTCATGTTTCTGGGTACCTTCATCTCCATCATCTAGAACTTCATCGTGTGGCTGTAATTCCAACCCTGAAAAAAACAAATGATTATAATAAACCAATCTGGTGTCAGGTGAGTAAAATCCGAGGTAAAATCTATCAATAACTTAGAAGGGGACTATGATATTTCTAGAATGATATTTTTCCACACTTCCTATCTAAGGAGATAATTTGAAATTTTTTGCTGGAGGGTATTAATTAAATGACAAATAATATAGACAATGTGCACCTGCAATTGGATACTTGGAGGAAAGTTAAACATTTAGAATGAGTGCATATAATTGAGTTTTCGAGTGTGTTGTGTTGTAATTTTCATCAGTTCAAAGCTCTTCTCTATACAATGTTGTATTGGTTAAAAATGCAAATATTTATAACACTAAGATATTCAGATGTAACCTAAATAATGTGACGTAGGGCTAGATGGGGTATACAGAAGAAGATGAAGACAATCATTGTTTTTTCTGAGATGAGAAATATCTATGAAGAGATTCATGCACTGGGGAAGATGATTATGAGGCTCATCATATTTGACAATATTGTAAACAAACTAATGTATTATTTTATGTTATAAATAAAACTTAATTTTTTTCATAAAAGAATAAAACATTACCTGCAATAAGATCAAGAGAAGATGGTTTTGCATCAATTGCCATATCCCCACTATGTATATTATGACAGCTACATTCTCTTGAGGATTTTAAGATTTCAGATTTCCCACAAAAACTTTGTTTACACACCTCACAGAATCTAATACTTTCACTAGATTTATCCTCAACATTTTCTATTTTGATATCTTCGTAAATAATATCAATATCGTCCTTTTTTATTCGTACTGTGTAACATTGACTTAATAAATTTTCAGAAGGTATGGGATGACCTAAATCTTTTTCAATCAGATTCTTGGCATCAAGCTTCTCCTCATTCTGCTCTTGGTAGCTGATAATAGTGCCTATATCATGTTTTTGATCCACAAAGTCTGTTTCACAACTCAAAATATTATAGCTCTTGAATGTTGTCAAAATATCAATTTCAGGTGGCTCGCTTTTTACTGCATCTATTTGAAAAGCTTTACTGAAATCGTTGCATTCGATTTTCACTTCAACTTGCTCTATTCCAAATTTACAAGAATCCATTTTCGACTTTTATCATAATGATATCATTTCATTTTTGTAGAGGACATAAAATAATTATAAAATAAAAAATAAGATTACAGATTAACAGAAGTCACAGGTCACAGGTCACAGCACACACACACACAGCCATAGGGCAAAGAGTATTTTGACAGAGCACAGAACAAAAGCAGGACTATTGTCACGGAAATATAATCGAGATTTTGTACGCTTATTTATCGTAACATGAACATTTTTCAGAGGTGCAAAAAAGATAAAGATATCATATAGCTGTCAGACCACTGATCTGTAATATTATAGGTCGGTGTGTCAGACTGGTGAAAACGGTGAGTACAGGAAAAACGTTGGTGTTGTATCGTGTCATTATCGTGTTGATGTGTTTGATGTGGTGTTTTGAATGGATTTGTCTCAAGTTATTTTGTGTAGTTATACTATTTCTGAACTGTCTGATAAACCATAAACCAAGACTCGATCACAGTGCCTATGAGATCTGTGGTCTGTGGGTGGGGTGGGACTGGGACGCACACTTGACACTTGTCACTTGTCATTTTCTCAAGGTTATTCGATTCGAAGCCATTTCCATGTAAACAGAAACCAGATTATTTCTTCTATTTCAAATCCCTGGGGCACATAATTAACGTATATTTCAAGTAAGTAATCTGCAAAAAGTGGCCCAAGGACTCATTTATGTTCAAATTTTCAGTAGATATGGCCCATTCAGGGGGTGTCCCTTCTGGGAAAAGAAAAGAAATATACAAATATAATGCCCCATGGCCTTTATATAGTATGAACTGGTCTGTGAGGCCCGATAAAAGATTTCGTCTAGCTTTGGGCAGCTTTGTTGAAGAATATAATAATAAGGTACAAATAGTTTCTTTGGATGAGGACAGCAGTGAGTTCAGCCCTAAAAGTACTTTTGACCACCCCTACCCCACAACTAAAATAATGTGGATTCCTGACAATAAAGGGATGTTTCCGGATTTACTTGCGACTAGGTAAAAATTGGTGTAAAGTTATATAGAAATATAGGCTTTCATGTAGCAAGTTATATTCACTTGTTACATTCAGAGTGTATTGTTTGTATTCCTATTAATCAATATTTCTTTATAGTGGTGACTACTTGAGAATCTGGAGAGCAGGTGAGCCTGATACAAGACTGGAATGTGTGCTCAACAACAACAAAAATTCGGATTTTTGTGCACCTTTAACAAGTTTCGACTGGAACGAGGTTGATCCCAATCTGGTTGGTACGTCTTCCATAGACACAACTTGTACTATTTGGGGATTAGAGACGGGCCAGGTTAGTATACTTATTCATAGTTGGTTCACACAGTGAATACACCGCAATGATTTCTAGGTTATGGGTAGAGTAAATCTCGTGACCGGCCATGTGAAAACTCAGCTCATAGCTCATGACAAAGAAGTTTATGATATAGCATTCTCACGAGCAGGAGGCGGACGGGACATGTTTGCTTCAGTTGGAGCAGATGGGTCAGTAAGAATGTTTGATCTACGACATTTGGAACATTCCACCATTATTTATGAAGATCCTTCTCACACACCTTTGCTCAGGTTAGCATGGAACAAACAGGATCCAAACTATTTGGCAACTATAGCTATGGATGCGTGTGAGGTGAGAGTTTGATTCAATCATGAAATGTGATCAGTGTGAAAACAGCCATTGTTTTTTCCAACCATGCTTTTGATCTGGCAACACTGCGTGGTCGACATCGATCACTGTCACAACACATTAGATTTTTTTTTTTTTTTCATAAAATGTGGACTTTTTGAATGTCTACCTAATGAAAAAAAGGTAACACTTCCAGAACAATGTTAAAAAATCAACAAGAAACATTATAATGACTTAAGAATACCTCTGTATAAAAAAATATTAGTAACCTATATTTTGCCAAAAACATTCAAACGTACACCCTCTGATATAAGAGAGCAAAAAACGCATCATATTAAATTCATGCTAAGATAAGAAAGCGCCTCGTTAAAAAAAATCAGTTCTTGATCACCAAAGTAGCATTTCGCGCACTAGATACAAAAATAACTATTATAACAACTATGGCAAATTAATAAAATTTCTAGGAAACTTTCATGACTACTTCTCCGACAGTTACTAACATTACTATCAAATAAATTTATTGTAGTTTTTATATACTCATCAACAATGGCTTAGAAATAATACTTAACATAGTTACATATTTTTTTTCAAATTGCACAATACCAGTATTAATTCACTTAGTTGCACTGGTAAATAATGTAGTTCTTGATTTTTATGATATTAAGATCAAAACCATATCAATATAATGTGATTATAATATTGAAATTGATTATATACATTTATTATTATAAAGTGAAGAGAGTGTGTTCGATTTAATTCCGAGAGTTCCATAATTCGCCGACAGCTGTTTCGTGGTTTCCCACTCATCTTTATCTCTCGAAATCAAAGCGAATGGCACTCTGAATTAGTACCCTATGGCAAAGACAGTAATAACAAAAAGTTAACAACCCATGGAATCCAAAGTTAGATTATCTACTTATTGGCAGGCAACCAAGAATTTTTGCTGGTTCGTTTTAAATTAAGTTTCAACTAGTGACTGTAGATGTCACAAGGTACTTTTCATTATTACTGTCTTTGCCGTAAAGATTCATTCAGATTGCATTCGTTTTGATTTCGAAAGCTTCCATAAAGCTGTCCTGACAAGTCGTAAACAACGAAACGGCCGTCGGCAGATGGTGGAACTCTTGGAATTGAATTGTAAACACTCTCTTCACTTTCATTTCTGTTTACATTCCTTTTAACGCATTAGAAACTTGATTGAACTTCGTATTGGTCTGAATAACAAAATTGTTGGTTTCAAATCAAGTTTCAACTAATCACATAAAGACGTTTATTGTCCAAACAGGGTCAAGGTCACAATTATAGAACAGCTAGAGATAAAATTATATAAATAAAATAGTAAATTCAGTTAAATAATACTAGTTATGAATAAATTTAACCAAGCTATTGGATTATTATATATGGTTCTTCTTCGTTTTTTAAATATTACTGGCTCCTAATATTACTGCAATAAATATGTAGGAATGAGAGATGCATGAGTTTGTAAACAAATACATGAGTGGTATATTCTTCGGTCATCAAGTGATAAATGGTCAAAACGGTTAAGTAAGGTGCTGTTGCTGATATGTTGCTCGGGATATACTCCATCTTTCTTGTATGCCAAGTACTTCATGAAGCGTCGCTGTATGGATTCAAGTTGATTCAATTGGATTACATAATAAAGGTGACCAAATTAAGCATCCGTATTCTGAACGCGTTCGTAGATGATGAATATAATGTGAAAAGGCATTGTTCATTAGTGAAATCTTTACACTTTCTAAATAAGAATCCTAGCATTCTTTTTGTCAATGTTGTAATTTTGTTTATGTATAAAGTGAAGCTTAGCTTTGGGTCAAATTCTATCCTAAGATCTTTAACAAGGAATTCACGTTCTAAACGGATATTGTCAATTGATTAGATTAAACCTACATAAACAAGTTTTCTTTAGTTGGGAAAGTTCTTTTTATTTACCGCAACATCCTATGTTCACTCAAATGAATTATTTTACTTTACTATTATAGTTTTTTATTACTCTAGTAATGTGTGGTGAATAAATTATATTATTATTGAAAGATTATTACTACCAAATATTGTGTGCAGGCGATCGACGTCGACTGCGCGATGTTGCCAGATCAAAAGCGTGCCTGGAAAAATCGTGGCTGTTTTCACACACCTGTTGATTTGTGACCATACTCATAATTATCGAAAACATGTTGTAGGTTATCATTCTCGATGTTAGAGTGCCTTGTACTCCAGTAGCACGTCTGAATAACCATAGGGCATGCGTAAATGGTATTGCTTGGGCTCCCCATTCCAGCTGTCACATCTGTACTGCTGGTGATGATCATCAAGCTCTGATATGGGATATACAACAAATGCCAAGGGCAATAGAGGACCCCATCTTGGCATACACGGCGGCTGAAGGAGAAGTCAACCAAATTCAGTGGGGTGCAACACAGCCAGATTGGATTGCCATCTGTTATAATAAGTCTTTGGAAATTTTGAGGGTATAAGAAAACATTTGTGTAACTGATTTTGATGTTCTTATTAATTGTAGTACAAGTCTTTCGAAACAATTTTTCAAGTGTCTGGGATAAGGATTTTCCTCAGAATTAAGGTTCAATAGGTATGAGAAATTTAAGGTTTGTTCCAACAAACAATCCCTGACCGTTTGAGGACTAATCCATGACTTTTAATTGAGCATGTGTCTGATTGAAACTGTTTTCTGATGGAATCCAGCACAAATCTTTGTTGGACAGGATCCCGAATTTGTTTTGGGACTATCAACTAACATTCAGAGTGAAAAAAAAATAAATATTTTTTTTATTTCTAAAGGCGTTTGTTAACAGTTTGCAAAAATAATTATAGACAATTTAATCGGTAGGTGTGGCTGTATGAATGAAATTATATTTTACTAATGTAACCTTTCATGCAGAAGAAGGGCATGTTTTCATTTATTCAAGCTGAAATACAGTACAAACACGGCTAATTCCAATAGAATGAGTCACAAAGCTAGTCCAGGTTCAAGAAAGTGTGATAAAAACAATGCCTACAACAAATCCAAAAATTAACCTCTACACAAATTACATTTTGCGCACGTTCGAACTTACAATCCAAAAAGAATCCACAAACTTACTTAAATAAAACTGTTCTGACGATTCGGGAACCGTCCACAATCGTTGTTGGCAAACTAGATAAACCAATCAGGGATTCAGTTCATTGCTTGTTGGAACATGCTTCTGACGGTAATGTACTATTTCTGACTCTTGTTGGAACAAGCCTTAAGTGGGAAAGCTCTCTTATAACAATGTAACACTATATGTATAAGCTGATTGGTCATCACCAGCATGTTGTACCCAAGTTGTAAATACAGGCTGTTCAAACTTCAACTCTTTGAGTGGCAATAGACTGGAGTTTACATTAATGATGGTTAATTCAATTCAGTTATCGACAACTTGCATCCCAAAAATATTTCTGAATTGGGATTTTTTTTCCCTAAAAACATTCAGTGAAGAACATATGATGCTAATCTCAGGAAAATATACAAACCACTCACAAATCATTGATTACTTCTTACTTACACAAAACAAATACATATTTCTCATTCATCAATAAACTCGGGATTTCCCTAGTTGGTAATGCATCTTCAGTGTCCGAATCACCCACATTCTGAATCCACAGCCATTTCTTCTCCAATTTCATCCTCATACATAAACTTAAATGTGTTGCTGGCGCCTACAATTGTGTTATCTTGCTTTCAAGCATTACACAAATACATTGAAAAATTGTCTGGGGTGAAATCATTTCAAAATTTGGGAATGCATAGATCAAATGCCTCATAACTTTTTTCAACGTTCATCAATCTTTGAATCAAGGGACTTCTCTAATTCAGAGGCATTTGATCTACTCATTCCCAAATTTTGAAACGATATCATCTCAGACAATTTTCAATGTATTTGGTGCGGGGCTTTACACTTGGTTTCGTACACTATACTGGTAATGACCAATTAGTCTGAAATACTTGATTACCTGAGGGCTTTCCTACCAAATTATTTTCCTTCATGTACTTCCTCTGGTAAATTCATTTTATATATAGAATATATACCCAAAGCCTCTGAGGCTTTTATAATGAATTAAAAGTTGGAAAGACTAGCCCAAACTCTAATGTCACCAGCATAATTCTGTAGGATTTTCACTACATAAAAAACTTTTATTTACAAAAGTTTCTATTTCTCAGTTTTTTTAAACATATGTTGGTTGGAGGTAGAAGTCTTTGTGTAAGTGGAAAAGAATATTCTAGTTTGAAAAATTGAAAAAAAAATGTGATTTTGCCAAGAGTACCACAATACCGGTTTTAACTGTAGATCATTCTTATTTGGCAAAATTCAACCACAAATACTTTTGGATTTTTTCGAATCTTTAATTAACTTTCACACATACCTTCATTGTAAATATTCATCCAATATAATATAAGAAATCGTAATGGAACTACCATGATGTCTGATTTTTTGAAAGATTAAATCAGGTGTACAGTTTTATGTATTAGCTGTAGTTTCAAAATAGTTAGTTAGCAGCTTTACTTTAATAAAATAATTAATCATAAGTTGATTTGTGGTCCCACCAACTCATTGTCATTTTATAGAAATTGAAAACTAACAACTGAAATGCATACTTACATGAAATTTCATTAGGGTATTCTTTCTTCATAATCAAGAAATCAAAATTATACACATGGTAACCAGGATTGGGTCTCCTAAACAGGAGAAGAAAGGTTATTCAAATGGCAGTAAGATTCAGTAATTCGAGGAATGATGAGATCTTGTAAATATCAAGAATATACTTGAGTTTCGGAAGTATCTGAGAAATACAACCGAATGATCTGTTTTTTTTTAACTTTTTTAATTAATTATGATTGCTTTTCTGCAATGTTATTCATAAAGAATAGCACTGCATTTAGGTTTAGAATTGATTTTCTGTTTGGAGATTATAGGATATGAGATTTATTTCTCATGATATATTTGAATCTTAACTCGAATAAAGTTTTATTTAAAAAAAAAATGGAAGGTATCCCAGTAAACAACCAATTGTTTCAGTGTTTTAGTAAAAAATGAAAGTTAGGAATACAAATCCACCTTAAGATATTTGCTCCGACATTTTTGAAAATCATTCTGTATTATGAACATTGATTTTTTTAAAGAATGTATTGATTTTCATTCTATATAATGAAACATTTCTTGCTGACATTTTTCATGTACCAAACCGTTTTATTCAATGGACCATTTTCTAGATTGCCTGACTTTTACATGTTTCCAGGTTGGTGGGAACCTTTTTTAAGGTATGGCTGTACAAGAAAGTTGACGCATCAAGAGAAATGAAACGATAACAAGAAACATTTTTCTCAGTTATTTACTGTCGGTTACCGGGACTGTGACCAATCATCGGTGCCAGAGTCTAGGAGCAAGCTACCCCCCAACCTGGAAATATCAAACTTCTGATACTTCAACCCATAACATACACGAGACTTATGACTGCTTTGCCCAGAAGAAAGGCATGATAACATTTTGTCGAAGATCTCGGATATGTGCCGACTGATCAGAATTGACCTTTGACATCAGCAAAACATTCGTTGAACATATTTCCAAGGAACACGATCCAAGGTCTTAACGAGATCACTTTAATAGAATGATTATTTTATCTCAGATCAAACAGTAGATAAAGCCCCATTTGCCATTTTAGTTTTAATATTCAAAACATGGATGCTGCCGGGATACAGTCCACTTTTTTACAGTGGTAAAATCCCCTTTATTTTATTGTGTATACTCTATGTACTAAAAGTGGGGCACCACAGTTTAGTATTATTTTATTTATTTGATTAGTTATAATAGTTTTTATAAAACTACATGTACATAAATAAAAATTTTAATATGTGTGGGAGTTTTCTTGTTACTGGAGTAGTGACGCAAATAAAGCTATCAATAAAAAGTATTAATTACTTCAAATTCGTGAACAATAACCAAAAAATTTTTAAGAAAGAAAATGAATGCCACTATGTTGGAAATAAATGCAAAAAAAATAGTTTTTATACTTTGTGTAGTTTCTGAAAAATCTCTTAATTGAAATAAATCCTTCAATATGTCAAAATGAGTAATTTTTCTTCATTATTATTATTTTGCCTTTCCCTAGGTCACTTCACCAATTCCTTTCTTTTACTGATCTTCATAATAATGAAAGAAACTCTACTCAAGAAAGCATACTATAGTCTTGATGAATTTTACAGTGAAACTCTGCTATGATTTTATCTTACATGTGATTTTAATCTCAGTGTATGTACTATTTATATTTTATTTGCTATTTATTCAACTTCTGGATAATCTTCATACACACAATTATTTTATATGTCATATGATGTATTATATTCTAACGGATATGTATATGACTGTTCGCCCTTTTTGTAAATCCTATATTTTTTAAAAGAACACCTTGGGACCTATTTTTCATATATTATATTCGCAATTTATTTAAGAGCCAGTTCCGTTATTTTGTTCTAGGTGTGTTTGTTGTATTACAATGTTCAAGTCGACACAGAAATACTTGCACGGGAAGAGTTTGGCAACATTGGAGAAAAAATATTTCTGAATATCATGAGTAACAATAACTATTTAATTCTTCAATAGATCAAGATAGAATATTGAAATATATATAAAAGACAAAGTAGCCAAATGAAATGCAATCAAAAATTCATAAGAAATTACTAACCCTGGGTAAACCTACACTTTTTATTTAGTACAGGAGAAGATGCATAAAGAATCAAAGTTTTCATCAAAAATTAAAATCTAGTCGAAAAAAACAGGACTACTTATTTGCTTCCACCTGGGTTTTAACGAGGGACCCCGCAATTATTAGTCATCTTTCAAAACCCCAAAATGATTTATTCATTGAATTGTACAGGGTGTCCCAAATTCGAGCCTCATCATTGGGATCTCGGAAACTAGAAGAGATACGAGGTCTGTTAAATAGAGGCAAAGTTGCGCAATTTGGTGTTCATTAAAACGCTGCTTTGATATTTTAAAAAATTCCGAAAACTCCCGAAGATTTTTGGAAAAAACCAAATATTCGCGATTTCATTTTAATTATTTGAATAGATGTAACAAAACAAATTACACATTCTCTGTTCTACAAGATGGAGTTATCAGATTTTCAAACAGACGTTTCGTATTTGAGCTGCCATCATCAACTTTGTTTTTTTAAATACGGCCCTGGATTTTTTTATTATGGATTTTAAAAGCTCCTAATGTCCCACAACAAATGATGTATCGCACTTATTCGAAAAGTTTAAATTGATAGCATTTTCCATAAGAACTCATGTGTTAGAGAGTGACAAAAATTAGATTTTCAATAGGATTAAAAACAAACTTTTTTGCAATAATGCATTGCTTAAAACCCAAAAACTAACATAAAAGTGGTTAATAAATAATGTAATTGAAGTGTCATCCCTCAAACTCTAGGCCCTACGCTATATTTACACAAATAATTGCATTTTATCAATAATTAAATGCCTATTGTTGAACATCATACATTGTTTTATATCAATTTTTAGGAGCCTCTAAGGTCCGAAAACCAATGATGTATCGTTCTTTTTTGAAAAAATCATTTTAACGATGTCCTGTTAAGATGTTACCAAAAATTTATTCTCTGTCTCTCTCTAACACATGAGTTCTTATGGAAAATGTTATAAATATAAACTTTTCGAATAAGTGTGATACATCATTTGTTTTGGAACATTAGAAGCTTTTGAAATCCATAATAAAAAATTCATGGCCGTATTTAAAAAAACAAAATTGATTATGGCAGCTCAAATACGAAACATTTGTTTGAAAATCTGATAACACCACCTTGTAGAACAGAAAAAGTAGCAATGAGAAAGTATATTTTGTTTCATTACATCTATTCACATAGAGTTATAAAAAAATAAAAATTAAATCGCGAATTTTCGGTTTTTTCCAAAAATCTTCAGAAGTATTCGGAATTTTTCAAATATCAAAAAAGCGTTTTGATGAGCACCAAATTGCGCAACTTTGCCTCCATTTAACCGACCTCGTATCTCTTCTAGTTTCCGAAATCCCAATGATGAGGCTCGAATTTGGGACACCCTGTACATGAAAATATAAGAGACAAACAGGAACAAATAAATAAAAGAAAATTAAAACTATCGGCACATGGTAGTGGGGAGGAGGGAGTTCAGTCAACTTACACACGACTTTTAATAAATATCCATTTATGTATGCTTCTAGAAGAAAACGCTACCAACAATTACTTTTACCCCTATTATTCGAATCTGATTCTATAATACCTACAGGCATCCGAGTGGTAAATGCACCTTTCTTTTAATCTCTCTGGCTGCCGGTCGTGGGTTCAAAGGCTAGCGACTACATAATTTCTGATGATAGCCTGAGAAAGTGCTAGGAATCGCACGTAAAAAAATAAGACCTTGTCAATCCTTGGCTCGCACAAGTTTGGACTTCTGAGGGCTGCTGTTCGTAGGGGGGCGACAGCTGGTTAACGGAAAAATCAATTTTAACAATTTTTTATACTATATTTTTAGGTCTTGTAGACGAAAAACTATGATAGAACATATTAATAAGTTTAGATTATTTTTTATCCTACACTGTAAGAATTATACCGGCTTTACGGAGAGAAGAAAGTTACTTTTTCTACGACTAAGCGAGAAAATAAATTTTACATTTTCACGCTAGGTGGTGACGCCAGTCTAAAAATAAATTATTAGCAGTTATCAATGTCTGCAAATTCATTTAAAAATCATGTGGTCATATTTTGTTTGGAGTTAACATCTGTTTTTCGATGAATACATTTTTTCTAGAAAAAATGTAACCAATAATTATTACGTAGGATATTGGAAGTGTTATTTTTTAAGTAGATATTCAAACTCTTCAACCAATTCCATTGTTTCACCATAGATGTCTATGCTTATAGAGTTCTTATCCAACAAATTGTTTTTATGTTGATGAGTGGTTAATCATTGATTTTGTTGTTTATGTTGGAACATCAGTGTTGATGTCTTTGTGGGTTGAAAAAGTATTATTTATATTGGTACATTGTGACTTATTTTTCCCAGTAGGTTTTGAACCAGATTTAGAGTCTTTCGGTTAATCCCGTAATATTGAAGTTCCAAGAGAATAGAAATATCTATCGTTTAAACAGCTCTCTTGAAATCTAGAAATATGCTATTACATATTTGTTTGAATCGATATCTATTTTCCATTTTGTTGTTATTTGTAAGGCAATTTCATAGGAATAACTAGATTGGAAACCTGATTGAGATTCCATTAGTTTATTTTCATTAATGTCTCAAAGTTAGTTCAAGTGCTTTTTCCAAGCAAAGCAGTGTTAGGCCAGTAGAAATAGACAATCAATTCACATTAATTCCAAAAGTTTTAAAACTTTGGTCAAGTATACTACACCTAGTAATATAAATAAAATAGGCATATCTTTCCATAGTTTTTTAATTTTTCTACATGTGTAATAGTACTAAAATATATTAAATATATTGCGACACATTGTGTCAATAAATTTCATCTTGAAGATGGAGAAAAAAAAGGAAAACAAGTGACCTCTACTTTCTGTTTCACCTTGTAGAAAATAATTACAGAAAATTAATGTTTCTTTAAAACAATCTTTTCCTGTGGCAGGCATTTCTAAATTACTTTGTACTGTGAATTTTCATAAAATATTTACAACAGCTATGTTAACCAGAATATTGATAAATGTGGAAAAATATGATACAAAAATTATCCACAAACTATGATACTGTGAATTAAATGGCTTGTAACAAACACAAGTTCATTCAAAAAGATTTATCAGGATTCAAGAATATAATTGAAATTTAAAAATATAATAGATAAAAAAAAAAATTCAACAAAAATGTTTCATTAACTTTCAATATAGGTATTCTGAAAAAATCCGTTAACAAAAAAATATTCATACAATTGGCAATTGCTAGATAATATATGAAATCAGGGGCTGATTATGAATGTCAATTTACCCCCCAGAAAAATGTTTAGTCCCCATTTAAAAATAAAAACTTTATTGTTCTCAAACATTAAAACTATACAACTTATTTTTCTTCTAAAAGGTATGTAAATATAAAATGATATACAAGTATATAAACTAATAGTCAAGAGCTAGTGTTCCGCAGACTTACGATATAGTAGCAAAGTCCATATTAATGGACTATGAGATGCCAATCTCGGCTAGTGCTAGCTTGGAGTGCACGCCGGCCACCCGAGGTGGTGCTGTAGGTTTTCCGGGTTTTCCTGCAGCTGAAAAGTGAATACGCCACCAAAAATCAGTAAGTCGCCCCGGAGCGCCACGGCAAATAATAATAGCCGTCCTCTACCCGCACAGGCCATGCCTTTGGGTACACTCTACGAGTGTTTATGAGGGAGTATTATTATTATTATATTATTCCCATTACAGGTTCCTTGGGGCGTGCCCAGAAGTCGAAACTTGACAAAATTGACTCTGAAAACGTGATCGCAGATTGTCTGTACTTTTAATATCTTGAATTATATATTTTTTTTAATTGAAAAATTTAATGGCAGACACTTATTCCGGTTCCCCTGATGGGAATAGTGAATACCCATTTCACCTATAGCAGGTGAAATACGATACCCAGCATTAAAATGGACTTTGCTACTATACCGTAAGTCTGCGGAACACTGGCTCTCGGTCTACAATGAAAAATTTGTACAATACAGGCAAAAGGAAGATTTCGATATGGGCAAGTATGTTTTGGTTACAGAATAAGATATTTACTTGACCTTCTAGTCGAAATGAACTCTCTTCCTTCTACCAACTGCTTTTCCAGGACTTTCTGTCTCGAATGAGGACCCATATTTATTAAAATTTCCTTTCACTGATCTTGTTTTTGGAGAATTTACTTCCTCTTCTGCTATCTTTGCAACAGCTTTATTCTTGGCCACACGTCCAGTCTTTTTCGTATTCCCAATAGAAGCTTCCCCTACTCTCTCTTTAGCGTTTTCATTTTTTCTGGTAATTTTTTTCGGAGGTTCCTCTGTAATGTCTTCGCTCTCTTTTCGTCTGCTATTTCTAGTTACTTCAACTATTTCAATATCTTCTTCCTCAGCTTGTTTTTTGGTTTGTTTTTTTCTGCCACCTCTTGTAGGCCTAGAATTCTCGCTATCCTCAACCGAGTCTATTTTGGTTGTAACCTTTTTAGATTTAGGTTTGGTCACTTTCTTGTTCTAAAAATAACAAATCATTAGTTTGAAGAAAAAGTAACCACATATTTTCTACTAAACTGTATCACATGAATACCTCGACTTTAGTTTTTACTGAAGTAAACAATATTTACAACCATCAAATCAAATATTGAAAATAATATATTTTTCCAATGTATTTTTGTCGTTTTAGGAGGATGATGGTATGCGAAATTTTGGTAAATGGTGTTGCACAACATTTTGTAGGGGTTAAGAAAACATTTGAATTCGAATTATTGATGAGTGGAACATTTTAGGAAAATGATAGTACGTGAAATATTTAGGAGTTTTGGTCTAAATATAAGATTTTATTAAAATATACTAGATTTTATTTAGAAAAAAGCGAATTTCTTCAATTCCCATTATCAGAAGATTATCCATTCAACAGATTTTCAAAAATCAAATAAAATTTAATCATTTCATTAATTCATTCACAATTATAATTAATAACATTAACTACAATGGAAAGCATGTAATTAACAATCTGAGGCCACCTAAACTAGGCTTGTGGAGTGGGCATTGACAGATTGATACTAGTTATGCGCCACGGCAAATAATAATAATAGCCGTCCTCTACCCGCACAGGCCATGCCTTTGGGTACACTCTACGAGTGTTTATGAGGGAGTATTATTATTATATTATTATTATACCGTATGACCTATATAAATTGGAAGCACCTTTATAAAACATACATTTTTCAAATGATTGGAAATGATTTAATTTTTCATTATATGGTTATATGCAGTTATTTACATTTATACAATTTTATATTCATAGTTCTTTATCTATATTTTTGGACTATTTGTGTCGTTTATATTATTTTGACTTTTATGATATGGTTATATGCAGTTTTGCACATTTATACTTTTTTATACTTATAGTTTTTTATCTATACTTTTGGACTGTTTGTGTTGTTTATATTATTTCAACTTTTATAATATGAAAGTATCACAAATCCAGTGGCATCGTCAAAATTTATTTAAAAAAATCGCTAGTATGCTTTTTGGATTTTTGACCTTGAAAAAAATTCGGAGTAGGCCTTGAAAATTTTATTTCTATTTCGACTCCACAGCACTCTAATAGAACTATCTATTGAAAAAAAAAACTTCTGAATCTGAAAATAAATAACAGTTTTAGAGAGGTGGCCCGCTTTCAAATGGGTCACTCTGTATATATATATAAAAAATTTCAAATTTTAGTTTGAAAATGTACCACTCACCTCTACTTCCTCCAGTTCTGTTCTTGTCTCCATAGCGTTGAGAGCTTCATCTGATGATACCTTTCTTCCTCTCTTCGTTCTCTTTAATACTGGTTTTTCATCCAATTTGATATCAGCTTCAATTTCTACATTTCTCCTAGTTTTTTTTCCTTTAATTGGTTTGGGAATATTTTCTTCATTTGAATCTTCACTTTGCATTGGAGGAAAGTCTCCTGTGGTACTATCAACTTGAGTTGAAGAAATTTCATTTTCAATTTCAGCAACTTTACTAGATTTCGACGTTGGTTTCTTGATATTGGTGCTTGAAACGAGCAACTCTTTGGAATCCTCAGCCTGGACTGTCCTGAGATTTCGTCCTTTCCTTGTCTTTTTTGTAGATTCTTCTGTGTCATCAACTGTGCTTTCTACCTCCTCCAAAACCTTTCTTCTACCTCTGGCTGTTTTGGGTGACTCTACAAATACATCTTGCAATTTCTGAATCTTTTTCGCACCTCTGGGATTTTTTTTTGAAATTTCATTCATATCTTTTTCGTCAACTACTGATAATTCACTCTCATCTGATATATCTGTATTTTTTCCAGATACTGGTTTTTTAAATTCAATTGTTTCAGAAGATTCACAAAGAGCATCATCTGAACTCTCTTCTATTATCTTTTCTTTACCCCCTACTTTCCTTCTACCTCGGGTAGGTTTTTCCACAATGACTTCCTCAATCACTTTAGCATTTCTTCGACCTCGTGTTGCTATCTTTGGAGAATCCACAAAAACAACATCATCTTCCTCTGATTTCTCAAGTGCATCTTCAGGTTCCTCCACTGTCTTTTTTCTTCCTTTGGTCACCTTTGCTTTAACTGGGACTTCCACAGTAATCTTTTGCTTTTCTCTGCTCATTGTTAGAGGAGATTCACCCAAAGCTACTACAATTTCTTTTGATTGATCTTCATCAATAATTACTTTCTTTTTTCCTCTTGTTTTTTCAACAACTGGAGATTCTTTAACTTTTCTCCTGCCCCTGGTTTTCTTAGGAGATTCAACAGAAGCTACTTCTGATTTTTCTTCGCCTATATTTTTCTTCTTTCCTTTGGCAGTTTTTGCAACAATAATATTTTCAACTTCTTCAGTTTCTTTTGGATTTTCAATCTGGTTGGCTCCCTTTCTCCTTCCTCTGGTAGGTTTTTCTTCCAAGACATCAGCATTCTTTCCACCCCTGATTGTTCTAGTTTCAACAGACTGTTCTTCAGTACCCTCAGATGCTGCCAAGCTTTCTACATCCTCCCCGATTTCAGTTTCTTTGGGTTCATTTTGCACACTAATTTCTTCTATTACTTTTTTAGATCTCCCTCTAGTAGCTTTTCTAGCAGGAGATGCTGTTGTTGTAGAGGCTTCAACCTTATTCCTTCTACCCCTGGTTGGTTTAAGAGATTCAACAGCATTTTCTTTTGTACACTCAGATGCTGCCAAACTTTCTACATCCTTCGTGATTTCAGATTCTTTGGGTTCATTTTGTACCCCAATTTCTTCTATTACTTTTTTGGATTTCCCTCTAGTAGCTTTTCTTGCAGGAGATGCTGTTGGTGTAGAGGCTTTAACCTTATTCCTTCTACCCCTGGTTGGTCTAGGAGATTCAACAGCATTTTCTTCCATGCCTTCAGATGCTGCCAAACTTTTTACTTCCTTTGTGAAATCAGTTTCTTCGGATTCACTTGACACACCAATTTTTTCTACTACTTTTTTAGATTTACCTCTAGTCGTTTTTCTTACAGGAGATTCTGTTGGTGTTGAGGCATCAACTTTATTTTGGGTCCTAGTTGTAGCCTTAGAGGATTCACTTTCTTCTCCTGCAGCAGCTTTTCTCCTTCCACCTCTCCTGGGTGGCGAGGCTATAACGATTTCTTCCTTTATTTCTTGTACCCTTGTCTTTTTCTTGCTTTGTGTTGAGGGCTCCTCAACACCCTTTTCTAAATTTGATTCATTGGGTCCATCACCTGCTGCTAAGTCATCCAACCTGGAATGTTCTTTTATTAAACATCAAGAATAATAAATAGACAAGAAATCAATTAGGGCATTAAAATCACTATTAATAAAAGTTCATTCACAATAAAAAAAAATAATAATGTGAGCCAAAAAGTTCAAGAAGCATTTGATAGAGAACTGATTTATTTATTATAATAATAATGTATTTTTGGACTTGTTGTTTTCAAATGTGAGTGATATTGTTAACAACCATATTTTTTCCATTAGTACACCATGTTGGTTATACCTTCAATATTTCTCACTAGTGCGTTATGCATTATAACACATTAGTGTGTTATTTGATAGTTTACTTGTCTAAAATGACATTAATAATGACAGTCAAAACTGTCATGTGTTGGATAACAAATCAAAATGAATTTAATGGTGTCATAAATCAACATCAGATTTTTCTGAATCCTTATACATATATTCGACAAAAATAATGAGAAACGCCTTTCTATCCACAGAATTTGAAACAAAACTTGTATGAAATTTTTGGATCTTTATAATGATGAAACAGTCAGTTGGTACGAAAAATTATAATATTTATATATATTGATTTTAACTAAAATCAAAATGCTCAATAATTTTCAAAGTGCCACCGCAGAAGAAATGTTTCTCTCACATCCATCCCTGATGTGTATGCTTCTGAGGAGCCTGTTTTATTCCAATCCTATATCAATCCTCCTGAAGAGCTTGGCAAAGCGAAATAGATTTTTGTCGACCAAAATGTATTGGGGATTAAATGCGAGAGAAGCGACCCTTGCTTCAATGAAATGAACGATTTCTGTGAGTGATATTTTTTCAATAACATTCTCCTTATCTAATTTATTTAATGATTTTTTCAAGGAAAACTAGATAGAATTAAAAAAGTCAGCTATCTGAATGAAAATGCAAATCTTCACTTTCAGATTTTTCTTTCCTTTTCAGTTAGTCTTTTCACAATATCTATCAGATGTAGTTCAATGTCCACCGTGGCTTGTGCCGGGAAAGTATTTGTTTTCTGTTAGATATTACAAATAAATCACATTTTTCATTTTTCAATTTTCATGGAGAATGTTCCCCTTTTCAACTTTATATATATATATTCATATATTCATCATTATATAACACCAGGTATAATAACGACTTAGAATGGAAGAAATAAGA
Source organism: Chrysolina haemoptera (assembly GCA_958298965.1). Lineage (NCBI taxonomy): Eukaryota > Metazoa > Arthropoda > Insecta > Coleoptera > Chrysomelidae > Chrysolina > Chrysolina haemoptera. Next base: position 10,439,742 of record OY282586.1, on the reverse strand, counting down.
GATGATGCATGAATTTATTTTTGAAATTTTTTAATTCATCAAATAAATGAAAGATCAAATAGAGAAAGCAATTTGCAAATTAAATTATTATCTAATTCAATAAATTACTACTGCTGCTAACAAGAAATGTTCATGAACTGCAGATCAATAGAATTAGGAATGAAATTGAAAAACAAAATATAATGCATGATGGAATACTTATTTATAATAAGCACATTGGATGAGTATCTCTTTCTTAAAATTGAGAACAGAATAATAAGAAAAGAAATGTATTTTTCAAAGAAGAGAGACGTTTTTTCATTCACATTGGATGAGTTGTCTTAAAATAGAGAACGGAATAATAAGAAAAGAAATGTATGTCCCAAAGAAGAGTCCTTTTTTTTGATTCAACTGATTGAGGAAAACATACTTTGGGCCTCATGGATGGGAAAAGGATTAGCGTTTCAGACATTTTCAAAAGTTTGGCGTCTTCAAATGAATACCACAGAAGGATTCATAAATCAATTCGCAGAATGCAAGAAATTTAATGTTATCAAATTCGACATATTGCTATGAAGTTAAGAGACCGTCCAGATAAACATAGTCATTATTTTGATTGAACTTCATCATATTATCATTGGAATTCATAAAAAACATCAGTAGTACTAACCTTTTGATTCTTATTACAGCCTGTTCTTTAACCCAGTCTTCAACTCTTGGACTCGTAACAGTCTTATCACCCATGGTCTTCCTTTTGGCTCCGTAAGAATCAATTGCCTTGATTGGAGAAAGGCTCTTTCCTCGATAGGTCTTCAAAGGCCGTCTCACTATCAGCTGACCAAACATATCTTCATTGTTTTCAATATCACTGTTAGTGCTCAACCTATGAACGCCTGACATGTTGAATATCTCCGCCACTCCCTCCAAGTCACTCAACTCGTTCCGAGGATCTTTCAATTCCTTGGGGGTACCCAGCAATTTTTTCACTCCTCTTAAATCGCTCAGATCATTAACAGGGCTATTCTGATATTTGGGAGACATGATTCTACGCAAGTTGGGTATGTTGGTGAGATCATTTTTGGGAGATTTTATTTCTTTGGGAGTGGCCAGAAGCTTTTTTACTCCAATGATGTTGGTTAAATCGTTTTTCGGTGATTTTACTTCTCTGGGTGTCGATAAAAGTTTTTTGATTCCTCGAACGTCACTTAAATCGTTTTTGGGACTGTTCTGTACCCTTGGTGTTTTCATAAGTCTTTTCACGCCAGCAATATTTGTGAGATCTTTTTCTGGACTTTTCTGCACCCATTTGACTTCTTCGCTCGATTCATTCAAACGCTCTTCAGAATTTTCTTCATCAGCAGTGTTTGAACCTGAGGTGTGCACCATCATAGTAGAAGAAACAGGAAGTGATCTTCTAGTGGACTTCCGTTTATTTAATTTGTTTCCTGTTGAGAACCTAGTACGAGGATGAGTTATAACAGGTTTGTCTGTGAGATCACTGAAGTGGCTAGGTGTGTCTTGCGAGATGTTTGATGCAGAAATGTCAGTAAGCGCCTCTTCAGATTGGAACGATTCAAAAGAGCCATCATACGACTGAAAATATTAATGTCAAGATAAAAAATAAATATTTTTATGTTTGAATTTTTTGTCTTCCCCATTCTAAGTTAGAGTAAAACGCCATAAAAAAATAATTCAGTACACAATTTAGATCCAATATAACTCAGTAAAAAAAGTGGAAAGCTTTGCAAATGGCTAGTAGATCCAAGTCGATGTGCATAAAAAGAAATGTGACAATAGCAAGCAGATCATGAAGATGATTTCAAGCAATTTAAAAAATCCTACCTCAAAACTATCATTTTCATCGATAACAAGCTTTCTCCTTTTATGTTGTCTCCCAGAGTCCCCATTGGACTCTCTTGGCCTCTTAGAAGCTTTTTTTGCAGATTTTGCTTTGCTTAGTTCTTCCATAAAACTACTCGATGACTTCTGCATTCTACTTCTTGATTTGAGTACAGATTTTCGGATATCCTCGAATAAACCAGGAGTGGTCAAAGGGGTTTTAAAACCAGTTTCAGTTTCACTTTCGTTTTGGTCCAGAGGTGATACTGGAGTAATATCTTCAGTCTCTGGTCGATATGGTAGAGATTTGCGCCTAATAAATAAAAATTTGTAATGAAATCTTCATTGGTAAGATACATCCTAATATAAATACCATGATTAACATTACTGTTACACTAAATATAAATAACTTCAAAGTTATACGAATCAATTGTAATAAGTATGCAGCAGAGAGAATACTTCCACCCAAGAAATATGTGAAACATACATATTTATTGAGATTGGTAGACAATGCTTCAGTTTGATTAAAAGTTATTATGGACTTTTCATTAAAGGCCATCTATCTATCCAATTCTTCATTTTTCTAACATACAATTACCACCAACATTTCAAAAAAATAGCACTAATAATAACTGATATATTACGGTGTTTTCATGAAAAACAGGACACACTCTATATTAGGTTTTCTAAGAGATATCTTACTTTCATGCAACAAAATTTAGAAGCAGTCTTCGTATTGTTACTGTTGTAACAGTTTGTTAACAAGCAACATGAAATATTTATTGATATAATCAGTTACTTCCCTTCCAATGTATGTGAAACACAGATTAAAACCTGAAAAATTACAACTCACCTTCGGCTTTTAATTGCTGATTTGGGAGTTGTCAAATCCACTTCTTCAATTTGAGAACGAATGGTTTTTGACAATCTCAGGCAGCCTGGCTTGCGAGATTCATCCAAAGGAGTGTCAATGAAGACAATTGAAGTGTTATTTTCAGGGGTACCGTCTAAGGTATCGGCCACAGATATATCTTTTTTCGCAGTGCTGCTTCTCACTGAATGCACTTCTTTTGCATCAGGAGTTTGAGACCTCATAGATAAATGAGATTCGTCGCCATATATATCTTCACTAGACTTTTTAGATCTTCTTGAAGATCTTATACCTTTTCCAGGAGTCCAAGACTCCAATGGCTCTTGAGTAGCATTCAGATTATCAGAGTCGATAGACTTATCAAAATTATTTCTCCTAGCTGAAGACCTTCGGATGGATTCAGGAGTTTCAGCTCGACTATCTTCGATAGAAAATTCGTCATACAGCGAAGAATGACCTTCATGAAGAGTGGAATGAGCAAGGGAAATTGTATAAGAATCTTCTTTGCTGCTTCTCCTTACTGATCTTCGATAAGGCACTGGTGTCTTGGCATTCACAGAAGATTTATTCAAATTGCTACTAGAAGTTTGGGAAGCATGACCAATTGTAGACATTTGAAACTTTTCAGCTGCGCTTTTTTCAGGTGTTGGCACTACTGAATCTTCATCATCACTAACTAATAAAGGTTTACTTCTAACAGATGATATGCTTGTTTCTAGACAAACAACAGATGCGTCACTTTCGTTTGCCAAATATTGGTTAAGGTGTTTTACAGAATACCGTAGACTTGGTTTGGGTGTTCTGGAAGATCTACGACTTGGTTTAGGAGTTCCATCTTCCAATGGCTGAGGTGTACCTTCCGAAGTATGATGAATTAAAGAATTCTTAGTTTTTATTGAAGACCTAGGTGTTCTATTGTCCAATGTCACAACCAAGTCTTGTTGAAATTCTAAAGGCAAAGTTGAATTTTCATGAAGACCACTTACATTTATATGTTTTACTGAAGATCTATTTCTTGGAATCGGTGTTTGTTCTTCTAAAGGTAAAGTGGAGTTTTCAAGAAGATCATTAACGGAAGATTTTCTAGATTTTATTAAAGATCTATTTCTTGGAACTGGTGTTTGTCTTTCCAACGATAAAGTTGAGTCTTGGTGAAGGCCACCAAGTGCAGATTTCCTACTCTGTTTGAATAACTCGTTTTCAGAGTCTGTCATTTCGTATTCTACTGGCAACATTGAGTCATCATGAAGGCCATGAACTGAAGATTTTCTTGATTTTATTGAAGACCTATTTCTTGGTGCTGGTGACTGTCCTTCAAATGCTAAAACTGAGCAATGCTGGAGATTACCAAATGATGATTTCCTACTTTTTCTGGACAAGTTAATCTTTGAGTTAGGTGTTTCGTTTTCCATCGGTTGATTCACTGAAGATTTTCTAGATTTGACTGAAGATCTATTTCTTGGCACTGGTGACGGTATAACCAAATTTTCTTGGAGAGCGCCAAGTGATGATTTCCTATTTCTTCTGGAAGACTCAGTATTTGATTTAGGTGTATCGTCTTCCATTGACAAAGTTAAGTCTTCGTGAAGATCATTCACTAAAGACTTTCTAGATTTTACTGAAGATCTATTTCTTGGCACTGGTAACTGCCCTTCTGACAGTCTAACTGAGTCTTCTTGGAGAGCACCGAGTGATGATTTCCTAGTTCTGGAAAACTCAGTCATTGAGTTAGGTAATTCGTCTTCCATTGGCAAGGTTGAGTCTTCGTTAAGATCATTCACTGAAGACTTTCTAGATTTAACTGAAGATCTTTTGCTTTGCACTGGTGACAATATAACACAGTCTTCTTGGAGAGTGCCAAGTGATGATTTCCCACTCCTTCTGAAAGACTCAGTCTTTGAGTTCGGTGTTTCGTCTTCCATTGGCAAAGTTGAGTTTTCATAAAGATTATTCGTTGAATATTTTCTGAAAGACTCATCATCTGACTCAGGCATTTCATATTCCATTGGCACAGTTAGGTTTTCTTGAAGATCGTCAACCTGCGACTTTCTACTTTTTACTGAAGACCTGTTTCTCGGCACTGGCGTTTTTCCTTCCAAAGGCAAAGTTTTTTCCTGTCGCAGACTGCCAAGGGATGGTTTGGAAACATTATCTGGATCCAGCAGTTCCTGGTCTACTGGCAAAGTTAGATCCTCTTCAACGTGATTAACTAAAGACGTTCTTGCTCTTCCTGCAGATCTACTTCTTGGCACAGGTGTAGTTCTTGCCAATGGCAAGACCAAGTCCTGCTGTCTGCCAAGGGATGATTTCCTACTTTTCATAGATCTATTTTGTAGTTCAGAGGTGTTTCCCAGTGATGTGGTCAAGTTTTCCTGAAGAACACTATCTGAAGACTCTCTATGCTTTATTGAAGATTTTCTCTTATGCTGAGGTGTTTGTACAGGAGAGGTGGTTTCTAACTCTGGATTCAAGTTTTCTTGACTATTGTCAGAGGAAGATTTTCTATTAATTCCAAAAGATGTTTGTGATTCACTATCAAGGTTGTCAACCAAAGACTGCCAACTATTTCTTAATGAAGGCCTACGATTTGTTTCCGGTGTTTCATCATTCGAAGACAATATTGAGGCGTTCTGAATACGGCTTGTAGATGAACTCTTATTATATCTTGAAGATCTATTTTTTTCAGAATTTGAGACAGATTTATTATTATCATAATAGGAGGGGGTGTCAACATCTTCAAATGAAGATTTAAGATCAGACTGGCTATACTGGTGGTCTTCTGATTCATTCTCTTCATCTTGCTCAATAGATTTATTACTTTTTCTCACTGAAGCTTGGAGATTATATTCTGTCGTCCCAGAGGAAATTTTAGAAATGCTACTTTTTCGTGTAGATGAGCGTCTTCGTACTGGGTGGATGGGTGACAAAGGTAATTCCTCTGCAAGGGAACCTTCATCCAAAGAATCATGCAATGTGTCATTTCTTCTCAAAGAACTTTTTCTTGTTGATATTGAACATTTTTCATTGACTTGGTCAATAACAGAATCGTCTTTTTCTGCATTATCACCATATTGTGTAGTTAAATCTCTTTCTTGTGAAGAGTTTGACGATGAGACCTCGCTATCCTGGCTCTCGATACCTCTGCCTCTACCAAGTTCAGTGGAAACCCTACCCAACATGGAATTCCTCTGTTTGAGAGTTGGTATATTTTCAGTAAGATCTTTAATGTTTCTTGTGGAATGTGGTTCAGATGAACTTGAAGAAGCTGACAATTGCAAATTGATTGATTCATCACTGGAATCAGTTTTGTTGATTTCATCTGAAGTATATTTACCTTCAGAAGTGATGTCAGGCGTGGTTTCTTTTGGAATATTTAGAAAGTTTCTTGAAGATATTCTTGTTTTTGCCAAAGATAACCTTGATTTCCTTGAAGGTGACATTTCTATTTGGCTTTCCATACTCTTTCGTAAAGATAACCGAGATACAGATTTTTTTGGAGATTCTGTATCCGAGGACAAAAATAGTGATTCTTGACTGGGATAGCTTCCAAGGGACGATACAGAAGACAATCTCAAGTGCTCTGTTTCATCAGAATACAAAATACCGCTACGGTTTCCTGAGTTTTTCTTAGAAAGTGATTTTTTGTCATCCTTGTCATTATCTTGAACTTTCACATTTGAAAATGATACTGTTTTTGTCAATAAGTCACTAATATTTTCTTCTACACCCAGTATACTCTTTCTAGGAGTGTTTTTCAATATTGACTTCCTGGGAGAATCGAACCTCATTAGATCATCACCAGATGAGAGCGATTTCTTTATTGATGACCTTCTTGAACTTGATTTCACAGATTCTAATTTCTTATTAAGTGGTGTTGAAAACTGTTTCATAGAAAGTGAAGGCCTTTCTTCATGTTCTGTAATCAATGAAGTTACAGTATTCTTGTTGAACTGAATATTCCTCGCAGATACTCTTGCACTAACGTTATTATTTGGTCTCCGTGGACCATTTCCAAGAGATAATCGACGTTTTGTAGTATTCGCCTTAGCACCCAGTGCCTTAGACACAACCAATTTTGATCTGAAAAGAAAGACAGGTATGATCAATTTGATGGCAAACTTTGTTCATGTAACAACCATAAAAAGTTATAACATGAAAGTAGTGTTAAACTATGCTAAGTTACCAAGGTCTCAATTTAGTTAATGAAGCTATGTCTACAAGTTTCATATTTGGTGACATTGATATTGTAGGGGCTTCGTTTTTTACTTTTATTAATTTCTTGATTTAGCAAGTTGCTAATTATAATTGTTACAATGCATGAACCATTTAAATTAAAAAATATTCTTCTATTTGATGTATAAATGAAATAATTATATAAAAGAGTAGACAAGAACAGCTACTTAAAACTGACACTATATTTGAACTTAATCTATTTCACAGACTCTTATACAATGTTTCTTGAGATGAGCTTTTAAACCGAAGTTGAACTTGACTGTTTAATATCATCAGGCAGTTCATTGAATAATATCAAACCAAAAAAATGGGAAATAAAAACTCCTGTTTTTTACCACTTTACATTTGTAACACTTGCGTTACACGTAACAAGAAATGAGAGCTCCGATGGATGAGCAAATACACCAAAATAAAATTTAAAAATTCATTTTCAAAGCTATCGCTATCTCGAAAACTATCCATTTTCAAGCTCATCAAGAACTACAACATATCAAAAATTCATCCAAATTCACGGAAAGGATGGGATAGGAATGTAGGCTTTCACGGCTGGCGTCAATGTTTTGGTTGGTTTCTGTGTTCAAACAAAAAGTTAGCATCTAGCTACTTTGCGATATAAATTTAGCCTCGGCAAAGATTATCTACTTTTCCCTAGTCGAGTCACACTTATAATTGAAAAAGTTGACTGAAAGTTCTTCAAATGACCCCAAATGAAGGAATCTAAACATGTTATAGTGGATTTATAAATTCAACTAAACCAAGAATTAAATTAACAACTAGAAATCAATAAAGATGAATACAAGAATAGGTCATTAGGGGTTTATATACTTTCCTCTGTCAATTAAATTAAGAATTAGCAACTCAGCAACTGAGAAGATTCCATCTTTTCAACTAAGAATTATTAATTGTCCTAATTGAAAATGTAAGTGTCCAAGCGTGACGTAATACTGGAATGGTCTATATGCAAGGTTTAAAGGGTAAGAAATCCAACAAATCAAAAAATCTGTACAAATAATATGGCAATAATTCAAACAAAGTTCATAATATGGCAGTTGAACATGAAGAATATGAAAGTACTTACCACCCTACCAACCCTTTAGTTTGACTTAATTGGTCAAATATTTTGTAGCCATTCAAGTGACACTAAATATTGAGGTTATATAATTATGAATAGTCACTAAATATTTTTGAACAATAATAAAAATTCCAGCACACACAGTATCAATCATTAGTAAAATTCCATTCACCAGATTTGAAAATAAAAATCAAAGGTTTTGCAGGTGGAAAGAAGTGTTAAAAACTTTTTTTGGGCAACTTTAAAAAAACACATAAAAGTAATACCATGATGTTATAAAAACAGGGATTTGAGGATATGAAAATATACAATAACTTACGTAGTTTTAGATTTTTCACTAAGAGATCTTTGGTCCGGTCTTTTTTCAGGAGTAACTGAACTAATATTTTCAACCCCAGCTCTAAAAAAAATCAGTATGAAATTGTGAGAATAAAATATGTGAATATATTACCCTTCAGATTTCCTTTTCAAAGACACCTTTTGAACTTGACTGGGAGTTTTGGTCCTACAAAAAAAGAAAAATCTGAATAAAACCATCTCATAAATCAGAGACATATTTAATTTTATAAATACCTTAAATTGGGGGATTTTTTATCAGAACTTCTTCCTTGAAGCTGAGGAGCTATGGTTCTCCTTCTAAGTGAAGATGGTGTTAAAAACTTTTTGGAAAGAATTCTCTCGTTCAGCTTTACTTCCTAGAATATCGATTGAACAATAATGGAAACCAATATTTCAGGAAAATTTCGAAAAAACTTACATCTATCGAAACATTTTCATTCAGGTACTGACATTTTTTCCCCACTATATCAACAGTATCTTTATCATTCAATACTTTATACTTTCTTATTAAAACTCCATTAACTTTAATTGGTGCTTTTGCAGATTTATTAATGATAGTTGCCTGAAACAAAAAAAAAATATATAATAGGTATCCCAGAAAAAACAAAACCTCCAGGAAAATAAATCCCCCATAGAAAAATCCCCAAAAGCATAAATTGTACTATAATATTTATTTTATCTTTTTTTTATTACATGTAATTACATCTCAATAAAAACTTAATACTGAAAAATTCATATTTAAAACTCACAAATTGAAGTAACTAAATCTATTTTTATTCTCAATTTTAAGTATGATCTAACAAGAATAAACTAACCATACCTCGAAATTTTAGTGTGGAAACTGAACACATACTTTACGAGGAATTTTTTAGTCTGATCTAACTAGAACGAACTAACCTTATGTAGACATTTGAGTGTGTGGAAATTGAACACAAAAAGTTTGCAAAGAGTCATTTTTTAGTTTGATCTAACCAGAATATTGGGTTATTGGTGAAAAGTAACTGTACCCCAAATCAACTGAACTATTATTTTGAACGAAATAATAATCAATTCAACTATCAAATTTTGTGGCACAAGTTTTGTCATCAACATCAGTTAAAGTTTTTCTTCCTAAAGATTTTGTTTGCTAGGGATTTATTTTCCGTTTTTTTTTATAGGATTTATTTTCAGGATTTTTTTTCAGTTGTTTTTTTCTTGTTACTGTTTTTGCAAAATAAACACAAAATGAAGCTCCTTTTGCACTATTGCTTTCGGCTCGAGTTGCAATTTCCCGGAGCGCAAAATTGTCATTTTGTACTTACTATACTTTTTCTATGTCAACTTACTACCAACGTTTGTTTTATTCTAATAAACTAATAAACTAATAATAATTATTTTATTGCTTGGAAATGAGGAATTATTAACAAAAGTTAGAAGTGCCATTATTGAGGGGCATTTTTGGAGAACTTCTGGAATGCTAGATATTTATATTGTTTTCAAATTAGCAATTTCATGAAAAATTGTAAATTCAATTGGCTATAAATGAAACAAAGAATTTCGACACTATCCGCACTATCCCACAAAGTGGAAAATTTGAGGCAAATATGTCAGAAAACAACTACTCCCCCCCAACGAACATTGAATTACATCTGACAAAAATGTGTGCAATGTTCCTCCACTTTGTGGCATAGTGTGGAGAGAAGAGGACGACTATGTCAAAAAATTTCGTTTCATTTATTTAAATCTCTCAGACACTCATTTCGGACTTTGTTCAAGTTTAGTCATATAAACAGATACCTTTTCCACAGAATATCATTTTGAATCACCCACTGAAAAATCGAATTTGTCTACAGAGTTTTATAAAAAGCAACTGTACTTGAATGACTATTCAAGAAAAAAAAGCTGCTTTGTGCATGAAGCAAATTTATCCATGTTTTAATAAAATACACTGTTCTTATTACAGCTGTTAAGAAATATAAATCTTAGACTTGTCGAAATCATTGTTTGTAGGATTTGAGCATTTCTGCATGCAGATACCTAATTCCTTAAGGTAAAAATGATATTAATAGGACCTTGCATACATTGATGATCTTATCTAGGAAATTACTTGAAGGAAAAGCTAAAAGATACGAAAATTTACTCACAATTCCATTTTCATTTACATCAAAAATACAATGTATTTTTTCTAGGCAATCGTCATTGATTTTGAGCCTAATGTCCGCGTCAGAGCTTGATCCGACTGTATTTTGGCCCTCACTTAAAGGATATGATATTGAGTGTGACCCATCTTTGCGAAAAAACAAAAGAGTACCATATCCTTCTCCACTAGAATCCATATTTTCGGAACTACTAGACATTTTCTTCTTAGCTCCCTGGGAGGACTCAATCTGAAAGTTGTTTACAAGCTTTAAAAAAATCAAATTCTGTTGGAAATGTCCCTTGACGCTTGACAAACAAAGGTAACCAACAAGTCGAGTGTCGAGTAGAGCAAAAGTCCCTAGATTTTCTAAGCATAGTGTTATAAATATGCCATGTTCCAGCTGCAAGTTTTTGAATACATATCGGAACAAAAATTGAGAAAGCAAAACGTTCAATTATGAGATAAGTCAATTACGAATAAACAAACAATAAGCAGACTATATAAAGTTGAAATTTGGACATATTCAAATTTCAATGATTTTGTGTGGCAATAGCTTTTACGCAACTGTACTACTGTACTTGGGGATTTTAACCGCCAAATCGTCATCCATCAATAAATAAAATGTAAGTATGCAACAGAAACTAAATTATTTGTAGTTTAGAAAACAAACATATACTTCATTGATCTACTAACAGGTAGAAGTTAAATAATATTATCCATTTCCACAACTAATTTCACTTGGTTTCAGAACAAAACACCTACCACAACATTTCAACTTTCAACACATTTGCCGACTGATACCGAAGCGTCCTGTCAGTTTTCTTCGTTGGATAGAGCAGCGCATGCTCATAAAAGTCAGACTAATTATTTAAAATTTATTTCCGAATATATTATGCCTCATTAATAGATTCGACAATATTCAATACTTAACCAAACAGATGATCAATCCTCACATCAGTCGTATTTTTAACAAGAACAAAATCGCCGTTTATTATTACTTTTAAAGCAAAGGATTATAGACTGTTACTTGACTGGTGTGATTCATCTTTCATCGATGATTGGTTCATTAGAAGGAAGCCGTTGAAAATGATTAATTTTTTGAATTCAAATTTGCATCCAAAGGTTGTTTGTAAATCTCCTTCAACGGATGGCTACGAAGTGGAAAATTTGATAAGTAGCAATAATTCGGACAGAGTTCGTGGTTTTATAGCGTACCCAGCGATAAAACCACCTGTTGAAGTGGAATTTGAATTTATTTGTCCAATTAATATACATTACATCAAACTCAACACAGTAGTTGGATCGCAAAAATGCAACGGCATCGAGATATACGGCAAAAACAAAATGCTGGACTATGCCTTAATCTGTAAATCAATATTTGATAAAGTGGGAGTAGTATTTTGCAATAGTAGAAAATATTCAAAAACAAGCCCACCAGACACTTTCAAAAATAATTTTGAATTGTCATTTTTCAGAAGTGATGCATTTAGATGTTTCTTGAATGCCAGCAGTATTAAAATAGTTATATTTCGTACAGAAAAATCAGTACCTTGTCTAGGGTCTGTAGAAGTATGGGGAATACCGTCAAAATCTTGCTCTCAAGTCACTACCAACACGATACAACGACTTGCAATGAAATCTTCTACACCAAATATGACCACTTTATCTAATACACCAGTTGAAGAGTTCAGAATCCCTGAGGACTTTAAAGATGACTTGACATACGATATTATGTCAGTTCCGATGACATTACCAAGTGGCAAAACTGTGGATCAGAGTACTCTGGAGAAACATGTACAGAGTGAAATTTTATTTGGGAGAAAGCCTTGTGACCCCTTCACCGGAATCAAATTTACTAATGAACTCAAGCCAGTAATGAACGTAGCACTGAAAAGTAGGATAGATATGTTTATTCTTCAAAATTCTCATCGAGCAGAAGTTTCTAACCTGGGAAGGACCCTTGGTAGGGCCAGTGGAGTCATAACTGAATGTATAAACGATAACGTTAAGAAGAGAAAGCGTAATTGTTCTGATAATGACCTAGACGAAGCCATTTCAAGAGTTAAACAAAGTGCTAATTTTGTATCTTTTACAAGTGAACTAAATATCTTTGGTAATTCGTGTGCTGAGTGTAAGACTAAACTAGATACTCTGTACAAGATTCCATGTGGACATTATTATTGTAGAATGTGTTTGTTAATCATTTGTGAATCTCTGAAATGTCTAATCTGTGATAAAACATTCATGAAAAGTGAGGTAGAAAAATGTCATTTATAAACATGGAAATAAAATACCCACCTACTCTTTTAGGAACACTTTACAAAAAAAACATTTTAAGTTTTGTCCCCAATGGGTTAATAACATCGCAGAAAATAAAGCTTCGAAAATTTTAGTTTTGTACATTTCAGTGTATCTTTCCATATGTATTTGTTATAAAATGGAATAAACATAAATTTAATGGATGCATATTTAATTATAATCCAAATTCATCACATACGTCAATAAATATTTGAATTCAGTGTTGCCAACATGTCAACAGCAAGTTGTCAAATTATACCCAAACTAAAACAAGTGACAAGTGGTCCGTATAATGTCCAGCCGGTTGCTTGAAAACACAGAAACCGCCATTTACCGATCTGAAATGCTCGGCGATATACATAATAATGTCGATGGTATGGTCATAGTCGTTCTCCATTTTGTCGTGAAAATTTAATGGTTTTTGACAGCGGTTTAGTTGATGACGTCATAAGTGTACTGTTATTTTAAGGACCGGTTTTATTCGTTCACTTTAAACTCCGGGTGGACTTTGGACACAGAATACCTCACCTACACAAAAGCGGCAGTCAAAGTCAAATTTTAGAGACCTTGAGCCCGATTCTCAAATGTCGACTACCCTATCTATGTGAGGAATGAAAATTCATTTGCGACATTCCCAACCTGAAATTACATCGCACATCACGCAGGCGCAACTAAAATAATAGTTTTGATTGGTCCATGCGGATTGCCTATTGGGAAGTGATGTGTAAAGGAATTCTTGCGGTTTCGGACTAGGCGGAATTGTCTATAATCCTTGGGCGGAACGCGGAGCGCGGAAATGACAAATTTTAAATTTAGGACAATCCAGCCGGTCTTGAGATTTTCTAACGTTTCGATTGACCTAAAAATAAAATTTGACATTTCTGCGCTCCGCGTTCCGCCTAGTCTGAAACCTTCCGGAGTTTTCAAGCAATCGGCTGCACATATAAGAACCCCTTATCACTTTTATTTAGTCAACAATCAAAATAAATTTGTTTAAAGTATAAATTTTTCTTCAAAAAACAATTGTATGTAATGCTTTCACAGCCGAAGATTTTTATTGAGATAAATATTAGATTGTTTATCCAAAGTTTCAAATCTGGCACTCAATAAAATTATTCCAATTGACAAATGACAAGCAATTTCCTAGTTACCGAGGAAAAAGTACGGTTGCTCTGGTGACAAATAAATCACCGAAATTTCAGGAAATAGTCACCAAATTTTCAGGAATTTGGTATATACACGGATCGCCAAATTACTAACCATAGTGACCAAGGATATATACGGACCATACCCTTATTAATGGTTAGGATGAGAACTCTGTTTACACTACACCTACTGTCATCTAGGATTGAAATCGATCATCAGTCGTCTGAAAGTTTAACATCATTTTGAATTTGAAATATACATGCCGAAGCCAAAAAACATACAAAAATCGTATAATTATACACTGTTCGCTGTTCGGCATGACTGATTTGATGTTACTACTTGTCAACTACTAAGTGCCCGTTTTTGAGTCCGAGATGATTCCCAGGACCAGATTATTAACTAATCTTGGTTTCGAATGTCTTATACTGTGGTTTCGATTCTCAGGAACTAGCGATTTGATTGGCTTCACTACAGCAATGAAACCAAGACCAGTTGATCTGAGGATAATCTCGGAATGAACAACTGGCCCCTTAGTTGCCAACAAACGTACGGTTAGTTCCATCTTCCATCTCTAACCGAAAACATCCCTATAGTAGACAGCTCTTCCTCGCTAACTATGTAAGATAAATTAAGTAACTGAGAAATTTTGCAATTCTCAGAAAACTTTTTATGATAATGAATTAATAGAACATAGAACTTGAAAAGTATTATTTTAAATATTTTTTCTAAAATACACTCATTTTTAGTAAATTTTACTATACATTATTGGCTATCATGGGTTCAGTCCATGTGACGCAAACAGTGGTGACACCTATACCATTTGAAGAAATACCTGTACATATCAATTCGTTTCGTATACAGTTTTCTGCTTGAGTTGAGTGTGACGTGTGGCGTTTTTCTCTTATTGAACGCAGATGTCTCTATATATAATAAAGTCATATAAAATGGAAATATTTTTATCAATTTGCATTAAAATTGAAGATTGATTACAATCATTAATTGAAAATGTTTCTGATATGGTTATTCACCTTCAGATTTGTAGGGGATGTTACTAGAACCAATCTGAACTGATCTCTGGATATTTGTAAGGAGGTATCCACCCCAGCAGTAGGTATCTACCCCATTACAAATTTCAACCTAAAAGATTGCTGCTCCGTGTTTTCACGAGATGGCACCGATTACCATTCCCATGATTCCTTCATGAAAAAAATGTTTAATAAACTCATATTATTTATTCAAGTACTACCAAAGCATTGGAGTATGTTCAACCACACGTAGAAAACAAAAAAAAATTCCATTGCAGATGACCTTGTTCTTGTTGCTTGGAAACAGAGAACTGATGAGTCATGATGACGTCATTGAACCACAGGCTGACGTAAGTCTCCGAACACGTCATCAAGGGCACCAGGGTCACTATATTTTTCTTTAAATAAATCGTGGTCTCTATCCATTCAGAATAAATCTCAAAAATTACTTAACAGTGAAAAGTTACTTTAAAAAAACAATGAAATGTAAACAAATCGGCTACCTATTTTGTATTTTTAAAATTAATATAAATCATTAGGTGGTACCTTTTTAACTTATTTGCCTCATTCCCAAAAAGCTTGGATTTGTTTTCATCCACTTTTCATCATGGAATATGAGTGGCTCAAACTAATCCTACCCTACCTAGCTATACTTGAAACTAGGTAGGTAGGTAACAGGTAACTTCAATTAACATTATAAGTTGCCTATGTCAAAGGCTGATCAATAAATTGGATCATATGGCGAATTACATTAAAATTCTATACTCAATATCTACAAAGTAAAACTTGACCTGTTAAAATTTAGAACTGTGAATATGGGCGATATGAGTTATCGTGGAAGCGTTCGGGGTTAGAGGGGCAAGGAAATTTTCAAGAATCGCGCCATCGGGCGCCATTATTGTGACGCGCACTCGTGCTCCGAACTCGTTCAGTGACGACCGCCCTAAAATTTTGACGTGGCTACTACGTATCGTCGGTTTATCCAGTCCGATTGCAGCAAAGTTGGTGACGAGGAATACGTAACTGGTAAGTACCCAGCTGAAGAATAATAACAATCCGACATGGACCAGACACCCTTTTGGAGTCAGTGAGTTTATCAATTGATGTGAACAGTGCCTTTTTGAAATATCCAAGATGTGTTTTACGCTCGTACAGAGAAAGGTATTGAATATGGCGTCATATTGGTCATTCGATTTTAAATTTAGATTTTGGTCGAAGTCATTGTCGCAAAATAATCTTTTTTATTTATTGGTAGCTCTGTTTCGTTAATTTTGTATTTGATTTATCGTTTTACAAAAAATATAGAAAAAGATTAGTTCGGAAATGGGTATGACAGGTGGGAGGGCATTCTTGCAAACATTCTTTTTTAATGTGCGCATTTATTATTTTATGTATGTAAATAATTACATCACCACTGATTCCATATACCTACTTATCGATTTATCCATCTAGCAATTTAAAAATAGCTTGGCTTGGCATAGTCAGAAACTTGCAGAAAACAACAGGAATTTTCAAACACATTTCCACACTTTTTTTAGTTTCTTTAATTATAGAAGTTTATAAAAGAAAAACAGTTTAACTACCTAGTTGTAGTACTTCCATCTATCCATCTCTGCCTGTATTAAAAAAATTGTTGGCTGGTGTACTTTGTAATTTTTAAAATGACCTTGTTTTTTAAACAATACCTACCTACTGCTAACACACTGGTTAATTATACATCCTCATTTATTAATCACAAACCAATTGAATTTATATGCAGTAGTTATGGCTATTGAATCTCCTCAAAAGTTTGTTTTTAACTGGAATGCTTTGATGTATGCTCAATCCATCATTTTCAAAATATGAATAGCGATCTGAGTTCAAGAATTTTTGCTGGAAAGTATCAAATTGATGAAATGGTACAATCGACAATGTGGAAAATATGATGCAAACATCTGACGGAAAATAACTACTTTCCTAGCTAATACCATGACGGACATTGAACTACATCTGATAGATATTTGTGCAACGTTTTTCCAAGAATACCACATTAAAAGATTTAGATCAAGTATTTTCAATTGGGTATCCTTGGAAGAACATTGCACAAATATCTGTCAGATGTAATTCAATGTCCATCGTGGTATTAGCCAGGGAAGTAGTTGTTTTTTGTCAGATATTTTCAACATGGTGGAAATATTTGGAGAGGATACTTCGACATCATTAGCTGATGGAATACTACAGATGTTAAACCATTAAAAATAACTACTCTTTGAGAACTATTGACATTCTAAGATTACTAACTATGGTTGATTATAAAGTATCAATGAATTAAGTAAATTTTTTGGAGTTTTTCTCCAAGCAGTGGCGGATCCAGAAAATTGTTTTGGGTGTGGGCGGGGGCACAAGACAATATGTTTTAGTAACCCTGGCACCACATAATATATATTTTGGGCACCACAAAAAATAGCTGTTTTTATGATTGAAATAAACTTCTTGTGATTCTCTTCAATTGTTTTTTTTTGCTGCATTTATACTACATTGTTTTCACTGCAATCACTACCCCCCTGAGTCATAATCTAATCAAATTGTATTTCTACCAAGAATGTTTTGGGGTAGTTTTGATTACTTCCATTCTCTATGTTTTTTGGGGTGCTGATTCCGAATCTGAGGTTTGCTTACAAATTTTCGTGACAGAACATTGAAGAAAATGAAAAAAAAAACTAAAAAATCTCTTCTGCGGTTGATTGCTTATAAGTTGAAAACTACAAATTTTTCGTTAATAACTTTTCTCTTTTACTGATGAGGGCAAGAACCCAGAAATCGATCTATAGGTGGTCCAAATGTTTCAATGAACATTTCCATGCAACTAGCAATTGTGGAAACATCCTTGTAGGAATTCTGCACGAAAATTCATTGGATGTAATTCAACGTTCGTCGTGGTATTAGCTAGGAAAGTAGTTGTTTTCTGATTGTTTTTCGACCCAATTATTCTTATTGTATAGGATTATGGCAATAAGCGTCGTCCTGGTAGTACAGGATATCTTGTTTCTCTCCAACTCTTTTTATTTTTCGAGGCCAAAAATCTAAAAATTGCAATGAAAAAAAATTGTTAATACACATAAATATTTTTCATGGAATTGCCTTGCACAGAGACAAAACTTAAATGTTACAGTTAGTTGGTGCCCCTGCACATAACTCTGATTTTTAGTAAGTTTTTAAATGTAACTTTCTCTAAGAAATGGATAGGAATACCGGGTGTCCACTATAACTTTTTTGTTGAATTCATAATAAAAAATCGAAAGTATACTCACTTCTCACTTCCGGTGAGACAGGAAGTTGCAAGAAGCTGAGTCACTTGTTGAAAAATGCAGTTTTATGCATTATACACATCCTTCAAATTTCATTTTGGTATCTTTCTAAAACAAAAAAGGTATAGGGGGCGAGCCACTTTCCGTGGACACCCGGTATAAAAATTCTCCCTTAGAGCATGGCCCACCAGATCGCCGGATATAACCCCTTGGGACTTTTGTCTGTGGGGGCACTTAACAATAAAGTGTATGCTACTCGGCCGCGTAATAGAGAGGAACTTTGGCAAGAGTGTCAGGAAATTACTTCCCAAACTTTAAGAAATGTGAATGTACGTTTGAGAAGAATAATTGTTGAGAAGAGATTGTTTCAGAAGGTAGTTATGTTGTTTATTATTATTTTGTTACCATAGTTACAAATAAAGAAAAAGAAAAAATACTCAAATTTTGAAAATATGAATTATGGGGTTTTTGGGGATGATTCATTATTCTAATCTGATAAAAAAAGCCCTAATACCTTTTCCTCCCAAAACATTTTTTTAAAACCCGTCAATACCGCACCCAAATGAAAATGTTCACTATGCCAAATACTTCATATTTATAACACACAATGACCTCAAAAATTTCAAGAAAATCACATTATTAATAATTGAAATATTAGTGTGTATTCATGAAAAGTGGGACACACTGTATTAGTTTTTACCAGACCAGAAAGATGATTTATTTATTATTTAGTTTGGTGACTATATTTTTTTTCAAAGGTATTCCAGAAAGGAGGCAATGGAGGGTATTGTCGAGGAGAAATGTCAAGTTGACCCACTAGCTGCATCCCCAGATCCTCAGGGGGGTATAGCATCGGTAGGCATAAATAACTCCCAGCCTCACCTGGTGACAGCAACTAATATTGTTCAGCTCACCTTGCCATCTCATACACAAGCGCAGGTACGTGTCAATTTAATCTACTGTTTTCACAGTACATCTTGTAATTAGTCCAAGCGCTGTAGCCAAAATGTTGACAATAAAACCAATTCTACACGCGAGCCCTATGGAAAGTGGGCAAAATTACCGGGAAAACTCGGAAAACCGGTATTCCATCCATAACTTGGAAAGCGTTAAAAACTTCAATACAATGTATATAAATAAACTTGTAGAGCTTAACAATCTCCATAAATGAGCTATAATTGATATTTTCAGATTTCCGCGTGAACAACTCGGGATATCATAAGATTTACCCCGACGCTGGACTAAAATCTCTGTATCTCACTTGTTAATGGTCGGAACTTCATGAACTAAACGGTATTTTAAAAAAAAATCTTTTAACAAATATCATATACAGTATCGGAAAGTTTTCATCTTGGGTATGGTGGTTTCATGAGAGCGTAAAGAATAGCTTGCTATATGTTGCTATGTGTTGCTATGTGTCGCATTGGCACGTGGTCCGTTAATGCATCGGGTGGGGTAACAGGAGAGGAGCACAGGAGTGCGTCTCTCTTATTTATGTGGTATTATCATATCATTATAACCCAGATGAAAAGTTTCCGATACTGTATAGCTGGCGAGTGTCGGTAGAAGTGGTTGTATTTGATATTCAAAGGTAAAATAATTCTCTTTGATGAATAAAAAATTAAATTTTACACATTTTGTACGTTTTCCTATCGAATTAGAGAGTTTTAGATACATATTCTGAAAGTACAGGGTCTTGGCAATAAAATGACCACTATTCATTTTCAGAAATCTCCACTTTGATATTTTTACGTCGATTGTAAAGATATTGGTCATGAAAAATTAGTAAACTGAAAAACAACTGCTACAGAAAAACTTCATTCATCTTTGAGCAAACTCACTTACATTCTTTATTTATCAAAATCATTATTTCATCTTCGAATATCAAATACAACCACTTATACCGACACCTGCCAGTTATATATGATAATTGTTGGAAGATTTTCTTTTGAAATACTGTTTAGTTTATGAAGTTTTGACCAAATACAAGGGAGATACGGAGATATTAGTTGAGCATCGGGGTAAATCTTATGATATCCAGAGTTGTTCGCGTGGAGATCTGAAAAAAAATCAATTGTAGCTTATTATCTCTCATAGGAAGCAATTTTTGAAAAAATATATGGAGAAATTTTTTTTGGAGATTATTTCGAAAATTTCAACCCTTCCTATTATATTGATGGAATACCGATTTTCCGAATTTTCTCGGGAATTTTCCCCACTTTCCATAAGTGCAGAACAATTGGTTTTCTTAAAGTTCTCCTCAAAAACCGCTCGTGTGCCAAAAATCCTTTCTATTGGTTTTATTGTCAGGTTAAAATCCCTGGACTAAATCAAGTGCTCAGGAATTCAAAGTCTTATCTTTTAATCTTCAGAATACGTTTTCAAAATAGAATTTTAGACTTTTATATTTCTGGAAAGAAGAGGTGAATGCTATTTTACAGTCACACTATGTAGAACTAATTGTTGAAAACGGTTCTTTGAATGAATGACAGTTTTTTTTTTCACAGATCATTTTTTATACGATCCTGTATCCTGTCAGTCAATCGTCATAGAAAAACATTCTGAATCTACCAATAGTATCAAAATTACACTGATAATTTTTTAGTAGGAAATTACAGCCATAATTTTTTCACGTTGTTTGATTGGTTCGTTGTATAAATTAATACATGTAACTACTGTTGATAAGTTTTTGAATACATACAAGTAATTTCTTGGGTACTGAACAGTTTTATCAAATGCTACAAATCACAAATATATTTTGATCAAAAAATGAAAACCAATGACATACATTTCACCAGTGTTCTAGCAGAAATTCAAAGATCCATGTTGAATCATTATTTCATTTCTTGATGTCGGCATTTTATGGGTTATTTTGGATTGGTTTGCATATATTTTTTTGCAGGTACAAAGTGTAATACAACCGAACCAACAATCTGTTATTCAAACAGCTGCCAATCTGCAACCCATGCTGAGTAAAGGCAATGTTATATTAGTCAGTAGCAAACCCAACTCGGTTATTCAAACGACACAAGGCAGTTTGCAAACCTTACGGGTAAGTTAAATGAAATAATACCGGGTGAACTATAAGCAAGTACCGAAAATAATATGGGGTACTAGTCTATCAAGTAGAAACCCACCTGTGAAATTTTCAGAGAAATCCGAGATCATTAATATAATTTTTTGATTGCCAACCTTTGAAGACGCGCCACTTAATGAAACGCCTGCTTTGTCTCTCTAGTTAGGTACAATCTCTTGATATGCAATTTCTGTGGTTCCTCGCCAATTAACAACTGGATACTCAGTCTGTCAGTTTTAGTTGATTACCACGTTTACTGAGGCATTTATTTGTACGTATTTTCTCAAGCCAAACATTCATATACCATTAATAGCTTGGATTAAATGTGATTTGTGTCCTTTGTGTTGACATATACGGAAAGTTCATTCGACACCAATATTATTTATTTAAATTTTTATGGTAGTGATGTGCTGTGTTTTGAAAAATTATTTATTTTGCAACCTCCTATTGAGGGACATGCAGCATGCTGAATAATTTCAAATCACCAGCTTTATTTCCAAGTTTGATTAGGGAAGAGGAAAGGAAAAACGTTGATGCTGTCTTTCCATGTAGGTTCATCCCCCCCCCCAAGTTATAGTTGTGAATCACGTTATTTTTGGTTTGTCAATCTAGGACTAGTAGCATTGGAAAACAGTATCAATAAATCAAAGTGCTTCTGCTTATTTTTTCTCAAATTTTATCCCCTATATTTTTTCTTCACTTAAATAAAAATAATTTGGTTTCATTTCTTATACTCCACTGCTAACATCACTGAGGTTAAACTTTCCATAATAATAACGGAAATCAAATCGTTCAAACTTGGCTCATCTTGGCTAAAATCTCTTTAAATCTGCTCCCATCATTATTTTTTGTCTTATTCATAATATAATTTCTCATTCATTTACTTTCAATTCATTTACACTAGATTTTAGTATTCGTTTGCTGATTGGATTGGCACATTCCTTTGTGTTAACTACACTGAAACACAATCTATTCAAAATGTTACACAACACCACTTCACACCTTGTAGCAGACAAAAGAACCTTGTATCATTTTTGTTTGTATTAAGGGGTTGTCCATAACGACATGATCTCACTGGCTCGAAAGGAAGGAACTGTGTACTATCAAAGGCACACTGCATTGATTGGTCCTTATTTCGCAGGAGATGGGAGTTTCATATCGTGAGTGAAATTATCGCGAAAGATGCAACATGACTCAAATATAATATAAACTTTACTGAAATGTAACTAGACTCGGTTGAAACGATGTTTACGATATGCAGTCAAATAGAAATGCATATATTTTTTTAAATGTAAATAGCGCCAAGTTTCGCCAGATAATCCTCCACTGGCATTCATAATCTTCTGAAACCATATTTATGAAGTTTTTCAGCAGTATGACTGACATATATTGTTTTTTTATCAGGTTGTAGAGGCTGCAAGTGATGATAGTTTCTCAGAGGAAGAATCTCCAAGGAAACGTAGGGATTTGCTGACAAGAAGGCCGTCATATAGGAAAATACTCAACGATCTTGGAGGGGGTGAGATTGCTGGTATGTTTTTTTTGCATGGTATAAAAGAGATCTAGATGTTTTACTTTTTTTTGTCAATTTAGTTTGCCAAAACTTTTTAGGAATTTTTATTTCGTATTGATAATGCAAACAAATCATTTCGAGGTATTGTTTATTTTTTTATCTTATAATTAATTTGAGTTATGCATGATTTTATTTACAGAAATTCACACCGAAATATATTTGTTTAATGTAACAGTGTGAATTTTGTGATGTATTTTGGTAGTGCATGTTATTGAATCTTTTTTTAGAAACTTGGCTATGGAAATATTATTAGTTTAATGTTTCCATTCTAAGCGATGATAAAAACCCATTGTTTTGAATAATTTGCTATTTCTAGTCTTTCACTAAATTTTTGCATGCATGGGCTAAAAATAATTTTTTTTTTTCATTCGAAAATATCTCTTCTTCAATCTGTATTGAAGTAGTTTATTGTGGTATGGGATGTAGAAAACTTTGTAAACAATGGGATTATCAAAATTTCAGCTTTATATGGAAGTCCCTATTCACTAAAAAAGAGTTGGAATTGATTTTAATCATGAAAATTTGCAGACCTATATTTCATACTTTCATAAGATTCCCCAAGTTTTTTTTAGCGAATAGGCCCTTGATAATGTGAACATTATAGTAATAATGTTTCATACTTTATGGCGTTCACAGAAGGAAAAGTCGAGCAAACTTCTTCAGAGGCTGAAAGTGAGTTGTCGTCTCACTCAATCCCATACCACACAGGTTAGTTTTGAAGGAAATTTAAGAAACCTCGCTCTTCTTTCTTTCTTCATTATATTTTTGACTGTTTATTAGCCCAGGCACTGTTTTTCCTTTTATTATTCTACTAATAAGAATGTTTGTGGATTATTATTCTCGGATTGAGCAATTTCATGTTCTGGTGAAAGTCAGACTTGACCAACAATGGTGAAAGTATCATTGATTTGGAATGAGCATTCATTAGAAATTCATATATATAACATATCCAATTATGATTGTCCATTTACAAACTTTTGGATTGGGTGCATGTAACTATATAATTTTTCTACGTTCATGGAAAAAACAAAACTTCATTGGACTATATTTAGTGAAAAAACTGGTTCTTTATTATACTAGTGCAATCACATCCTTATTGCACTCATCTGTCATTCTACTACAGCGTTTTGTGATCATGACAAACATAAACATTCAAATCGACACCATATTTAGTCTATTTTCTGTGAGATTGCATATTTTATATTATTTTCAATCATATTTATTACCCACTGAATTACGAAATTTCTAGAAAATGCATTTTATTAAAAATAAAATTAGCTTTCTTTGAATATCAACTCGGTTGATAATATAAATGCCTCAAATATACACGCTCACGGCTACTGAGTTTTGGATGATGCAAATGCTGTTTTAAAAAAATTGTTTTGAATTATTGAATATTTTTTTTATATCTGACTGAACACAAAGCTCAACGTTCTTTGGGATATTGTTTAAGAAACGATTGTCGTTGCTGACAGATGTTTTAATCTTTTTACTTCCATCTACCTACAATGCTGTAGGCTATTATCACAAATACCTGTCTGACACCAACTACTCCCTTGGCTAATACCGCGACGGGTATTGATTTATATCAATCAGCAAGTGCTTCCTGTAACCTTATAACAGAATTTTGTTTAAATTCGGACAGGGTATTTTTTTAAATAAAATTTCGCTTTTTATTTCTCCCTACTTGGTGCCAACTAAATAAAACATGTTTTTGGTTTTTGCATGAACGTGGAAAAAATATTGTATGCAACTTATGCAAAAAGTGTTTACTGCACTCGACAGGTTATCACAATTTTACGTCGCATGCAATACATTTATTCGGCGCTTGTTGCATAAATGACTATTTTCAATTTATTTGAGTGTTTTGAGTTTCATTTGTATTCAAAACATTATTTCTAAATGGAGATGTCTAAACTTCTAGATTTCACTGGTTGTGTTGTATCCGTTATGTTTTCAGAATTATTACTAAAATTATGAAAAAATAATTTAAGTCAATTGGTTCTTTTCAAAATTACCTTTAAAATGGACACAAAGGCTTTAAAAAAATATGATGATGGATCACACCCAGATAAAACGATGATTTGTAATCGCCTATTTACGAAATGAATAGGTTGCTTTGGTTTTCATTGTATTTATTTTTATTTTCAAGGTTGTTTAATGACTAATAATAATAACATTCCCTCATAAACACTCCTAGAGTGTACCCAAAGGCATAGCCTGTGCGGGTAGAGGACGGCTATTATTATTATTTGCCGTGGTGCTCCAAGGTGACTCAATGATTTTTGGTGCCGTATTCACTTTTCAACTGTAGGAAAACCCACAGCACCACCTTAATGTGTTTCTTAATGATTTAACCAACGTCAATGAATAATGAATAAGCTCTAATAAAAAAGTGCAGGCTATGCCTTTGAGTACACTCTATGAGTGTTTATGAAGGAGTGTTATTATAATTATTAGTCCTCAACAACCTTCCGGCAATAAAAACCAAAGCAACCTATCCATTTGGTAAATAGGCGATTATATACTATTGTTTCATGTGGGTGCAATCATCCATCAGAAGGATCACATGCTCGACAGTGTTATCGGCTCTTGTACTATAGGTTTTTAAGCTATTCCAAAGAATTCAAAATAAAATTGGGATGTATGGCAGCATGGTACAATTTCTTAACATTCTTTTTAAAAATTTGGTCTCAAAAAAAATCTATCTTTCTTTCAGTACTTCCCGCTACAGCCCTACAAATAACAAGTGGGGACGGAGGTCAAGGCATACAAACGCTAACAATGACAAACGCAACTGCAGGAGGCGCCATAGTACAGTATGCTCAGGGCCAGGAGTTCTTTGTACCTGGTAAGGATGTTTCACTTTTCATCGATAGTTATCCAGCAGTCAAAAGTGAAATCCCTGAATGTCCTGATTATCCTGTGAGTTTCAAAAGTCCCCCTGGTAGTCCAGATTCTTATCCTTATTCTCCAGGTACTTTGACAAAAATTAATTTTTGTGTTTTTGTCTGTTTCACAAATTACAGTTTAATTTGGGACAAAGCTTTTATTGAACGGGGCTTACAGCAGGAAACTTCAACCTAAATAAAATCTCAGCAAAGGTTTTTTGAATTATTGAATAAATCAATTAATTGATGCTGAATATTGAATAATACAAATCTGCGAATTTACGATTAATTTAATCATTAAAAATAGGAAAAAAATATTTTGTTGGGTAGGTGGCTGTGTTTTCTAATTTGAATATTGTTTTCAATTCTAAACAATTTTTTTCAATTTCTTTGATAATGTCAAAATGAGGGTAGCTCTTGTTAAAATTTCTATTTTTTGTTCTTCCCTGTACACTGTTGCGAATGTAGATAACTCTAATAGGAGCTTTTCACAATTTACCAATTTTTATGAAGAATACAGTTTTCTGACAAACTCACTCTGAATATGACATCCATACACAGAAAAATTTGTTCTCGAACAGTAATGAAGTCATAAAAAAATATGAATTGACCAAAAAATGCGCAACTGAAAAAAAAATTGACGTGTCTGAGCTTTTTCTTCCCAATGACCATATCAAGCTGATTGATAAATAAGTCTCGAGAGACATGGTTGAATTAATAAAAAAGACCTACTTTTTTTTCTTAAACATTTTTCATTCATTTCACGAAGAATTTATTCTGTTTGAAGTTTCCGTACTGTAAACTGCTTGTCAATTCCATTGGTTGCTATGAAGTCGCCAACCATTTAGAAAACATAGTCAAGTGTTATTAACAAATTATACAGATTTATATCAGTGCCTTACTAATATACCAAATACCAAACATTTCCCAACAATAAATATATTTCATTGATGAATAACAAATACATAATCTTTTAAGATACACCTAGAAATAGCTGGTTCTTTCATCACCCCGATTCTAGTGACAGTAATGAGCAAACTTATCTTGGTGGTGTGTCAAAGAAATTCAGTAAGTTTTTTACATAACTTTTTATAGTTTCCAATTATCAAAACCTGTTTTTACTCAGAAAATTGGATAAATTCCACCATTTGATAAGTTGAAGTGCTTGTATCAAACTCGAAAGGCATAAAATTATTCTAATTTTTGTGAATCAATGGATGAATCTATTGATATTATCCAACATAACAAGATTTACTTGTTTTTAATACAAAATATGATAACTTTCAATTTCAAGTAGTTGGTGAAGCCATCTAAAAAATCCCTCTCAATTTTCTGGTTTTACCAATACCAATAATGGTTTGAAAATTCTTTGAATTTATGAAAGTTTTCAATTGAATAGTAGTATTTTTACTGCTTATTTACGACCTGTAGAATGTTTCTGAGTTCTAGGATTCAGTAGAGGTTCTGTAGCTTTATAACCTTTTGAAAAGAAGCAGCAGATTTGATAATAGCCATAATTTCTTGAAGAGGATTTGGAAATCATTTTGAAACATGATTTTAATAACTATGCCATTGTTTTTGTTTTCGCGAAAAGAATTACGTCATAACTTCAAAGTTTTCAAACAATAACAATAACATAACTACATTAAATTCAACATATTATACAAACTAGTTCATCATTTGATTCAACAGTGGCATGAAGATGATGATGAATTCTTCAATTATGTGTTTTTATTTTTAATCCCAGCCCAAGTAGTCCCATCAGGGAAGAGAATTAGTTTACAAATTTTACAGAATATGAATTTTTCATACACTTCCGGGTGTAAAAAAATACATTCAGTAAACTCCTGACTGAAATAAATAATCACGAATTAGAGGGGCCTAACTTAGGAAAACTATTCTGGAGGTGGAAGTGGCAGTTGGATTGTCTACTGTTACTATGAGATCTTCCAGCTGGATTTGCACCCCATACAATCCATTTCACAAATTTTAAATTTTTGTAGATTCGGAAAAAGTTATTTATTTTCCTAGTTTTTGAACTCCGCTAAAAAATGACACCTGACGTGCGTCAGTCTCTTTTGAAACATCCTCCCGATGTGCTTTTGAAATACTTTCAATATGGTTCAAAATAATTCCATCGAGAAAATATGGCTAATGTTCAATCCATATTTACCCTCCCTTTAAGATTCAATTGTAAACAAATCAAAGCATCTTGTGGTCAAATATCACATTCAGTGTTTTGAAGTTGTCATTCTCAGTCGTTTATTATTGAGTTCACTGGTGTAACTTTGAATCAATTTTTCTGATCAGTACCAGGGTAAAGGGTGGTTCAAATGTTAAGTAATTGTATACTGTAGTTGATGACTCAAAAACCAAAGAAAAAATGTTTGTAACATAGTAAGCTTGTGTCAAAGATGATTAACACCACATAATTTTGTTGTATTCCTGGAACAAACAACAGAAATTATCAAGAGCTTTGCCATATTTTTTTCAAGGTAGTAGAGCTACTGAACACTTTTTTCTTTCAAAAAAAAAACAGATATAGAAGTACTATTTGTATTTTAAAATTGCCATTTCAAATTAATTATTATCAGCTTGTAGTAGCAGAAATATTAATTCTTAAATCAATTGTTGAGTAGAAAAATAGACTATGGTTACTTATAATAAGGCAAACAAACTTTTGTGCTGCCCTTCATTTGATTATTTATTTTTCGAAAACTGAATGCATTTCAATATAGATATGTAGGGTAATCATGATTATTCATGAAATTTTTTCTGTGTGTAGATGAAAATACAAAAAAAAATTGCTTATTTTCAATGCTCAATTTCAGGAGTGCTATTTTTGAACATTGGCAATAATAACTCATATTGTGACTTTCTGATGTTTCCTGCATGTCATTAATAGACTATCAGTAACTCAGAATTCATCAATACCATTTCATTGTGATTGGTCTAGAATAGCACACCAGGACAAATGGTGATAGCTTTTCGTTTTGAAATAAGGTGGGGAGAAAGTACAGCATAATTATGGAGTTTTACCCTGACCGTGAGAAATATCCTCTATTTGAATATGAAAATTTCAGCAATGATGGAGTGCCCATAGATGCACTTGCTGAATACATAGTGGGGCCAACCTGAGTGATATACACTGTACGCCAAAACTTCAAATATTTCTGAAGAAACGAAAAAGGAAAGTTTTGATACAATTTTTCTGTACTACTACTTTTTTTACTTATTGAGGTGGGAAAAGAAAAGTACTCCTCTGCATGTCACTGTGACAACTAAATTTTCCATCCAGAATAGGGTATCCATTAAAAAAAAGCATACCTTCAAATTGAATCGTTTCAAACATTAGGAAAGTCCTATTTATTTTTCAATAGGAATATTACGTCTCAATTTGGCACCATAGTTTTCCTAAAATTTCATTAGTCTATTTACATAATTACAGAAAATGTGGTGTTTTTTCCATAACCAATAGTAGGAATAAGTAAACATTTTTCAAAATTAGCATAAATGGAAAAAAAGTGTATTTGTACTAGTATTATATTTCTTATCCTGATCATGAACCTGAAAGCATTTTCATACAAACTAACTTTCTGATATGTATGTCTGGGAATTTTTTATTTTTCAGTTACTCTTGGTATGTACTGTTTATCACTCAGGTTCATTCCAATACGTCATTCAGTGCATCTAACTCTTAGAATGAGTTTTATTGGAGGTAAAATTTCTCATAATTATTCGTCGGCAATTTTGTTGGTTTTTGTCTCAATTTTAATCACATACAATTATTTAAGAATACCTGTCCTTGCAAGTTTTGGTGAGTTGAATTTTTTATTATTCTCAGTTGTTGCTCAAAGCGGTAACATCTCTGGGGGTGGAGGCGAGGACCAAGCACGAAAGCGGGAGATGCGGCTACTCAAAAATCGAGAAGCTGCTAGAGAGTGCAGACGAAAGAAGAAAGAATATATTAAGTGCTTGGAAAACCGAGTGGCAGTTTTAGAAAATCAGAACAAAACCTTGATTGATGAGTTGAAATCTCTCAAAGAGCTCTATTGTCAGCAAAAAACTGAATGAAATTCGTGCAATTTTTACTCTAGGGTGATGGACTTGTGTGTGCTGGTCAAGAAAAGCCTGGCCAATTAGGCTAGAACAGGGGCCTTACATGGTCTGGTCAGGTAGTCAGTGGAGGTGAATTGGTAGAAGGGAAACGAAATCCGAAAAATGCAGTAACTCGCATTTTTATAATTGGTTGGGGAATTTCTAGTCGCTTCTGAATGAGAAGTGAAACTAAACTTTGTACGATATCATTTTCGTAAATAAATGCGGGAACGCGGAAGATTGAAAATCTGAACTCAAACCATTTTCTGTTGAAATTGGTCTATTCAGAGATAAAGGTCACGATGGGATATCATTTTCTTTTTCTAGTTTTTGTGAAATATTGCATATATGTCGAGACATTTCAAATCATTAATTAATTTGAGTTTCAACTCAATATCAGCTAGTTGTTGCAAATATCTACCAAAGAAACAGGCCTCACAAGCAAACAAGGGGGTGGAAGTAATTTTATTCTAATTGAAATGTTTGAATTGTTGGCTCATTTACTTAACAAACTCTCCATCTGCAACAGAAAGAAGAAAAACCAACCGAACATTCTGTTCTGGGGTTTCACAAAAGAAGTCAAAACGGACATTATTGTCACGAGGTTTCTAACTTCTTGACAGAACAAGACATCATACATATGTGTAATTGTAATTATGATTATCCTTTTCATTTTTACATATGTGTCAATGAGGAAGAGAGCTATAGTTATGAGCTCCTTGATGACTTTATAAAATAAGAGGTGCATTCGCTTTTTTAGCTGCAGGATGAAACTAGATTCATATCAGCAAACCATCAGTTGTTTCAATCTCTGAATTTTTTGATATATGGTTTATAGATATATTGTACTTGTTTTTGTCCCAGTGAACTCAAAGTGGACCATATTCAATAGTCAACTATTTGTCATGTTTGGACATATTCCAATATTTTCGTCTACAGAAAAATATTTGTTGTAAATAAAATATAATTTTATTCATAATGACCAAAGAAATTATTTTTTCGAATAATTCCCAGCCATTAGTTTGCTTTGTTTTAATTCTTCATTAAGTGGATATTAGGGTTTATTGTTGATCTGTTTATCAATTATTTATCATTAATATTGAATCAATTTTATGAATATCTTCATATGCCAAGCTTTAAAACAAATGGTAATGTAAGCCAGAAAATATTATGATATTCTTCTATACACTTGAACAATGAAATTTTTCTGGTTTTGCATTATTCAAAACCAAATATATACAGTTAAAGTTGTTTTCTACTTTGCAAATCATTGTATATTTACTATTAATATTTATACGGAGGAAGAAGGCTTGTGAAAAGTGATGTAAATTTTATAGGGGAGCCAATGTATATACTGGATATGTGTGGAAGAGGGGAACCTTACAGTTAGATATTTATTTTGAATAGAATACCTCCAAAAATATTTTTAAAAACCGACTAGAAGAATTTTATGAAATATTGAAATAATCTCTGAAACAAATGTCTGTTTACTATTTGCCTGGCGTTCTGACATTAGGACAGGAAATGGGTAGGTTTTGACTTACAAAACGTCAAGGGGAGTTCTGATTGGCAAGTTCGTACAGTTGTCTGCCACTATTTCTGCATTTCTAGCAGAGTACATTTTTTGAATTGTAGAAATTTGCGGCTCCGCTGTAACTCGCGAACTATCAATCCTATTGAAAAATAGTAAAAATAATAATTGCAGATAATTTCATCGTCTATAATTTTTTAAATAGCTATTTTTGACCTAGGTGGCACCGGAGAGACGATATTCTCGAAATACTGGTTTTTGGTACCATTTTCCAATATGGCGGCGCGAGCGGCGGTCGCTCAAGGTCGCAAACTCGGATTATTAATAAGGACACCAAACTCTACGCATTTACCAAATTAGAACTCTCGTTGACCTTCTGTAGTGAAAGTCCCCTTTTATGTATTCAATTCCTAGATTATATGTTATATTTTTAGCTTTTAATCGACACTAAAATGAAAAAGGAGTACTTTTGAAGGTATTTTTTTCTGTCCAAGACCTGTGGAGTGCCTTTTAGATTTAGAATGCAGTGTATTTCGTAACATCCACAGAACTTTATAAGTGCCATTCATGTGCAATCTTTTATTACAGTTGCTCTAAATTCTCCAAGATGTTACGATGTTCACGAAATATGCAGAAAACAATGGTCTAATACATAAAATGTAAATAAGTCTATGTGATGTATATGTATTTTTACATATCAGAATATCTAACTACTTTTGCACAGCCAAAGTCACTTCAATATTCCTAAATTTGACGTGAGAAAATTGATTTATTTTTACATGATTGTTGCCTTGTTGGTTTTGAAGAGGATAGAACTGAAATATCGCGATGATTTTGATAATTTGATACCAGTAATTAGAGACGAGCTAGAACATTTGAAACAAAAAAACAAGCTACAATTCGGTTTTGTAGGCCAGCAGAAATAGACAGTCACTTCATAATAATTTCATAAGTTTTCAAACTTCAAAACAAGGTCGGGAAAGGTTTTAAAACAAATATATAATTTTATAACCTGTTCCGAATCCACATTGTCAAAATTGCAATTAACTTGAATTTTTCTGTATAATCATTGAAAAAATTCCAAAATTTCTGCAAACGTTGGAGTAGTATTAAATATATTATTTAATAATAATAACAATCTTTATTATACAATTCGATGACTCGATATACCACAAGAAAAAATTGCAAAAGTTCTGCAAAGTTGACAGATACATCGGAAAAATATAAAATTAGATTTTCCCAAATTGCACGAAGTTCCGGATCGTGTGCAAGGTTGCAAATTTGTGACTGCATCAGAATAGATGTTTTAAAAATTTCCCAGCAAGTTTCAAAACTATTGTATGTATTTCGAGTCCACCTTGATTAAAAAAATTACCACAAATTAAAAAAATATAAGTTCCGATCAACGTAAAAGGTTGCAAATATGTACAACTGTTCGGAATATTTTTCCGAATTTTTTCTTGTTGTGATGGTTAATTAAAAGAGTTTTTCATATTTTTCGGTCATCTAGTATAAATCATTGTTTTGTAACAGTATTGCACCAGTGCCTGTTACACTTTTGGTACATAAAAGAAAAACATAAAAAATGTTCCGTATACTTAAATTGGTTGCAAACTTGATTCGTGATATGAATATATTTTTAGTAATTTCGTTTCAATACGGCGACTTTTTGTTTACATTTTGAATGTCAAAATGACGGTCATATTTGTGCAAGTGTGAATATGAGATTCATATTAATTCTAGTGTGAATATAAAAATTGTTGGCTCAGATTTATTCGGTAATATATTTAAAATTCACTTATCTGTGGCAGCCTATATAATTAGGGCCATTTTCGGTGCCTATCAGAATCACTCCTTCAGTATTTGCTGCAGAATTTGGAGAAATAAATAACCAAAAACTAATTAATTTGATCAAAAGACAGACTGACGGATAATTAAATTGTGACAACTTGTCAACTGAAATTTGGCTCCTGGAAGTATCTCCGCAACCGACTACCCGGAACATAATCACTACCATCATTCGACACTCGTGTTATGCAGTTTATTATAAAAGTAGCTATTGCACATGAAGTATTGGGCCAATACCACGTCTGGTGCAAAAAATATGCTCATTTTGCAACTTGTTATATAAATAGTTATAATACCACTCAAAGTTTGCAGAGCTTATGGAATTTTTTCAATGAATCTACAGCAAATTAAAGTTAACTGCAATTTTGACAACGTCCCAGACTTCAGAACAGGTTGCATACTGATATTTAGTGCTTTCTCAATGTACCATTCACTTGACCAAAGTTGAAAACTTTTGGAATCATTAAGTTTTCTATTTTTAATGTCTATCTCTACTGGCCCATTAGCTGTCTCATATCTAGTAACTTATTGAAGCCATCATCTCCATTGTTATAATTTTGAGTAATTTCTTCACTCATGCCTAATGATCAATATCATTTTGATAATTTAGTTCTTTTTGTATCCAAAGAAAAATGTGTTAGTTGCATATTTGTTCTCTTCGCTAGTTTTGGTTGGTAGTCATTTGTAGTTAGGGAAATTGTAAATAAGATTATTACTAGATGTTATAAGTATTACTTGAAAACTGATTTATTATGATTAAAAGGATATTTTTATTTCATCCCTTTTTTTATGAAGCACCCATACAAACATGAGTAATTAAACAAGTTGGATAATTTCTCGTGTTTTCATATGAGCTTATGGATAAAATTAATAGCGATATCTCTGTAGTCATTGGAGATAATACCATCAAACCAGATATTGTTGGATTCCACATGATCATCCTAACTGATCATGTTAAAATATACAGGTTGTCCCATTTGAAAATCGAAAGTTGACGTCGTTTCTGGAAAAACCCGGAAGTGGTAAATTATCAGTAGTGGCGTCGAAATATGGGTATTTGAATAATATAGCAACATACCAAATTTTAAATCTCTACCTTCAAAACGATAGATCAATTATGGGGCATTACCGTTGACATAGGAGAGAAGTAACCTTATTGAGTCTTGTTTAGGGGCAGTGAAAAGATATCCAAAGCTTATACCTGTTTTAGCAAAAATTACTGAAAAACTGATTCATTTGAGAGTTGCATAATTTTTGAGATCTCATATTTTATTCGGAGTATCTATCGTATTTCCACTAATCGGAACTAAACATTTTTTTGTGAACGTTGCCAAAATCACAACCCAAATTCACTATAAACGAACAAAATCTTAAAACAATATGTTGAATAATGGCGTTGTTTGATAATATGTATTATCAAACAACGATAATGGCTAATAACTTTTTTATTGTTGATTTGTATACATGGTTGCCACATCTGCAGTTATATTTTCAGAGAGAGTTTTATATTAACTTCAACGAAGATTAAATTCAAATCATGATGATATAATAAATAATAATTATCACATCAAATATATTACGATTACTGCATTTATTTATATCATGATGCTAATGAAAATCAGTCACTCTCGGCTTTGCCCAGAGCATCCCAAACGTTACAACTGAGGAGCGTTTGAATTATGGATACTGAAATCACATATTCAATATTGAGTTAGGGCTATGTTATACACTGCCCTCCATTACGTCATGAAAATAAGTGCATATTTTAAGATACTGGTAATCCCCATTTGATTAGTAGTCTTCAATTTGGAATTCGGAGAAACAAAAGTGTACAGTTCGACAAACCTAGCTGAATAGGTGAAATTGCGTGTACGTTCATGTTGAGTGTCTTACGGACTATAATTCGTTGTGTGAAGAGTGCTCATCAGGTTTTCACCTATTCAGCTAGGTTTGTCGAACTGTACATGCAGTCGTGTCCCAGGGAAGTTTCAGAAAAGATGGAAAACTGCCATGCAGAGAGAATCATGAATTGAAAGGGTAGAGTACTGAGAAGTCTTTTGGGAAGGTTTTAAAGGATTTTAGAGGAAATTTAATCGCAAGCACTACTTTTGTTTTCGAGAATCCTGATTACATCAATTATCTCATACATATCCGTATCACTCAGGATCAAATTTCCCTTGATACTAACATCTTTGAGAAAACTCGAAGGTCTATTCATTGAAACAATAGAACTGGTCAACTTCTCAGCAATGGAACAATAAATATCGTTTAAAGTATCAGGACTCACTGAATGATGAAGCTCGTTGAGATTTGCCCTGTATAATCTGTACATAAAAGCATTTCAGTAAGTCCAGTTGCTAGGGAAATTTAAAAAATACACCTTATCGCCTTTCCATTTATTTGATTCATATTCATGAATCACATTTATTAAGAATACATTTCTCAAGTAACAGTTTATTTGTACAAAATGAAAAATTACAAGAATCAAAGTGTGAAACCGGGAAATTTAGCTTCATAGGGCTTCTGAATATCCAACATCAAATACATTGGACCAGCAATTCCTTCATAAAGTGATAAGGGTCTATCTGGAGGAGATTCTTCATGTTCCCTAGAGTAGTCTAAACACCATTCAGTGAATTTTGTAGCTCTGTATAGGTGTTTTTCTTCCTAAAACAATGTGTTGCTATACAAATGAATATTGACTAATCCGGTGATCAGCCTGCTTGACGTGATCATATTAGGTCCAGAGGTCGCTGAATCAGAATACGTTGATTATTTTGCTCAAGAAACGTATAATTCAATCGTTATTATAAATTTTAATTTTAACAATTGGCCTGGTTTTTCGCTCGAACCTCAATTCGAAAGAATCAAACCGCCAATGTCAATGGTCACCGAGAAAAACTATAAAGAATTAATTGTTTAAAAAAGTGGCGTTAAAATTCACGAGGGTATATTATCCCACGGTATTAGTGGGCGAGGATCACGGTTTTACCATTTGTTTTTATCCAGCCCCCCCTATCTAATTACTATTAACAATTTGAAGTAAATAAAATGTTCAATCAATATTCCTAGCATTCTGGAAAGTACAAATGGGATTATCTACTTAGCCCAAAGACGAACTCGTTCATTACATTGCTTAAACTATGAATTTGTTTATTGAACTGCTTACGTTATAGGCTTGTAATGAACGAGTTTGTCTTTGTGCTGACTAGATAGTTTGAAGTAACAATCAATCATTTTATTCACTTGAAATTTTTAATAATAATAAGACACGTTATACAAAGAGAGAAACGTTTCAGGTACACAAATTCACTGGGGTAAAATTTATTAACCATAAATATATTAACAAACTTTCGTACCATTACAAGTAAAAAAAAATTCTTATATCGAGTTTCAGTGGCAGGTGGACCATCATTCTGTAACAGAAAATCTTTCTTCTGCCTGATACATGTTTATCAAAGTGTTTAAGACTCGGTAATCAACAAACCACCTAACAGCAAATATGAGATTTCCTTGACATAGCGCAAAGAAAGTGAAAAGTTACTGTCGATGGACTAGTTATTCAAAAGTCAAATCTACATTAATAATAACGATATTGACTTCAATAAATATAATATTTTGCGGGATAGTGTGGAGAGAAAGGGGCCTCCAACTCTGTCGAAATTATTTGTTTCAATTGTTTGAAACTCAACTCTCTGGCATACTCTTTGATCTTTGGTCGAATTCTGAATCAATAAATATGCCAAATTCTTTTCAAAAACAAATAGCAAAATCATGATCCTCTCTCCCAAATGCCTTAGGATAATTTACCCTTGGGATAATGTACCTTCGTGACTTTTAACGCCATTTTTTTTAAACAATTCATTCTTTATAGTTCGGACGATTGTAAAGTACGAAAAAGTTCGGGTGGACCTCTCTGTGTGACTCAAGCAAAACACCAGGCAAATTGTTAGTTTAAAATTATTAATAAATTATAGGTTTTTGAGCAAAATAATTAACATATTCGGATTCAGCTACCCAAAAAACATGAAATATAGATGATTCCAGCTCTGGACCTAATTTGATGATTTTGATCACCTCAAGCCAGCTGGCCACCGCATTAGAAACCAGGCCACTGCACTTGATACTTGTTTACACTAATAAAAACAAAAACGAATTCTGGTTCCAAATCGCTCTATTCCTAACATTACGTACTTTAGTGGTTTGAAATAGCTCTAGAAAACAGTATGCATTTCCTGAAACTCCGTGGCATAAACTGTACCCTTTTCTCAATAATCCCCTTTCCCAAATCACATCTCCACATTCCAGGGCAACTTTCAGGTAAATTGGATCTTGAAATAACTGAAAATACCTTTATGGTTATGGGATTCATTTTGTCCCAGTTTTCTGTACCTTATATGCTGTTGTGAGTAAATATAGCAAACCTGGTGCTCCATGGCACCATTGTACATATTTATCATTGTCTTTTCCAAGAGATGAGGGAAAGTTGCCACTAGGAAATCTGCAAAAGAGTTGAATTATTTCAATACTCGGTACGTACTTTTAGTAGGTTGTAAATAATAAGTCATCAGTCAAGTAGCAAGTATATAGTTATAAGCAAGAAATTGAAAGTAGCATCTCTATAGAAAATTTTTTGATAAAACAGAAATCCAATAAAATTAGTTAAACTGAGGTCATGTGATTGAATAGAACCAATCAGAACAACATTATACCGATAACAGACCATGCGGTCTGTTTTCACTCTCAGGCACGTTGCTATGGATACACATAATTTGATTTATTTCGATTTTGAAGATTCAAATATTCAATAACGTCAAAATGTAAGTGATGTCATGATTTGGTTGTAATACTGACGAGAAGATTAATGAAATTTTTTTTTTCGTTTTTGGGAGTGAATCTCACCCTTCTAAGTTAATACCCTTTTGATTTTGAAAGCTTTCTTTGTTGTGTATAATCTCCAAATGGCAAAACTTATAATTTATTTTTTTATTCCGCTATTTTAAAAGTAATAAAAATGGACTAATAATGTTGTTGTCTAAGCAAATTTTAGGTATTTCAGTGATTCTAGTGGATACCTACTGATTTTACCCAAGTTTACTCGACTACCAATAAATTTATGGTAGGTTGTACATTCAACTTACCTTTGCTTCAACAGATAATCGATAGTAGGTTTGATAAGGGTGTTTATATCCTCATCCATTAAATACTGCTTAGCTTGCAGCAGTAGGTAGAGAATGCCAGTCATACCATGTGCTGCCCCCAGATAATAACTATTGTGCCACTGATAAATTAGAGGGCACTTGAATTTGCCTGCTTTAGACGTATTCTTGCCACAAACGAGGATAGCCTCAACTATCTAAAAAAGCAGTATATGTTTGTATAGGTTTCAATTTGGTGTGCCACAGAGGACCGTTTTGGGGCCACTTCTGGAAAACACCCTCGTCTTGATATAAATAAGAATAGAAAGGGAATAATTTCTCAATTCCTCAATTGAAGAAAACATCAAAAATATGATTGAATTACTTCCAATACATTTTAGGTCGATGGTTTGAAAATTGAGTGGTAATTCAATTTAACCCAATTGCATTGAAAATATTGGAAACCAGGATGAATTCAAGGTTGAAATATCACTGGTAAGATACAAGTACACATATATCATATTTTCTATGCTTATTGGGTCTGATATTTGATTTTACCTGTCTGATGAAAATGTCGTCGAAAAGAGGAGGAGAAACACTTTTGTTGACAAACAGTATGGAGAATAAATATCCAGTTCGTCCATAGAGATACTCATTTGGGAGGTCTGACTGAACGTTAATGACATCTTTATTCAATGATTGCAGTCTGAGAAAACAAAAAACAAGTTTGTAAAATCTGCAGGAATTCAATGATCATTTTCTGAAGAAAATGCTAATATATGTATATAATGTAATTATGGTACCTTGCAACAAGCTGCTCAACTTCTTCATGCTTTCCTAACTTATGGTTGACAATGATACCAATTGCTAGAGGGCCAGAATCGCCACATAAAAATGTATGTCTTCTATTGTGTAATCTATGGAGGGACAGAAGATTTTTGATGTCCTACAACATGGTGGTTCAGTTTTTCGAAAATATGAAGTTATTACTGAGATAACTTTCAAATTTTTTTTACTTTCGGGATCCCTTTTTAACTTAAGTAGAGCAATACCAGATGTTCCTGTGTAAACTGAGTAATCATTGAAGTCTAAATATTGTAATTTATCCAGTGTCCACTGCCATTTTTCATCCACTCCAACAGATATTTTACTGTCTCTTTTCATCTACAGAATAAAAAATGTTAAAGATCTTTTCTAATCTAAGAACATGGAAGGAAGGAAACGAGAGGGAAACAACTCTTTCATTAGGTGTACATCATAATATTTTCATTACTTCATTACTCATTTTGTATGGAGCATTAGACCGCTTGGCCCCCTCGGAAGGAACTCACCAAATTGTCAACAAGTAATGAATCACTATCGGAATAATCTTCATAACAATTTTTGAAGTACTTTGAAGGCATTTTTCCTTTCTGTTTCCAGAGATAATTGAATATATGTTTGCTGAAAAATCTAGCAGAACTAATGATAAATATTCTTCAATTCCCACCTTTGTTTATCAACAAACAACAAATTCGAAAATGACAGATGCCAGTGACTGGCAATGCAATGCGTCCATGTTGCCAACCTATATTTTTTTCGAAAAACCCTCTATTTCTTCAACCGTAAAAATTCCTGTAAATTCTTGTACAGAATTCAATACTACACTACTCAGAGTAATAAAAGACATAGAGATGCCCTGCTTATACCGATACAAATACCTGTTTTGATGTTTTGAAGTGAACATGAACTATCCTTTTCTGTACAATTTTTTGGCTAGGGGGGTGACGGGTGGTGAAATGTTAACGACAGTTTGTCTACATTTAGTAAGCAGGACCATACTACAAATGAAAAGCATATCCTGATTTCCGTCGAAAAGTCTCATATAATTGACCAATTGACCTTATATTTGTTAAGGACCATGTTTGGATGTGACCCTTAGAGAATCTCTAATATGTGCATAAGAAGTGGGATTCCATCTACCGTAGAATTCTATTGTCGAACAGAATAAGTGAGATGATATTATAGATGAATTCATGGGATAGACAGAGACAAACCTAACCCTTCAGTGGTCGTGCGCGGACTTTCACTCACTCACTCGTCCTGAAAAAATTCTGAGAAATTCATATTTCAGGGCCGGTTTTTCAATATTCTTTTAGCGTTAATGAAATTATTAATACCTGGGGTGGTATTCTGTGTACCATACTATTCTATTGTCGATAGAAAAAGTGAGATGACGTTATGGTTGAATTCATGGGAGAGAAAGAGACAAAAATGTCGACAATAGAATTCTATGGTACACAGAATCCCACCCCAGGGGCCCGATCTTCAAATGTCTACTACCCTATGTCGCATATGTGACATAATATCTCTACTACTCTATGATACTAATACTAATACTCTTTACTACTATATTATACTAATACTCTCTAATACTTGGTCCAGAAAAGTGATAGAAATATTTTGTCGCATGCGACTTAGGGCAGTCGACATTTGAGAATAGGACCCCAGGCACAGGGGTGGGATTTTGTGTACCATAGAATTCCATTGTCAAAAGTTTTGTCTCTTTCTCTCCCATGAATTCAACTAGACGAGATTGGCACCTAGATAACTCACAATACACTTGCTTTTCAACAAGACATGTGGTCGCCTATCGATCCGATAGTAGGCATTTGAGAAATAATATATCGTACCTACACCGGGCTCAAACGCCTCGAACCGACTAATGCCATATGCTGAAGTTTCGAACGGCCTTCGCCTTAGACCGCTGAGCCACCAAACGACGATATATCACAAAACCCATAGTCATCTTCGAACTGAAATTTTGAATTAGTTTTTTTTATGAAAAATGCATCATATCCAACCCCAAAAACCTCGAAATACCAATATTGTAGGTATAAAATCGGATCATAATCACAAAACCCGTCCGCCATCTTATAAATAAAAAAATGTATACGTCATCTTGAAGCCGCCATTCTAAATTATCAATAAATTATTTTTAACAGTCTACCAAATTCACCAAATTTTTTGTATAAAAATATATTTTTGTTTCCCATGCTCACCAAAATTAGGAAAATACATAATCTTAGAGCGACAACCAAATATTTACATCATGCTATAGTCTCTTTCTCTTATATTATTGTTCCTAAAAATAAATTTTGTTCACTAAATATGCTAAACGTTCACCAAATTTTAATTGCCGAAAATGCCTGAATTCTAAGTTTGCTCATCAGCATTTAGTAAAATTGGTAGACCATATTTTGGGTTCCATTAAGATTTTTTGATGTTCATTAAATTTTTTGGAGGACAGCTAGGTATGTATTGTTTAATTTTGTGTACATTATATTTGTTCCCAAAAAAAATCTGACTTCAAAAACCCCTAAATACTAATCTTATATGGAATCAGACTATAAAAATCACAAAGCTCGTTCACCGATTTATAAACACATGACTTTGCATTCTCTTGCTAGTATGGTTAAAATATTCAATCTCAAGCAATCCTGGATCTTCTTGAAGGTGATGAACCTCTTGAATAATTGATTGGTTGCATGTCATGAAGATTCTTTTTTTATCAATTTCTTCGAACTCCTTTGGTTCCGTCTTTCAATGGCAATTTCTTGTTTTACTTTAATTGGTTCTTCAATGAGTCCTACCATATTTTGTGTATTGAATAGTAAACAAAAGGCTGGATACAGAACGCGTAAAACTATTTTGATATAGATTATTTGACAGTTGACAAAAGTTTATCACAAATCCAAAAATTCGCTATTATGAAGAACTTTTTTCCATATTTTTTCATTATTACACCAAATATAGAAGATTACGGAAAAAATTATGACACAACATATAATTAATAAAAGTTTATTGTATAAACATCACAAAACCAAAAAGCAGTTTATAATCACAATTATTTGAGAAATGTTCAAGAATAAATACACAAAAAATACACATAACTGGATAACGTAAAGCATTAAAAAAGCATTATATTACAGAGTTATATCGTCTGGCGTTACTCTTTCAAAATCCAATTTTATAAAAAATATCAACATATATATAAATTTAGGAACTTACATTCTAGTACGGCAGGAAAACTTCGTATACTAACATTAAATACAATTAACAGTAGGATCTGTCGAAATTAAGAAGCGGGAAGATCAGTATTTGTTTTCACTCTCGGTGCGGTAGCATTTCTTGATATTTCTGAAAAAACATCAAACATTTCAATTATATGAAAATCCTTTTCCAACAATCGTAAAAAATTGTGTTAAGTACTTTATCTACTACTACAAATTCTACATTAGGTAGCAACCACAATAGTATCTACTTTTACTAACGAATGGAGTTATTTAAA
Organism: Chrysolina haemoptera; assembly: GCA_958298965.1. Classification (NCBI taxonomy): domain Eukaryota; kingdom Metazoa; phylum Arthropoda; class Insecta; order Coleoptera; family Chrysomelidae; genus Chrysolina; species Chrysolina haemoptera. The sequence goes on along the minus strand of OY282586.1, from coordinate 10,397,049 downwards.
ACGTACCCTGGTTGACAAACTAATCCATGGTCTTTGTGATTCATTCTATTTCAGAACTTACAGATTATTATTTTATGAATCACTTCAAGTCATTGGAATAAAGTCAAAAAGGATGCGTTTTCGTCAACCAATCAATGAATCTACGAGCTAACAAACTTGAATGTATCAGTACTGTTAGCTGAGATATTCAGAAAAGAAATTATTCAAAAATGGACTAAGGGGTGAAACTAACATTAATAATCCTTTGTGATTAGTTCCAAATCTACCTGTAATTTGTTTTTGAGGTTAGTGCAAATAGTTAGAAAGGTAATTGAAGCATGAAACTATAAGCTGGGACTTAAGGGGTTGTGATACACTAGAATAACATGTTTTCCCTTCCGCCTATTTCTGTAGCTAACTGGTAAATTCAATATTGAGGGTCTGGGTCTGGTCTGTAGGACTTGTTTATTTTTATTTTTATAAAGGTCTATCAATAACTAGATTAGCATACTCTTATCTATATAGATACTTTGTTCCAGCGTTCTATTGTCCATTTCACCCATTTGTTCAATGAACTCCTCACCATACAATTCGATGGTGTGAGTACTGTTCCAGCATGCTCAGTGTTACATCACACGTTATTCATCCTGTATATGGAATCATTGGAATCGATTCATTGCGCAGTTGCTGATTCAGTAGTGTCATGTACGAGTTTGAGATATTTTTTTTCTTGATACAATTGGATCATAATGACAGAGATCCAATGACAATATTATAATATATGTACCGATATTTTTTGTACCGTAGTTTGAATTGAATCTCTTTGGCTTATTCTTTTTCCCCGAGTATAGAGGTACATTTTAATAAATAAAACATTAAAAAACGCGCGTTTTTCAAAGTTACCATGGCTGAATAAAATATTACAAACAAATGCAAAACTTGTATTCAAACATTAACGAAAGGTACACTGATATCACATCACGAAAATCTAAAAAAAATTCCAGGCTTCCCGTCCCATTATTATTGTAAGGCAGTAGGTTCTAAGAGATTATTATATCATAATCTTCCCAACATGACGAATGCCGTACAAGAATATTTTGTCCGAAAAGCACATCTTCAGATGAAATATTATTACTATTATTATTATAGTCAAATGCACCATCCAGAATTGCAGGAATGAGTGCTTGAAGTTAGCTGACATATTCAGACTTGCTCTCCAGAAATCAACATACTGGGAGTTGACCAGTTCAACAGGCCTTTCATTGAGCTCCAAAATTTCCTTCAATATGGATATAATAACGATGTCTTCAAGAATTCCCACCTACAGCAAGTTCTTTATTTTTTTTGTTAAATCAAACATAACACCTGCTATATGCCTAGATAACTGGTCAGAAAATGTGAAGTGGTTCCAAAATGAATTTGTTTTCGATCCCAGAACAGACGTCCAAGAATTAAACAAGTTTAGGACTTATAAGGTTCAAAAAGATATTGTCATCAATGATAATAATTTCATTGAAAAATAACTGAACAGAAGAGGGGGAAAATGGAAAGATATAGGTAAGTTCGATAATTAGTAACCTGCAAACTTTGTTAGTTTACATAAACTTTGAGAGTTACTTCAAACAGTTGCAAAAAATAAAAGAATTATTCCCCGATAATAGAGAGCTCCATCCACTCCACTGCATCAAGTTTATTATAATAGATATGAAATACATTTTATATTTTAGTAATGGAAGTTGGAATGGAAATCTCTATTATTCGCTTGAGTAAATTCCATATAGATACTTATTGTGTTGTCTACCTAACATAGTAAATTTCATGAACATAAGCATGGACAATCTGTGTCTCGCTGCCTCGCATGCATATTTCGACTTCTATTTCTACAAACGGGTACATACGCTGTCGAAATTCGATGTGTTACTGTCTCTCTGTTATGCGTTGTAGGTCTATTACTTTTTGTTGTTTCCATTCGTGATGGAGGATTCGAAACTGAAATAAAAGGGTTCATTATAGAATATCGCTCCAATTTTGGTTAATATTACAAACATTTTTAATACGAAGCCTGTAATTTCCCACAAACCCCTATAGTCTAAGAGACGGAATAGAGGTCGACTTCACTCATCTGTTAACCGGAAGAAACATTTTTTATGAAGTTTTATAAATAGACGAATACAACTATAATGGCCTATTAAAATGTGGTCCAGACTATATACAGAGAGTTCCAAAAATTTGCACCATATGGAAAACTTTTTATTATGGATTTGTCAGAACATTTTAGTCTTCATAAAAATTGGTGTGTTGCAGAATACTTGCATATGAGTTGTTAAAATTTCAAATTTTCAGGGGAGGACAAAAAATAGGAATTTTGATCTGGTGTAAACTACCCCTTATTTATAAAGAGGTTGTTTAGAATTGAAAACAATATTCAAATTTGGAATCACAGTCAGCGTAGTATGCACCAATTTTTACGAAGAAAATTTTTTTCTGACAAATCGATAATAAATTAGTTTTTCATATGGTGAGAAGCGGAAGGTGTAGTCTGTTGAACTAACACGATTGGTAATTGGGCAGGAAGTTTGAGAGGTATAACCCTTAAATATTTTGAAATAGAAATAACTGTATTTGATGTTTGATGTGATTATTTTTTGAGTGATACAATGGTAAGATAAACGTCAAAACTTTACGATGTGATTTGTTTATATGTAGCGATATGATTTGGTTACTACAGAAATTCAAGTATTTCTAAATTTCTGATTGGCAACTTGATTCAATTGGACGTTTCGATTAGTTGAAAATCATACGTACAAAATAATCAGGAAAAACCATAGTCAGATTTTTTTTTTTTAAATTGTAATGTTCAATTATCTCAAAATTTCACCTGAAATTCTGTACACAATTATTTAATTGAATTCTAAGCAATTTTTTCAAATGACATTTTCCGATATTTTCTTTCTTACAATTCTTTTTACCACTTCATGGTAATTTTTCTCAATTTGCCGCCATAACAGTGATCAAGTGACATGAATCAACAGATATTTTTGTATCTAGAATGCGAAATGATACTTTTGCATTCGAGAATGGAAGTTATTTTGCCGAGTTTCAGCGAGGCAAAATAACCATTCTAGAACGCCAAAGTATATTTCGCATTCGAAATGCAAACAATATTTTTTCGAAAACTGCATTAAAACTAATATGAGAACGAAAACTTAATGAATAAGTATCTGTCATTGTTAATTGACATTTCGTGTTTGAACCAAAATGAACAAGGTGATATTGTTTGCATGACTATCGTATAACGGTAGCATAAACAGGACGCAAAAGTCTTTGACGTTCTAGAACATAAAAGTCTTTTACGTTCTAGAACTAAAAAGAGCCACTTCGCTAACTGAGATTTTAACGAAAATGACATTTTAGTTAAGTTTTCGAAAAAATTCATTTTCAGGTTGTCAGACATTCACAATTAATCAACTGATTTTTTTTTCGGTACTCTAATAATAAACCAGGGAATAAACCGGAACGAGTCCAAAAGGGAGGCAATTAGATGGAGTCGTGTCTAAGGGGGGGATTGAAGTTTAAAGTAACCGAAAAAGAGGCGATGACGTAGAACTTGTAAGAGTAAGAAATGTTGCTCTGTAGGGGGGGTGCAATTTCCCCATTGCCCCTCCCTTGGACCCGCCACTGTAATAAACGGTTTTCTTATATATTATGTACTCTTTGGCGGTCACTGTATGTAAACATTTTCACATTCATTACTTGTCAATAATATCACTTTAACAACGTCAATTGTTTTCCAAAAATAGTTATTGATCCACTCACCTTTAGTGGCTTCTCTTTTGACAGGTGTCTTTTTCCGCACATCCTCACTTCGGTGTCTCGTTTTATCTCTGATTATTTTTTCTGAAGTGCTCCTAATTGTCGAAACGGCTGTTTTGTGACGGATCTCCGGTAGGCTTCCTAAGATCCTTCAAATCAAATATAAAAAAAGTTTAACTCAATTCACAGACAGATATATAATAATAATATAAGTTTATCCGCAAACGTCACAAAAGTAACTATTTTTGTGTCTAGGCATTATTACTTTTACCAATTTTAGAATTATGTATTTGGGATGCTTAAATGAACTCCAAAGATGAAATATTTCTTTCAGAACACCATTTTAGAAATATATTGTAAGACGCTTCGTAGACCGCAACAGATTTTGTTAGCAGTGAATTTTGAATCATTTTGAATCATCAGCATCCGATATTTTCCCCCATGGACTGCTACTAGTCAAACTATTGAATTAGTGAACACTTTCGAAAATATCTACACAAATTCCGATACTGACGCGTGAAGTTGCTGGTCTTCTTTCTCGATCTTTAATAAAATCGTTTATTTTATTCAGAGTGAAAGTGAGTTTGTCGCTCAGCGCTGAATTATTTTGAATATATCAAAAGTTTTTTTTTCCATTTTTTTAATTTTTTGAAATCGACTGCTATGGTCATTAACCGTCATTAACCACGTGTTCTGGATAAACCTTGTTGTTAACTCCATACGCCACTTCAGGAGCATAACTGTTAATTTTTAACGCAACAGTGAATCGTGGAGGATTGTTCCCAGCCGGCAACAAGATTCAATCATTCAGAAAAATTAAAAAAAAAAAAAAACTCATCCAGGCTGGGAACCGAAACTGGGACCACTTAGTCACCAGGCGCGTGCGCTATCCACAGCGCTAATCCCCGCCTCAATAGTCTAATATTATTCGCACTCTTGTCAGATATAAGAGAGTTTCAGGCGAACAAAGGCTGAGCACTCGATATCACACGGTCAGCTTTAATCCTGTTGTCCGCCTTTTTTTATTCAAGATATCTCCATTTTTGAAAATATAGATCAATATTCTATGATTAAATAATAATTGGACAGTATCAAATCAGAAGGAAAAAATAATTTTAATGGTATTATATTGGGCTCCACCTTGTTTTGGCAAATTTTTTATGCTACTCATGTAGTTTGATGCCATTAACGCGAATATGAAAGTTGTTTTTTGCGGTGCTGGGTTTCCGAAATAAAACAAATTATTGACCGAAAATCAAGTGAGGATTTCTGTTCTCTACATACTCGTAAACACAATTTGCAAACCAGTTATTACTGGTATTATATGCACTGAAATCCTAAAATTCTCTCATTTTCACGAAAGTTCATTCTTTTCGCGAATATTTTTAAATATTGATAACTCTGGAAATAATTAACAAATAATCAAAATTTTGACATCATTCGATTTCTCATCCAAAACTATCTGTTATACAGGGTGAGTCATTGAGATACCATCGAAAAAAAGTGATTTTGCCACATTCAAACCCCAACTGGTGGCAAAAGTATTATACTCAAAATAACAATTTAATTTTCTTGGACATGGCATCGGAAAAGAACGTTTCACATGTGATAAATAATCATCATAAAAAAAAATCTGGTAAGAAATCGTTTAAAACACGTAATTTATCCGACAAGTTCGCTACTCGATCCTGCGATTAAGCGTCAACTACCAGCGCTATGACCTTTATTTTCTTTTCACCAATATTATGTAATTCGACCCCACAAGGGTCGCCATACTTGGGGCAAATGGGAAATTGGGAAATCGGATACTTCCCAAATTATAAATTTCCATATAACAAATCAAGTGTGACAGAATGACCCGACCTTCACCTTCATTGTTTATAAAACAAATTAGCCTACCTTTCTTCTCCTTTTGTTGCAACATCCTCCCTCCTTCTGTTGATGGTACTGCTCGGTGATTTCTTCATCTCCACTCCATTAGTCATCGTTAATTGCGTTACCTTCGTTTTCTTGATCAACCTCGGCTTTCTCACTGGTAGTTCCACGTTTGTCGGCAAGTCCTCAGAAGAAGAACCGTGGGAATGGAGTAGCGCTTCTCTGCTGCTTGCCCTCTGCAGCCTTCTAGCCTTGGTGTTTGCCGCTTTCGTAGATATCTGTTCAGTTTTCTCTACGTTTCTCCTCTGTCTTTCAACGACAGTTTTCGTCTTTTGCTCACTGGTAGCCTTCCTACGGTTCACGCTTTCGACGGAAGAAGTAGACGAAGTGGGCTTGAGTTTGGTTTTGCTGTTGGTCGTTATCGTCTTGGCAGTACCCTTCTCTTGTTTCCAAGACTTCGTTTCGACGATCGTTTCTAGCTGCTTCTTTTTGGAGTCTTCATCTTCGTCGCTGTTAAGTCGATTGTGTATATCTTCGTCAGTATATTCATTCACGGCTTGCATAATTTGATCGGCAGCTTTAGTCAGTTCGTCTAAGATACTACTGTCAAATTCTTTGCTGTATTTGTTCCTGATATTTTCGTAAACGTGCTGATCCGAAGGGTTTTCGGTTAATTCCTGTCCAGGCTTCGATTGCTTCGATATACTACGAGGAGACGAGTCTTTGTAGTGTTGGATCAAGTCTGGTTTTTCCGATAATTTGTTTTCTTTGCGTATCACAGCCTGCGAGATTTTTTTTACCGGTTTCGGGGAAAGGTTGACACCGAAGTAAGTCATTTCGGACTTTCTAGGTTGCCTCAGTACAATGCTATCACTGGAATGTTTAGTTTGTAACTTTTTATCTACAGTAGTTTTGAAGTCTTTGATGGGAGATTTTCTGCCATTAGTTGTAGGTTCTACGTTTTTATTTCTATTAACTATAGATGGACTAGAAAGTTGTTCCGTTGGTTTCAGGTCTGGCCTGTTCAGTGCAACAGTATTTCGTACAGCCATAGGAGGGGAATTATGCCTATTCAGGTTTATGTTGAATTTTGTATTATCACGATTTGGGAATGGCGGTGCGCGTTCTTGTGGTTTGAGCCTCTCTGTGTATTCTGAAAATAAAATTGATCAGCATTTGAACGGGAATGAAACTGCACAAGCTTTCTAACGCGGATCCTCTTTTATAAAAAATAGGGTATCGCAATCTTACATTAGTGTGAATATCAAAATGTTTCAACATTCAAGCCAATGTTATTATATACAGGGTGAGTCAGAATAAAACCGACAAACTCCGAATACAGGTTCTTCACCTCATTTGTAGGTGATAAGTTTCTATCATGGTCCTGAAATCCCCTCTGAGATACAAGGTGTCAAAAGTACGGAAAAAATTAAGATTCATTTTTTTCCCCAAAACACCCGATGGAAAAAAATTTAAACTTGGTACACTGATTAAGGTTTATCAACGTGATAATTTGAAGTTTTAATTTTCAATATTAGTAAGCCAGTGGTATGTGGTCATATTAATTTTTTTCATATTTTCTTTGGACAAGTGAATGAACAAATGAGAGTTTGATATCAGTTATGTGCCTGAAAGTAGAGGTAGAGCAACGTGATTTCCCATGTTCAATAATCGTATTATGCTAATTTCTTATAAGATATTGTAATATTTGTCAACCTCCTGAACATTTTTTAATGTTGGGAGGATTGGAAACAGTACGAATGAGTCAGAAGGAGACCGACAACTCCATGTTTGCTTCGTTTCTGAGATATTTCAACGCCCTGTATCTCAGAAAAGAATCAACTCCGGACATATGTTCATAGAAACTGTTTTTCATAAAATGACCTAAAGAATCACCATCTGTAGTTTCGTACCGTAGTTAGGAAACACGAGGGAAACACATGAAAAAAATTCAGAGAAGTTTGGAGAGAGTATCTATCAGTGAAATTTTTGCCGATGGGCACTCTAACTATGAGGTCTGAAATAATATTTGCGAAAAACGTTTTTATTGGAGTACCTATCATTTTTTAGAGCCTTACTGTTTGATTTATCAGAATATTTTTGATGAGGGACAACAATGAGAAATTATGTGTTTTATAATGCTGATTGGATAATATTTTCGTAGATGACCCAATCATAAAAGGCGAAAATGATACTCCAACATAAAATTTAACAAATTAAGAGTACTTGTCTTCAGTTTTTCACAAAATTTACTTCAGACCTTAACTCTTATCTGAGTGGATCTGTTACAACAAACATTTGCAAGAGAGTATGACGATTATTGCACACATGAAATTACGTTGCTACTCAGGATATAACTTCAGTTTTTCCCAATTATTTTAGAAACTTCCACTTTTAGGCACATGGAATATCATAACTTTTAGGTCGAGTATGGATGAGCCTAAATGATTTCAAACGCTCATTTGTCCATTCACTTGTCCAAAGAAAATATGAAGGAAAATATGACCACATACCATCGTAACTACGCCACTGGTTTATGAAAATTAAAAATAATAACTTCTAATTATTACGTTAATAAACCTTGACTAGTGTACCAGTTTGAGTTCCTAAGAAAAAAAAATGGAATTCAAATTTTTTTCCCAATTTTGAAACACTGTTCTCAGAGGGGATGCATTTTAGGACATATCTTGATAAAAACTTTTTTTTGTGACTTGAAAAAAGTTTGACATTTTATCTCTGTTGACAGGTAATAAAATATAACTTTCCATGAAATTACTTTTTTCACCTACCTAGAAGGTACCGGAAAAAGGTGAGTAATTTTTTCCCGCATATATATATACACATAGGTAAAGGTAAATATTTAATTGAACAATCATCGTTTTTCCCGTCACAAAAAAAATTGTGTATTATACACGGAAAAAAGATTTGAGCTCTTCTTTCTTCGATTCAGGAAACAACAGAAGACAAATACTTTTTTTCCTTGTATAATAAATAAGTTGATGAATCTGTATTCCAGGTTTGTCGGCCTTATTCTGGCTCACCCTGTATATAAACCACTGAAACTATTCCAGGATAAAATGAGGGACGATTATGATGATATTCACTTCAAATTAAACAAATTTGGTGTATGAAAAATTATTATCCAAGGATGGCCTTAAACTCAAAAAGAGAAGAGTCAGTTATAAAGAAAGACCTGTCAATTGTAACAATCAGAAGAAGAAACTATCAACTAAAACCCTCTCCTGTATATGATTCAGGAACATGTGAATTGAAAAAAAAATCATCATAGTACCTTTTACCACTTTTGCACCTGATTTGAGATCATATCTAGCTGTCGCTTCCTTGACGCTACTTCTTCCGAAGTGATCGCTCATATTCTTGTACGCCCTCATCTTGCTCCAACTACCAGAAACCTCACTGCTAGTGTCGGTTTCTACTTTACTGTTGTCAAGAGAAACCTTCGACATCAGTTGTTGCACTTCTTTGTCCGCGTCGCTATCACTCTGTATATCTTCGTACAGTTTTTTCAGTGCTTCCAGTTGTTTAGGAATTTCGTCTTTTTTTTCGGCAGTCTTTTCGCTCTTATCTTTGATGGTGTTAAGTATTAGGGAGGTAGACTTAAAACTGTGGCTATGAGATCCTTGATATTTGGCATATGTGAAACAACTGTCGTTCTTGGTGGGTGGGGAGGGGGAGAGGTCGATCGTGATTTTCGTGGTGGTCGTTGTATTATTAGTATCCTGGGTGGTCGTCATTTTGGAGCACATGGTATGATTTAAGGCCGAATCTTCGCGTCCTATTCGAACTACTAGGCCTTTGTTGAGCAGTTGTTTGGAGTCTGGAATGGTGTTTTTGGAATTGAATGAGCTGCACAGTTTAGAATAAATTTTTGACACAGTCGGTATATGAGAAAGCTAATAAAAATACAAAAGAATCTCAAAATTTGGTATCTGGGGTTTTCGCCAACAACACGATAATAATTTTGTGAAACAAATATAAAGAATTTATTTCAGAATAAGCAGGATCTAGATTTATACCAACTAACAGCATCCTAGCCCAACATCGTGTGACTACAAGAATTATTTGATGTATAAATGTTGCACCAAAGTTCAGGCCATGCCTATAGTCAGCATATATTTGATATTGAAGTCATAATAACATATGACAAAGAGAAAAAATGTGATGTGGCAGCAGCATTCATAGTTTTGGTGTTTTTGGTAGTTTCTATTTCTTGAATTTTCACATTGCCTCAATATATGAGAACTAACTCAGTCAGAACCAGTTCTGGTATAAGTACATTAATAATCAAATAAACAGTTTTAAATCAACCATCAAATTACAATATTATTCAAGAAGTGTGATATCACCTTGACATGTTTCTTGTATCACATGGTTGGCTGGGATACCTATAGTAGCTACAATAAAATGGAAAACCCCTTTGCTAACGAAATGAATTATTGAAACTGTCAGTGCTGTTTCTTTTTTTTATACAATAATTTTAGGAAATAGTTCATTAATTTTGTATCCCTGAATATGTCAAAAATATATTAAAAAGAATGGAACTGTACAGATTTCATGCAGAATTTAAACTACCTACATTTGTGAAAGATAAAGGCAAATCTACAGCAGGTTAAACTACTCAATGTCCGACTTCCACTACTTGAAGAACTCACATCATGCACAAAAGAGGAAAAAGGTACATTTATTTTAAGACATATGTTTTATAAAACTACATATCTCATACAAATACCGAATAATACTAACTAGAATAAGCGAATATTTACGAATAGAAAAAAGAAATTCGGGAATCTTCTTCAGTTTATACATACATGCCTGAATCGAAAGCTCTGAAACCCAGATGGACAGAAGATAAAGAGATATTGATTCAGATCCTGCAGGATTATTTTGACATTAATATTATTATTTTACAATAAAGCCTACTTGACTACTGCTTCTAGTATAAACATAGTTTGATGATGATTAAGAAAATATATACACATATTTATGTACACACCTACACACTTGTAAATAAAATCAGTAGTGAATCATTTTGGTTTTAAATTGTTGAAGTTTCACATCCACTTTGTTTTTGAATGCGTTAACACTGCTTGAACCATGCACCTACTGTGTCTTCATTATGTTCATTCCAAGAGTATATTCTCTATTAAAATTTTTTTTGGACTAGCTTGCTTGCTTTTCTAGAGATTCTGAGTGAAAACTTAGTTGTTCAAGATTTCTATTCTGTTTCCTCTGTACCTTCTTTCTCTTAGGGTTGTCAGGTGCAATTTGCTTGCTGCACATTTCCTTATAGGGGGTTGTTCTCATATGCATCAACCGGTCCCGTGCATGGCACCACACGTTAAAAGGTAAGGGCGACGTCTTCCCTAACTCGCATAAGTTTCTCAAAAGACTTCTCAGGATTGCTCGAGAGGGCCAGGGTATTTCCTTCAACCGGCTGGAAATAACATTTTCAACAACAAATTAACAAAAATTCTTGTGACTCTTCTTTGTACTCGCTCTAGTTGTTCTATATATTCAATATGGTATGGATTTGTATAGCTTTAGAATCATTTCTTTCGAGGTGCGACAGCAAAAGCTTTTTGAGTTGGGAGTACAAAAGCGTTGTTTTACTGGTTGGTCAATATGGGATTCCCATTTCAAGTCTTCAGTTATAAAAATCAGATATTTCTGCTCTGCAACTGTCACTAGTTCAGTGTCGTTGAAAATACATTTATTTTTGAGGTTGTCTTTTCCAATACGGAGAACAATGCATTTATAGCTATTAAGGCTCATTGTCCATAAACTGATCTATAATAATAAAAATAATAATACTTCCTCATCAACCCAAAGGCATAGCCTGTGCGGGTAGAGGATGGCTATTATTATTATTTGCCGTGGCGCTCCAGGGCAACTTACTGATTTTTTTTGGTGGCGTATTCACTTTTCAGCTGCAGGAAAACCCCGGAAAACCTACAGCACCACCTCGGGTGGTCGGCGTGCACGCCAAGCTAGCACTAGACGAGATTGGCATCTGGGCAACACACAATGCACTTGCTTTCAACAAGGACTATGGTCATCTATCGATTCCGATAATGAGTATTTGAGAAAAAATCCCTCGTACATACATTGGGCTCGAACCGACTACCGCTATACTGAAGCTTCGAACGGCCTGCGCCTTAGACCGCCAAGCTACCCACCACCTATGATTCTATTGTTTTTAGATCTATTTGAAGGTGGTCTGTCTGCTCTGATGGATTGCAGTACAGTTTTGTATCGTTAGCAAAAAACTCATTTTTGTAGTTATATTGCCAGTTAAATCAGAAACGTACACAAGGAAGAGAACAAGGGCTAGTAACGAAGCTTGGTGCACATTTATGCCCCCTTTGTGGGATGATCAATAGATGTCATTTGCTCTTACTAGGAAGTGACGATTGGTCAGGAGAGTCTTAATTAATTCCACTAAGCTGCCTTTTACCCCATAGAGCGGTCGAGTTTGTAGAGCTGTTTGATGAATTATCCCACTTACTCATCCTGGTACCAACGCCACCGTCATCTGTCAACCGAGCATGGGCAAGAAGTTGTTTGAACTGCCAACAGTCAAAGGTAAGTCGGCACGTTACGACGCCCATCGGGGCGTTTGTCCCACGATCAGAAAGATTAGAAAACATGCACAGTGGTTATTCCATTACTGTCTCACCATGATCGACAGGTTCATCCACTGGCCCCTGAGGCTATACCTCTACGTACGTGAGCAAGAGACAGCTACCATAGCTGCGTCGTTCTACTATCACAGGATTTTTCTGTTTACATTAGTAAATATCCATGATCCGCAATAACTTTAAAATGACTCCATCGATATAGGAGCGGAATTTATCACCAGCAAATAAAAGAGCAACTTTCTTTCTCGGTAGTGGTAAACTTTTTCTCTGATTCCGAAAATGACCTGGATGCTAAAGCTATAATGGATTCTGTATCACCAATTTTCTGCGTGAGAACTGATTCAATGCCTACGTTTGATGCGTCGCACTGGACTATAAATTCTTTTGAGAAATCAGGAGAGGCTAAAATAGAGGCTGAAATCAGTGCTTCTTTCACTTTACCAAAAGCGATATCTGCTTCTTCCGTCCAATGAATTTTCTTCGATTTTCTGCGCCCCTTAAGTGATGCTGTAATAGGCGCTGTTAATGAAGAATGATCTTTCACGAAACGTCGATAATAACTAATCAAGCCATTAAACCTTTTAACCTCTGTTTCAGGTACAAGCACCTCAAGCATGAACTTTATTTTGTCGGGATCAGTCCGAAATCCCTCTCGGTCTACAACAAAACCTAAATATTTTGGACACGGGCGACAAAATGACGATGTCATGGTGACAGGTAAATTGATCTTGATGATCATTCAAAACCAATGAGTTCCCAACCAACCCGTTACTCTCCAACACTTCACAAACGCCGTAGTTTGTAGGTGATTTACTAACATCCAAAATTCTAGAAAAAAGCGGTATCCCGATAGGCAGTTGAACGTATGTCTTCCCGGTAGCTCAGTTGGTAGAGCACTGACATCGGCAATCTAGAGGTCGTGGGTTCAAATCCCGCCCAAGAAGAATCTTTCTTCTGAAATTTTGAAATTTGTTTGTATGCCGCTAATTTTTCTTCATTTATATTCATATCACAGGCGCTAACTCCCTTCTTGATATAAAATTGTATCTGGTATTTGTTAGGTGACCACTCAATAGTCTGTTTTTGAAGATTTCAAGCAACTTTGGGAGAAATCGGTTAGAACTGAACTAACTATACTATGCTCTTACTAATACAGACTACAGCAAAGAAGAAAAAGTACGCGTCCGTTCTACCATAAGCTACGAAAGAATAACTTACCTTTTCCTAAATTATCCGCCCTTGGCCAAGTAGTGTGTCTGTCCACATCGTAACTGTCACTTTCTACTACCGTCGCCTCTCCTTCTTCGAAATTGATCTTGGTAGAATATCCTTTGTTTTCAACCGCTTGGCCGTCCTCCATTGGCTTAGTGTCAGCTACTGACCAAGATGACCTCCTGTTGTCGACATTAGTATCGAGATATCTGTTATCGTTATCGCTAGTATAATCACTTTTTCGTATCGGACGCAAACTTTTCAAAAGCTTCTGAAATTCCGGCTCAGCTCCGTTACTGGCCTCTGACGGAGGCTTATCGAAATAGTTATAGTTATGAACAGTTACGGTGGACTTCCATATAGGAGTTTCTGGCTTATCGACGTGCCTCAGTCGCACTCCCCATTTGTTATCTTCGTCAGAGTTGGATTCGTTGAAAAGAACAGTATCTCCAAGGTGATAAGGCCTCGGTTTGATGGGCTTATTTTTCAGAATGCCTCTAATTTCGTTCTCCGTTAGTTCTTCTTTCTTCTCGTCGTCCGTTATTTCGTTGTTAATGGAGTTTGTGGTGTTAACAGTCACTAATCCGAATGACGCGTTGGATTGTGAGTTTTCATCGATGGAGTTCGGATCAAGCTCGTCCGATATGCCAAACATGGTTTTTTCGTAGGAGCTATCGCCGAAATGGAGAACCTGAAAAAAGTATATTTTTTATAACTTTATATGATTTGAACTGAATAAGTGAAATATCTCAGATATGTTAAAGAGAATTCCAATATTTCACAAACAATTTGTGGACGTACAGGTCGAGTCAACGTACGTGCAACACCGACATGATAATATGAAAACGTTCGTTGATACAGGCCTGAGTTGATCATAAAACTATTGGAATATCTTCAATGTCGTCAGATCAGTCATCAAGCATGTTGTATTTTATCATCCCGTGTTTTTATATTGATAGTTTTTGATATGTCAAGTTGAAAGATATTAAAATAGAGAATGAGTTGAGTTTCCAAATTGAACAATAAAAAAAAAATGCTATTTGTCACTACAAAACCATCACAAGAAGTTGAAAAATAAATTGCAATTTGGTCACCAGCTCATCAACAAATTGGATCAATTAAAAAAATGGGTTGTTATTTGGAGCATGATGTAACCATAGAAGGCAAGAATTTTTGCTTTTGAAGCAAACAAAAATTTTCGATTAGTGATTACTATAAAAAAAATTTTAGAACTTCAAAATTTAATATCTTCCAAAATATTTTCTTTTCGACAAAAATAAATTCCTTCATTTCATTTCGTTTTGCCATCTTCTACCTCCTACTTCTTTTTATCTCTCCAATTACGGAAAGACTGTGTATAATGAAATACCACAATCGTTAAAAGAAATTAGTACTAAAACTAAGTTCTCAAAAGAACTTAAGAAATGTATACTCAACAGATAACTTTTCAGTTCCCATAATTTCAACTTTGACTGCTTTTACTTTAATATGACTCATTTATTATATATATATTTCACAAATTATTCTTGTCACCGTTTTTCTATCAATTGTTTGATTCACTCTTTAATTTGATCCATGTGCTTTAATAATATTCAATTTATGTTTATTTTTTTAATCACTATATAAGTGAATAAATATATTAACGATTCAACAAGCACTGAATTGTACGAAGTATACCTCTTCTAAATATTTAAAAATCAGAATTGATCAAAATGGATACAAAAATTATTCAGAATAATGACATGAATTCATAAGTTTACATATCGACCACAGTATGTCAGATTGGAATAAGTATATTTACCATATGGGTTTGTACCTCCGGGATACCAAAAAGGTGAGGGGTACATACCGGTAAACCATTCTTGTTGAGATCATCCAGAGTTGGACCAGAGTTTCTTCGTCTCCTTCTGAAATTCTGAGTGGGAGGCGGTTTTTCATCCGTTGCCACAATGTTGACTTTACCAGATTCAGCAGCGAAATGCACTTCGGTTTTGCAAAATTCCACTTTCTTCGTTTTTCTCGTATTACTATCATCGTCATCTTGTCGCAAAAATTGATCGTTCGAAGCCAAACTCGTCCTGCGGTATTTGTTGGAATCGACAGTGTTGGTAACGTACTTTGATTCGTCCACCGCTATCGAATGTCTTTTGATATCCTTATCCGAATCGTTGTTCCATGAAAGGTCGATGATATTGTTATTTTTCGCTATGGGAATTGTGATAGTTGTGGATTTGATTTCTGGCTTCAAGTTCGACCAATCGCTTGAGTATTTTGTCCAGCTTCCATTGGACGTCGATGATTTGTTGTAATACCTGTCTTCATCGATGAAAGTGTTGGTCAGCTTTTTCATCTGTGGAAGAAACACTGAAGTAGGTCATTCTATCAGTGACCATGCTCAAAATTGAAATTTTATGGAAAATTATGATAATACCTACCAATGTTTTATATAATGAATTACTTGATATTTTTCATACCTCAAGAACTATGAAGATCAAAAGAGAGTTCAAAATCTGGTTCACAAATAAAATAGCTAAACTAATAAAAGTACTAGACAAATATTTTTGGCAAAAGAAACAAAATCCTGTAAATGTACATTATAGTATTTCTACATTATGTAAAATGATAATATTTCACATGTGAAACTGGGCGTACTTACTTATCGAAAGGCCATAATTTCATAACATGAAAATGGATTATAAATAATCCAGCCTTTCTCAAATTTTCTACACTATAGGACTTTTGTCCGCAAGCATCGGAACAGAAAACGATTCAACAGCCCTATACGACTGACAAACCACCCCTGCCCAACACCAGGCAAAGTTTTTCTACCAGAACATACTCTGCAATGCTTCCTGTAACAACTAGCAAATGCCAATCAAAAACAGGTGAATATCTGCATACTAGTTTCACGGTTCTGCCGATCATCATTGCAGACCCGGTCAGGACGGAAAGCTACTGCTTAAGTGGTCCTACGATAACTACAGTACCAACTCTTTCAAATCCTCATAAATATTCATAATATACACAAATTATATGACATTTTTGGGCCTTTATATTGATAAAACCCAGAATCGGCAAAAATATAATTCAAACTTATGGAACGAGAAATGTTCATCACTGTGGACTGATAGAATCAGAGCTGAAATTGGAAACAGAAATGTAATGCATGATGATATACTTATTTATAATAAACTGCCAAGTATGTTGAGAAATATAAAATGTTCTTCAAAACTCATCTATTTAATTTTGATATTTCCCTGATATAAGCAGCATATGTTTCTTGGGAATAATAAAGTTATTATTATTATTTTCATAATAATGAAGCCAAACAACGTACCTGTCCAAAATATGTTCCAGTGTGATTCTTAGGCTCGAAGCCGTTGTATTTTTGATCAGTATCGCTGTGTTCATCCGAAGTACAGCGCTCAATTTGCAAAAAGCCGTTCTTCTTTTCAGGAGAAGGCACCACTACTATTTCTGTCGATCTACAAATGCCGCTATCAGTCGAACTTTCTACTAAATTTTTAGTCTTGTGCGATATCGAATTCGAAGAGTTGTTGTGATTGTGCACCTGTTCGAAACCGTACGATTTTCTTCGATTATACCAGTCTTCATTTCTGTTTGCTGTATTACCGTTAGTAAGTTTCACTCTGGATTCCAGACTGCCAGTGCCTATGCCAGGCTTTTTGTTTAGTATTGATTCCATTCCATAAACGTACGATCGTACCCGGGACTGCTCCAGCAGAGGCATCTCTTTGTCTTGATTCGGAGGCGTTTCTTCAGTAACTATGCCGTCGTCTGGATCTTCATCTTTCTCGTCCTCCTAGAAGTATAACCCAGTTAACTACTCTGATAAATTGTTGTAAAGTTTTAGACAATGATTACTTTTATTGACTCCCACGCAAGAGACTTTGTCATTATCTTTAAGAAAGTACACACACAAATAATGTACCCATAGGAGAATCGTTCGAGATACTCAGAAATATACTCGAAAAGGATAACCAACTGCATGAAAGAACTAACCTTCCTGTCCGTGCGATAATGGAATTGGTAGGAATCTGCCTACGCAACACCTACTTTCAGGAAGAAGATTGCCTTTACGTTCAGGTATAGGCCTATGATCAATAGTTCAAAGAACATCGTGAGAGCCGAGGGAAAGTAGGTAGGAATTCGTCGGCTAAGAGTGAAAAAGTCCATTTTAGGGGAAACCGATTATTGCACCATTTTATCAAGAAAAAAACGCTTTATCATCCGTTCCGCTCAACTAACTCTTATTTCTCGTAATTGAGACAGTATTTTCACGCCAGTAGTTCTGCCACATCCGTGCATCTCTGAAACAACACTAATAACCGTACGGTTTTCTTGTCCTATAAAATTGATTTACACTCTCAGATGAATTGGTATTCTTCTTGAATTTCTGAAGACTATATGCCTCAGGAAACACCTCCCAAGGCAGCGAGTTCCAAAGCTCTGCCGTTCGGTGGAAAAAGGAGACCTGGGAAGCAGATATGCGTCATGTCTCCAAAGTGACGGCATATGGATGTGATCACTGAGCTCGACGGGTCAATCACGATGAGATCGCCAACGGTACAATGATTGATGACATTTCGGAAAAACACCGTCCATGAAAATATGTATAAAACAGAGACAGATCACCAACCTTTTTAGAGAAGTAGGCGAGCTTGTGTGCGAAGTATCACCGACGAAACGAATGGCTCTCTTTTGGACCGAATCTAAAAGTTTCAATGTGTGTTTGGGTGCTGTACTCCATACATGGGAACAGTATTCCAGAACAGGTCGAATTTGTGCCTTATAAATCAAAATCAGTTGACGGGAAGTGAAATATTTCTTGGCGAAACAGAAAACCAACTTTTTGAGAGGCATTCTTGGCAATGGATCTCACATGGTTCTCCCATGAAAGGGTACTACTGATGGTAATACCGAGCATTGAAATGGAAGATTTCATTGGTATAGATACTCCTGACATAGTTACGCTGGCCACTGTGAGATCGGCCTTTCTAGAGAAAAGACATGCTTGGGATTTATTCGCATTGAATTCCACCAAGTTGTTGGATCCCCATTCTAGAAATTTTGCTAGATAATAAGAAACACCACTGGGGAGGCCAGCCATAAGATGGAAGTTTGGCTGGGAGTCCTTGGTGTCAAAAGCAATCAAACGCCTTGGAAGTATCTAGTGCAACGGCCAGAGTTTCACTATATTTTTCGATAGATTGCTGAGACATAAGCCAGCATTATGTCTAACATATTTGGTCACCGGTTGATCTTTTGATGTCGGAAACCATATTGTCGATCATTGATAATTTCTGAGCGTTCTGAATATTTCATGAGCTCGATGTTGGTAGCCTTCTCCATGACCTTCGAGATAACAGATAGTAGTGCGATAGGTCTGTAGTTGCTGGGTAGGGTCTCTTTTCCTTTTGGGGACTGGTTGTACCCTTGAAATTTTCCAGTTGGACGGAAATACCCCCAAATTATAAGAGAGGTTGAATAACTTGCAAAGAACTGGTGATAACGATCGGCGGAATTCAGTCAGATCCACTAGCTTTGTTGGTGTCAAGACCTGGCAAAATGCGTCTGATGGTTCACTGACGAAAGCTAATTTTAGGCATACGACTGTCAATGGGAATGATGCTCTGGAGTTGTTTTCCCGTTGAATCCAGCGTAGAATTTGCAGCAAATATGTTTGCGGCATTCTCCTGAGCGTTCGTTGCTAGTGTCGCCTTCGTATATATGGAATGGTTCGAAAGCCTGGCCATCAAGGAAGCCAAACACAAACCTTAACTTTGATTTACAGTGAAACCAATTTCATTATGAATTTTATTATTTTAATTAGCGCGGTACGCTCATGTTGAGTGCCTTATCACTGGACATATTACGGACTATAATCCGTTGTCGGACAAGCGCGCAGCAAGTAATTCCGTCTAAAGCTAGGTTGGTTTTACTGTAGATACGTTGATGATAAGTTCATATTTTGGGATCATGGAGAATGGGGACAACGGCGTCCTATTAATCCTGGACGTTAACACCGGGATAATTGAAGACTCCATTCAAACATAGGTACACAGAAAGAAAACCACACCGGACAATTAGTACCTGAGCTTCGATTCATACCATGCAACATCGACCAAAATAAGGTCAACTGAATATCGATCAATGATGCTAAACTCATTTATAAAAAAACATCTAACTACTCAACGTACCTAAACACATTCTGGGGCTTCTTGCGAAACAGATGGTAAGCGAAAACATTTTTTTAAGATAGTCGAGTTTCAAAAATAATTATTATTAAAAGTTTTTTCTATATGATGCTTACCCTTATAATTCTCTTACCACTGCATATATAATCAAAAAATAGATGCAAATACTAAAAATTTCAATTATTAATTGATTAATTACGGGGTAATTAATAAGCTTCCAAGAAATATTTAATGCAGGTTTCTTCTGAAGTTTTGTGATAATACTTGTAGAAATTATTGGATTCACTAAACAGTATTATAAGTAAATTTGAGCAGTTGAATGTTGATACCTTTTTTCTCAGTGTATAGTTATTTACCTTATAAATGTCACTAGTTGGTGAACTAGTTCTCCTAAGCCTCCCTTTCACCTCTTGCAGCGACTCTACAGTGACAAACGAATTGCGTTTTTGTTTTCGAGGTGATTCGTTTTCATCGTCAGGGGTTTTCTCACTGCTGGTACTGGAACCTGAAATTGACTGCAGAATCTGATCAAGAGCCTCAAGATCAACGCTGTTATTTCTCAGTGCTGTGTTCAGTCTTCTTCCCTTCTCCAAATCCTCTCGGATTTTCCGTACACTTCCACTATTTTCTGGCAAATCCGGAGGCTTCGTACTAACGATTGGCTGGTTATGTTTGGGAAACTGCAAAGACCTTCGTATTTTCGAGGTCCTCCTCCAACTTTGTAATTCTTCCAGATCTTCTAGATCTTCCGCACTTTTATTATTACCGATATCTTTTTCGGGAATTAGGTTAATATCATCACTGCTGCTGCTTTTAGTTCGTACTAGATTAGTATGACCGTTAGTAGTATTAGTATTTTCACTCGAAACACTTTCAATTTCATATATTTCAACACTCCCATCGCCGTTTCTTCTGCTGTTTATGGCAGGACGAGGAGATCGTCTGCCAAAGGCCTGCTTCACCGCAGAATCGTGGATTTGATGGCACAGGCGGGACACTCGATGTAGATTGGTGGACGCTGTGATGTGGGAGTGTCGTAAAGGGTTCGTGTAGTCGATTATAGGTGGAGTTGGATCTTTGAGGTGTTGTCTGGTGGGGGGTCGCCTGGCTACACTTCTACCTACTGTTGCTTTCGATTTTTGTGGCGTGAGATCTAGCTGGTTCAAAGGAAGCTGCGGATTGGAAAATATTCACAATTAATAGAAAACATATATGATTTTGAATAGCAATAGTGAATATTTTATGTATTCAATTATATTATATAACTTTACAATAGCTATAGAAAATGTACAATAAATATATAAACTCAGAAGAACTAAAAGTCTTGTATGAGAAAAACATTCAGAAATGTACATACACTGGAAGTAGAACAGTTCGAATCATATGATATTTCGTTATTGATATGAGGATGAATTGGTATCTAGTTAGACCGGTTCCATAAATAAAATTTTGAGTTACCATAGCAACGATCAAAAACTTAGTAGAAGTAGCAAAATGGAATTAGACGGTACATATTTTAGCAACATTTCTAAATTAAAACACTGATAATTAATGAAATATTTTTGAGAGGTTTCTCTTTTTTTAAATTAAGCTACACTAGGGGTTGATTTATGAGGGTTCACAAGTTGCAAAATAAAATTAGTAGAGCAACAGAATTCTCAAATTGAATCAATGTGATTAATAAATAACTTTTTTAGGGTAAATATTTTTTTTACATTAAGCTCGAACAAGGGTTGATTTTTAAGGATGAAATTGTGTTCTAAGGAATAAAACAATCATTATTCAACTAACCCAAACTTAATTTTACCCATCTTCAGCTTTAAAATGTTATTTCATAAGTTTTGACAATTAGGAGTGGTTTTGGTTTCAACACCTAAAAAATAAACAGCGCCCATTGTCATAATATAGATTTTGAAGTAGAGGGTAAGCCTAATTTCAAATTTTTATGCAAATCGACGCAGGACGGAAAAATTGCGAGGTTTTGCAATTTGTTGAGCTTCATTTAATGGACTAATTTCATTGTAGCAGAATAGAAGTCTTCACGGTACAATATCGCATTGCGACATTTCAACTAACCAGTTCCTAGGAAATCCTTTAGTTCTAATCAAGTGCATGCTATGTTTTGTGAATTTGTCACGAAGGATAAAATGCAAATAAGGTACATCACACATCACATGACGGGTGTTCAACAAGCAAATCGTTTCAATACACTAGCTAGCAACCATTCATTACGTAACGAATAATCATAGCCACGCAGTGGAAAGAACTGAAAAAAATAAAACATTGGTGAGTCAATGTCGAATTACAAGGGGCGAGTGATACTTGTGAATATAGCAAATATACTTCAAGCTGACAATTGATGGTATTACATCTATCGAATACGAGCTGATGTTGAACACTATCATTATATTATCATATCATGTTTACGATTTCTCCTTTCAATATTAAATGGTCTTTGACAAAAAAATAATAGTTAAAAATACTAACGAACACGCTTTACTTCCAACATGGACTACAAAGTAAAGAATAATTGACAATTTAATTACTAAAATGTAAAAAACGTGGGTGCTTTCGATCTATATTCTCATATTTTTTAGTTGAATTTAACAATACTGAGCTCAAGAGAACTTTGTTAAGCACCCCACGCTTTTTTTACTTTGGAGTAATCAAATTGTCAATTATTTTTTACTTCTAAGTCCATGTTGGAAAGTAAAGCGTGTTCTTTAGTTTTCTTATTCTATTATTTTTTTTTAAATCGAAATCTCCGACACCGAAAACCGTACCAATTTTGAATCGAATCTGACCATAATCATAAAACTCGTCCACCATCTTGGGCTACTATTTTGAATTCATGAATTTTTACAAGAAATTCATAGTCTCTAACCCCGAAAACCCTCACACACCAACTTTGAATCGAATCAGAACATAATGACAAATATCGTCCGCCATCCTGGAGCCGCCATCTTTGATTTATGAATTTTGACGTAGAATTCAAAATATACACACTATGTGCATTTTGTGACTGTAACATCAAATATACTTCGAATATAGGTAAAGCCTACACTTCGTATTGGTGCAATATTGTTAAATCACCTAATTCTTGATGTGACGCGATGGTTGGCTGGGATATTAACTGAAACAACGTTTCTTTCCTGGTTAAAAAAGAGTAAACTCCTTATACGGTGGTTGATCTGACATTATCCTGGTGGCATCTATTCATCTAGTCCATCTGATAGTGGAGTTTTAATTCAAAGTTTGAATTGAAAATGCTTTGGAGGGGGGGTTTATTATTTTTTTTGTTGTTGGTGGCATCTAGATATACATTTTTTCTTTTAAATATATAATTTGATACACATCCTTCAAATTTAAACCAAAACCGTACACTGAAAACTTTTCCTCGAAGCCAATTAACAAAATAATCCTTATATTATGCGAATAGTTGCATTTTACGATCATAAGGATTGAAATCCAAAAACTCACAAACGACGGGAGGTCCTTCCACAATATAATCATTAATGTTAATTCATGAAACGGCATATTTTGAACATTTATTACCGTTTACAATTCGTCAAACTTAGTTGGTTTTGCTTTAATTAAAGTAAAATAATAATTTCTCGGAACCTGCATTTTAATATTCATAAAGGATATCTCAAAAACGGCTATGAATAAACAATATATTTTTTCTACAAACGTCAAAAAATGACAAGGTTCGCACATTGACAACAGTATGCGAAGTGGCACTTTTTTTCATTTTCCTTCGTTACCATGACACCGTGCGCGAAGTAATGTGCGAAATATATTTCGCACACTGCATGTAAACTATATGGGATTTTCAAATTCTAACCTATATATATGGTCCTCAATCAAGCAAAAAACAAGAAATCGTTTATTTATTAATGTAGAACAATAATTAAGGTTTTCAAATTGTGAGAAAATTTTACACTACCTAATTTTATTTGTTATTTACAATGTTAACATTAATGGTGCAGCCAGTGCACGAACCAATATTTATTCCTAAACCAGATAACTCAGATTCAGCTCGTGATATCGTAGTTTCGGGGGTTGGAAGACTATCCATTTTTGACTTGCAAGCAACTGCCGTAGAGGTGACAGCACTTGATCTTGAAATTTCACAGTCTAAAATTTTATTTGATATTTGAATTTTGTTATTGATAGAAACCTCCACGTATCCTTCGGCCACAGTCGAAGATTTCCATCCTCCATGTCGCTTCAAAACACATATATCGGCCCCCGTATTAGCAAGGAGTGTGGCTGATGTTCTCCGAAAACAATGACCAGTGTAGGCATCAGGATTTGGTAATTTTAGGTGTTTTGCTATTAAGCTAGGCATCTTTCCAATACTATTTATTCCAACAACTTGGTTAAAACATCTCTTATTTTGATACTTCAAAAACAATCGGCGACTGGTAGCATAACTTGGACGAAGAGCCGCATATTTTCGGTAAAAGTCAGTATAATATAAATTTGAAACTGTAAAAATTCGTTGTATATTCGTTTTTGTATCGGGTACTTTAACAATCAAAATGGAATTTTTATCTTCTATGTCATCGACCGTCATTTTAGTGAGTTCGTCACGGCGGCAAGCACCCGAAATACCCAGTATTAAAACGACCTAAAAGGAAATCAGTAATTCAAAAAACATATAAAACAATCATCAAAAATCTACCTTAACCAACAAATAGGTTTCATCATCTGCCTCTCTTATGAATTGATCAACTTCCTCTCTAGTCAATACCTTAGATTTCTTAGGATGGTTTGCAACTGACAATTTTTTCAAATATGGAACCAACTTGGTAAATTTCTTAAAATCCACGTTTTCTTTAACATTGAGTGTTGCCTTCAACATAGAATACATTGCCCATAACGTGGAAGACTTCAGCTTCTTAGACTTCTGTGCAAAATATGCCAACAGCACATTTTCAGATATTTTTCTGGCTTTATTTGCTTCACACCACTCTTTAAATTGCTGATATGCATTTTCATACTGGCGCCTCGATTTCTCCGGTAAAAGGTTGGAAATAACGGAATTGGCCGCATCGATCAAGTTAGGTGGGGTACTGCTTAGTTCATCGTCGCTCGAAATTTCCATTCTTTTACAATAATAAATATCACGCACGAAATTGACGCGAATAAAAAGTCAAAAAATAATTATCGAGAACTGTCACTTTGAAATAATTGTCAACAAATGCCATTTTATTTCCATAGTTACAGTCAAGATGCATAGAAACCCTACAGTAATTACTTGATTTGGAAAAATTATTTAAGCCAGTTCAATACTATTTTTCATAGTTATTATTTATTTTAGAACAATATTTTTGACGTTTGTAGAAAAAATTTTGTTTGCATCTCATGCGCGAAATACTTTGGTAATCTCGACTATTTTTTTTAACTCGGCTGCGCCTCGTTAAAAAAAATCAGTTCTCGATCACCAAAGTAGCATTTCGCGCACTAGATACAAAAATAACTAATAATACATGTCAGTATTTCAATTCCACGTTGATTCATTGCAAAAAATACAGTGTTCCTTCTGTGAAATATGAGCAAATTCTATTCCATATTTTCGAAGTATCATAGTTGTTCGTGAATTGAAATATAGCAAGAAATTGTAGACAACATGATTGATACAGGTCTTTATGATGGCTGTCGTCTGTGGAAGGGAAAAAGAAGAAGACAGAAATTTTGTAATTTACAGAATAGCTTTGTAAAATATTGTGATTCTCAGAAAAAAAACTGGAAAGGGAAAAAACGAAACTTCCCAAGTATTATGATCGATAACCGTCTTCGTGCTGGGAGTTCACAATCTTCAAAGAAGCGAAAAAAGGCGGGAAGACTTCGAGACTTTGCAAAAAAACTTTGACTTCACGGGCATGAGCAAAATTGAGATTTTATAGTTTTCATCAAAAACTTCTTCTGAGTCGCGGGAAAAGAGCTGAAGATATTCCTTTCATATCTGTGCATGGCATTGCAAGACGAGGGATTGAAACTATTCAGTCAAGTATGATAATTTTGCTTGTTTTTTGATCACTAAATTCATAACTGCCAAAACCATAGAAAGCGTACGTTATAAAATCATTACACTTTTTGGCAGCCGGGATGAAGGTCTACAACTCATTCCAAGAGAGATAGACCCACTACAGCTTCAAAAAAACGTCAAAAGTCTTCCAGAGGAGCTCAATATTCGCAAGATGTACCACATGGACCTTGAGAAACATCCTGCGAATCTTGTGCGTTAGGAATATTACCTTCATATTTCCAGGGGTAATATAATAAGTGGTATGATTATTACCGATAATTTTGTAGAATATTAATGAATTGCAATACAAAAGCTGAAAATACAACGAGTCCGCAGGACGAGTTGTATTTTCTTGCAATGGGATTGCCAATGAATTGATATTTCAAAAAATTATAGGTTTTTAATCATACCACGAATTATATTTAGGACGACAATATATCGATTTGAAATAAAGAAAAATCGTGTCACCTGGTAATTGATGCTTTACTTCTAGCCGTATTCAACGGAATACTCTTTTCCACGGCCTCA
This sequence comes from Chrysolina haemoptera, assembly GCA_958298965.1. Lineage (NCBI taxonomy): Eukaryota > Metazoa > Arthropoda > Insecta > Coleoptera > Chrysomelidae > Chrysolina > Chrysolina haemoptera. The sequence continues at coordinate 10,370,731 of OY282586.1, read as the reverse complement.
TCTATGATACCATTGGACATTTGTCCCCAACGATCGCTCATATTGATAAATAAAGATAACTAGTAAAACACATAAATTTGACGTTTATAATTTAAATCATCATTTTCACTTGACAGATAGTAAAACAAAAACTAAGCAGGTTTATCACCGTGAAAATACAGCGACAAGCTATATTTTCACTGTAGTTCCGATTCTATTGGCTGAATTTCAAAATTTGAAATCCACTGATTGGTTGTTAAGCAAGGAAATATATTGTCGAAATAAGTTTCAAGAACCCTAGAAAAGACACATGCACTACGTGTGATATGTTCACAAAGTAAAGGAGGTGACTGACCCAAGAATAAAAAAACGATTGAAGACGTTGCAAAAACTACATCTCTTGAAAGCTCAAACTTTTTACTATATAAATAGACACATTCGGAAAAAAAGTCAAATTGACAAAAGTGAAGAAGGGATTTGAATGGACTTTGCATGAACAAAAATTTAATAGTTTCAACTATTGCCACAAACGTCGTTTACTAAAAATAATGCTGGCTGTCACTCTACTCCTTCAATATTCATCGTTTGTTGTTTTATTCTACGCTTATCCTGAAACAGTTGCTAAGAGAGGAAGTAACGTGGTTTGATCTTTTCTCCGTGATATTTGCTTGTATTACTTGCCACTGGAAGTGCAACATTTTCACATCTTTGCTGATTCATGTATTGGAAAAAAGTTGTTGTTGTTATTGTTAAAATTGTTATTTGCATCAACCGGCTGCAGCGAAAGTATCTGGGTATAATTAAGGACAACTCTGTATGTATATTTAGTTCAATTTTTCTTCCAGAAGATGCCATGATGCCAAACACGTGTCTAGGTGTTAAAAATGTTGGTTTGGTGTTGGGAAGAAACTTCAGTATATACACACAGTATCAACAAAAATACAATTATGCTGCGTTTATTTAGATCAATCACTGTACGAAACCGAGCTACTTTCTTCAAGACCTTGGTAAATAGTACAAGACAAATGCTTATTTTTCTCGAACTGACTAAAGTGCGATCATACATAATTGAAAACAACTTACGTGTTTACCAATTCCAATGCATATGAACGGTAGTTTGCATAATATTCCCCACTTACACCTTCATTTCACACATTTTTTCCATTATTTTCACTCACCTGCAAATTTTCGAAATCCTTGCTACCTCCCAGCAAGCCGCCGTCTTTGTTGGTCCACTTGCTCGTCGCGACGGTGTGCGTCTTCACCACGTGCAACCGTCCGCCGGGTATCTGACTGTGGAACACTTCCAACTGCCTCCTGGCGCTCTGATGTAGGCCCCCTTCCGCGTCGGTCCGGGCCCGAGAGTCCACTACCTGCAAAAGATGACTCGCGTGAGATCTGGGGCCAGCGACGTGCGGAATAACGTTTTTGACGAGGAGAATGGGTAGACGAATTACTAATCGAGTTCGTACCTATGGGGTTACTGATCCAAACGGTCTACTATAGTCTGGTTAGCAAGTGCTATTTTGTCAAAAAGCTGACCTAGACCACCAAACATTATGATTTTGGTCTCATTTTATTCGTACAAAGGCGTAGAAGGGCCACACCAATTTTATTTTTCGAATTGCAACTTAGTAACTCGTTTTATTTTTTATTTATTTATTTCAAGTTTACCCGCATCAACCAATTAGGTTATTAGCGGGGTTCGATACATTTCATATAGCACACAATACATTAATACACTTTAGGAAGGTAATTAGTCTATCAATGTTCTGTGGAGAGAGAATTGTTCGTAGGTCACTGGGTAGGCCCATAATATTTCTCTATGACGGGCAATCTAGAAGAATGTGGTTGACATCGAGGTTTGTTTGGCAAGTTTCACATCTTCTGGGCATATCGTGTTTGAGGAGGTGTTGATGTGTAAGTTTCGTATGGCCAGTGCGGAGCCTGGTGAGGATCACCTGATATTTTCTACACAGACCCATAATTCCGACTTCGTATCTGGAATTTTCATAATTCCGACTAACTATCTCGGAATTTCGACTTACCAACTCGGAATTTTATAATTCCAACTTCGTATCTCGGAATTCCGACTTTCTACTGGGAATTCCGACTTTGTATCTCGGAATTTATTATTTCCGAATTATTATCTCGGAATTCGTATCTCGAAATTTCATAATTCCGACTAACTAGCTCGGAATTCCGACTTACCAACTCGGAATTTTATAATTGCGACTTCGTATCTCGGAATTTGTTATTTACAAATTAGTATCTCAGAATTCCGACTTCGTATCACGGAATTCAATAATTCCGAATTAGTATCTCGGGATTCCTACTTCGTATCTCGAAGTTTCATAATTCCGACTTAGTATGTCGGAATTCCGACTTACTAACTCGGAATTTTATAATCCCAACTTCGTATTTCGGAATTCCGACTTCGTATCTCATAATTAAATAATTCCCAATTAGTATCCCGGAATTCCGACTTCGTATGTTGGAATTTCGTAATTCCGACTTCGTATCTCGGAATTTTACAATTCCGAATTGGTATCTCGGAATTCCAACTTCGTATCTCTGAATTTTATAATTCCGACTTGATATCTCGGAATCCCAACTTTCTAACTCGGAATTTCATATTGTCATACCGTATTAATATTATATGATTGTTTATATACGAGAAAGACGGGCATATAATGCCATTTGGTAAAAAACGCACTTGCTAATAACATTGTTATTTTTGTTGCCATTTTTTTTATGATTTAATTTGTTAATTAAATGACCAATTTTTTATAAACAAAATAATTTTTGTGTTACACATTTTTTAAAATTCTTAATAGAAAAAAGAAATCAACCAATTTTTTTATATATATTTTTGATAGTTCATAAGATATTTGGATTGAAAAATAAAAAAGTTATATTTCGAGGAAATTATATAAATATTAGTAAAAAAAGTTGATAAACAATTGAGTTAGAGCTTCGGTTAAAATCTCAATCTGTTTATTGATTGATTTTGTCGTATTTTCAGTAGTTTATAAGTTATTTCAATGACACAACGAAGAAAAATAGAACGGAAGCTACAAGTCCAAATATACAATATTTTTAAAATGAAATAAAAATTGAAAAAAAAAATTTTCATACAAAAATAGAAATGTTTGTATTTGGATTTTTTTTACATATAAAAAGTAAAATAGCGCAAAAATTAACTTGTCTATAACGAATTGTTTGATTAATAAACAAATGAGAAGGAAATAAAAAAATTGTGATAAGAGAGAACATGATAAATCATTATTTGAAAAAATGGTTCTTTAATATTGATATTTAGCAACAAAAAGCAAGTGGTTATTAGTACGCTTTTTTGCTATATATCTTATTCATACGATTTTTTTCTTAAAAATCATTATTTCCATCAAGGATTACATTCCCAAAGATTTTATTAAATCTCATTAACGATGCATTTGTTTATAACAATGAACGTTAAACAATTTTAAAACTATTGTTATGTAGCTCTTCGCAATGAAGGAACAAAATAATAAGGACAATTAAAAAAAAAAAATACTGTCTAATTTGGGTTTTTTAATTATTTTCAATGTCTAACTTCTTCATTTTTCTAAAGGAGATCTTTCCTGATTTTTTTCACGAAATTATAGGTTTTTAGTTTATATATAATCAGGGTTTTTATGCCAACTAAGGCTAAAAATATTTTGTTAACGTAAAATTGTTCATTCATGTGTTAAGCTAGTACCAAAATACTTTTATTCCTCAATATTCAATCGTTTTGTTGTTGTTGTTTTGCAATATTTGCCGGCCCCAATTTTCCAGTTTACCATTTTTGCTAGCTGTCATTTCGAATCGAATTGGACTAAAATCATAATTTTTGGTGGTCTAGGTCAGCTTTTTGACAAAATAGCACTTATGAACCAGACTATAATTTGGAGAATGGGGAGACGTATCACTAATGGAGTTGGTATGAGGTTACTGATCCAAATGATCTACTATTTTAGCAAGCCAGCGAGCATACCGTAAAGAGTGATATATGCAGAGTGATTACGGTCCATTAATTGCAGTAGAAATAATTTGTGAAATCTACGCTTGTGAATTTCTAGTCATATTTTATCCTAGGAATTCTTTGATCATATATGGAAACGTCGAATATTTTTGAGTACTGAAGTATTTTAATTTATATCCGCATGCTAGACAGGCCTATCTTTAATTTTACTTATACAGCCAATGAACTGTAAATGGTGTCAAAAAATATATCGTAAACTTGGCATTCAAGACCAGGCAATAACTTTACTTATAAAATAAAGCTGGCTTCATGAAACTTTCAAAGAGGTTCGTCACTACATCATCATTGCACTGACAAGTATTTCAGAGTACAAATGACCGTTGAATTCAATACTGACCATCCAATTGATATTCTTATAATCGCGATAATGAGGATAAGGTTGAAGTTAATTGTAGTACCTCAGTCTCTTGCAGTGGTGGACAATTACATCTTGATAAAAATTAGACTACGATCGTTGACCGATATACACGTTTGGAAGTTACTTTAAACTCTCCAATATTCAAAACTGGCAGTAAAGACTTAATTTTTATGAATTCATAGTGTTACTGCTCTGGAATTTCATGTATCCAAAACGAAGGGGAACGTCTAGAAGTAGGACAAAATTCATTTTATAGAATTTACCCGAGCATACGGATAATAGTTATTGATGGTACTATAGTGTGTTATAAATTGTTGAAAAAGTCCATATCTCAAAGTGGAGTGGATAGTTTTTATGTAGGAATAAATCTCGAAGTCATCTCCACAAAAAAAATAGTGTGTTTTGTTGAAAATAAGTCACGCCGTCAGGCCAAGTGGTATAAATTCTCAAGTGACTTAGGAAACATAACACACGAGTGGCATACAATGTTTTATCCTCGGTTTTATCCAACACATGACAGTTATGACTGTTATTATTAATGTCATTTTAGACAAGTAAACTATCAAATAACACACTAGTGAGTTATTTGATAGTCTATAACTCACTAGTGTGTTATTTGACACTTTACTTGTCTAAAATGACAGTAATAATGACAGTCATAATGACAGTCATAACTGTCATGTGTTGGATAAATAAACAAACAGACAAGCTATATAAAAGGTTGTAAAAAAGAAATGAAACAATTTTTGATAATGCAATACCCATGCTCTAAATATTTTTCTCTACGACTTCTAAATGATTTTGAATCTTCAGGATCCAAGTGGGCGGAGGCCAATGATCAAGCTGTTATAAAACAGATTTTTCGAAAGTAGGCTCTCCGCTTCAGACTCGATATTTGCCCCCTTATCTTTTAACGTGGGATGCCAGAGCTCATTCTGAATATAAGTAGCTGAATTTATTGATTTAGTTTTTTCATTTTTTCAAAATTTTATATAATTTTCAAATTGGTTTTTTGATTGTAATACTTAGCCAACAGCCGACAAAATAACTTTTTTTTTGGTTATCTCAAATTTTTCGAATGGCATCTCTATGGTGCACCTTGTATAACAGATAGTTTTGAAAGAGACGAATCGGATCATACCAAAATTTTAAATCTGTCAATTATTTCGAGAGTTATTTCTATTATTTATAAAAAAAAAAAAATACCAAATAGTGATGCGACCGTTGTTGGACTAAAACTAAAACTCAGGAAACAAATTTGGAAATTCCTAAATATAGATACCTAAACAATAAAAATGATTGTCCAATTTGTGTTATCATTCTAATAAACGCATACTCCGGAAGAATGTAACAGCCGTTCTGGTTTGCTACCAGAAGATATTTCAATATGTCTAAAATTCACTTTTTGAAATCAATTCTTTTTTTAAATAGTTTTTCTATGGTAGGCCCATTATGGTTAGTAGGCACATCTGCCAGAAATTACACTATCCATGTATTCGTTGTTATTCAAAAGTAGATCATTTGGATCTTGGTTAATTAATGCGGCTGCACTACTATTTGGTACAGTTGTACAGTGTGTATAGCAGTTAAAGGCTATTGTGAGCCAGATTTGTCAATCTTAATTAAATTATCGACTTTGACAAGTCAAAATTCATACTAATTTAATTAATACAATGCAATTAGTGCAATGCCTTGTGCCTTTTATGCAAACAACTGTACTCTCGAAATAATTGACAGATAATCAAAACTTGTGTTATAGAGATACCATTTGAAAAAAATGAGATAGGTAACTTAAAAAAAGCGATTTTGTCACATTCAAACCGTATCTGTTGGCAAAGTATTGTAATCAAAATGCTTATTTAATTTTTTTGAACAATATTGCACCGGAAAAGAACTTTTAACATGTGAAAAATCATTACCACAGAAAAAAAAAATAATAAAAAATAAAAAAAAATTAAATAAATAATTCAGCTCGTTATATTCAGAATTTGCTCTATATTTCAAAATTGTGTAAATATACAAGGTGAAAAACTAAAATTAGGATAATTTCTGGTGAAACTGGAAATACTACAGTATTCATTTTTATCCCAAAAAATCACACCTTAGTTCTTCAATAGCCCCATTTTTGAGGTTTGAATTGGATTATTTCTATCTATTCACCCGGTATAGATAGATAGATACAGGTAAAGCTAATATAAGCGTATTAAGAAACATTACAACTCTTTAGATTAACTGACGATCAACAATTGATAAAAATGAATTACTGAATTGTATTTACAGAGTGGGCAATACTGAAGTGTCAAACGTGTTCAATGTTTCAAGTATTCAAATGACAAAAAAAAAAAAATTAAAAATAAAGTATTTAGGTGCATGAAATCGGTGTATTCGATACCTACGCCAATGGATGGGAGAAGTGTTTTATTGCTGCTGTTATTGTTTGGAGGATGCCACTGTAGGTATTTGAATAAAATATATCCCGCTCTATCCGCACACGTTCTTTGGTTAGTCATAGAAGTCGCGTCGCGTCGACGGTCATAGGTTGCATCCATCTTGTACGTGCATGGCCTTGCATTAGGTATGTTTACGAGGGGAACTGTATCGTACAGGATGTTCGGAAATTAATATCGCAGTAGACCGCACGATGAATTGCAACAAAGTAACCGTAAATGAATGGTATGTATCGAGTGAGCGGTATCTTCATTTTATGCATTCCAAAATCAAGGTAAAAAATATTATCATAAATCAATTGAGCACATTATAAATTCAAGGAGAACGTTGAAGATGATTTCCAGAAGTCTGATCTTTGGTTATACGGTTATCAACAATTGATGAAATTCACACTTTCTGTTGCATGATAACAAAGAAAAATTATTAAGCATTTTTTTTATGTTCTCGTTTCTACGAAACGGAAAATCATGCTGTGCACTGGGATTCAGGTAGCTACCAAGGAATCAATGATGCGAATAAGGAACAGAGTTGGTGCTAGGATCGATACCTGCGGAACACCAGCATTTAGAGCCATAATGTCGAATGAAACTCCATCAACCACCACGTGGAGACCTATGTCTGAAAGAGAACTAGATAGCAATAAACACGACAGGGAGGGGACCAGCCATAAAATATGTAAGATACCTGGTGCCAAACATGATCAAACGCCTTGGAGTTGTCTAATCCAACAATCCACAGAGTTTCACCATATTTGTCAATAGATAGCTGCCACGTATGTGAGACATGATCAAGCAGGTCGCCAGTTCATCTCTGATGACAGAAACTACTATATTTTCGATCATTTACAATTCTTAAGCGTTCTAGATATTTCATGAGTTCGATGTTGACAGCGTTTTCCATGATCTTCGAATTAACAGATAGCAGCAAGATAAGTCTGTAGTTGCTAGGTAGGGTCTCTTTAACTTCTTTGTAGACTGGTTGTACTCTTGCAATTTTCCAGTTGGTCGAATATACACCTAAAGTAAGAGAGGTTAAATAACTGGCAGAGAACTGGTGTTATTTCGGCGTAGATTCCTTGAGAAAGATTGGCGGAACTCCGTTATATTAACTAGCTTTGTATCTAATAGTCCGTTGGCGAACCAAAAGATTGTTGATTATATCTTGACGATGTAAACCGCTTTCGAGGATTCAATCGTCTCCTTGTACATGTGTTTAACTTCAACAAATTCTGATCTGGTCTCAGGGACCGGATTTTAGTGCATCCATGGTATGCTGCCTGTTTGAAGGCGATAGCTCTAGAACTGTTTTTGTTGAACCAGGGTTCATCATATGATGTTCATTTTGACGTGTTTGGTATACAGTGTGTCCCTAGACTAGTGGGACAGTTAAATATCTCTTGGTCTAATAGGATTTTTTGAATATCATGATTTTATATCATACGGCCCCATGAAAGCTATCTTCAGGAATGACTATTTTTTATACGAGGGGCGCAAGAAAAGCCATCAGTTTTTAAAAATGGAACATCCTATATGTTCAAACATTTAAGAATTCTCATTCAATTTGGCTAATCAATAGTTTTTATTTTTGAAAATCCGACAATTTATTCCAGTATTTCATTAAATGGGATTTTTTTTATAAAAAAATCGTTTCTTATTTTACAATTGTTTTTTGTTACCACTTTTTTACATGATTTAATTTGTTAATTGAATAAAAAATTTGTAATAAACAATTTGCAATAAACGAATTAATTTTTACGCTATATATTTTTTAAAATTCTTGAAAGAAATAAGAAATCAACCATGTTTTTATATATATTTTCGATAGTTCATAAGACATTTGGATTGCAAATAAAAAAAGTTATATTTCGAGGAAATTATACGAATATTAGTAAAAAAGTTGATGAACATGAAACGAGAAACATGAAACGGGAAACATGAAACATGAAATGGAAAACGGAAAACGGAAAACATATGAAATTGAAAATATGAAACGGGAAAAAACATGAAACGGGAAACGGAAAACATGAAACATAAAATGGGAAACGGGAAACATGAAACAGGAAACATGAAATGGGAAACATGAAACAGGAAACATGAAACATGAAACATGAAACAAAAAACGGGAAACAACATTAAAACGGGAAAAATGAAACAATTATTTTCTGTGCATCCATATCGATATACAGGACAACGTCGGTCGAAACTACTAGTCTAAAATGAAATGAAACAATTATCGTGTATCATAATATAGTAATTTGAATTTTTCGACTTTCTATATTTTGTTTGCAAAAATGCCATTTGAATTTATTATGATTCAGCAGCATATTGAATGAGAACTTTTGGCCGAATGCAGTGAAAAATGTAGTTTTTCAGCTGAGAAACTATATTTGACAGATTTTTTTTAGAATTTTCTATTTTTAATTAAGGACGTTTTTCTTTTACAACATGAATATATGTTGCAGCAATAACTAATAAATTCAATTAATTTGTAGAAGTCGCTTCTTTCGTCTCATAGTATGATTCAAATTCACCCTATACACCCCTCATTGATTCAACTCACATTATCCATTCCCATAACGAAAGCATTCGTAACACATAGGCCAACGTATCCAAATACAAATAACTCAAATCTTCATGAAAACCACCATAATTTTTTCAGAATTGCGAAAATAAAAAATATTTATTCCTTTTAAGATCTGATATGGATTCCGAGTATTCCATTTTTTTTTATTTTAATGATTTTATAGACTGTATATAAGTTTGAATTTTTTCAGGATCAGAATAATTTGCTCGCGAGGAATCATAAAATCGAAAACGTGGAGTTTTCTGTAGTATTTTTGGATACATTAGAAGCGCGAAAATAGCAATAAACAATGTTTTTTTTTGTTAGAAATGAACTCAATATTTCGATCTTCAAGAAGAATAACTATGATATTGAAAGTGATATTAACGACAACTTAGACAAGATTCACGAAAAATCAGTCAAAAATCCTAAGACCGTATACCGGACGACAACACTATCTATTGCGCAAACTCGGAGGTATGTGATTTTGCCTTATATGGGGTCAAGGGTCAAGGGTATAAGGGTCAAGTAGCTCAGTGGTTGAGACTGAAGCGTTCAAAACCATGGACTGCTGGTCGGCTAGGTTCAATCCTCAGCGACTTCAGATTTTTATCTGATGGCCCGAGAAAGAGCTAGGAATCGCACAGGTAAGACCTCGTTAATCCTTGGCTCGCACAAGTTTCGACTTTTGAGGGCTGCCGTTCGTAAGGGGACGACAGCTGGTTAACGGAAAAAACAATTTTAATAATAATGTGCCGGTGCCACATTATTCGGGACATCTAAACTAAGATGTCTAGAAACCCATCTAAACTAAATCTGAACTGATTGGCGTTCTAGTGTTTATTATATTTCTATGTGCACGAGCACGATGGATCATACCTTGCATTGAACCATCGACGTTCAGAATTTGCGTGCATAACGAAAATGCCTGCCCATTATCATACTAGCTGGATGGTTTGCTCATCAGTTCACACTTGCATTCATAAATAATTCATGTGACCGCAAATAGACAAAGACAAGTAGGCAGACGCATAAAATGGTGCGTAGGCGGATTTCTAAGTATCGGCTAAGGTGTGCGCAGCCTTCTTTTCCTTTCTTCTCCGTTGTTGTGTGCATGTGTGTGGTGCACGGACCTATCAACATAAATTTTGACGACACCTTTATTATTTATTGGACAGAACACAGGTAAATAACCCCAGCCATCACCATCATTGCAGGAAATAATGATTAAACATGAATCATGATGTATTTGTAGAAGTTGAAGTGTCCGGGATGAAAACAATGGATGAGGAATGACCGCGAACTTGGGGTCATGGAAATGAAGAATAGGCCTTATCATTGAAATTATTTTTTAAGGTGCTTGCGCTAGTTTTGAGACCCAAATTCTGATTGGACATTGGGACAGTGATTAGCCATTGGTTGGTATTAAAATTACAATTTTAGATTGCTTAGGCGGGCTCGGTTTTCAGTCATGTTTGAAAGATTCTTACACCAATTTCGCGGCATTGTAGCGAGAAATGAAAATATACTTTTTGTAGTACTATTATAGTTAGACATAGGCAAAAAATTTACTGATAGATACTCTTTCCAAACTTTCTGTAGGGCATCTTTGGACCTAGTCTGCCACCGTTTTCCTCTGTGACTTTTTTTGTTTCGTGGGCGGTACCAAACTGATTCGTTAGGTCGTTTTAAGAAAAGAAGTTCCTATGAACATATTTCCGGAGTTGCTTCAACTTCAACGTCCTGTAGTAGTAGTAGTAGTAGTAGTAGTAGTATGCAAATTTTCACTTGGTGGTATGGAAATTTTATGTAATTCTCTCCTAGTTAGATGTACGACCTGTTAGATCATTGCCGACAATCTCACAAATTTCAAAAGAAAATTGAAACGAAAATTAATTTAATTCTATGGTGTACTTAGTTGCAGAATAAGTAATTTATAATGACATATTGTATGTTCACCGAAAAAAAAAAAAACTTTAATAACCATTATTGAAACTTTAGTATTGGTTACCATAAAAACACCTGTATCTGGAACTTCAATTTTCACTAACAAAATAAGACTCAGACATATACAGACCCTACATATACGACATATACAGACCCTACATATACAGTGACCGCCAAAAAGTATGTACCAAATAGGAAAAAGTTCATTATTAAAGTATTAAAAAAAATCTGGGAAAAAGTTTGTGCGTGTCCGATAACCTAAAAATCGATTTTGACACATGTCACGTGATCGCTGGTATGGTGGCCAATAGAAAAAAAATTAAAAATTATATGAAAGTGGGGTAAGATGGCAAGATATCAAAAAAAAGTTATTTGAAGAAGTTGCTTAGAATTCAATTTTATGCACATTAACAAAGTTTGAAGAGATAATGTAAGCGAATTAAAAATTGATTTTTTTTGAATATTTTTCTATCGATACAAAAATATCTGAATGTATTCTTATGAATAGCTTGACTATAACGAAACATTCGCAACTCAATGATAATGAAAAAAGTTTCTCATTTTCTCCATGATAATAATCGTGCAAAGGCGTTTCACTTCGCAAAGAATCTATTTAATTTGACGCACTATTTTTAAGATTTTGTGCGAAGTAAAACGCTCGTACAAGATTATCATAAAAAAATTTTGGAATAACATTTGGAATAACAGGATATTTTTGGATTGTTCTATAATTGCAGTAAATGTGAAATCCTGATATAACTGTTAGATACGTATAAATGTAACAGCCAGGGTTCTGACAAAATACATTTTTTATTATTTAGTGCTCTCTGGTGTGGAATTTTTGTCATTGTCATTGAAATACAAATGTTTCAGTATAGTCAAGCTATTCATGAGAATAAATTCAGATATTTTTGTATCGGCATATTGACATATGTCAAAATCGATTTTCAGGTTATCGGACATGCACAAACTTTTCCCCAGAATTTTTTTCCAATACCTCAATAATAAGCTTTTTTCCCATATGGTACATACTCTTTGGCGGTCACTGTATGTATTTTAATTGTTGGTATTGTCGATTTTATTTGGTACAAGCAAAAAGGTATTTGTGTCATGAACTATATGATGGAATTCCCGAAATTACTGGAAGCTTGGGGATTATCAATATTTTTCTATCGTTTCGATGATGAGTACAAGTTATTGTATCACAAAAGTTTTAATGGAACTTTATAGGCTTAACATCTTTTATGCATACATAATATATCTTATAGTGTATAAGTTAACAACATAGTGTATGACTTTTGATTTGAAATATCTCAAATACCAAGTATGAAATACTGATATTATGAAAATTTTTTACTCAAGTAGGAATCCAATGAAATCAATTATTTTGAGGTCATTTGATTGAACACAACCAATCAGAACAACATTATACTGAAAACAGATCCCATGGGCTGTTTTCACTCTATCACGTTACTATGGATACATTTTGATTTATTTCGATTTTGACGTTTCATAAACATTTAATATCTCAAAATGTCACGATTTGGTTGTAATACTGACAAGGATATTAATGAAATTATACAATCAAATATACCAAAAAATACTGTTTACAGTAAAAAATTTGTGTGGAAAGCATTTATGGACTTCTGCAATGATAGAAAGTATCAATTGGATGGAAATCGGACGGTGGAAGAATTGGCGTCGATTTTAAAGGATTGGGCTGTGAACATGAGAAAAAAAGATGGTACAGAGTTTAAAGAAGCTACGGTCAAAACCATGTGGAACCTAACAAGTAAGCTGTTACAAGAAAAATATTATAGAGAAATGAAAGTTATTATTGACCCATTCAAAAGTGTTGTATTTCAAGAAGCGCGAGCTGCCCGCGATTCTATATGACGAAAACTTCAATCGGATCCCTGTAAAAGGAAACAAAGTTCAGCCGCATTAACTTCAGTAGAGATAGCAAACATGATAAATTTATGGAATGAAAACACCCCTGAAGGGCTGCAACGGAAGTTCTATCACATAGCCGCTGTAGAATTAGCTTGGCGAGGTGGGGAAGCTGCTGCTTGCTTGACTGACTTTTTTCGTATCGAATCAAACAACGACGGTTCTGTAACAAATCGAGTTGCATATAACCCTGTATTCAGCAAGACGTGTCAAGGTGGTTCGAAAACGTGTACTGAAAGCAAATTTTTAGTAGAAAACAACAACAGAAACATTTGTCCTGTCAGACTATTTAAAAAATTGCTGTCAAAAAGGGGCCCAAATATTAAAACCAACAGATTATTCCTAAGAACAAATCGTCACTGGAAAGCCGAAAATGACCACTGGTATGATAATATGCCCATTGGAAGAAATATGATTCAAAATTGGACAAAATCTTCTGCCGAAGCGATTGGCTTGAACACCAAGGAAAAAAAAATTACTAATCACTCCAACAGATCGACCGCGGTCAGTCGATTGGCCAAAAGTGGTGTACAAGAGCAAGAACTTATAAAAATTACGGGTCATAGCAATGCCAACTCAATTAAACCTTACTTGAAAATTGACGAAGAACATCGTAATAGAATTATTAACAGCATGCGTCGTGGAAATACATCTTCATCAGTTATAGAAACTAACACGTCTGGCTCTTCATTTAATTTTTCAAATTGTTCTTTTGTTAATTGCAACTTCAAATGAAATGTTTTTGCTATGTATTTTTATATAATGAGCAAATAATGTAATTCTTCTTTTATTAATTGCACCTTCTAATAAATTGTTTTTGCTCAGTATTTTTTTATAATTAGAAAATATTCTAATTGTTCTTTTGTCAGTTGCACCTTCAAATAAATTGTTTTTGCTCTGTATTTTTTTCTATAATTAGCAAAAAATTTTCTATCCGAATAACCCTCGAACATTGATAAATGCTCAAAAATTTTTCAACAACTTTCTCAAGCTTGTTGCTTATAGGCAACAGACCTCCGCCTACGGCGTCGGTCTGTTTCCAAGCAACAAGCTTTCGAAATCTGTTATAAAATTTTTTCGAACAATTATCAATGTCCTTGGGTTATTACTACTGAGTATAAGTGCGCATTTAAATTTTCTGATTTGATGGAAAGTGGAATTCTATGGTACAAGGAATCGCACCGGAGGCATAATGGAAAAGTGAGCGTTATCAATAAATAATACTTTTCGAAGAAAATTCAAATGCGCACTTGTACTTGCAATATCAGTATTTTATACTTGAAATGGGATTAAAAAAAACATTCCTGCTAAATTGTTAACTGTTATATTAAAAAAAATATTTTATGTGCATAAATGATAGTAGGTAGCCTAAATTTCGTTAAAAACTTTCTTAAAAAAATAATTTGTACTCCTTCCAAATAATCGAAAAATGCTGATAATCCCCAGGCTTCCAGTAATTTCGAGAATTTCATCACATAGTCCACGATATTCATAACTCACCAGCAATATATTCGAGTATAGGCGCGTCAATCTATACGACGCAATCATACATCTTCATTCACTCTCCGAAGTCTGAACAAACATTGATGGCATTGATGTACAATGCAAAATGCTGCTGGTGATAAGTTTGCAAATGTCTGTGATCTCTCCAATAACACTGTGGGTTACTAATTAAAACGAAGACTTATAGTAACACTTTGTGTGTTCATGACTATCAATACTCCATTTGAATATCTTTAATTATGACAGGGAACAAGTTATTTGTATTTGATGCGGTGATTGATGTATGGAAACTTTGATAATGAATACTTCTTGCCATTTTTTTCATTTGCAGCAAATACTACACTTTAGAGCTCGTAGGTGAACAAATTATTGCTATTATCAAAATAGTGTCGAGTGCATTTGGAGAATGATCATTATCAATGTTTGAAAACATTCACTTTACAACTTTAATATACGAGTTACCCTATCCAAAATCGAGCTCATAAAAGGCTGCTATTACAATGACTATTACTATGACAATAATTAAGATATAGTTCAACTTGGTAGAAGGATGTAAATGATTTGTTAGTTTCGTGTAATCAGATTGCAATTGTACATCAATTAGAATTCGGTTGTATTCAGTTCCAGTTATAATAATATATTTTGCAAGAGATAACTGTTGCTTAGTCGTTCCAATTTAGTGCAAAAAAAGTAATTGGTGGTGATGATGAGATCAAATAATCAAACAGAAATTATATTGTACAAAAGTGAAAGTATCACTCAATATATTCCTCCTTTTACTCATGATTCTCTGCTAAATCATCCACATTTCATAATGTTATTCATATTACCTTACCTCAACTCCTGAAAAACATCAAGGTTAGTAGTAGGACATGGGGTGGAAAAACAGCTATTAGATTTTTATCTTTTTCTACTTTCTGTGAAATGAGAATCACCCTGTTGCGATTTTTAAAATAAAAATAAATTAAGGAGATTACGCTTGAGGATAAGTTTGTTTGCCATCTTTAGGTGGACAACTGAGACCAAATTGTTTCATAATATTCTTTAGAGCCACGTGAAATTAAGGAAAATATCAGACATTGAACTAGATGAAGACCGTGGGCAACGTACCATCACAGCCTTGTGTTAATTGCAGAAATATTTAAGATTGTAAGGTTGATGTGAGCAGATAATGGGCAGTTAGCGACCTTGGCGCCTTGTAAAAGTAGTATTGAGCTATTTGAGGAACTATGGTGTCGTTGTTTTTGCTTTTTTCTTTCTGACACTTATTTCATTAGAAAGCCTTGGATGCTCTCTGTCTTCGATAAGATTTACGATTATAATAATGATGATTGTGTTTACACAATTGCATTTTCAAATCCAAACTGTCAATCGTTTTGTATGATTACACTGAATTCTACAGGGATATCGTCAGATGATATAGTGGAGAAACGCAAAAATTGACGCTCTTTTTTATAAATTTTTTATAATACGCGAATTTGTTGGGTTAGAATAAGTGTTTCATGAAATACCTATTGCTTTATTGCCAACGTTTCGAATTTTATTAAATTTTTCCTCAGGGATGAATACTTGCCACAATGTATTATGACTCGTTTGGACTTCAAAAGAAAAAGAAAAGTCTAATTCAAAAATTAGCCTTTCGGCGTTATAATAGAACGAGAGACATAAAGTAGTAACAGATAAAGTCTCACAGCGGCCTCGAAAGACTGTTTATTATTATTTTTCTTTCGGCAACAGTCGGCGGGTTGTGCCGCCGGGCTAGCAAAGTTTGGTGGAGTCCCGGCTTTAAATTTTCCACTTCGTGGGATAGTGCGGTGAGAAGGGTATTTGGACTTCGTCGAAATTCTTCGTTTATTTAATTGCAACTCTCCGGCACACTTTTCGAACTTTTTCCGAATTATGCATTATTTCTTCCTGGAGTCTGTTCTACCGAGGGTGCTTCTTTCTGTTGAGTTTTGGGCGGGCTAGGATACTAATGTTGTCCGACCTACCCTTGCATTGACGAGTGGAAAACAATGCATTAAACATGTCATGTCTGCAGGAGGTCATTTCCAATGAGTGCTTGATTGCTATTAGCACTTGCAATTGTGTCCTCATGGAGGAACATTACACAAATGGATGTCATATGTAATTCAATGTTCGTAGGGGGAAGCAGTTGTCTTCTGACAGATATATGCCTCAAATTTTCATGTTTAAAATTGCGAAATATCATTAGCGGGTTTTTTCATGAAATTTTGACACCACCACTGGATTCAGCATCCTTTAAATTTTGTGGGATAGTGTGAAGAGTGTGTTTCGATTTCGTCGAAATTATTAGTTTCATTTACCAATTTCGTGGTTTTGAGATCATCACGAATTGAATATTAAGAAGAACCGTTCTGTTAAACGTACCCATATTGAAAAGGTATATTTATTTGTCAGATACAGAGCACATACAAATCGACATGACTCAACTTGTCTACTAGAGTATTTTTCCCGTGTGGGTTCATGCATTTTGTCTTGTACATATAATTCAAGAAATATATCGACAGGCCCGGATTGGGATTTTTTTTCGGCCCGAGCTTTGTGAGGAACCGGCCCATCGATGAAATAATTTAACAAAGTGTTTTGTGCTTTTTTTTTATTACACCTAAACCATATACCGGCCCATTTTACCCCAATGTAGATCGGCCCACCGAGATTTTCTCGGTAGCTCGCCGGCCCAATCCGGGCCTGTATATCGATCTGAACAAGCCACTGTATTTCAAACGTAGAAATTAACTCGCTTGAGGAACAATTGAGAAACGTGTTTGCTCAAGAGAGCCAACGGAATTTTCAGTTTAATATTGGAGCGTGAACGGGCATTCTTTCGAACAGATCAACCGTAAAAGTGAAAACTAACAATTGAAATAAAACTGTAATGCAATATGTTCACCGCGTTGGAAATACGAGGGTTGATCAGTAGCATAGTGAGATAATAACATGCTATTTGAAACAAATTATCGCTATCAAATGAAAATTACAGTTCCTACTAAATAATTGGTACTGGATCATCAAAAAAATGGAAAAGACACCGAAGTCAAATTTCTGATTTGGTGGAGTTCAAGTATAAATTTCATCAAATGGGCTCGAAGGTTATGGAAAAAGCCTTCAACATCGAGCTGGTTTTCAGCATCAGAGATCAATTGGTGATCTGCTTGCTTATTTCTCACATATTTGGTAGCAATATTTCTATAAAAGTGGCGACACTCTAGATATCTCCTAGGCGATTGATCGAGTTTGGCACCAGGGACTCCATGCCAAACTTCCATCTTATGGCTTTCCTTCCCAGTTGTTTTCCTTTCTATTTAGCTTTCTCTCAGATCGATCTCTCTACGTGGTGTTCGATGAAGTATCATCAATAAATGAGGAAATTTCAGAATGGGGATCCAACAAATTCAATGAATGGTTTAGTTATCAAGAAAAATAATGTTAGTTTTTGAAACATTTAAGGTTAATATAGGTTTGCATCACACCATTTTTTATTTTCTTTCAAATTATTTTCAATATTTTTATTCAAGTCTCTTCAACTTAGAATTATTTTTATCTAGTAGGTACCATTCATTTCAGACATATGGCAATCATTTGGTGTGATAGAATCGAGATCAGAACACTCTTGTCAATAGTTTCGGAGTATTATTTTAATAGAAAACTTCTCTAGGCTTACATTTAATAATCATTGCATTACAATATTCACTTAAAATTGTTAAAATTGTTTTTCCGTTAACCAGCTGTCGTCCCCTTACGAACGGCAGCCCTCAAAAGTCGAAAATTATGCGATTCCTAGCACTTTTTGGTTTTGAACGCGACAGTCTCAACCACTGACCCTTGCTTTTTAAGCAGTGTTTGAATATATCTTGGTACTTTTGAAGTACTCTGCATATTTTAAGAATATATTTCGAAAAAAAAACAATATATTATAAATATTTTTCTGGCTACTGCTTTTTCATTTTGGAGCAAATTCTGAGGAAATATAAGGTATGCTGTCAATGCGAGAAGAATAGAGTATAATATAGAATTATTACTGTTTTGTAAGAAACATGAAATAATTCATCAAAACATTATATTCTCCAGAGAACAATTTCTTTCAAATAACCTGAATTTATTTCGTTTTATGTTTTTGACATGTCGAGGAAGAAAGACCTTGTATAGGGTGCATTTCATGAAGACTTAAGAACAGCTTTTTTGCGATACGTAACCTGTTTACCGTGCAAATGTAATCGAAAGCCTCTAGATATTTAATATAAGTATTTATATATATTAATATTGAAGCTCAACAAAAGTAAATGATGGTTTGTTTGCATTTTCTTTTCCGCCGTAATCCATCATTATATCCTGTCAAGGATTTCTATAATTATGGATTTTTTTATTTGAACCATAACAACTAGTGTTTTGAAGTTCTACATGTTGGTTGTAATAATAATGATTATTTCAAAAGCGGCTGCTTGAAATGATTAATCATTTTACGCATAACGAATACCTGACAAATATATATTTTCGTACTGACTAATTTGGTACAAAAGAGGAGTGACTCAGTCGAATATTATTGCTTATGGTAGTAATAACTTTATCGGTAGGTATATAATTTGAATTTATCGAAGTTACTTTACCTGACTTTGAAGTTTAAGATATTTTGTAATTTGTAACCATGTAAACACTAATTTTTCATTTATAAAATTAATGGTTAAATAAGCCATATCACAAAATCGAAAACACGCATTAAATTTCGTTCAACACATATCAACCAATAAAAGAAGTTACTTTATGAAGGGACAATTTATGAAAAACTTTCGGATTCTGAAATTTAGAAATTGGGACCTAGTGTAAAAATCTCAGTTAAGACAGAATGGAATGTTCTGGGTGCATTCCCCTCTAAGAATGCACTATCAGAACACTTTCAAGCTAAATGAGAATCATTCCAATTGTTGATTACTCAATTGGATAAACTACCCAACACGTTGCATTTTGTCTTTCCACCCGGACAGACACACCAGAAAACGAGTTAATAATAAAACATGTTGAAACAAATAATTGACAATGTAATTAATCGAATGTAAAAAAGCTAAATTAAAATAAAAAATATGAAAATATAAATCGAAAGCACCCATGCTTTTTTACATTTGAGTAATCTTACATAGTTTGATGCTGCTTCCTAATGGAATTGATTTTATCGAATACTCACACAATACAAATCAATGAATCCATATCGAGGTACGTACCTGTAACAAGAAAAAACAAAAATTAGAATTCTGTATTCAATGAATCGATATTATGAATATTCCGAATTTTAAAAGTGAATTGAAAATCCCTAATACAAGTCGAAACTTTAACGCTGATAACTACTGGTATACTTCTGTTCCCTTAGGAAAAGTTGTCTAATGACATCATGTGGCTCCATATTTAGGTCGACGAAGGAACAAGTACTGAAAGTGTTTTTCGATTCAATTGAGAACTAGCCTTCGCTGATGATGAGTTTCCCAAAACGAAATGATCTCGGAAATGATAAATAAAAATATTTCGACAAAAACTCTGAAGAATAGTATACCTGTGTTGTTTTTTATTTGAAATATTGTAAGTCATGACTACCAATAAAAAGTACTTTAAGGTAAATTACATTTTCAATTTTGACGCAATCTCACTTCCTACTAGAGATTTTGGGAGGTTGTTCATCCCCGCTAGAGGGTTGATGCAATTTCATTGAGAAGAAAAGGTCTGTCTTGAAAATTCAATTCAATTCAATTCAGTTTATTTATATAAATATTTTCGACGAGTATTGATTTTGTGAATATCACTGTTGAGTGTGAAGTCGTTTCTGTTGATACAAATTTATATTGACAATTCATAAATGAATAGGCTGATAAGAGTTAAAATTTTATGATCAAGAAAAAGTGTTCTACATGAGCTTCGTTTTTGAATTTTAAAAATGCACCTTAAACTAACTTTCTCTTCAATGAAACCATTGTTGCTCATTGATGAGTTGCCCCACAAACAAATTGGCTTCAACTTGGACATAATATATACGTATCCGTTGATTTGAATCTAAAACAGCATTTCGGTTTTTGAACATATAAATTATAGAACTCAGCTTGGGAACTAACTGTTCCAACTCAAATACTCGTCCATATAGATTCCAAGAAATTTCACATTGCAGCAGGTGCTTACAATGCTATCATTTACACTTGGAGTGCACCAACTTTATTTTAATAATTGTGGAAACTTATCACCTGTGTTTTCTCGGCATTGAAAAATAGATTCTGTATATTGAAATATATGGTGGTATTTACGAGATAATGAATGTGTTTCTTTAGTTGATACCAGAAAGTTAATATCATCTGCATAAGCGGTAAATACTGTGTATATCGTGTTACCATATTACAAATCTTCCAAATCATGCATCTTGATAAGGTGTGACACGCTTTGCGAAACGATGGTAGCACGCTTCTAAAATACATCAGAAGCGGTGAAAGTGAACACAAATCCTACGGTGCTCACGCTCGCGGTGTTTTTGCCCTTCTAGATCTATCTCAATTTGTTACTTTCAATATTGACGTCCGAACGTGACTTCTCTTATTATTTTTCTTCGCGAAAAGAATGTTTACTCTGGCACCGATACTCTGGGATAGATCAAAGTGAGATATGAATTTCTGTCAGTCTACAACTTCTTGTTCTCATGTATTGAATAAGAATATCTACTAAATGAGTGAGAGAAATCACATGGAAGAATATGTAGAGGAACAGAATTGTACCCAAACTGAATATTGTAATAAAAGTGTACTCAACTCAGTTTAACTGATTTCTGCAAACTGAATATAACTAAATTACCTCGCACCGATGATGCTAAATATGCGAGTGTACGAAAATAAAGAAAGCAGGTTGTCTGCTTACTGATAGTCGGCGCCTATAAGCGCCGATAAATTAGTTAGCTTCTAAACGCTAATAGAAATGAATAAAGCCAGTCGGAATTGGTTGCCAGCGTGAATCGGCACAGACGAATCGCTGGTTTTATCAAAATAACTATTGAAAATAGTAAATTATCAAAAAAATCGATGGAAATTTTTCTGAAGACAAAAGCCGCTGTTCATGTTCTTTCAAAGTCGAAAAGAGATGATATCCCCCATTCACTGCTCGCTGTTGATTAACTGAATGCACTTCTTGTCTCCTTCTTTGCCTTCGTAAAAACGCATTTTCCAATAGGAAAAATTCTTCACCAGAGAATGCACTGAACATCTTGTTTCTACAAATCTGCTCCTTTACTAGTAGATAACCAGTATCCTTTAGGTACCCCGATAGTTACAGTTATTCCGCAAATCAAATCTAAAGATCAATCTTGAATCTACCAGTGGCACATCGATCCGGTTCCATCAAGGAAAATTGCTCCCAAATTGAAGACATCTTCCCGAAATGTCGTCCTTGGAATGTGTCGATACCTCAAGATTCTTAATATCTACACCGTGGAGTTCGATGGAAGTGATATTCCACGATCTTCATGGTCATTCGCGGAAGATTGTTACAAAACACCGAAATCTTGACTCCGCTGGATCGAAATATCGTTTCCTACATACTTCTTATAACTCTCCAACGTAGCCCTTCATTCTCACAGGACAAATTTGGGATTGGCAGGTCCACAACATTGTATTCCTTAATTCGGTGAGGAAATGTAATTGGACATGCGTAAATCGCAAAGTGGACGGAGCAGGAGATTCCTATTTCCGCCCTCAGAGTGGAAAGCGCACAAGATAGGCTGCGATGGAAAAGGAAGTTTGCTCTTCCCGAGAACAATGGGAAGGAAATATAGTGGAGTTTCGACCAGGAAGCTTATTATATTATACAGACTGTTCGCGTCTTACCGACGAACAGGCTTCTGGCGCAGGCATCTTCCTAGATGGAAGACTTAACGAGAAAGCTACGCTTTGGGAAGATACACAGTTTTCTAAGTGTTCGCTATTTCAACCGTATCTATGAGGCAAGAGATGATAGAAGGGCCCGAACAGAGAATTAACACCTGTGCAGCGCTTAGAGTCTTCTGTCATCCTAAATCAAGCTCAGTCCTGGTACAGGAATGCGGAGATGCTCTTGAGAAATTAGTCGAAATGAAGAACGTTGAGTTGGTATGGTGGCAGACGAAATTGCCAGAACCTATTGCAAAAAATCAGAGCTTTTCTGCCCTCGATTATTGGACTCTGGATGAATTGAACTTTGGAAGGATATCGCCGGCTGCCGGCTGTCAAAAGACTTCGTGACCGGCTCTTGCAAGTCAAGGACGGCATGGCTTTCAGGCAGAGATCGCCTAACACTATGCCTTCTTGTAGGAATACTAACAGGTCATAACAAATTAGGTACCCACATATCACTAATGGGCATAAAAGACAGTCCCACTTGCCGTATGTGTGAGGAAGACGAATAAACCTCGTCCCAGTTCCTTGGCGAGTATGAGGCGAATGGGAGGTTAAGATTCGAAATCTTGAATAACTTCAACAAGAGGAACTTATATATAAAGGTAATCAGAGTGGACGGGCATACTGACTTTTATAAGAAGGCCACAAAGGTTCGGCAAGAAAGACTAGGAGAGGCAACGTAGTTAGGTGAAGACGGGGAATGTCACTCCATTACATTTTCTGGATATGCAAGACGAACTAACCGTGCAATGTCAGCTTCGAATTCCTGTAAGGATTCGCCAATTTCAGGTAGTAGTTCTTTAGCTGTGAGTGGTACACGTCTTTAAGGTGGATTACGAGATACCAATTCGTAAAATATTCGTTGCTTCCATAGGTGTTAACCCTAATTATTTTTATTTTTTACTCCTATTCTATACTATACAAAATGTGATTGGTATATAACTAGATTATTCGCATAACCGTGTTATTTCATTCAAATCCAATATTTTGTTGTCTCAAATTATTAAATTATTATCAATAACCTCAGCACTATTTACTGATTTTGGCTAGCGCAAAAATTTCTTGATCCGCAAAGGTGACTCGAACTGGTAACCAGTGACGCCTGAAAATCGAACGCAAGAGGCACCTGAGGGTCTCGTCACGGACTAATCTATGCATATATTGAAACTTTCAGATTCCATTAAGAAACTTTCCCCAATAGTTAGAAGAATAACCCCATGAGTTCAGTATTTCCACTTCATTTTCGGCAGCTTGGGAACTTGCATAATATCCCTTTCCCACATTCATTTTTTTGGTAGTCACGATATTAATCGAACCCAAGGATGAAAAAATATATCTGTTATCTATGAGTCTGGTTTAGATACATTTTTATGAAAATGTCTACTTCGAGTTTATTCCAACCGAGTTTCACTGAACACGTGGTTTGTATGCGTCTATATAATATGCGATATGGTTCGCATTACCAGTCCAAGGACCGTAGGATTTCCCGTATGCACGACTCCAGATTCATATAACGGATACTGCCTTTCTCATAAAATCAGAAACATCTCATAAAGTACAAGTTGTCGCAGTTGTCGTGCCGCCAATGGCATACAAGAATGCAGGCTGAAGACTGGTTTCCGAAAAAGGACATGACTCTAAATTGTTTTAAAAGTATCCTGTTTGTATGGAAATATCCGAGATACATCATAATTCAAAAACAAATAGCCATCGTTTTTTATTAGCTGTTCCACATTCAATCACACAGATATATTTTGCCATATCATAAACAATGATAATTCATTTTTCATTTTGGAGGTATAACCATCTTTTTTCATTTCTGGTAGAGATAATTTGGCATACCTACTGATAAAAGCGAAAAAATAGTATCCATGACAGAGGATTGATGAATGTTCAGTTCGAAATAACATGGAAATACAAAACCTTGTATGAGTTTCCATTTATCTGGTATCCTTATAAAGTATCGTATTTTGAAGGATAAGCTTTAAAATGATTTGTATTTTCTTTTTAGTACTATAATCTTCTATGCAGTGTCATTTCTTGTTCTCGATGTACCTATCTATAGAAGAATTTACAGCAAATATGTTGGCTTTTCCTTGAGCGGTGAGCGGTTCCTCCGATTTTGCTTGGTGAGAGGATATGAACTTGGAGTAGAACTCCTTTCTTCACTACAGGAACAAATGGACAGGATCCATAAGAATTTTATGGTATTTTGAAATTGTGTTTTTTTTCGATATTTCGCATATGTTTCTCAACATATTCTGCTCTAGCGTGATGGCTTGAATCCTTGATCAGTATTAATAGTATGCTGCTTGTTTGGTGAGTAATCTCCTGTTGGCATCTGAGGACACGCAGATAGAATGAATCTTAATGAGTGTTATTTTTGTTAAAGGGCTTTTCACAGGATACATCTATTCCTATGGCTCGTTAGATTACTCACAGAATGAGGCAGAAAACCAGTTTTTTGTCCACCATAATAATTGATATAGTCGAACTCGATCGAAAATTTTAATTTTTCATTGTATATTATACCTAAATATCGAGAAAAATCCATTGGTAGATAGTATTTTCCATAACTGGCGTTCGAAAAACCAATTTTTGTAGTTTACCCTGTTGGGTCGGGAAGGAATACATGTATAAAGTGCCATAGTACTTCAGTACGCATAACTTTAGTTTAGTTAGTGTGCAGACATCATCTTTGCACATTGTGGGTCTTCAGATGATAAAAACACGTTTTTTTTTCAAGGAAATCATTAGATCATTGAGATGTTTGAGATATACTATTCAAAAATGGAGATCTACAAATGAAAAAATTGAACGGTATTCAGAAATTCAACAAATTATGCAACAGCAACAGTAAATACTGATTTAAGTCATTTAATTCAGTAATGTCTGGATTTCCACAAATGGATAGTAAACTGGAACTACCGTTAACAATTCGCAGAACCCTTTCAAAGGTATTTATCACATTTCTTGTAATTGTTGTCATTGTATATGTGGGTTTACCATATTTGGGGATAACAAGTGAACCAGTCCCCACGATAAAAAGCATTCCACTTCCATCTGCATTTCATGTTAACAAATAGTGAAATTCTTGTATCAACTGCAATACTGAGACTTCACTGTATACGTCTCGAGGGCATACTAGTACTAGCGATTTTTATTATCTCGGTACAAAGTCAATGTCACGAAGTGCCATTCATAACTTATGGCGAATGCTAAAGGAATCACGATTATTACTGCAAGAAGAATCGAATGGTTGGGATTTTTCTTCACAATTAAACATCGGCTTTTTCAATCCTTTCGTTTTTTGAAAAATAATGTTGTTTTTGTTGGCTTTTATTATAAGTACTGAAGCAGTGATATTTCTGAAAGAATTATATTACCAGTTTGTTTGTTTTTATCTTCATTCCAGTGCCCTGAGGCATTATTTCAAAAACTTCTTTATATCGCCCATATCAGCTCAAACCATCTTTCTTATATATCATTATACATATACATATTTAATGAAAAGTAACCTATGACATTGGCAGGCAGCCAACAATTTTATATATATATATATATATACGGTCTACCAGGGTAATGAAGAGAATAACATACTACAGTTTCAGCCAATTCCACTGGCTGACCCATAAGACCGGAGTCCTTTTCTTTTTTATGAGATGCTTTCCATATGTATCAAAATATCTGCCGCGAACACTGTATATATTTCAAGTTGAACATCTTCGATGGAATTCCATGGTTAGTTTGAATATTAGTGGTACCCTTCAGGAAATACGTACGTTGTTGTATGTATTTTTTTTTCCGAACTAAGCGGTACTTCAAGATTTTTTCATATCTTATTTCTGCAATAGAATGAAAGACAAATACCGTATTCTCACAGCACGCATAATCTTTCTCTGACATTTCCTCTTCTTCATCTTGATTCGCTTTTAATATCAGGTTTGATTCTTCAATAATTCAAGATTCACCTCGAAGATAAGATTCTAAATGCTATCTTTATGCTGCAATAACTTATCATCTGCTGCAAACATAACAATCTTGTGTTTTTTTGTTGAAATAAATGGAAAACGACTTCCTATAACTGAGGCTATATTTAACTTCGAAGCTGAAATCGACTCCATAAGCAGATATAATACTAATAGATACAGTACTAGGGTTATTGCCCAGGTTCTCGATATTTCAGTGATTTTAACATTTTTACCTGAGCTGATTGATTTATTATGACGGTTATATTTTCTCTGCAGGTACTATTCAATATGTTGTTGTTTCATTCGTGTTTGTGCTTTCGAGATGGATATAATACCGATTTATTGGCGAACGTTTCGTCCTGATTGTTGACCAGAGGTTGTGGACGTATCTTATAGATGTTTTCAATGATTCACATCAAGTTTCCATTCTAATTTAAACCATATAAAAAAGCTTTCTCTCGTGCAGATCATTTATTTTTTTATTCTTTTCTACGAGTCGCACTCTTATTTTTTAATCTAAAAATATGATGATCTATCTTGAATCGTATTTGATGAGGTTTTCACAACTCTTGATTCGGTTTTTTCTTCAGTGGTTCCAATATCGCTCGTACTGGGAAGTCTTTTCCAGTTTATTCCTTTTAGTCGTTCAAGGGCCAGAGAAAAATGACCAGAAAGGCGCACAACAAAGCTTTCAAGGTTGACAACAAGGGATCATAGAAAAATTATATACAAAACCGCGAGAAGGCAGTTCAAAAAAGAGCTGAAGAAGTGTAATAGTCTGCTGGAGGTCTTACGGTGGATGAACGAAATCCCTGATACGCCAGACTTATGAGAATGCTGAGCAACAAGATAATATCCTTAACGAAATTTGGACCCGAGCGGATAATTCATATCACAGAGGGGTGTGTGGAAACTGGATGGCAAATGAACTTGTTAGAACAGGTTTCGCATCGCCCTCCTGTGAGCCAGAGCGAACGTTCTTCTTTCTTTGACGGTTGGGCACAAGACGACTGAACCAGAGTTGGACGGATACTGCTGCCAGTCCAAAGACTTTGTTGCCGGTCCCAGCCAGTCAAGGACAGCATAGCTCTTAGGCTGAGAAGACCAAGCACCACGCCTCCTTAGACTAACAGAACATAAATATGGCAGTCACCTATCGCTAACAGATGTAGAAGACAGCCCCACCATACTTGCTATAGACGATAAGAAGACGCGGAAACTTCATTTCACTTTCATGACGAGTGTGAGGCGTATGGAACCTTAGATCTGAATTCTTTGGAGCCAGAGTGACTTATCGATTCAGAGTGGACAGGCGTTCTGACCTTCAATAAAAGGTCACGAAGGTTCGGAAAGGAAGATAAGGATACTAGGGGTCGGTCTTTTCATATCACAATAAAGTCTCTGATAACTATCTATCGGATACACTTCACAGGTTTACATATCCTTATCTGATAGAGTTATCTGGGACTTATCTATAATTGAAAAGACCGACCATTAGGTGACAAAAGAGGCTCATGATGCCTACTTCACTGGCTGAGGTAGCAGCCCTACCACAATAATTACTACTACTTCTACCACCTGTTGATCTGGGGGATTCTTCCAAGGAAATATTGATATGAAGGCTCTCTACGTCGCAGCTAATGAAACGATCCTAGATCCTAGTTCAACATATTTAATGGTGATGAAATTATTGACGAACGAGTTGCTATTTCCCAGTACGGATTGTGATCTTAGTATAATAGGAGGCATTTTACTAGGTTGTGGGTCGGTGATTTCCGGAAGCTGGTGATTGGTCTCGGTGGCATGTTATCTTTCTTTCTATCGGGTGTGTTCGATCCTTCTTTATAAGTTTGTAGTTTTTCGTTTGGATTACAGCTTTCACCTTGTCATCATACGTCTTGGTGCCGATGGTGACTGTGGCATTTCCTTTGTCTTCTGGGAGGAATTTGATGGTATATTCCATTTGCATGTTATTTAGGGCCTTCTGCCCTCCAGCACAAATTTTTTTCTCTCCGTGGAATTCTGTTCAACAGTACATTGACAAGAGATCATCTCAGACAACAAATATTATGTTGAGTTGCTATCTTCTCAATGTGGGTGACTTAATTCTCATCGGTGGACTCTAGAAACATAGTTGAGTTTATGGATGTGTTTTTATCTTATCCTGTCCAATATTTATGATATAATCGTTGAAGAAATTTGTTTTCTCATCATTATTGCTTATTTTGTAGCACCATTTTAATATGTTTCTATTTCACGTTTTTAAAGTGGTAGACAATTGCTCAAAATACGAGTCATACTTTAACGGTATTCACCTCAGATCAATAAAAAACAGTATTTACCCTTATATCTCCCGTTATATCAATTTGCGAGTCACAACCATTCCCGCGCGTTTAATATCGTTTGAAATGAATAGTTGGCAGGTCATAAGTCATAATTGTTTAATGCAAATTAAATATTGCGAATTGAGGGCTGATATTTGGTATGTGCTGTGTCTATGGATAGACAAATATATGTATAGAAATAACAAAAAAAATTTCAAGTTCCCCATTTTCAACGGAGAATGTTTCAATTCTATATAATATGTCTGGCCGCAATATGGACTATTTTTTCAAATATAACTTCATAACGTCAAATGAATCCCTGTCTTTCTTTTTTGCTAGGAAAGATGCATATGCACTAATTTCAGAAACGAAACCTACGCTCATGGAGAACTTGTTAACGCCGATTCTCGATTTGATCTACTCTTATGAATTATTTATACATATTGAGGGGTATTATTATATCGAAGCGAGGAAATTTATCTCTTGTGGATGGTTATTTTAGCATGCGCATAAGCGGTCACACCTCTCTTGTAGTACCGTTGAAAGATAAATTCTCAATAACATATGGAGTCGTTTAACCTCTCTAATAATTTCCTAGAGGTATCCAGGCGTTTCGTGAACAGGGCGTTTGTTTCAGGAAGAAAATGAAATTGGCGAAAGCACTCGGGTCAAAATACCTTTTCAACATCAGTATTCTGTCAAGTAGCCCGGGAGGCAGTGACAGATTCTTTTTACATACTTCTATAAAGCTAGTTTTTTTGTCAGTTTGTAACTTTTTTATTATCGATCTGTCAAAAATGTTTACTCATCATAAAAATTGGTGCATTGCGGGTTATTTGTATTTAAGTTATCAAAATTCTAAATTTTCGAACGGTGTAAAGGGGTTAACAAAAAATATAATTTTAAATATTATTTTCAATATTCTTTCAATATTTTACAGCTTCTTTGAATATTTTGTTTTCAAATTTCAAAAATGAGGTTGGTTTACACTTGATCAAAATTATATTTTTTGTTCTCCCCTGTACACCATTTAGAAATTTAGAATTTTTATAACTCAAATACAAATATACCGCAGTGCACCAATTTTTAGGAAGAATATAAAGTTTTCTGACCAATCGATAGTTAAAGAAAAAGTTTCCGAATGGTGCAAACTTTTTGAAACTCACTGTATATGAACACACCATCATTGGGGTGGTGGACTCTCATTTTGTTCACTTATCACATCGAAACAACAAACTGCCAAAAAACTAGCTTTGTAGAAATATGTGCAAATTTTCTGTCGCTTTCTAAAAGAGTAAACAAGTTGGTGTATGAAATAAATTGAACATAATGAAAATGTCTAAACATCGTCAATCTTTCATGAATTTATGATTTCTTATGATTTGTTCATTTTTGATTCGACGACTTTCGGAGATTAGCTTGGACGAACATCGTGAGATGGGATTTTTATATATCTCATATCTGCAACACCCGGCGTGGCCCGGGTATCTCAGATAATTTCACTTGAGATACTCTGTTCTGGTTGATTCCAAGGGGATCTCGAATTTTCCAATACTTTCCAGAACCCTTCAGATCATTCAAGAGTTTTGTTTGCTGTGTTCTAGAAATTTCCAGAAAGTTACACCACCAC
The DNA here is from genome assembly GCA_958298965.1 of Chrysolina haemoptera. NCBI lineage: Eukaryota > Metazoa > Arthropoda > Insecta > Coleoptera > Chrysomelidae > Chrysolina > Chrysolina haemoptera. Next base: position 10,340,080 of record OY282586.1, on the reverse strand, counting down.
GTCACTTCCCTGGAGGCGGAAATTTCGAGAACTTCGCTTAAGCGTCTTTTCAGCATGTTCTAGAACTTTCCAGAGCCTCTGTTCTGTTTCATTCCACGCAGATCTCAAAACTTTTTGAACTGTCAGGTTTGAGAACATTCTACAATTTTCTTTCTTATATTCTAGAAATTTTCTGAAAGTTCTATCAACATGCCTTGTTTCACGCCATCTCCCTGGTGGTCGAACTTCCGAAAAGATCGCTTCAGTGTTTTTCATTTAGTTGACTTTATGTTTTTCCTCTCCAGCTATTTGAACAATCTCGGTGCATCAATTACGTATCACCAAAACTGGGACGCCAACCTTTAGCTCTAGTTTATGGGAAGGGGCACGCCCGTTAACTCAAAGGTGATGAAAAATTCTATAGGGTAAGTTGTAAAGTGGGCACCGCTCATCATCGTATCTATTATTCATCTGTGTATATTTTTGATTCGCCGACTTTCAATATATTTTTTGGCGAAGTCGCGAAAGTTTTTAAAGTTGTCATAACATTTTTTCTAGGCAATTTCTCCCATTTTTCTCTTCATATGAACCACAAACAAGAAATATAAAAAAAAATCGATAAATTGGTCCAGCTGTTTGGCGCCTAGCAAGAAATTTAGTGATTCATTTTTATTGCATAGAAGATATCCATTATTACACTGGATTCAAGTGGAGTTCGAATAACGTATGCAGTCTTTTAAAATATTTCTTAAAACCTCAAAGAGCGATTCCTTGGTAAAAAATTGGGGTCATTCCTATAAAGATGTTTTCAAAAACGTTTTATACTGCTTTAGACCTGTTTGGAGAGGTGAGTTTTAATTAGGAAAAAAAAGAAGTTGAGAAACGAATTTATTCAAGAACAAGGACAGTATTGGATCGAAAATCTGTAGAAGAAATTATCATGTTCTCAGAGTATGTCAACCTATATTTAAATCTGGCAATTCAGAATTACAACCACACAATGTAATACACAGTCGGTTATGATATCGCAGCAGGCCATAACATTTAATCAGTATATAGGGAACCACGAAAAAATTAAAAGCACGCTTGCTATCTGTGGAAACACACAATCACACAAACATCAGCTGTGCGATAAATTCACAGTGTCTCCACGTGAGCGTTGAAATGCGCGATGCGGGTGGAAGAGCGCAGCGCAGCGATTATCATCGACATCGTGCTGTGCTCTGAGTCTGTCAGCAGCCGTCGCCAGCGCGTGCAAATCAATTTGGCGATAGCCAAGTTATGTGGACTTTTAAATTGAAGTCACTTCCATTTCCCTAGTCTATTTGTCTCTGTGTCGCATCTATAACATAATCTAGGACTGTACTGTAAATGACGTTGAATCTATTATTTTCAGTAGGTAATACTATTTTCATTAAATAAACCTACGCCACTGATTGATAATTACAACGACTGACAAAACCAGTAGGATGCGATGGCCGGCGAATCATTAGTTGTGTCATATCGATGCATCTCGAAATGTGGATCGACAGCAGACGCTTCGATACTCGCCGATGAAGCAAGATTTTGATGTTTCTAAGTGCTTTAGACGCTACAGAAGTTCTTATTGATTTGAAGGAAAAGTTAGAGGAATCAAGGTGAAAGGAAGTATGCAGGAGTTTCTAGCAGTTTATTCAAGTGTAGTGTAGTGGGTTGTTGGAATTTACTGTTGATGTTAAAGCTGTGAATAAAACGATTGGTAACTAACTAGTAACTCTGTAGCCATGAACACCAAAATAGTAACGCTATTAACGAAAAAACTAATGATAAAATTATGTATTCTGGAACTCTTCTAGATATTAAGCTCCGTATACCTCAGGATTCCGATTCCATATCTATACGCACGAAATCGTTATTTGAGTACATTCATTTCGGACTTTCATCGTCTTATAATAATAATAATAATAATACTCCCTCATAAACACTCGTAGAGTGTACCCAAAGGCATAGCTTGTGTGGGTGGAGGACGGCTATTATTATTATTTGCCTTGGCGCTCCGGGGCGACTTACTGATTTTTTGGTGGCGAATTCACTTTTCAGCTGCAGGAAAACCCGGAAAACCTACAGCATCACCTCGGGTGGGCGGCGTGCACTTCAAGCTAGCACTAGACGAAATTGGCATCTAGACAACACACAATACACTTGCTTTCAATAAGGACTGTGGTCGTCTATCGATTCCGATATTGCGTACTTGAGAAAAAATCCCTCGTACTAACATCGGGCTCGAACCGACTACCGCTATACTGAAGTTCTGAACGGCCTGCGCCTTAGACCGCCAGACCACCGACCACCAATTTGTATGAATCACATCATTTCAACTGCTTCTATCCGCAGTCGTCTTCTGGTGAGTATAATTTATATAAATCACGTTTCAACTGGTGAGTATTCACCGGAAGACGACTTCTGATAGAAGCAGTTGAAACGTTGCGATTTATACAAATTATAAGACGATGAAATTCTGAAATGAATGTACTTGAGTTACATCATCGTCTACAACCTCAAACGAAATCGTTATTGTTTCGAAGACTCGTAACTCCAAAGTTTAAACAGCAACGTCAATAACGTAGAGGTTGTTAATGTATCTGTAAATTAATAGTATTAATTTCCTTAAGTAATGGTAGCCCGTTGAAGAGAAATTTATGTTGTCTACTTTAAATTGGCTTTCTATTAATTGCTTCACGGGTATTCTTTGTGAACGAATTTAGCGAAAGAAATTATTAGAATTCAAATTGGAAAGTAGAAATTTTGAAAGTAGTTCATAATTCATTTCAGATAATGTGCAAGAAATTATTGAAATCAAATAAAAAACCGCAATGGGATTTATATGTATATACCCATAACAGATCACGAAACTGATTTTAGTATTATCTGGTAGATATCCATTCATTAACTATTATCATCTGAGTAATTGAAACTCGTAAGTCGCGTCCTGGGTGGTTATCATATTATTTTCGTGTCAAGTTAGACATTTCCTAGGTATATTTTTTTGAATCTTTTGTCATCAGGTTCGCACGAAATTCAAAGTGATTGTTGGAGATAAGAAATGTTATGTTTGTCTTTTCGATTTATAGAGGTTGTAAATTGTGAAAAAAACTTGCTTCTGCAAAGAGATACACATTTTACAGTATCTCGAACGAAATCGTTTCCGATATAGGGACGTTGGCAAAGTTTCGGTGCTAATGACAAAAATGTAACATGAAGACTCTTTTAAAATTTTATTCATAAACTGTTGAACTAAAACGTCTTAGTCAAGAAAATAATTCAATTTTTAATAGTTCCATGTTTTTCATACATAAAATATCATGTTTTTACATATTTATGCAAAAAGCGAAACTTTATTGATCTATATTTAATGGAAAAAAATGTTCTTTATTGCACTAGTATCATTTTGCTTTGATGTTAACCACCAGATTCAAACAAACAATGCCTTCCCGAGAATAACTCCATAATCAAAACTGATCCGCTTTGTTTTAAACCATAGAGTAAACTGTCTGTACTATGACCACACCTCGTGATAACATAAGCGCTCACGGCTGCTATGATTTTGATTATTATAATGCGTCTGTAGTTACAGAAACGTCAGTCAAAAATTAATTCAGACAATTACAGAATTGAAAGTTTTAAAGTATTATTAATGGAAAAATAGATGATAGTGATCTGTTTCAATGCAAATCGATAGTAATAATTGATTATTTGAGTTGCACTTCTACACCTAGTGCCGTATATTAACAAATCATTTTTTGCTTTTTGCATGAACGTAGAAAAAATGTTGTATGCAACTCGTGCAAAAATTGTTTATTGCACTCGACGTGTAAACACTTACTTTTTGCACTCGTTGCATAAATAACTATTCTCACTTTTTAGTTCAATAGTTTATTGATAAGAGCTTATCATATCATTGGCTGAGGCACACGAGTGTTTCACAAATTTGAAGAAGAGCTCGAATGATCCGAATTACATCTTCCTATTTTGTTTCCAGCATTAAACGTAGGCATGTCAACGAATATATCAGGGTGGGGCGCAAGGTGAATTGAAGTGTTTTTTTACGCACCTATAGGGACGTGGGGCATAGGAATCAATTTTCTTATTTACATATTTTTATATATATTTTGAAGTATTGAAAGTAAGTCAGATCACACTTTAAAAACATAATTATAAGTAAATTATTTTATTCATGATAACCAATTATAATGAAATTATTACAAATACTCTAAAATTCATTGGAACCTGTCATCTATTTATATTATTATATATTTTCAGCTCCTCTTGATATTTTCTGTCATTGCGAATTGATAGATCGAACACACTTATTGTATGGTAGGTATTGTTTGACAGGACTGTCAGTTGTCACACTGGATTATTCCACTGTTTCACTGTAAACTAGGGCTTCACTCAAACTTCACACTCAGTAAAAATGAATTATACAACAAATGATATCATTACTGCATGAATACGTTTATATATACATATATCTAAAACTCAAAAACAAACAACAGTCAGCATAGAAGTGAGTTTTAGAGTAAGTTGACCGAATGTGATGAAATTGTTCCACTGTTTGATCCTCAAGTTCTGTATAATTCAATATCTCTAATGATTCGAACCACTAATAAAATTTCATCTTTATGTTGGCTACCGTTGAAAATAGATGTGGAAAACCCATTCAGTTTCATGGAGGTCTGGAAGGAGGTTTTGCTAATATCAACTCATTGAAGTGATTCGAGTACGCTAATGTTCAAGTACGCCAGCGGTGTGTACTAAAGAACAAGATAATTCACACCAACACTGCATACTACCAACCTGAAAAGGCTCGAATGAATATTAATATGTCTTATTGCTTCATTGCTTGTAGTTTCGCCATGTTTGTGGATGTAGCGGTGTTTTCGGTACTTCAAAAGCTGCAATTCCTCTCTCTGGAAATAACAGATGTTCGGAATCGGCAATAAATATTGATACTGTACTGTTAGAATCGCGGCACTCTGAAAACCTATATAAATGGTCAATATACGAGGGCGACCTGAAAATTATTTTTTTTCATTGACGAAAGTCTAATTCTCAACGCCATCTTTAAGATGAACACACATCATCCGACGATATATCCTATATCCCCCTTCCAGCGATGACTTTCTCATTTGACATATGTGCTTTATCTGGTATTAGTGGGTAATTCTGTAAAGCTGTATGGTAACTTTTAACGGATGTTAATTTTTACATATGTATATTTAATATCTGGTTATTCTGAAAAAGTTATGAATGTAGTGGTATCTCTGCAAGCTGTATGGCCTATATGTTCATATTCAAATATATTAACATATACCGGGTGACCACGAGGTGAGGTACGCCTCCCAATTTTTCTATAGTTTTGAAGATACAGATTTCAAATTTGATGTGTCGCTATAGTCCTTGAATACGCATATTTTGAAGCCTCAACCGGAAGTGACACAAAACTATTTTTTTTAAATGACGTCCTGTACATATTTTTTTATTATCCGAAAAGGCTTGTGATAACACTGTAAACAACACTGTTCTTCAAAATTGAAAGAATGGCGGAGATACCGATGATTGATCAATTGAACAAAGTTGGCCATGAAACTCAAACTTAAATAATCATAATTGACAAACGACATCAGAAGTTACCAGTGGAAGTTTCGAAGTGCGATACAGTTAAACACTGAGGTTCTCATGTAATTGCAGCTCCCATAAATTCCAACAATTGTCAAAAATTACCTGAAAACGGAATGGTATCCATAAAGAAACTCGTATGAAAAGTTTTGGAGAATTCCTAAAGGAAAAGAAGACACCATCAGGTTTCATATGATGGGTGTTCCTAAAATTCAATGTTTTTCAACGTAGGCGGCTTAGAACATAATTAAGGAAACAATACACAAAAGCTCATATTATTTCAACGAAGTCAAAGTTTGTTCTACTTATTTAAACAATGCTGCTTTATTGTTCCGCTTTTTCATGTTCATGGCCGCCTTTGTTGAAGAATATCTAAATTTGAGAACACTCATGATAAAATATCTTGTATTTGCGATTTCTTTCGGAATTTTTCACACGAGTAATCTGATAATTAATAATTTTTCATCATGACGAAGTGAAAAGAACATGTTGCCATTTGAGAAATAGCAGTTGTGAGAATTTCTTTATGGGTACTATTCCGTTTTTAGTAAATTTTTGATAATTGTTGGATTCTATGGGAGCTGCAATTACACGAGAAACTCAGTTTTCAACTGTATCGCTCTTCGAAGCTTGAATTTCATGTCCATCTTTGTTTGACTGAACAATCAACTGTATCTTCGCCATTTTTCAAACGATTTTCAATTTTGAAGAACAGTGTTATCACAAATTGCGTGCTCTTTCGGATAGTGAAAAACTATATGCAGGGTGTCATTTGAAAAAAAAAATTTGGGGTCACTTCCGATTAAACCGGAAGTGGTGAATTTTCAGTAGAACTGTCAAAATATGCGTATTCAAGTACTATAGCGACATACCAAATTTCAAAACTATGGAAAAATTGGGGGGCGTACCTCACCTGGTGGTCACCCGGTATATTTAGTCTGTAATAATTACATAAACTTGTAACAAAATATATTAAATGGGTAAAAATGAACATAAAGCTCACAGAATTACCAAAATAGGTTCGACGTTTATATTTTCAACTGCAGGTACAAAGTATCTGAATAAAATTGTGAAAATGATAATGTTTCACATCAAAATTACTGAAAATTATTTAATTTTCAGATTATAAACTCTGTTTTGTTCACCAAACTAGGTGAAACGTTGTTTTTTCATGTTATTTATCTTCAAGTGTTATAACCTATATAATTTTTTTTTGTTTGGTTGAATGATAGTTCAAAACTGCGTTTTGACAATAATGAAAGGTGTATGGCGACCTGACGCCATTTTGAAATATTTTTTTACATGGCTCCGTGGGTCGATTGATATCTCATTCGAATCGTCCTAATAATAATTATAATAATAATAGCCGTCCTCTACCCGCTTTCGAACTACTATTTGGTCAAAAAAAAAAATCAATGAAAAATTCAACTCCGTTCAAAATTTAAAGAGAAGGGGGTACTTCCACACAGACTGTATGTTCAAGCGTTATAACTGCACCTATTCTCGAAACCATTCCATGTGACATTATTTTTATCAATATCGCTGGGTACCCTGGTTAAAGAATATTTTGGATTTCCATGGTAACCGAACAAAAAACGGATCTCTGGCTTAAAAATGTAGGTTTGGAATTTTCTCCTCAATAACCAAATGCTGCGATGTTCATTTTCTGCTCACATGCGATACTCAGAACCCTTGGGGCACAAGTTATAACTTTTTTCAGAATGCAACGGTTCGATTCATCATCTATCATCTAGACTGTTCACCCGAAGGCACGGTTTCGAACACACCATAACAAAAACTCGCTGATTTTCTGTTCAGAGGATGTTGACTTTAGATGCGAAGATTCGATTCAGATAAGCCCAGAATAAATTCCGAACCGAAAATCGGAGAATCATTGACCTCCTCGGTGTTCATTGTTCGAAAGTGTATTTTAGGCCAGTAGATAAAGACAATCAAGTCACAATAATTCCAAAAGTTTTCAAACTTTAATACAAAGTCGGGAAAGGTTTAAAAACAAACCAGAAAATTTTGCAACCTTTTCGAAGTCCGGAACATTGTTAAAAATGCAAAATATGATAATTTGCTGAATTCTTGCGAAAAAAATCTAAGTTCTGCAAACTTAGTAATATTAATTATATTATTTCATGTGACGAATCAAATTTGCAACTGATTTAAAAGACCTGAACATTTTTTTTATTTGATAAACTACATGAAAAAAATTCCAAAAGTTCTGCAAACTTAACAGATACATCTGAAAAGTATTTCGAAAACTTGTGCAGATTTGAAACCTTTGACTTTGACCAGAACATGTTTATTTATAATTTTTTCAATTCGTGGTAATTTTTTGTATCAAGGTGGTCTTGGAATATTTTCAAATGTTTTGAAACTTGTTTGCAAATTTTGAAAATATCTATTCTGATGCATTTATAAACCTCATACGGGAACCGGAACTTTATGTAAAAATCTGCAAATAAATCGAATATTATATTACTTCCACTATACGACGCCGCAGCGACGCCGGTTACTATCTGCGTTACTGCGATATAAAGAAACTGCAGTTGATCTACGATTTGTCTTCTCATATACAATATGAAGTAAAGAAGAAGAAGAAAGAGGCAAATGCAATTTGAGAACTAGACAAGGTTTGATAATACATTTAAAGAGAATCGGTGAAACGGTTAAGATATTATGAATTTGTGATTTTGGATTCCATTTGCTGAAACGAACCTGACAAAGAAAATATGTTATCTCATTTGCAGAACATTTCCGATTATTTTCAAATTAAAAAATATCGAGAGTGAGTAAATCCAAAAAATCAATGTTTCCAAAATATTCCAAAATAAAACCATCCGCTCGATTTGACAATCTTTTGCAATATTCTGGAGGGAAAAAAATTGATTTTTGCAAATTGCATAATTGCAAATTACTAAGAATTAAAAACAAATATAAATAAACATATTCCCGTCAATGTAAAAGGTTCGGAATATTTTTTCGATGTATCTGTCTAGTTTGCAAAACTTTCGGAATTTTATAATTTTGAAACATTAGTTTTCAATTGAAACAAATGTTCCGTACCCTTAAATTGGTAGCAAATTTGATTCGTGACATGAATACTCCGAATTTGCAGACCTTTTGGAATTTTGACAATGTTCCAGGCTTCGGAAGAGGTTACAAACTGGGATTTATTGCTTTCTCGATGTACCGTTCACTTTACCAAATTTCAAAAAAATTTGGAATTATTGTTAAATTTTAATTTTCAATGTTTATATCTACTGGCCTATTTCTTGAATTTTTCTTGCCACAGACAATTACGTTCCGTTGGTAATGGGCTGACGGGCTTACGACCGTATCGAAATTGGGGTTTTTGTTTGAACACATACACACCAAAATAAAGTGGATCTCGTGAATCCGGCATTTTTCTTCGAAACGAATATAGGAAATTCTGTATGGTAGTGTTTTTTGTTGAAGTGGGATACCTTAGTTTGAATTATATACAGTGACTGGCAGAAAACTTGTCATGATTCGTTATACATTATTAATGCTGATATTTCGTTGGAGGATTCTTGAACACGAATAGCATTCGTCTGAAGTTGAATATGGAAAAGTTGATTCAACTTCTTTGTCATCATAATCTGTGCGTACATTCATTTTTCACGGCAATAACATAATAATGCTGTTTCCTAACTGTTTTTGATTAAACAATAAGCTAAATTGCATGTCTTCAATTTCATTTCCTTACCAGACAGCACAATGAAGTCATTGTATATTTATTATAAAACAAATCATGTCTCCCATGAAATGTTTCAGTTAAAGCCAGTAATACTGACAGTTCTGCCTGGTTAAAATTTAGCACTTGAATCGTATGATTATCAGCAAAACTGACTCAGAACTTATCCTCTCGGAAGCCGCAAAACAGGCATGTGTCAATTCAATCCCAAAATTATCCAAAGAAAAAAATGTAAAATTCAACAAATCCTTCACAGAAAACAACATGTTACTCCAGTTGTTATTACTCAATACTGTTTGAATGGGGCCAAGTGGCTAACTGGATGTCGGTTCATAATCCTTATTTACTGAAAACTAGCCTTGTCAGTAGAGCAATCCTAGAAGAAAAAAAGGAAAAAATAATTTTTGATACCAGAATTGATTTACTTCTTGAAAAATTGGTTTCTGTTCCTTGGTACGACTAGAACTTAAATATTAAAAGCGGAAAACATTTCAGAGTTATCTACCCACTCTGATTCGATATAATTGAAAAGTTTTATTTATCCACATCCCGATAATTTGAGTTTATGGGCGTGCATATTTTCACGGTTTTAGCTGTGTTAGTACAACTGTACTGTTTCAGAGAAATATCGAAATTCAGAAATCAGATGCCAAAGAAAAAATATTACGTAAAATCACAAACTGTGTTATTGATGCCATTTTTGTTCAGATTTTTATTCTAAACAATGCTTTCGATAATTATTGTGATGGGTTGATCGATTTTCAACAATTAGACCATGATAATTAAAGCGAGTAAAAGTGAGTGGTAATAAAGTTACCAATTTAACCTAGATTTATTACTGTAATTAGAATGTTGGCATACATGAAAAGTATTATAATACTGAAATATGAGTGAATTGATATCATTAGCGTATCTGATTGAAAGGACCCCGACATATGGAAAATTGGTTCTTGATCAAACTGTCTGAAATTTTATAATGCTATATACAGGGTGTCCCATATAAAACTCAGGCAAATATCTGGAAAATTAAAGAGGATCTCTATATTTTGTGAAAGCAGATGTTTTTGATGTCAAAGGGTCCTCTTCTTTACGTAGAGATTCATCAATGGGCGTCATCCGTTAGGGCGTCGCCACACCGATGCCAACTTTTTGGAATGGCACCCCGGATTTTTCAATGCCTCTTGCGTTTCTGCATCCAATTCTGAATACAGCCATATAGCACACTCATAGTTTCCCTTGAATACTGATGCACCACAGCAACTTTATGGCATAATATAAAGAGGGCCATGAAAGCGTCAAAATAATTGCAATAATACAAGTATTCATCGATCTGTCAGAAAACCTGTTAGATTTTACGGAATTGTATCAAGTTGTGTGCAGGTTTTTCGTAAAATTGAAAAATGGTTCAATTTTCGAATGCTTCTTTGCATTCCTTCTTTCTTCGCCATGAATACAAATGTTATCATGTCCAACTTTTCTGCATCCGAAAATTGAATCATTTTTCAATTTCACGAAAAACCGACACAAAACTTGATACAATTCTGTAAAATCTGACAGGTTTTCTGACAGATCGATGAATACTTGTATTACTGCAATTATTTTGACGCTTTCATGGCCCTCTTTATATTATGCCATGAAGTTATTGTGATGAATTAGTATTCAAGGGAAACAACTATTTAGTTGGCGATGTTTTAAATTTGATCTCAAATATTTTGTCAAACCACGGAGATAAAAAATGAATAAGTATTTTTTTTAGTGATCATAAATTATACAGTTTTCCATTACTTGACTAAGCTGCAACATAGTTTCTGTTTTGTTGAATGTCCCAAGACTTCGCGCGCTCAATGTTTATAATTTATTATGTGTAATAACTTGCAAAAAATTAAGCGTACGAATTTCTTGCTCGGCCGACTTTTTATCGTCCATTATTACTCTTTAAATAATGTGAAAAACCATTAAATCTCGGCCAGGTGTTACAAGCAGTTCACATTTTTTTCAGTAGTTGACCGTGATCTCTTTGTAGAGATTATAATGTTGTGGGGAGTGTATAGGATTACGATACATTTTCTTAAGATAAACTGGGTATCACTATTGACCTTCTACTTAAAAGAAAAATGTTATAACAGAAGTCTCAATGTGTATTCATTATTTAAATACCACATGACTCCCAACATTCTATGAAAACAATCCAAGCCCATTATTTTGGACAGAAAAACATTTTGATGTTTGAGGAAATACTTCAATTAACTGAAGGAAAATTAGGCCCATTTTTCAGTTGATTTTCATTTGGTCCTAATACCATTAAAATGCAAACGAACAGTACTCAAAAACATTGAAACGAGTTATGAATTATTTCCACACTCGAACATCATTTTTTTTTATTCCTTGTATCAATTTCCTCACATATAAGAAAACAATTTCTGAGTATGAGGTATATTAGGATACCAACGGTCTTGGACACTTTTAAAGGAACAAACACCTTCAACAAGTATTCAACAGGGAAACAAAGAATAATTTTCGAGTAGCTCATATCATGAAAAAAAGTAGCAACAGGTGTGAACGTATAGTCGAGTGGTGAGGTTTCGTTTTTCCAGTGGAGACAGCCAGTCGATGGTCATTATTGGTATACCGGTTTCAAATAGATGATTGAATCATTAAAACAATCACTGAATTTGTGTAGAGATTGTAAAAAATGTATGTGGAATTCGAAAAGCACCAGATGTAAGTGCAATAAAATGGCAATCACGAAGAAAGAATGAAAAATGTAATTACTCTCCTAAATTATGGGATGCTCAAAATTTGTTTTGTTTTTTTACTCAGTGAAGTTAGCTGATTCAGCAGCAAGACGGTCCATATCGTTCAATGATAATATGATACTTCCTAGGAGATTACTGTGTTTCCATATACAGTGACCGCCAAAAAGTATGTACCATATGGGAAAAAAGTTTATTATTAGAGTATTGGAAAAAAGATTCTTGGAGAAAGTTTGTGCATGTCCGATAACATAAAAATCGATTTTGACACAAGTCACATAATCGTTGGTATGGCGGCAAATTGAAAAAAAAAAATATGAAAAGGCAAAAAGTGGGGTAAAATGGTAAAATATCAAAAAAAGTTATTTGAAAAAGTTGCTTATAAATGAATTTTATAGACATATACAACGTTAAAAAAATAATAAGAGAAAATTGAAAACAGCAATTTTTTTTAATATTTTCCTAGCTGTATAAAAATATCAAATTATTGTCTTATGAATAGCTTGACCATACAGAAACATTTGAATTTCAATGATAATGACAAAACTAACACTAAATAAAAAAAATTCGATTTTTTCAAAATCCTGGTTGTAATATTGGTTCGTATCTAACAGTTGTATAAGAATTCCACGACCATTGTGATGACATGACACTCCAGAAACATGGTGTTTTCCAGATTATGATCAAGTTTCGATGATAATCGTGCCTGAGCGTTTCACTTCGCGCGCAATGTTGAAAACTCTAGCCTCTTTAATTTGACGAACTATTTTTAAGATTATGTGCGAAGCGAAACGTTTGTGCACGATTATCATCAACAATTGATCGTAATCTGAAAAACACAATATTTTTGGATTTTTCTATCATCGCAATAATCTTGGAATTCTGATACAACTGTTAGATACGAACCAATGTAACAACAAGGGTTCTGAAAAAATTCAATTTTTTTAATTTAGTGCTTTCTGGTGTGTAGGAAATGAGAAAATTTTGTTATTATCATTGAAATACAAATATTTCAGTATGGTCAAGCTATTCATAAGGAAATAATTTGATATTTTCATACAGCTAGGAGAATATTGAAAAAAAAAATGCTATTTTCAATTTTTCCATATTAGTTTTTCAAACTTTGAATTTGTGTATAAAATTGAGTTCTAAGCAACTTTTTTAAATAACTTTTTTTGATATCTTGCCATTTTATCCCACTTTTTGCCTATTCATAGTAATTTTTTTGAATTTGCCGCCATACCAGCAATCACGTGACATATGTCAAAATCGATTTTTAGGTTATCGGACATGCACAAACTTTTCCCACGAATATTTATTCTAATACTCGAATAATAAACTTTTTTCCCATATGGTACATACTTTTTGGCGGTCACTGTATATAAACCATACATCCCTAGCACTGACCGCCAAAATTTCTTAATGAAACCCAAATAATAATAGGTTTAACGATTTTACTAACTGTTCACCAAATTTAGAATTCATGCATTTTCAACTTGCAAGCTAGGTTAACAAAAGTTATTTTTAGGAACAAATAATATAAGAGACTAGCATGATGTAAATAAGATTTTGTATTTTCCTAATTTTGGAGCATTAAGTATTTTTGGGAAATGAAAGAATTTTTATTACAAAAAAATTGGGTAAATTTGGTAGACTATTAAATAGCACCTTTTTTTACGTTGACCGTTTGTTTTATTTGACGAAACAACTTCAGATGAAATCTATAGAAGTGAATTGATTGAATTGATTATGAATGTTCAGTTAACAGTATAAAACAGAATGATTGGCCAGAATAACCCGCTGCTATTGGTTGAAATATCGAAAACGTCGCATTTTGACATGTGAAAAAAAAATCGTACAAAGTCATTCTTATTGTTGCTGTGGTTGACACGAATGAGAAAATAAAGAAAAAATTACAAAAAATCTGATCAAAACTCACAAACTAGCACAGCTGAATATTCAGTCCGATCCACGTTTTCGAACCGACTTCTCCAACAAAACAATAGAAACGGACACACGGATCACGGGAGGACAACTAAAACTAACAATCACGATACACACAGTACTCTTAATTGTTACTAATGAAATATTCCGCCTTCGTAAGCGAGTACAGACACAGCGGACCGGGGACGAGCGAGGGTGCGAACGAGCGAACGAAGTGCAGCAAAAGTTCAAGCGAGCCGCGACCGCGGCGGTTAGGAAAGTTGATATCGTAATAATCTGGAGCAGTTGATTATACGCTCAAGTTGGTGCATGCTAAAATAAATGACAGTCGATATTTTGCAATAACTCGGCGCTTTTTCGAGCTTTAAAGGTCTGGCACGGAGTCATGAGCGGGGTATGCGTTGGGTTGAAGGTTATTGATAATAATCTAATTGCTCGAGAGAATTCAGCATTGTTGAATATGAAAAGCGGATTACAACGAAAAATTAAATGAAGAAATCACCGCATTCCATTGAAAAATTCATTCATGTTATATGGAATTAAGTTGTTAGATAACTTTTCAACTGATATGTGAACGTCTTTTCATGTTCTATATTTTTTATAGATGGTGGTATAAGTTTGAATATTTTGAAGTTAATTCTTCCTGAAGCGTTATAGTTGACGTTGACTCGGCTCAGAGGCAAATGTAGATCATTTCTATTTTGGGTATTGTACAGTTGTAAATCCTAATTTTTATAGAATATATTTCCGTTTTTTTTATGAATACACATATCTTTATAAGATTTAAAGTGCAGTCAAGCTGAGAACTTTCAGTTTTTTTAAAAACTTTCGACATGATTCATCTCGTTTAGGTCAGCTATACGATTATTGAATTTTTTTTATTAGACAAAAACATTTTGAGAAAATGAGCAGTCGCCCCAGAGGCATACTCCATACCTCAACCGTCTCTAAAAATTTATGCGTAAATCAACTGTACCGGTTGATGCTCTTCCAATATGAATTTTATATTTGTGAACATATATAGTGCAAGGTTAACACCTGAAAGAATGCAATGTTCCTTCCGGTTCAAGAAGGAATCGATATTTAGACAAAAAATCTAATTTGTAAATTAATTAGATTTTTCAAAATTGCATGAAGTTCCGGATCGTGTACAAGGTTGCGAATTTGTGAATACATCAGAATAAATGTTTTCAAAATTTCCAATTATTTCGAGACCATCTTGATCAAAAAAATTATCACAAATCAAGAAAATATATGTTCCGGTCAACTTAAAAGGTTGCAAATCTACACAACTGTTCGGAATATTTTTCCGATGTATCTGTCAAGTTTGCAGAACTTTTGGAATTTTCTCTGATGGTATATCAAAGAAAAGAAAAAAAATGTTCCGTACACTTGAATTGGTTGCAAACTTGATTCGTGATATGAAATAATATATTCAATACTACTCCAAGTTTGCAGAACTTCTGGAATTTTCTCAACGAGTATACAACAAAATTCAAGTTAATTGCCATTTTGACAATGTTGCGGACTTCGGAATAGGTTGCAAACTGAGATCTTTTGCTTTCTCGATGTACCACTCACTTGACCAAAGTTTGAAAACTTTTGGAAATATTGTTCAATTCTCGATTTTTCATCTCTATCTCTATTGGCCTAATTGAGTAAAACGCTACGTTCATGAACCCATTTATGTCGTCTGTCTCACTCCTATGACCGAAGCCTACTTACTTCGTGATCCTAATTGATAGTTTTGATGCATACTTTCACTTGCTCGGTTTAAATTTTGAAATTGGTACGCCTAACTTTGGATGCATTATAAAACAATACACAATGATATAAGAACGATTTTTATAAATGTTGTTATTGTTGTTATAATAATTATGTAACACGTAACGGTAACTCGAACAAAGTCGTTGGCGTCGTTTGAAAGGAAAATCGCGAAACGATTTGCATTGGCAATGAGAAAAAAATGAAATTCTGGCGTGAGATTCGGTTCCCAGAACAAAATTATGGTAATAGTTCGTGATAATATGAACATCTGTTATCTAAGATTGGATAACCCTAGTATGAATATATTTGGAAAGGGTTTGTGTTCATCGGAACGTGATGATATGTATATGAATGCAGATGTGCCTCATATAGTCCTATTCTAGGCAGAATTTATAACAAAATTATTAAAAAAAAGAAAAGAAATGCCTAGGAAGAAGGAGTAATTATTTTATGTTATTTTTCCGTTTTTTTACCTTATTTTTTTCTGGTGGTATTTTTACCGTTTACCCTTCTCCTTCTCCTTCTTGGAAACTGCATCTGATAACATTCTTTCGTTTTGTTATTTATAATTCTCTCGATACTTGATCTTTTCTTGCTCATGATTCTTAAAGCGGATGCCACGTAGGGAGCTATAGCTACCTCTGTTATCTGATAACATTCTTTCGTTTTGTTATTTATAAGTCATAAAATTACTAAAAAAAAGAAAAGAAATGCCTAGGAAGAAGGAGTAATTATTTTATGTTATTTTTCTGTTTTTTTACCTTATTTTTTTCTGGTGGTATTTTTACCGTTTACGGCCAACTATCCCGAAACACGTGTCATGTTTGCAATCCTTCTTGGAAACTGCATCTGATAACATTCTTTCGTTTTGTTATTTATAAGTCTCTCGATACTTGATCTTTTCTTGCTCATGATTCTTAAAGCGGATGCCACGTAGGGAGCTATAGCTACCTCTGTTATTTATTTATTTATTTATTTATTTACACTGTTCTACAGGTTAAACCCAACTAAAGAACAGGGGATAGAACTACAATTAATATAAAATACAATTTCAGTTAGTAACGGGACAACAATACAGTACAATAATAAAAATACTACATTACATACAGAATCATCCGAATTAAAAAGTATCACAGATATATTCATATATAACGATAAGAAATATTGAAAAGAAAGATAGCCAAGCCAAACTGCTGAATTTTAGTTTAAACAATTTTATATAAATTACGAGAATTCAACGAAAGTAAAATGATTTTATTGCAATGACAGAACAATGAAAAATATCAAGCTGATAACTCGCCGAATTGTATTTGACACACATGTTATGCAACGGTGAGTATTTCAGGATATTTGTTCGTGGCGTTGGCAGATAAAACGGATTGACTACTCTCGACGTTTGTCTAGGTACGTTGAAATCAAGTTTTTGCAAGATGTGCGGGTCAAGAATCAGATTGTTGATTAATTTAAATAGAAACATTGTGGAATGAACGTCACGACGGGAACTCAAGCTGTTCATAGCATGTCTAGCTAATAATGCTTCTTGGGGATAACCAATTGGTGGGTATATGTTGTCCGATCTAAAGGAAAGAAGTTTAAGGAAGCGCCGTTGTACTGATTCTACTTTCTCTATATATAGCTGATATGATGGATTCCAGATTATGGAAGCATATTCTAATCTTGATCTTACGAATGCATAGTATAATGTTTTTGATGTAGATGGGTCGGAAAAGTCTTTTGAGATTCGAGCTATGAATCCATACATCTTATTTGCAGCAGACAGAGTAGACTCAATGTGTGGCACGAAGGAGAGTTTTGTTTCAAAAGTAACACCTAGATCGGTGAATGTATCTGATAACATTCTTTCGTTTTGTTATTTCTCGATACTTGATCTTTTCTAGCTCATGATTCTTAAAGCGGATGCCACGTAGGGAGCTATAGCTACCTCTGTTATCTGATAACATTCTTTCGTTTTGTTATTTCTCGATACTTGATCTTTTCTAGCTCATGATTCTTAAAGCGGATGCCACATAGGGAGCTATAGCTACCTCTGTTATCTGATAACATTCTTTCGTTTTGTTATTTATACGTCTCTCGATACTTGATCTTTTCTAGCTCATGATTCTTAAAGCGGATGCCACGTAGGGAGCTACCTCTGTGATCACGTTAGTTGATGCCTTGGAATACCGTGCGAGTTGATTGAATCCACAAATGAGTAGTTGGATTCTGTCGAGCGCTTAGGTACACCCTACTGACGAGGGCCAACTAGCTCGAAACACGTCACTTCCCTTGTATACTGGATTACTCTTTGGAACGTTTTCTTTCTGAATTCATTCTATTGGCGATTTTTCCGCCGTTAAAAATGTGGTTTTGAGGATGTGAAGCTGTAACAAATTCTGCTGACCGTTTCAATAATCAACATAATGCTTTATTTGAAAAAACATTCCAAATTGATTTCAAAATAATCTATATGATGAAGATGATCATTATCAAATTATCAGAGAAATTAGATTAATTCTTCTTGGAGCACATTTATCAGATGAAGCTTTGTTCGTTTGAGAGATAAACTGAATAAGTACTTTTTCTTTCGCTTGGCTTAACGCAAAAATCCCTAGGGTGTAAAACAGAAGTCTGAAATTTCTATAAAAGTGAAAATTTTCGGCGCGATAGGCCAAAAAAAAAGGGAAGTAGGGACTAATGGTATTGCATAAAAAGGAATCAAATAGAATTTGTGGTTAACCGAAAATAATTAGTGAGGTTATATCTTCTCACCTCAGAATGTGTTACCCCGATAACAAATTTTTTCAACTACTATATCAACTATCATAATGGAACCCTCAAATTATCCAAATTTTAAAACTTATTGCATTGATATTTCGGAATGTTACGGGGTGGACCAACAAAGAATCAACGGCTGAATGCCTTATATGTAATTCGAACAAAGAATAGTGCGAATTACTCCAGGCTGGGTATAAAAAAATGTGCTTCTCATACCCGTTGCATATTTCTATGCATCCTAGAATCATACTTCTAGATACTTAGCCTATTCTGTCCACGTAACTTACCGCATCAATTTGCCATAAAATTCGTTTTTATTTTAATTTGTTCATCGAGCATTTATTTAAAAATTCTTTTGACGTCCAAATTTATTGTTTATTATTTACTTTTTCATTTATACTGATGACAAATAGACGGTGTCTAATAATATCCATCAGTTGGAAGAATGAAAACATATAGAAAGATACATACGTACATATATAAAAAAAATATGAAAATATCAGAACCATCAAATAAACCACCTATATCCTGTATGTGCTACAGCTGGGATAGTAGTGAGGTCTTAGAAACATTCAGGAAATCAATTTCACATGTTCTCAATAAATTGTTAATACTGTGTAAATTCCATATCTTCGCATGAAGTGTTTCAAATGATACAGCAATACTCTAACTTCGATCTAACATAGGAGTTGAATAGTAATATGCATGACTGATCTTTGAAATAATGCATATGGCTGGATCTCAAGATTGAGCCAAGTCTTCTGTAGCGCCGAAGGCTAATTCTATAAATATGTTCGTTAAATGAAAATGTTTTAGTAAAAACAACGACCAGATCTTTGTTGTGTCTAGAGTTTCCAGCTCAACATCATTGCTGGTATAATTTCCAGAGAGTCATTTTTTTTCCTGATGCATTATGATACTATTTTACATTTTAACTAATTTGGCGATAATTAATTATCATCACAGGATTTACAAATTGCGTCAATTATACCTTGGATTTTAGTTCGAAAATATGAATGGGAAATTCATAAAATCTTTTGTGGAATCATCTGCGACTGAAAGACAAACTTTAGTCGCTATTTTCCATCGTTCAAGATAACCTCTTGGGAGGTATTCATGTTGAAAAGGGGAACATTCTTCATGAAAATTGAAAAATGAAGTAGTTGTTTTCTGTTAGATATTACAAATAAGTCACATTTTTCATTTTTCAATTTTCATGGAGAATGTTCCCCTTTTCAACATGTATACCTTGGAGTTATTAATATCATTAATGAACATGAAAAAAGCAACGGTCCCAATATCAAACCTTGGGGAATGTGTTGAAATACCGAACACCAAAGAAAAGCAGCCGCTCGACAGATTTTGGAAGTCATCCTATACATTTATACGACATCTCGAAAACCAACAGTTCATTGACACCGTATAGCAACACTGTTGATTCACAATCTATAGACGAAAATACAATTTGCCCAAGAAAATTTTTCAAGGCTCGCGATGACGACTTCTTGCTTCAATTAAGCTTCCACGAATTATCTCTAGTCTAAGATTAACAAATTAAGCAAGCATTCCATTATCATTAGAACAGTAATCTCGATTGTCATTTTGTTGCCGTAGCAATTTATGAGATCGTGCTAGAGAATCGCTACACGAGTTCTCGACCTTTTATGGAATAATCGGTAGCTTTTCGCTGTTTAATAACAAATTTTCTTACGCTCCTTTCTAGGATCGAGATGCATGAACGCATTAAGCAGACAATGAGGATGTAAATTATTGTGTCTTACACGCTCCAATGGATTGCGATCTGTTTTTTAACTTTCTCGGAAGAGATTGGAGATCTCTAGCCGATCGATACGACACAGAAATGAACACAAGCCATCATATGGCTAATTGTTTCTTTTATCAATAGACATTGAACACGTTAGCAGACAACGCTCTCTCAAATGTCAGTTTTTTTTTGTGAAATTACTCGACCTAATATTTGAATATACTCGTTTCTCATTGACGCCTGTCTCGGAGAAAGCAAATATCGCCTAATAAGTAGATTTTCTAATCAAGAATAAGTAAATTTGATTTTTTTAAATTTTGTTTCACGCATGCTCTAGTAGTTTGTTTAATATTTTGGTACGAAATTAATTTTTTTTACTATTCCAAGAAACTCTACTGTTAATCTCTTACTCTACATGAATATATAGTCTGATGACTCCTCAATGTGTGACCACTAACACATTAAGTTCGACTTGAAGACATCAGAGACACGGCTCGAGGGATACAAATACTATTGATCAACTGAGATGTGTACAAGAAACATCTCAATAGTGTCTTACCGGCATTGAGATATAAGGAATTCATTCTGCAGATGCCTAGCAGACAGAATCTTCACAACCCAAAGAATGAAACAAGCTATCAGAAGCTTTAAACCATTTAAGTTGCCAGGAAAGGACTAAATATTTCCGGCCTTACTGCAACATGGCCTCGAAGGCCAGCTTCATCTACGGTTACATGCCACAAGCTTGGAGAAAGGCTGTAGTGGCATCCAAATCAAAGAATGGGAGATGCCCATAGATGAAAGTCTTAGCCATCCATCAGTCAGGTTGAAAGCATTGAAAAGACATACGTGACAAAAGAAAAAGCTCTTTGTACCTTCATCGACATAGAGGGTGGCTCAAGTCTGAGGAAAGATCTATAAACTCCTCATTCACGAGTTGGATATAATCAATACTGGAAAGCAGAATCATTGTGGCGACTCTCTGGGAGAGAGACAGTCAGGTTGTACCCAACTGAGACTTCCATCGCCTTTGCTGTGGTCTCTGGTTGTCGACAACCTGATAGTGAAGCTACACGACGCTCGTTTCACCACTCAAGGTTACACTGATGACCATGAGGGAGTAATTTCTAACCGTATGCAAGTAGCCCTAAACACAAACAGAAGCTGTTTTATAAAAGAGGGACTAATCCTAGCAAAACAGTACTTGTTCTATTCGTACCCAGAAGAGAAGTTACCCGCTCCTCCCGGTTTACAAAGGTTCGAAACAAATAGAAAAAATTAGAGAGAAATTCAGACACAAATTTATTAGCACATGAACCTAATACGAAACGAACGATACGTGCAACGGACGGACTGCGCCTGTCTCACTTTATTCGAGAATAGTTGCCCTAGCAACCATCATAAGAAGTCAAGGCCGTCACTATTCGCACTAACGGAGCGAAGGCAACCCTTTGGTATTTTCGGCAGTGCCGTTGTTAAAAAAGAGTCTTTATGTCTCCGACAGTACTGGTTCCATTCACTGGGAGACGAAAGTGCGAACTCAAAGCCCCAATTCTGAATAGAACCCAGCTAGAGAACTGGTTTCCTACGACCGTCGACGGTGGCGTTCGACTGTTGCCGACAAACTCACTGTACTGTTGTTACATCGAGGCGGTTTAAGAAAACTATTTATACACCAACTCACAAGAACAGCACAGCGCATTTGTCGGCGACCGTCAAACGCCACCATCGACGGTAGCAAAGAAACCAGTTATTTCGACTGACATGGAACAGCCAAATCAACCACACTCATTCCAGGGCTATAGCGACAAGCCGGACATGCCGCACAGTCCTTGGTAAGACATGGGGTCTGAAACAAAAAATGGTTTACTGGTCATACCAAACGCTCACCAAACCCATGGTGGCCAAAGATCCAACAAACTTCGGACCAAGTTCATTGGCTGGCTTGTCTGGGAATCACAGGGGCGATATTAACGTGACCTACTGCAGCATTAGAGATGATGCAGAACCTTCCACCATTGGACCCATGAAATAAGCAGCAATCAGTGCATTCGGAGTGAGCCAGGCACTGAAATTTTGGAACAAATTTCCCTAGAAGCCATGTCCAGTTAGGTATGCCTTTTTAAGTGGTCATAAACGATGACCAAATTTGCACGGAGAACGGACCTCAATTGGGACAGAATGCATACCCTGGATTCAAGGTGGATAAACGGGCTGGAGTGGGCATACCAGGGCCAAGTTTCAGGCTCTTGAAACCTCTTGGTAATACTCCAATCATCTTTCAAGCGGACGAACATGCTATAAGGATATGTGCCCAAGAGTGCCTCTAAAGGGTCCCTAAAGAAGAGACATCTATATCAGATAGTCAAACAGCACTGAAAGCTCTCAAGTCATACACCTGTAAGTCTAAGCTGACTGGGACTGAAACAAGTCCTGCTAGGTCACACAGGTACTAGAGGCAACTAGGAAGCAACTGCCTTGTCAATGAATGGAACACTCATAGTGCTTCCGGCCCAGAACCCTTTTGAGGACTCTTCGAAGCCCCCTTGAAAGAAGAATTCTGACGCTGGGTAACCGATAAAATTATATCTCACGGGAAGACAGACTTGGAATTCCTCTGAGGTATCAGCTCAAAAAAATGGAGGATTCAGAGAGTGGTACTGCAGAACATTTCCTTTACGAATGCTCAGCGCTTTTCTTTAAGAAATTCAAGTTCAAGGTCAGTAAATCAGCTTCTAAGACACTGATATACTTCACATGAAGTCTCGGATCACCAGGCCTCCAATAGATCAAAATCCGTATGAGAAGGAAAAACTCTAATATTTCTAAGTAGGATACCCATGAAAATAACAATTGAAATTATGGAGACTATTGATGTCCAATCAGTGGTGAATAATTTTAATGGAAAAATATTTTTTTTCTTGACTAAAATCATTTCAGTTTTCTTATAGGCAGGAATATATCATATCCTATGAAAAAAGAAAAAAATATTATCTCTTTTAGTGTACTGGAAGCCCCCATGAAAACTGCATTTAGAACAGTTAAAGTCACTTACTTATAGGGGCACTACATTAGGCAGCAATCATGTGATGCGTGTATCGATGACCTTTATATACTGATGTCGACAGTATGCACCCAACGGTTACCCCAACATTATACAGAGCGGCCCAACGAAAACAAAACAGAATTATTCGAATGGTAGGTAGACAGTGCTTTCTTTAAACTTAAATGCCTTTGAGCTCCAGTTTGGAAAGGAACAGTTTGTGCAATAGATTTCACTCGCAACCCGATTCATCATTTTTTAGCAGAAACCCTGGCATTTTAACATGTAAACTAAATTGAAAGTTTAAGTTCAGTAGATCTTGAAGAGTACTTCGACCAAACCCCTGAAGATGACTGCCGCAATTGCAGTCGAAACGTTTGAAGATTTCAACCAAAGATTACTACGGTAAAATTCTGAAACTCATCAGAACATGAACGCTAGCAATGAAAGCCTACATTTGGGACAACTAGAAGATGCCGTTTATTCGTTCCTGGTCTATATTTTTGGACACAATGACCGCAATGTTGAAGCATATTCCAAGATCCGACAAAACAGAGGACCGCTACACGACGCATTGGTTGTAAAAAGGGTGCTTGGGCAGATTGTTCCCAGAACAATGAATGGGACGAAGAGGAGCTCTAGATTGGCCGACCGGATATCCAGATTTGTCTCCTATGGACTTTTTCTGTGTGGCCATTCAAATGGCAACATTTTCAGAATCATGGTCTCTACAAGATTTTCAACAACATATCGTTGATGAATGCCATCAAATAACTCGTGTTTTGGTGGTGAAATGTGTTTTGGACAATATTCACACTAAGTGGTACTTAGATAGTTTGGGAACTTACCCGATTGATGAGAGCTTGTTTCACTATTTTACGCATTTTCTTTGATTTGAGTTGACAGTGGAACTTAAAGTAAGTTATATCACAAAAAATATTTAAAAAACTTTTTCTAGGAAAAAAAATATTATTTTACGATGTATAAACTTGTTGAAATTGAATTGTTTGACCATATCTAGTAAATTTAGTTCAATGTTGAATACAATATCAGCTTGGAAAATAGTGGTTTCAATTCTATTTTCATTTTCTATCTTGGTGTTTCTTTTTATTATAACTAGCAAAACCCAATTATTTGAATTATCCAGCCTTCTTTGAAAAATGCATAAATGCTGGAAATAACATACAGGAACAAACAATATCAGTTTACTGCTGAAATAGGAATGACTTTTTCGAAAAACGTTTGAGTTTCATGATTTTTATTGAGGTTCAATTATTCTTGTGAAAGCTAACTGAATTTATTCACTATGTCGAAATAATACAAAAAACGCGTGGTAAATAAACTCAAACAATTAATTACTCTGCAATTCAAATCGTTAATGTTCCTTTCTATCTTTTTTTGTATGTACATGTGGTACATGAGATCTCTGTTTGATAATTAGCAACTTTTGTTCGTTAACTGTTATTTCAAATTAAGTACATTTGAAGCGTGCTTGCAAGTATATACACTTTCAGTTAATTTTCTGAGTAAATAATTACCACGATGCAATAAGTGAAAATTGAACCTACCTCGCGAGTAGTTTCACTTGTATATGGTACGTGGTTATATGTGAGTTATTAAACGTTTCTTGACCTATCAAATGGCAGGGTATAATTTTATACAGTGCAGCTTTTTATAGCCCCCCCTGTTAACTTTTGAACGGTTCGACATACAAACATGGGACGCAAACATTTGAATGATATCAAAGATACTACTTTTTGAAATAAAAGATATTGTGATTGCTTGTAAATGGCGAGAGTCAGTTTCAAGTGTCACATACTTGTAAATATAATTAAATTATCTTTTCAACCATCTAATTTTCTTTCGAATTCGAAAACGTAAAAGCTGGAAATAGAACACCTTATGAAACAAGTCGATGATAAAGAATTCCTGTTAGCCAAAGTTGTTTTAATCGTTGGAGTATTCCAACAATTCACCTAATTGTGCCTATGATATTTATAACAAATAAATATTTCCAGTGATTTTAATGTTTCAGTTTTTACTTTGGAATATTATGATATAAAATATATATACTTAAATCAATATCTTTCAACAATTTTATTATAAATGAATTGTCATTCGATATTTTATTTTAATCACTTCAAACACTTACAAAACAAACACTTCTGAGTTGCAACTGCCATGACAGAACCACCCTCGAATCATAATAAACTTACTGAGTGCTCTTATAATTATTTAAATTTAAATCCTGAATTTCATTCTAATAATATAATCTCATTATTCATTGGACTATCTCACGAACAAATGTATAATGATATTATCTTCGGAACTTTAATGTGCCATTCATGTCAACACGAAAACTGATATATTAGTGTGCTAGATCCTTTTGTAATATACTATCTAAAAAAATTATAGATATGTTGAACACGAATACTGAATTATAGGCGATCGTGATGAAAGTTTATCGAAATGACGAGATCATTTTGCAGAAGTCACTTCTTGAAAATGAGAATATTACATTCGTAAACTTTCCCAACTTTGGTGGTCGTGATAGTAGAGCCTTTGCTTCTCAATCATAAGGGTTCAAATTCCAGCCCAGTCACCGGTCCCGTGTATGGCTTCACACGTTTAAAGTCGAGGGCTGCGTTTTCCGTAGCTCACACAAGTCTCTCGAGGACTTCTGAGGGTTGATCGTAAGGGGACAGCTGGTTGACGGAAATAACAATGTTTTTAACAAATAGTATTCACAGAAAAAATCTCAATGCGAAGCTATAATATTCAATTAAAATGTATAAAGAAGTGGTGAAGACGTGGTCCCATCAGGGTTGTATAACAGGGAGAGACATATTTGAGACAGGAAACAATTAAAAAAAATGTTCTCCGTTAACCAGCTGCTGTTCCTCTACGAACGACAGCCCATAGAAGTCGAAACTTGTGCGGGCCCAGGATTAACGAGGTCTTACCTTTCCACGTGCGATTCCAAGAACTTTATAGGGCCATCAGAATATATTCTGCAGTCGCTACGGTTTGAACCAACGACTAGCAGTAAGAAGGATTGAAAGACGGCGTCTGGCTATACCTGGCTACCTGGCCTTATTATAATTTCCTAACAAATTCCTTGACAGACATTGAAATACATCTGACAGACAGATGTGCAACATACACCAAAGAGATCATTGGTATGCAATGAATATTGCCTTCTGTATCGTCTGCTAGATCTTTACTTTGGAAATCGAGTAATAGGCAGTCAGACAAAAACGACTACTGTGTTAATGATATTTCAAAGTTTGAAGATCATATACAGAAACTGGGAAGGAAAATAGCATATCTTGCAGTGAGATCCATCTCTTAGGAACTTGGTAGGGATATTGTTCATCGACGTATTTGATTCACATGCAGAAAAGGGCAATTAGATATAATTATGTGCAAAGCCGAGTTCAGAGACTACGACCATTTACAGAAAATTATACAGTGTGCTCTTCCCACCAAAAGAAGTGGAAACTAAGTGGAACCTGGACAAGAAAACAAATACCTTTCGTAAGTGTAGGGAAGCGCCGTCCCTGAGTCGCTACGGTTTGAACCAACGACTAGCAGTAAGAAGGATTGAAAGACGGCGTCTGGCTATACCTGGCTACCTGGCCTTATTATAATTTCCTAACAAATTCCTTGACAGACATTGAAATACATCTGACAGACAGATGTGCAACATACACCAAAGAGATCATTGGTATGCAATGAATATTGCCTTCTGTATCGTCTGCTAGATCTTTACTTTGGAAATCGAGTAATAGGCAGTCAGACAAAAACGACTACTGTGTTAATGATATTTCAAAGTTTGAAGATCATATACAGAAACTGGGAAGGAAAATAGCATATCTTGCAGTGAGATCCATCTCTTAGGAACTTGGTAGGGATATTGTTCATCGACGTATTTGATTCACATGCAGAAAAGGGCAATTAGATATAATTATGTGCAAAGCCGAGTTCAGAGACTACGACCATTTACAGAAAATTATACAGTGTGCTCTTCCCACCAAAAGAAGTGGGAAACTAAGTGGAACCTGGACAAGAAAACAAATACCTTTCGTAAGTGTAGGGAAGCGCCGTCCCTGAGTCGCTACGGTTTGAACCAACGACTAGCAGTAAGAAGGATTGAAAGACGGCGTCTGGCTATACCTGGCTACCTGGCCTTATTATAATTTCCTAACAAATTCCTTGACAGACATTGAAATACATCTGACAGACAGATGTGCAACATACACCAAAGAGATCATTGGTATGCAATGAATATTGCCTTCTGTATCGTCTGCTAGATCTTTACTTTGGAAATCGAGTAATAGGCAGTCAGACAAAAACGACTACTGTGTTAATGATATTTCAAAGTTTGAAGATCATATACAGAAACTGGGAAGGAAAATAGCATATCTTGCAGTGAGATCCATCTCTTAGGAACTTGGTAGGGATATTGTTCATCGACGTATTTGATTCACATGCAGAAAAGGGCAATTAGATATAATTATGTGCAAAGCCGAGTTCAGAGACTACGACCATTTACAGAAAATTATACAGTGTGCTCTTCCCACCAAAAGAAGTGGGAAACTAAGTGGAACCTGGACAAGAAAACAAATACCTTTCGTAAGTGTAGGGAAGCGCCGTCCCTGAGTCGCTACGGTTTGAACCAACGACTAGCAGTAAGAAGGATTGAAAGACGGCGTCTGGCTATACCTGGCTACCTGGCCTTATTATAATTTCCTAACAAATTCCTTGACAGACATTGAAATACATCTGACAGACAGATGTGCAACATACACCAAAGACATCATTGGTATGCAATGAATATTGCCTTCTGTATCGTCTGCTAGATCTTTACTTTGGAAATCGAGTAATAGGCAGTCAGACAAAAACGACTACTGTGTTAATGATATTTCAAAGTTTGAAGATCATATACAGAAACTGGGAAGGAAAATAGCATATCTTGCAGTGAGATCCATCTCTTAGGAACTTGGTAGTGATATTGTTCATCGACGTATTTGATTCACATGCAGATATAATTATGTGCAAAGCCGAGTTCAGAGACTACGACCATTTACAGAAAATTATACAGTGTGCTCTTCCCACCAAAAGAAGTGGAAACTAAGTGGAACCTGGACAAGAAAACAAATACCTTTCGTAAGTGTAGGTAAGCGCCGTCCCTGGAAGAACTGGGAAAGCAGAATCATTGTTCCTCCATTCCTCGTGGAGATGAAGTTGGTGATTTGAAAACTTTATTTAGCATGACACGAGGTGGGAAAATAAATTATTTCTGCAGAACATAACACGTCACTACCATGAAAATTGAAATAAATAATATCAGCGTCGAATTAGCGCGTGTGATTTTTTATGCAGATGAAGATCAGAATTTCCTCAAATTGACCATTGAAATATGTTCGTTTGATACTTGGCGAGGTATTCTATAAGAACTACTTTGCAATGCTCCTTTAATATATAGCTGAAATAATTTTTATTTAAATCTGGGAACACCTCTCTACGGTTACAGAGTAAATCCAAAAATCAAGGAAAATCCACTCGGAGACAGTATATGGCGTTAGAAAAATAGTCCGCAGAAGAAAGTTGCCTCTTTTGATAAATTTTTCGCAAATGAGTCCTACTACATATCCCTGAGGTACTAATTTTACAACTGTACAAGTAAAATCTTTTATTGCCACTGAAAGTATTACTCAGATCATCCGATATATTTTCTGAGTGCATATTGCTCTTGGATTTCATTTCACCGTTCACGGTGGATAATTCTGCGTAGGCCAGCGACGTTTCTGAAATTGCTCTCGGTTCGTTTCGTACATTATCTTGACGGTAATCAGCGGCAGACAGTAATAACGATATTTTACGAGAAAAAAGGATTGTTTCATACACTTTATTCACTTTGTAAATGTGCACGGCAGCAGTTAACGTAGGCGTCGCAGACTTAACAATAAAATACGGCCAGATCACGTCATAACGTGGTGTGCCTTGTTGGAAAAAGAAAAATTAACGGCGTCCGAGACACTCCTCGAACGAAAAACTTTTCTTTAGTTGGATTACTGAGCGAACATACGGCACGAACTGTGAAACTCAGATCACTGAAGAGTTTTCATTGAATTGTTCAGAAAAGTAATTATTAAAAATTCATCGTGTATTCAGATTAGACGTTATTCCAAATAATGGTTCTCGAACTAATTCAATTTCTTCAACTTATTCCATTTTTCAACTTCTAGAGTGTTTTAAAATTTTTTTCGGTCTTTTAAATTACCACTCTTTATTTTCTTTCCGCTTTTATACCTTTTCAACTTCTCCAATACTAGACTTTATCACATTTTGTCAATGTAGCAGATGACCATCTGTCTTTGGTCTAGGGTTCGATCCAAATTAAGTTTCCGCTATTTGACTGTAGATGTCAGAAGCAATTCTTCACCTTATTCTTCTTCGTGTTAGTGCACAACTATTTCAGTGTATTCGATTTAATTCCAAGAGACTCCATAAAGCCTCTCTGACGAGTGGTAAACCAAGAAACTGCTGTCAGTGGATGGTGGACCTCTTGTGAATTAAATCGAATACTACAAGTTCATGGATCATAATATATAGTATGTAATAACCTCTACAACAACAACAAAACAAAATGAATGATTAGAATCACTCTAACTCAAATACAATTTGGTGTATAAAAACTTGGTGAATTAGCTATGGTGAAACAATTGAATTGGTTTAAGAATTTTAATATCTTGGATTTATGATAGACAGCCCATTGAAACAGCACTTCCATTATAGGTATTTACTACACAAATGCGAAGAAAATATTCTGGTTCACACGCATCAGCAGATATCTGACATTCCAAATCTTCTTAACGGTTTATAATTCGATAATCAAACCGCACTTTGATTACTGTACGTTCCTACAGGAATTCGAATTTGATCTATCGTTTTTGTAAGTACTCTACAATTTTTATTTTCAAAACAATATCTGGAGAGTTACCTGATACTTCCAACTAATTTTTGTTTTACAAAATTATATTTGTGTTTATTCCACAGTGGGAAGGCTGCATTTTTATGAAACAAAGTGGTAGATACCGAAGAAAGTTTAATAAAATATGTGAAATAATGAATTATTCTTTCTTTTTTCTTCAAATATTATTTCACATTATTACTTCATAATATGAAACTAGTATATTTTGATGATTATTATGACGTAAAATTTTATACTTGGATATTGGGATACCTATATTACCGACCATGCCTACGCAGTTAGAAAACACCTGTTGTTCTGGTTAATAATTACACAGAGGACAATTATACTACAATTTTTCAATGTGCTTAATAGACATTATTTGTCAAGATTGTATTGCAGAACGTTTGAATGGGTATATATCAAATATACTTCAATGATCATCACGACAGAAGCCAGGACAGCAGTTTTTTCCGGATCGAAATTTTTTGCCAAAGTAATTCCCATTGCATAGGATTTTGCGGAAGCTTTAATGTCCATCTATTCATTCAAAGAAAAAAAACTTTTTCCACATTTCCTATTCAGATAAATGTTTAATGGCAATTTGTCAGGTATTGTCAGTTTATTATTATTATCGCACGGCGGGACTGGCTTTCAGCCGAAGTGCAGGTAGTTCTGTGTAGAACCTTTCTGCTTCCCGCTCTTAGGTCTATCTCCGGATCTTCTGATGAAATCCTGGAGATTTCTCAGGATGTTTTCCTATAGGATCAAATATTTTCTGCACTACATTGTCCGAAGAAATCCATCCTCATGCTTGCCAGGACAAATACAGTGTGGAAGACTGTTTCTTCCTCCAAATAACAGAACCTGCAAGGTGTGGAGTCTTGGTGTTAGGTCGCAGTGCCCTTTAAGGAGTCCTATCACATCCCTAAGAGCGTTCAAGCTCAGTTTAAATAGTTGTGTTGATAGCCGGTCGATTGGCTCCATCATCATCTTTCCGTGAATATTGCCTAAGGCATTCTCCCAGGAAGACTGCCGCCTGACTGAGAATGACTGTGGGTTGGTTTCTAGGACCTTTTCTCAAAATCTCTCTCGTGAAAACAGAAAAGCCATTACCTCAGCTTGGAATATAGAGATTCGGGAACCAAGGCTTAGGTGTCTCTCCTTATATTCAAGCCCCTACTCCATGTCTTAGAGCCACCCGTGTATTAGTTTTGACCTTTTGGCAGTATTGGTGGCCTTATTCGATGTGACTTCCGCATATTGTATGTTGTTGGTCTATGTTCCATCGAAGGAGTAGGTTGGAGTTGGAGGTATTCATGTGCCGGTTCTTAGTACCTCCATTATGTTGATGTTGCCTAGATTGCTACCCCTCCATTGGTCCGGGCACTTTAGTCTGGAGGCTTCTATTCATGCCTCCGCTACAAGATGCAAATGCAGAAGAGGAAGGTTGAAAAATTAATCATAGGCTAATCGTAGATGTGCTGGACAGCCCCAGTAACCCCGATCATGGCCAGTCTTTGTAAACTAGCTAGCCTCCCTCATTCGATATATTATCGAGGGCCTCAATATCGATGTGTATATCCAAAGAGGTTGTTTGGGTCCAAGTTCCCATATTTTGCCAAAGGAGCGCCTGTCCATCATCAATGATGTCCTTGCCCTTTTCAGCACTTGTTCCATGTGAGCTTTGTGTCTAGGATTAACCCCAGGTATTTTGCCTCTCCTGACAGTTATAAGCTTTCAGCAAAGATTCGAAGAGCTCCGTTGGTCTCTGTCATTTGATATTTGTTTTAAAAAGATGCCTTTCATTAAACAAAAGTAATGATTGATAATTGTGAAAAAAACTTTCTTCACGGTACTTTTGGTGAAGGCCAATAACTATTTATACATTTTAATATTTCTTTTATGCTTCGAGGAAATACCAGTACTTTTATCAAATTGGCGACATGTATTTGTATTGGCAATTTACACTAGAATGCCGTGGATAATGAATTATGATTGAATAACAGAACATTTTAATGAATGGAATATAAGAAGGTCAAATCACTAAGAAGAAAACACGACATGACACCAAATGCAGTTTAAATTTATATGAAAAATTGCTCAATTATATGAATAGAATCACAAATATATTTTCTTTCTAGAAAAGCAGATAATAAATTGAATACCACGAGGCATGTTGGTAAAGTATTACACAACGTTTTAAATTACATAAATCAATCTCTTGAGTCAACAACATAATGAGAAATTGATATGCAGACAATGTCTCCTTCAACATAGTTGGTATGGGGCGGGTTCATTTTTAGTTTAAACGAATGACTGTTGGAAGCTTCAGGCGTGGTGATTAATAGCTAATTAATTGATTTAGTACAAGTTTATAAAATACGAGGGGAAACATTACATATTAACAATTTTTTCCATGTCTAGAAAGCATATCTGAAAGAACATCGCATTTTATATATAAAATTACAACCAGTAAAATTCCCTGAAAGTTTAGTATGTTGTTGTACTCGACCTAGTAATCAAAAGTGTAGATGGGCCCAACTCAATGTATAGTTTTTTTGAAAATTGCTCAGTTTTTCGGATTTTTTTTTAAACTTACAAGTGTTATTGAACGATGTTATGAAAATCTAGTTTATAGTTAATGTCAATTTGACAGATAAGAAAAATATAATGTCAGAGTAATTTGGTCTGTACAATTGAAAAAATATAGTTGAAAGAAGAGTAACATTGGGCTTTTCTTCATATGGATTAAGTAAGTTAAACATACAGTCCTTGGTCTGGAGTTGTTCAGCAAGATATATTTCTGTTGCATACATAAATACATACACACGTTTACCATATATTTCAGTAACAAAGTAACCCATTAGTTAATACGTACAATACAAAATATTCATATTTACAGTATGATTCACAAACCAATGGCGGTAGTTTTTTGCAAAATATCACTTCTGCTACTGTGACATCAGGGAAGCCTATTTTTGAGAACTATACTCCTCAACATAGTATTTAGACGGAAAAATATTGCACAATATACATTTATCATACAGCAACGTTTTCGAATAACTTTTCTCGATATCTTGCCATCTTACCCCACGTTTTGACTTTTCATAACAATTTTTTTCAATTTACCGCCATTCCAGCTATCACGTGACATGTGTCAAAATCGATTTTTAGGTTATCGGACATGCACAAACTTTTCCCAAACATTTTTTTCCAATACTCAAATAATAAACTTTTTTGCCATATGTTACATACTTTTTGGCGGTCACTATAAGATTTAGAGAGTATTACAAAGTATTTCTTTTAGAAAACTTCGCCAAGACTCTAACACATAATTCACGCAGGGAACAGGTTGTTTTTTGTCAGAGATGAAAACAACCATTCCTAGGTTTATGCGGAAGATTTAATCATTGAATCAATTTTTCATGTAATATTATACTTATAAGTTACTCGAAAGTCTATAAAGAAAAAGCATAATGAGATTTGGTGGTTCAGCCTGTTTGGTTGCTTATTATTCGAATAAATGAATATTTGGAACCTTAGGTGCAAATATAATTCTACCCAAAACACCAAAACGACGTCACTTTCGCGTTTCGCCAAAAAAGTTGATATTCTCAAGAGATTACAGTAAGCTTGTAGATCGAAGTGACCTAGTTTTGATGTTTTGCTGGGTAGCTTCTATTTCTTGAAGGGTAGTTATAAATTTTGAAAATGATTACGACTTCCTAAAATATCACACTATGTTAGAAGGGACTCAGAACCTTTAAACCTGTAAACAGATCCCCTGAAAAAAATAATATTTATTGAATTTTCCTACAGAATTACACTCGATGTTTGTATTGATATCGGGTGAATTGTGTTGGTCGAATTCTAAACTGTTTTCTTCAGCAATTTGATTCGAAATACTGTCAATACTTTCAAACTGTAATAGTTGATAGTTTTCTCGTCTAATTGCTAGGAAACAGTTTCTCATTAAACAATCCAAATTTTCCCGATAAAATACAAACCTCTCGTGCAGTTATTAGTGATAAAATAAATAACCATATATCGTGTTTTTTATGTTAAATCTTGACTCTTTCTGAAGTATGAACGGCAACACTATTGTCATATCTCTCAAAACTGACTTCTCAATATGAAACAGAATCTATGGTATTGAAATATTTTTATAGTCTTGATTGAATTATTTTTTGGTCACCATCAGAACGAAAATATATTTGATTGATTAGTTCTCCATAGTTCAGTTCTCAATTACGTGTATACATATAAAGGAAAATTTGGATATTTGACCGAAATATAACAACCGGCAATGAAAAACGCAAACTTTTCGACAGCACCCTGTAACAACATGCGTCACAACTTAATATTATATTTCTAGATCTATCATGGATGCCAATTCATAATAACTCATAGGTGCCTCGCATGAAATTCGTAATCAACCAGGAAAAAGTCAGTAATTTATATACGATTATGAAGTTTTCCATTTTATTTCAAGCGCTATTAGATGAGGCAATCACAAACGTTCATGAACTTAACAATTACATGTTGTGCAATGTTTTATCTAGTCCAAAAATTTCACGAGTACTAGCGAAGTATTGTGCGAAAAGGTAATAAAATCGTAAAGGTTAATTTATACAAGAAGTGAATCTCGATGATGTAACGAGATTTCAGATAAACTCTTCATTAACCTATTTGACGGAGTCGACAGGTAATCGTAATTGTACGGTGATGATGATTTTCAACTGGTGTAAGACATACACAGGGTGTTTCATTCCAATCATTTCTCACTCTACCGTAATTATATCAGTTTTGTGTGGAAGAAAATTCGAATAGGTAAACTTAAAAGGAAGCGCCAACAGGAAGCGCCAACAGGTAGCGCCAACAGGAAGCGCCAACAGGAAGCTTGAATCTTGATAGATTTCTTGTCAATGATTCGAATACAACCGCGTGATTTTTCGGAATTTTTAAAAGTTGTTTCCCACGAAAAGGAAAATCCTGTAATATTCATAGAACAAACCTCTCGGAGCAGTGAGGTCCAAAGCTTTGCCTTTCGTTGACAGAACGTGCTCTGTCATGTTCGGCATGTCTCCAAAATGACGGCATGTGGATGTGAGGACTGAGCTCGACGTGACAGTCTCGATGGGACCGCTAACGGGGGAACGATTGACGATATTTCGGAAGAGCCATCGTCCATGGAAATAACTATGAAACAAAGACAAATCACCAACCTTTCTGAGGTGTTCCAGATAATGTTAAAGTTTCAATCATAATCACTTGACGGGAAGTGAAATAGGTACTTCTTGGCATGAAACCAAAATCCAAATTTTTAAGAGGCACTTTTGGCAATGGACATCACATGATTTTTTCATGCAAGGGTGGTGCTGATGGTAATAACGAGCATTGAAATGGAAGACTTCATTGATATGGATACTCTTGACGTAGTTACGCTGGCCGTTGGAGATCCTTCCTGGAGAAAAAACATGCTTGGGTTTTATTCGCATTGAACTCTATCAAGTTGTTGGATTCCTATTCTAAAATAGTCCGTATTTATTTCGTTCACGATCCTTCTCCGTTCATTTCTGCTGTCACTGGTTGATATCGGAACTTTGGAAGAAAAAGCGGTATGGAGAGGACTATCTACCGCAAAGCATTCATTAATAGAGTGTCAAATGATATCCCATCGACCGCCACGTGGAGAGATCGGCCTGAAAGGAAGCTAGATAGTAAGGAACACAACTGGAAAAGCAAGGCATAACGCGGAAGTTTGACAAGGAGTCCTTGGTGTCAAACGTGATCACATTTTTAATTTTTCAATTTTCATGGAGAATGTTCCCCTTTTCAACGTGATCAAACGCCTTGGAGACATCTAATGCAAGCCAGATTTTCACCATATTTTTCGATAGCATGCTGCCAAATATAATATAAGATCCAGCAAAATGCGTCTGATGGTTTGTGGGCGGAAGATCATTTCAGGCATATGATCGTCAATGGGAATGATGTTCTGGTGTTGTTTTTCCAATGAATTCAGCGTAGAATTTGCAGCAAATATGTTGGCAAAGATATTGTCTTTTTGACTGAGCGTTCGTTGCTGGTGTTCCATCTACCTTGGTTATGGGAAGAAATGAGCTGAAAGTGAAATTTCTCGTTAGGACACTCAATGAACTCTGATCGATCTTAGCGTTGTAAGCCTCTTTCGAGGATTAGATGTTCTCCTTTCAGATGTTTCCTGCTTCAACATATTCAGATCTGGTCTCAGCGTTCTCATTTTTCAACCAAAGATGGTATGACGCCTTCTTGAAGGGTCTGGAGAAGTTTCTAATGAAACAGTGTTTATCAGCTGATGTTTTCTTTGACGTGTTAGGTATACAGTATCGGAAACTTTTCATCTGGGGTATAGACAGAAATCTACGCGAGCAACAAGGAACGCAATGATATGATAATACCACATGAATAAGAGAGACGCAATACTGCGCGCCTCTCCTATTGCCTCGCCCGACGAATTAACAGCTCAGTTGATATCCCTTCCTCGAGCGAGAAGAGGAGAAATGGTAATGCTCTCTCAACATTATAGCAAGCTATTCTTTATGCTCTAATAAAACCACCATACCCCAGATGAAAACTTTCCGATACTGTGTATGTATCTTCAGCATTATGATCTCAAAAATTGTTTAA
The DNA here is from genome assembly GCA_958298965.1 of Chrysolina haemoptera. NCBI lineage: Eukaryota > Metazoa > Arthropoda > Insecta > Coleoptera > Chrysomelidae > Chrysolina > Chrysolina haemoptera. Next base: position 10,303,021 of record OY282586.1, on the reverse strand, counting down.
TCGCATTGTGCTAGATCTCCAAAAGAGAAACAAACTTTTTCCCATGGAAATGTTGAGAAAAATATGCGAAGACCATCCCACTCAGCTGCTTTTTAGTGCTGCTTTGCAATGATAATGTATAGCCATAAGAAACCATGCTCAAAACCTTGAATTTTGTAACCATTACTTGAGAGACCATTATGCAGAGACCAGGGTTTTTGAAGATGATGATGATACAAAACACCGAAATGAATAAGTACTTCATTATATGGAAGTCGATTATTCATTTTGATTCGTTTGTAGAATTTATTCCGACGTTAAGACGAAACCCATTTTTTCATTAAAAAATTTTTCACTTTCACTGAGATATTAGACTTTGACCCACTAATGCTTACTAGTTGAAAGAAACCTATCGTGAAATACAATACTTAGAATCGCTAAGTGATTCCCAAAAATTGTTTGAGTCAACACCACATTAGTTGAGATATTTCACGATATTTGGGAATGAAACGAGATGACATCATTTCATTCATTGGTATTACCATGCAAAACAATTTTCGTGGAGTAGTCGCTAGATTGAATTCTTAAGCGTAGTAATTTGCATATTTTTCACGTAACATGTGGACAATAAATTATTGTTGCTGGCATCATTTCGATTTCATCTAGCATAACTGAACGAATAAGTATATTAATTTTACATGATTATGCATTCAACAATAACTTCTGGAAACAATTATGAATGAGAATAAGCTTGTGAAATATATTTTGGACCAATTAGTCATTTTACTCCCACAAAATGGTTTCATAATATAAAAAAGGTATTGACGATTGAATATATTTAGAGATCAAGTTCGAAAAAGACATACTAAAAAAAGTACCTATTCGCTGATACTCATTTTATACTCTTTGAATCATTAGTTCCTGTCAGCACGTAAAATTGTAATTTCAACACGTTCACTACCACAAACCGTTTTCTCAACTATGGGACGTACCTCTCCTCGCGGTCACTCGGTATAGGTACCGTTTATTCTCTTCGAGGAGCCTTCATAATACTGGTTACACTCGAGATATGCACACGGCGATTTATCCACTCACTGATCCAAATTTCAATAAAAAAAGCAACCATCATATATGCACGAGACCTACTTTCAAAAGAACCGCTAACCACCGCGATCTCGTAAGATCAAAGATCAGACCAGTACATATAGTAAAGGGTTACTCAAGTTCAAGATTGACCAACTGATACGAATCGAAAAAAATGTTCGTATGGAATCTGTCTCATTCCAAATTGGATACAATTAAATACCGGGTGTCAATTTCGGAACCATCAATACGCTTTTTACAAGGCTAGATAGAGAATGCGTAGGAATTCGGAAAAATATTCAAGGGATATGGAAAGTCCCGACACGAAAAAAAGTTTAGTCAGGTCCTTGGACAACCTTATTTGTAGAAAAAAGTTGCAAAAAATCGCGAAAACAAAAAATCGAAAAAAAATTGAAAAATGCCGAATGATTCAATCCGATTACTTTTCCGAATGTTTCGGCAGTGAAAAATTACGACGAAAAAAATATAATAATAATATCATAACAAGCGGTTTACGGTCGTGAACTGGTCTGCGGCGATGCTTTCACAAAGCATTCAGGGGGTTTTTAGGCTCTTGCCCATTACTTATGGCTATCGCTGGCCGGGGCCTGTAAGGGCCCCGGTTGTTCCTTATCCGCCTCCTGGGACGCGCCTGGTAGGGAGCTCAACCTTCCCATATTCATCAGGAAAAAAAACCCTTATTATAATCCCCAGAAAATAATCCTTGGGAAACAAAATCAATTGGAAGAAAAATCCCCAATTGAAAATGTATCCATACTTCACATATCACATACTAATGACAAATCTTAAAATAGAGCAACCTAAAAATGTATGCGTTTAATTTCTACATGTCTACGTAAGTATTGTTCATTCTGATTAGACCAGACTAAAAAATAACTCCTTGAAAAATATGTTTAATTCCCACGCACTAAAATGTCTGCGTGAGTTAATTTCGTTCTAGTAATTTTTCTAAATATTTAACTGTAAACTATCAATGAAGACTTTCGAATTTTAGAACTGAACTTGCCAAACTAAAAATGAATGAATGAATTGAAATTTTAGTGCATATAAAATTACTAATTCCTTGCTGATTTGTCAACATTGATCTCTTCGACATAATTTTCAATAAACATGTTTTAAATACTTTCCTTTACGTTCTTATAGATAAGTTCATGTACATTCTTGCTATATCCCAATTGAAACAACTGAATAATGTTCGTACAAGTCCTTCTAGGCGAACAAGATATTTTTGGACTCTATAGTCTTCTGGGGATGGTCCTTTTCGACGAATAATCGTGGTCTAAGAATCTAGCACCTCCAGACACCGTTGGACTTGTATATTATTTGATGTACTTACTACATCTGTTTGGACTGATTATATATTATATATCTATATATTATATTTTATTTATATTTTATTATTTTAATCTGTGTATATTTCAGTAAATCACCATAAACCTATCCATTCACTACAATTAACTCAGTTGACATCATTTTTGGGTTCGTTTTTCTGCATCTCCAGGCTATTTCATTGAATGCATGAATAAATGATAAGAGACGGTTGTTTTGTGTTATGCTGTGTCCATAATTGAACATTCGACTCAAAGAAACGATTAGGCTTGAGGAATTCTGGGTTACACACTCTGCTTTTTAGCACACTTTGGTACTTTTCGATTGAATGAATATTTTAGTCAAACCCACTTGTTAATCATTCATCGAAAAATCAATTTTCTTCATCCTTTTTTGCCAAGTCATGATTCCAACTATATTTTCTGAGCATTTCAAGTTGGATCACTTGTGACAGATACATTCGGTTGGACAAATTGCGCGAGTTGGTCGATATTACAACTGTGGTAGACCACATCAAAAACTTTCTAGAGAAGTTCATTGACTAGGAGTATAACATCAGTCAGAGCCCACCACAATGGGCCAAGAAGGTTTTGGATAAAAGAAAACCCAGATGAGTGATCTGCACTCGAAATCCGAAGAATATTTTCAATCAGCATATTTCGTTGTTTTCGAGGGATATCGTCAAAATCTCACGAATAGATCAAAATCTCACTAATACGTTTAATATCTAACACATAATCAGGCATGAGTTTGAGGAGGCAGGGTCTCCCCATCCAAACTGCAACTAAGTCACTAACATGCAAACGCCACCCATATGTAATATCGAAAAGTCTGTCTTCCGAAGGATGTGGGTTGGTTTGCCCCCCCTCTGAAAAACTTAGACGAGCGGGAATCAACTCGTCACCTGAAACAGTTCTGACTCCTTCTTTCACCGTCTGTATTACAGATGACATGTTTTTTGAATTGACACCCGGTATGACCAGATAACCATAATTAAGTTCGGACGAATCGATGGATCGATATTTCTTGATTCGGTCAAGTTCAGTAGCCTTAAATAGCCTCCTTCCGAACCATTAATTACAAATTATAGTCATTGATTTGGAATAATTCGCTCATTCAAGTTAAATGATATAACTTCAGTTCGATCAAACGTTAGATGGATATTTTGTTGTTATTTGTTAAGTGGCCTGAGTGACAGGATTCGTAGTTTCCCACGATCTTACCGTTTATTGAAAGTTCTAGAACACACATGCGAACCGAGAAGTGCAACAATCAGTGTCGGATCTGTTCATGTTAGTTGACCATTAAGTGGCACTGCTACAGCGATTGTTCAAAGAAAGCTGTGGTAGTTCCGATCCTGAAACCGGACAAGGATGTGCATAACCACGAAAGTTACAGACCGATCTCACTGTTGAGCGTCATCGCAAAGATCATCGACAAGATTCTCTTGAGACGGTTGATGAGCCTTGACAAAAACTCAAAATAATCCCCGATGAGTAATTCGGTTTCCGCCCCGGTCACAATACGACCTCGCAGTTGGTACGAATTGCTCACGAGGTGAAAGAGGGTTTTTATCATGGCCTAGTCGCGGTCATGATGCTGCTGGATATGCAAATAGCCTTCGATACCGTCCGGGTCGAGGGTCTCATCGTCAAAAAACACTCAGTACCATGATCCGGTTTTTTGCTTATAGCACTATACCTAACACTAATCAAAACAAACTCTCGCAGTGTCTACGTTGAATCAGAGACATAATCCACGCATATGCGCTGCAGGGGGCGTGGATACCCCAGAGCGACGACCCGCCAAACATATGCATTGGTCTAACCAGCGCCCTCTCACGATCACCCTTGGTTCTTCCTAGGTGAAGTGCGCAACCCCCGAGTCGGCAACGACAGGAGGTTGTCGTGCACATCTGCTGTACTTCCTCTCCATCCCCTCCTATCCCCCGGGAGAAGCTCGATGTGAAGAACTTTGTTCTTTTATGAGATACCTTAAGAAGTTAGAATTGTTAATATTATAGGAAATACAATTTTATTTATTTATTTATTTTAGTGGATCTAGATTCAAGAAAAGTTGTTTGAGGCAAAACATTTGAAACTCTCAGGCACGAGGGCGTTTTAAGTTTCTGAATCTTTCCTTTCCTGAAAACCTGCAGAAAGTAAGTCTGTCCTGACTTTTCAACATCTCCGAAACTCGGAAAGTTGACATTCTTTACAGCAAAACACGCCTACCCATAAGTACACTGCACTTTTTGTCAAAACTATTAAAATTCTCTCGTAATTTTTGATAACCGTTCAATGATGTAACCATTACTTAACTCTCACATGGCTGTAATGTATAGAACAAAAATCTCTTCCTTGCATTATTTGATCTTTCACTTTATCTCCACTTAAAGCGTGTGCACGGTGAAAATTCATGATATTCCATTGTCTCAACAATTTACTGTGTATATCCGAGCTTTATATGTTAATTTCCTCATTGTTGTGTTCATACCAACGCCAATATATTTTTAGTGTGTTTTCGGTGTTATAGACAAACGCTTAGAGAATGTCTGTAATTGCAGGCAATTTAATGAAATATACGATGACGTTATATTTACTGTAATAACGTAAATATATAAGTACCCATATTCTATTTAGATTTTTCAGTAAATCATATCATTTAATTATTTGATTATGTTTAACAGAGGTCATCACTACCGTATGAAAGTTAAATGAAATCAACAAATTCTGAATATATTGCAATCATGAAGTTTGGCCTTATTACAAAACAAAGTGATGTTCAATAGATAATATTGCCCATATTGACCTTCATGTCTTCTCGAATGAGTTTTTAATGTTTGAGTTGTTCAACTGTTCCCTATGACTTTGCTTCATTGCAAAGAGTACTCTATCAATGATTTACGTACTCTTTGATTGTGTTACACTTCGAATTTGGACTGTGGGTAAAAAATCTTCCACGCATTTCTATGGAGAAAAAGGCAGGAGCAAGACTTCATCTCTGAATACTTGCTGTCAAGTCAGATCATGTATAGTTATCCATCAATAGGTTTTCAGGGATTAGTGTTGGATAATGAAAAAACTTGGGTGTATTCTATTTGAAATTCAAAAGTTGATATCACTTCCGGTGAAACCGAAAGTCCTATTTCATCAGTTCGAATATGGACAATAATCGATAAATATCTCTCTTACAACATACCCAAAACCCAAATTTCTATATTCGAAAAAAACAAATTTCGTGGACACCCAGAATTTACAGTGTGACCCATTTAAGATGGAAGCTCCTTTATAAAACTTACATTTTTAAACCAATTGGAATGATTTTTTTTTCGTTAGGTAGACATTCAAAAAGACCACTAGGACACCAAATTTTAATGGATGAATCTCCATTTCCAGGGCCAACTAATCTTATTCTAACCTAACCTAACCTAACAAAAAAAAATCATTCAAATTAGTTGAAAAATGTAAGTTTTATAAGGGTGCTTCCATCTTAAATATGTCACACTGTAGAATGGTGAAGAGTATTTATTCAATTTAAGAAAATCCTGTAATATTCAAACAACATTTTGAGAGCGGAGGAAAATTTTGGGACCGCTAACTAACGGTGGAACGATGATATTTCGGAAGATCATCTTCCATAAAAATATCTATTAAACAGAGACAAATCGACAACCTTTTTGCGGTGTTCCAGAAAAGTAAGCGAGCTTGTGAGTTGAGTATCACCGACGGGACGAAAACAGCATTCCAGGAAGATCGGATTTTTGCCTTGCAAATCACAATGAAGGGAAGTGAAATTCTTCTCGGTCCTGTGATTGTCCTTTCTAGAGAAATGGTATGCTTTGGTTTGAATTCTACTCAGATGTTCGATCTCCATTCTAGAATTTCAGTATTGATTGCATTCACGATTCTTCCACGTTCTCTTTTGGCAGATATCGGAGCTATAAAAGAGAAAGCGGTTTGAAGGGTACCAACGTACAGCAGGACATGAGGTAGCTTCCAACAAATTATTGATGTGAAGAAGAAACAGTATTGGCGCTAGAATAGATCCCTGCGCAACACCAGTACTTATTGCTAGAGTGTCGGATGATTCTCCATCGACCATCACGTGGAGACAACGGTGTGAGAGAAAGCTTGATAGCAACGAACACTACTGGGGAGGTAAGCCATAATATGGAACTTTGGCAAGGATTTCCTGGTGTCAAACGTGATCAAATGCCTTGCAGATATCTGATGCAACATACAGAGTTCCACTATATTTTTTGATAGATTCTTGCCAAACTTGGGAGATATAAGCAAGCAGGTCACCAGTTGATCTCTGATGTCGGTGTACATAAAAAAATCTGAATCTTCAACATTGCACTGGGATTCGCATTATACTCAAATTTACTCACCTTCCCATATTTATGTGAGGAATTCATCGTATTCGCTGACCAATGATCGGTCTCAATTCGTGCTCGTTCCAGAGCACCGGTGATGCTGTCGATTCTTGACCACTCGCGCACGTCGTGGTCTCGGAAAGGCGGCACTCCACCACCACTAGGGGTCGCTGCCACCACTTCCATGCTTCTGTCTTGTTCGATCTCACAGTGTACGAGGTGTGTTATCAATTTTTATTGACATCGACCTGAAAAAAATAAAAGAAAATGAAGAACGAGTACCTTGAGAATAAAAATAACCATCAATTTTGAGTAGCACTATTTTTTCTACGACCAGTCACAAAATAATAAGAAATTGAACGCTCTATTTTGAAATGTATCAATAAGCCTTTCCAGTAATTTTTCGAAAAAATGTAGTTCGAAATATTGCATTCTCACGCAACTCATATCTTTCTACTTGGAAAAGTGTTCATTAATCTCAAAGCCATTGAACTAGACGGGAAAGTTATTGAATGTCATGTGAAAAATGTGCATAATTTAAGATGCTGGTAATGCCCGTTATCCATTATATATTGAAACTTAAAAACTATCATACATGGAACACAAAAATGCAAGAAAAATGAAGTCTTTACGAAAAGAAACACTACCAGATTCAATGTTCAACAAGGCGTGCGATTTGCGATATCTGGATATGGACTTATTTACTATTTCATAAATATCGTAATAATATTAACAGAACTTTTTTTATAACAGAAGTTAATATTTTAGTTACGTTTATATAACGCTTATAAACGCAAAATCAGCACAGCCTTTTGCAAAAATTAAGTACCTTGAATTATTTTACCGAGGCTTCCACAACTCCTATAGAATGATTGTATGAACATTTATTTATTATGCTATATTATTCCAAAATATCTTAAGTATGACCTTGAATATTTTTATACCCACTTTTAATATGTACGATTAAAGGTCTAGAGGCATGCGCAGTTGATTTCAGAGAAGTCTATCAACTGAATTGCACGCAATTTTTCGGAAATCTGTAATGTAAAACGGCTATTAGCGTTGTTTTTCCTCCTGGGTAGTAAAATTATAAAATATCTATATTAAAGTTTGATTATGTTATAAGCGCTCGTAGTGCATGACTTAAAGATGACTTCTACCTCAAATAAGAATTGAATGTACCAAGAACAGCGGAATTATAATTTGTTTTATAAAAACAATGAGTAGCACAGTTGAGTTCCAATAAGAACTTTTCTGTTCGAAGAAATTTCAACTGTTATGTGCTTTTTAGACTCTAGTTCTTTAAAGAGACCAATCTAGACAGAGAGCTGCACAAAGACAAGAAATGTCACAGATTTTTGTCTTTTCATGATATTCCACCCTTGAAGTATGTACTTTAGTCACTGATTGGTATGTAGTTGTATAATCAGTCCTATAGTGAGATGGAACATAATTGAATGATGTGCATTTTTTTCACTATCTTCAAACATTTGAGAATCTGTAGTATGTATCACATACCAATCGACGAACCCCAAGAAAGTAACATTCCGAAGGAAAGCGAGACCATTCTATCAATCCAATCGACAAATTGATTGCAACCCGAAGAAGAATACCCATAATTGCGAAGGTATGTTTGAGGAGCGTTGAATGGTAATAGTTTCTGTGGCATCCATCGTAAAATCATGGCATAGCTTCAATTATTCTCGAAGAAAAGTAATGATACATTTCATTCCATTGAGAGTAAGACGTGTAAATGGAACAATCTCGAACATCCTGTTCCTTTGTTGCATTCAAATGCAAAATAAAGCCGGAGAACATGTAGGCTACTTCTGGTATGGATTCTTGGTATGCTCGTTGAACTGGGAAAGTGAATTCCGATAATGAACACCTCCGCATTTTTTCCATTCGAATCAACACAGCGAAACGAGAGTAGTACATGAAATGGGATGATACGAAAAGTCTTCGATAAGGCCTGACTGTAGGTATGAATAGGCCAATCAAAAGAGGAATTTTCGTAATAAAAGTACTAGGAGGAAACCGACTGTGCCATCACATGAAAGACAGTCCGTAAATATTTTCTGTTATGTTTTGTGAACATTTAAATACAAAAACACGTGTTTTTTTAGTGTTTTGCTTATAAAATGAAAACTAATACAGCAAGCTGGTTGCTCCAATGAGAAGAATTGTAGATTTATGGCAGTGAGATATAACTGGGTAGGTGAACAACTTTCAGTCTAACTCCACCAAAATAATCTTTTTTGTTGTCCAGAGACACACAGACGTATGTTTCGAAGGATTAATCCTTCCAAAAATGCAAGTAGATACCATCACAAAAATTATAGAGATATAGCGCTATATATGATATCATTAAGACTATTATTAGCGTGAGAGCAAATAAGAATTTTTTTTGTGTGAAACTGCGTTCTTTCAGGAAATATCTAACAATTGAATTGATCGCGTGTCATGTAGCGCCATCTCACGAAGAGTAGACTACAATAAAGCTAAAATGAAAGTACATCAAATACCAAAGCAAAATACCAACCCCACCACCATGGACAGTCCATTTACCCGACTGCAACATTAGCCTATCCCTTTTTAGTAAATATGAAACCAGCAATACCATTATTAGGAACAATTTTCAACATATGATGGAAAGTTATCAAGGGTATATACCAGTATACACAGACAATTCCAAAACAGAAGAAGGGACGACAGCAGCATTCACCATGTCGACATATAACTCTTGCTACAGATTATCAAAAATAACATCCGTTTTTACTGGCGAACTATTCGCCATTCTAAGAGCATTTGAATATACAAGAGAACAACATTTTGAGAATACCGTAATTATGACCGATTCCCTCAGCTCAATGATCGCTTTATCCGAAATCTATCTCACCAAACCAATCCTTCTTCTGATCAAAAATGAACTCAACCTTTCGCAAAGTACTGACCGAACCGTAAAATTCATCTGGGTGCCATCCCACATAGGCATACGGGGAAACGAAACTAGCGAGAAATTCAATAAATGAAGAAGAGCTCCACTCCATATCAATAGTGAAGTCTGACTTCAAGTAAATACTAAAAGAAGTAAAAACATCCACATGGCAATCCGAGTGGAATATTTCTGAGTCCAAGCTTGCTGAAGTGAAAAAATCCGTACTACCCTGGAAAAAACATACATAGCTACATACTGAACCGAGGAGATAAACCAATCTGTCAAACCTGTCAATGCAACCTTACAACCAACCATATCTTACTCAAGTGCCCAGCATACAATCACAAGCGCCAAACATATTGAATGCCGTCAATTCTACATGAACTCCTCAATGAAAACTGTTATATCCAAAAATTAGTGAATTTTTTAAGAGACATTAATCTACTTAATGAAATCTAATGTATGTTATCTCTACTATATTTGTAACCTACTAAAAGTGGTATTTAATAACCTTAAGGGTTGAAGGGACAATAAATACAAATAAAAAAAAGTACATGAAAAATCAATAAGATGGCTCAATATGACATACATTTTTTTCTGTAAAATATAATTTTTTCAGGAAAGACGCCTATATGGATGAACTTATTAGGGAAAAGAGCTGCATACAAAAGATGATGACTGTGTTTTATATGATGGCTCAGTCGGTTTCCTACTAGTATTTTGTTCAAAAATCACTCGTTTTATGCTCTATTGATTGGTGTAGTAGATCCACAATGGTTAGACTGATTGAAATATATTTTTCTTTCCATTGGAACCAAAATAATTATACAGGGTGTTGGTGGGAAACATCTGCAATAATTTCGAGATTATAGCTTGAAAAAAAGTAGATACTATAGAAAATGGATCCTCAACCCAACCTTTTCTAAGAACTCTTTGATCAAAGTGGCAACAAAGCATTACTTCAAAGCAAAGGAGATAATTCAGATAATAAAAAAAAATAACCTGTTGCAGATGCGAACAATCTGAAACTTTGAATGTTTTGTGACATCTATATTTTGTGGAAAAAATGTCTTGAGACGAATAGATTCACAGTAAATGTCCAAAGAACCCACATATTGATCAACATAACAATAAATATACATGCTGAAATGAAGTTTTCATGTCTTTATGAATATAATGATTGGTGTGTAGGTAGGTATTTGTCAGGCTGTAACAAAAATATGTCGTAAAAGATAGTGTTTATTGTCACTTTCAGTGGCATGTATCACACTAGCGATAATCCTATAACAATTATTCTTGTTAGGAGACAAAAATTTATGATCAATTGCCTTCAGATGTTATGATTCTCTGTGTTCGATACAACACTACCGGTATCCAGAAGGGTTGCTGTGGTTTTGAAAACCTATTAAATATCATTTTATCTTCGCAAATGAATATTTTTTTCGATTTTTAATTCATTCTTGTGTATGGCACTTTGAACAGCAAAGAATATCTAGAAATATGTGTTGGAGTATACAATTTTATGAGACTTGGAACATTGAAGTCCGAAATATGATTATTTACTATTTAAATAAAGAAATCTGCATTGCATTGTTCACAATAAGCTTGTCAAGAGGGAAACAAGATGTCCTGCACTACCAGGACGACGCTTATTGCCATAATCCTATGCAATAGGAACAATTGGGTCGATAATCCACTAGAAAACAACTACTTTCCTGGCTAATACCACGACGAACGTTGAATTACATCTAATGAATTTCTGTGCAGAGTCCTACAAGGATGTCTCCGCAATTGCAGAGACCTACCCTATACTGATGAGGGCAAGAACCCAGAAATCGATCTATAGGTGGTCCAAATGTTTCAATGAACATTTCCATGCAACTAGCAATTGCGGAGACATCCTTGTAGGACTCTGCACGGAAATTCATTAGATGTAATTCAACGTTCGTCGTGGTATTAGCCAGAAAAGTAGTTGTTTTCTGACGGAATTTCAACCCAATTATTCCCATTGTATAGGATTACGGCAATAAGCGTCGTCCTGGTAGTGCAGGACATCTTGTTTCTCTATTTATCTACTATTTTATACAAGAACACGCACATCGATACGTTCCTTCTTATATTTAGTGATAACATTTTGTATTTTTTTGTCAACTTTCCTGTTCTTACAGTATTAATTTGTTCATGTATGATGGGTTCAAAGTCTAGTGACTGCAGAATTTTTTTCTGATGGCCCGAGAAAGTGCTAGGAATCGCACGTTAATCCTTGGCTCGCACAAGTTTCGATTTTTGAGGCCTGCCGTTCGTAGGCAGACGACAGCTGGTTAACGGAAAAACAATTTTAGACACTTTGGGTAAGTCTGTGACTGTGTTCCCAATAATACCTGATAAAATATTCAAAAAGTAGTGGCTCTAGATTGTAACCCTGAGGCACTCCAGGTTTCAGCCAAACCAACGATCGAACTAGATTATTTAGATAACATCAGTATGAATGATTCAATTTTACAAACTTTCGGAAGTATCATGGGCCCAGTGTACATTATTTCAAATTTCTGAATTGATATTGCAAACGTGTGATATGACTTCAACGATAATGATGAATTCTGAATTTCTGAGGATTTCATTCAGTACTGCGAATAGGAACTAAGTATTGTTTTTATTAATTAATGCCGTCGTCTATTGAAATCATGACAATCATATCTCTGAAACCCTGTATACAGTGAGGTCCTAAAGTAACGGATACATTCATTTTCTGCGTTATTGGCCATTTTCAACAAAAACACTGAAACACGTCGATTTATGTTTTCGAAAATACATTGTGACATAAAAAAAATCGCCCTCAAAGTGACAGCCCCCTTAAAGAAATAGAGGGTCAGGTGATACCTCATTTGAATTGTCTATACAGCCATGTCTATTTCTTTAAATTTTGTTCATGCGTCATAATTTTTTTTTTCAAAATATTAAAAAGTATCACGTGTATAACCTATCATTAAATTCGCTGTATATTCAGTTCACCTCAATTTTTTCTCTGCTGTCACGTACAACAAACAAATTTGGTATATAAACCAAAAAAAAAATCAAGATGCATTTAATATACAGGGAATTTAATAGTAGGTATAAGTGATACTTTTTAACACTTTGAATTTTTTGACTCATGAAGGAAATTCAAAAAATAGACATGCCTATATAGACAATTAAATACCCTTCGAAATGGATCATTACTTGACCCCTATTTCATAAAAAAAAAATAAGGGGTGGCTGACGATTTTTTTGTTATAGGTAACATAAATCGACATGTTTCGAGGTTTTCCTTGAAAATGGCTAATAAGGTAGAAAATGATTTTATCCATTACTTTGGGACCTCAGTGTAAACATACATATGGTGATCATTTCGACGATGTATATTGATGAAGATATCATGACAACACGGGAGGCGTGAGAATGGAAGTGGGAAGAAGGAAATGATTTACAATGTTTTGAATATTGAATGGGAGCCAATTTTCTAGCGGCATTTAGGAGAAACGTGATGGAAAGTAAAATTCAGTAGGTAGGAGTTTTATGTTGCAAGCATAATGATTTTTATTGAATAGTACGATTATGTGAAGTTATATTTTAAGGAATTGTGCACAGTACGAGTTTTTTTATCACATAAATTTATATTTTTAACGAAATTATTTTGCCCAACAATGCAATGTATTAAGTCAAATAACTGCGTTTTAACTAGATATAATATAGGTTAATAAAATTCATCCTATCTGTATTTTTGTACTTTTATATGTAGAACGTTACTCAAAAGTATCTCTTTTGTAGGTGCGATTGAATTTGGGAATAAAATCATGACAATGCAGTATTATGAAGTAATTCATTTGATTTCATAGTTCCCACAGTTTCAGTAGGTACAAAGAGCTACATGAAATGGGATGATACGGAAAGTTGAAGGTACAAGCAACGGAAAGTGATTTATTCGTGTTCTTAGAATAAAGTTCTCTGAGAAATACAAACATGAACAATCACCTAAATAGTTGTTATTGAAACTTCCCAATGTGAAAGTATGTACTGGTGACCCCTTTACACCGTTACTAACAAAGTTAATACAGTACTAGCTTGCACCATAGTAAATTGTAACTCCAAACTTAATCAAATGTTTTGTCACCCAAGTTGTTCTATCAGAAGGTATAAATACCTACGAACCTAGTGATGATAATATACTAATAAAAAAATATCTGCTGAGGTTAGTATTCAAGTGTCAGTTTTTGAGTATAGATAATAACATTTCTTATGGGAAATGGCTTTCCGTGAATTTGGCTCAATTTTTTATATGTTGTAGTTATTGATGAGCCGATCAAAAGTGTCCACAGCCACAAAGCTCAACATTGGGCAATCGTGATCGCCAAATCAATTTCTCTGCGATCCGTTCATTTGTTTCTTCCATGATGATTGCCGGACGATATTTATTGATGATTTTAGAAAAAAAACTGAAACCTACTCTTTATGTGGTCATTTCGGGATTCCACTGTCCGTTTGTTCTTTGATATCAATCTGGATTTGTTGGCTTCTTCTATATACTTCGTTAACTTCGTTATCTTGCTAGGTCAACAGACATTCCATAATCGAGAACTTTCTGAATAGAAATAGATAGATAGAATAATATCATTGCGTGAATGTGGAATGATTTGGAAAACTGTTTTGAAAAAATTGAGACCAATCACTAGATGAAAAAATGCAGCAATAAAAGGAATATGTTTCCGAAGAAAATGTAAACAGGTAAAACTATATCAAAAAATTGTATGCACGATGATCCAACCATAGTTGAATCGAAGTGTTCATGGAAGTGAATTAATCGTTTGTATTGAATGAAGATACAATATTTACAGATTACGGTATTGATGGAAGAACGTTGGGCGTTTGAATGGCAGTGGGAAGAATAAGGTGTTGAAAGAGGCGGCAATAGTAAAGTTATTAATAATAGTTCCGTCGTTTCAAACTTTCGAAATGGGAGTCAAATTACTGATATATATATATATGATGGATATCGTGAAAGAAAGTCGATCTGTTGAAAAAACCACGACGAGAAGATTTTTGTGTGGGCTCATTCATTTGATACTGTGCAATGAAGTACATAATACCTGCATATAATGGATAAAACTTCGCGTGAATAAATAGTATATCAATCAAAAAGTTTAAAAAAGCAAAGTTTTACTGAATGAGTTACGCTTTTGGATACGAGCCAACACAGTGAGTGAGTAACTTAAAAGCGAGATTTGTTTATACCGTTTAGTAATTATGAACAAATAATCATAGATATAAAATTATTGAGGAGTTAGAAATTTAAAAATATTCATAGTAGGTACATGTAGAATTTCCGTAATCTAGTAACCTCCAATAGTTTGTTTATTTCCAATATTGAACAAATAATTTTCTGTCAAACTATTTTATTGACAGTGACATTACTATCAAATTAAATTATACTTGAAAAAATATTGATTCAAATTATTTTGCTTCACTCGATAATATGTTTAGGTTGAAATTTCTATCAGTCATTTCTTCATCTGTTTCTTCAATGTTTCTCACTTCTGTTCACTGTTATATGTGGGATTGAGACAGTTCAGTCAGTTTGAAAATTATCCTTCCATCACATCTGATGTTGGCCACAGTTTCTCAATGGATCATCATCATTCATATTTTTATATGGAAGGTGGGCTGATCTTTGGATGTTTAAGTTCTGTTATACATCTATAACTCATAAATCTTCAGTTTTTCAGTGACAAATTTGATTATAACTGACTACTTTGCATGAGAATGAAAGCAATTTCGACAAATATGTTTTGATATAGTGATAAATTATACTCTTTCATACTTGACATTTACTGAGAAGTGACATCATATTTTGGGAGACAAATTGAAAAATTTATTGACACGATCAAAACATATTTCCGCCTTAAGAGGCCTCACCAGCGCGTCATGACGAAAGTCAAAATCATTGCGCCGCACATCTTAGGTGTGTGCGGATATATTTTTCAAGAGTGATTTTGGAGGTAATGAAGCACCTGTCAAAACTACATTGCTGGGAGCTCATAATCGTAGTTTCGCTTTTACGTAAAAACTAATCACTTTATAAAAAAAAAAATCTTTTCGTGGTTCTACAATTTTCTTAAGAATGCGGGAATCTACCTGTATAGAATCTACCCCTATAGAAAGTACACTTTCCTCCCGCAAATCAGGAAGGAATCTCATACTTTTTCTCCCTAGGGACGAAAAGTCCTTTATCTCCGTAGGGATGAAAAAATGATTGACAATTCATTCAAAATAGGCATATAATATTGCCTATGAGAAAATTAACACTGATTCTCAATCCCAAATGAATGAGCTATCCAAATATCCAATAATTTAAATCTCTAACAGAAGAAAAATGGAAAATAACTTTATTTAAAAAAAATACCGATTGCCGCGATCAAACCCAACCCGGTACCTTCAGTTTACTAGTCAGCGTCGCTTACCACTACGCCATCATAGTAATTTAGATGGGTATGAATTAATTTTGTATACTTTCCATCATGCAAGTATAGGTCCCTTTTAAACAAAAGCAGATTTAAATTTACAAAAAAAAAGGTTTATTAAGTGGGTAGGAGGAAAAATGTATTACATTGGAGTAAAGTGTCTTTTTCTCCCTTATTGGATGTTTACTACATCTTGCGGGAGGAAAAGTGGCACTTTCCTCCCTTGTAATACAAATAGCTATTTCCATTCTGTACGTAAAATACGACATTGAACTAAACCTTTTCCGACTTCGAACATAACGCATTCAAAAAACCATTCTCATCCAATGAATTAACATCATTGTGAACTAAATTGATAGTGAACAATACAATATATTCTATGAAAAGGTGAGCTTCTTTTGCTATTTCTGCCATTTGAATAAGTTGACGAACCGTTTTCAAAATCAATGATTTAATACATGTAAGACTGTATCTCAACTGAACAATTCAAATTTCATCTCAAATGAATCCCTTTAGTCGATTTAATGAATTTTCTAATTGAAACAAATATTCAACAAAGATAAATGTTTGCCCAGTATTACACACGACAATAACAATTTTGCATGATTTCATCTTTGGTATAATTACGTGGTCAAACAGATCGAAATTTACTTATAACGGTAAATAAACAATTCAGTGACGTGATGTGTTGAAATGAGTTGAAACATTTGGTTTATGTCACTATTACTTTGAAGAATGTATGTATGTTTGTATGGGTATATACGATTGAAATAAAATGACCAATACAGTCCACTTTCTTCAAGCTCCAAATGAATCAGAATCCTGTCAAATAATAATCATAATGATTTTATTTATCCATATACAACTTTATCATTAACTCTCTGTCAAATTGAAGTTTCATAAAATATCCGTTTCTTTTTCGGATATGATTCATTGTATTCCTAAGCTAATTAGAAAATAACGCACAAGAAGATGTACTCACACTCTCGCCGAGATAATATGCTGCAAAACCGCCACACACTTTCCAAATTTCGTAAACTCCTCGACTAACCGTTGAAGATATTGAAAAACAATTCACAAAGACAACAAAAATCGACCGGTCTCTCAACACCCACTCTCCTAATGCTACCGCAATAAGTCAGTCCGGCGTACACCAAACACTAATCCTTCTCGCGAAGACAACAAAAACTCACTGAATATTGACGAAATTAAACCCATAAGCCAGCTGTCGCGAAGAGAAGCCCACATCAAGTCGACGTAAAAGGAAAAGCCGTCCTCCTAGTTTGACGGCTCTCGCCATATTCCGAACAATGCGGACTTTTTTCTAATAATTAATAGAAGCAGGTGGATGTTCGGACTTCGCCGAAAGCGCTCATTACACATTCATGGGTTTTTGTGTTGCGAAGATTGTAGTGGTTTTTTTAATTTCGTTAGTAGTGTGCTCGAGATTTTATTTTTAAATATTTTACAGTTACTGTAACATGAAATCTGAAAAAATTGCGGGAGTATGAAGGCGTAGAACGGGCATGCGATATTTTGTTCTCAATTTTTTATTACAACTCAAAATTAAGCTGAAACAAATCTAGCGATAGATTTTAAATTGCGCGTTCGATCATGTTGAGTGCCTCATCACTGGATATATTACGGACTATAATCAGTTGTCCGACAAGTGCGCAGCACGTTTTTAAGTCTAACGGTAGGCTAGTTTTACTGTAAGACGATTTATTGAAGAATTGTCAGCCTACTATAGTAAAAGAGCCGGTATCACGCAGAAAAAAAAAATTGTTTGGATTTAACAAAATCTGTCATATATCCACGACAAAATATATTTTTATAACAACAATTTTATTTTTCGTATTTTCCGATTAAATATTTTTTTACGTAAAGAACTATTATGTCAACCCTAACATAGTGATTGGTTGAAAGAATAAAACATATTTTGTGAAAAAATACAATATCTGGTGTTATAAACTCAGTTTATCTGTGGGAGTTAAGAATTGAATAGACATATAATGTGTATCTGGTTACAAAAATTCAGTTATAAATTTAGTTGAAGTATTTGGAAGATATATTTTCAAGATGATAAAATATCTGTTTAATGTAATTGAACACAGTATTTGATCAATGCAGTTGTATTTCAATTCGACAAAAAATTTAGTCCCTGGCAAAATATAATTTTTAAGTCGGTTCTAGATCCGTGGGTTTATAAGATGAAATGATTCGTTTACATACAGGGCCGTTTTAAGATTGTTTTTTACTCAATAAAAAGGTATTACCCTATCTTACAACACTCCATCATAAACACTTTTAAAGTGTACTCAAAAGCATAGCATGTGCACGGGGATAGCTATTATTATCATTTGTTGTGGTTCTCTGAGATGACTCACTAATTTTTGGTGGCGTTTCCACTTTTCAGCTGTAGAAAAACCCGGAAAACCTGCAGCACCATCTGAATGTTTTTATTAATGTTTTAACCAACGTCAATGAATAAGCTATATTAAAAAAGTGCACTGCTGTGTAGAGGGTTACCATCTTATGCAAGTGGCATAGGGTTGCCACACTCCTGCTGCCCAAACCCCATCATCATAATATCAAGTCAAAATGATTTGATTTTTTTTGTGTGTAAAATCGTGTTTTTTCAGGAAAGACGCCAACATAAAGAATTCAAAAAGCAAAATCTTATCTATATACGAAATTAGATCCATATCTTTTGAGCCGTTTTTTTGAGAAACTCAGATGTATAAATAAATTTATGAATATATGTATATTAGTGAGACGATTGGAAGCGGGTGAAAATTGAATTGGAAAATTACCATTATTTTTTTTCCATCAAAAATATTCCAATCAGGACCTGTCTCCGGAGCTCCGATACGCGCTCGTGACATTTACCAAGATACTGCTCACGTCTTTGGGGTAAGCGATTACTGGGTCCGAGAATCATGTGCCCTGAGTAGACGTAGTTAACCAGGCCTCTATGATTTTTAGATTATAGGGAGCAATATGTTCATCATCTCACCAAGTACCCCTAAGGTAGTGGAGGCAAATATGTCCAAGCGGGTTATATGGCCCAGTGTATCTATTACCAAATTTAAAGACATTTTTCACAATTTGGCAAGGGTGCACTCTTGCTCAAGATAAAATTAACCGATGCCATTTTCAGCTCATTTATAGTTCCAAACTGCAGGTCCTCAGTCTTTTCAGGTCTTGATGTTATTTTTAGGGAAAGTTTGAAGTTGCGATTTGTTTTATTGATCATTGGCATGCTATAAGTTCAAAGTAAGTAGAACTTTGTTAGTGAGTAATGCATAAAATACAAATGAGATGCTTTAACATGATTGGTTTGTTTGGCCTAATTAATTTTAAGTAAACCTTTCGGGTAATATGACCCAAAGCGCTGGCCCGTGGGCTTATTGGTAACATGATGATATTGAGGATTTTGAGTGTTGCCCATTTCTTCATTTTTGGTTCAAAAGAATGTTTGTTTGAAGTTTAAAAGTTTTCAAATAATCGTTTCTGCAAATTTTCGTTTTATGAGTTTCAAGAATTTTTTAAATGATCGATTCTACATAATGCTGATACTTATATTTTATGCTGTCATATTATTTTCTAAATGAATAATAGACAATAAATAATAAAAAAAAATAACCACGTTTTCATTTTGTCTAGTTTTGTCATATGGGCCGTATAATCCGAATAGTAGTATAATATGGCACAAAAATAAATTTCAGTTTTTTGAACATATTATTGGAAACAAGTATTATAAACCAATTTAAATAAATGGGGATGGTTATACTGGGTAGTCGAGCATTCGATAAAAAAGGGCATATATACGATATCATAAACAAAAAGAACTGTCTTCAGATCCTATGCATTGGCTTGTCCTTGTGTAGTTGCAGGAGAACCTCAGTCTCCGCAGCTTTAATGTGAATAACTTTTTGCTGAACGCCGGGCTCCAAATCGGTGACAGAGTTTGGGCCAACCCTTTCATTGAAAACGAGACCAAGATAATCGACTGCCAATGCTGCTGACTTGAAAAAGAGTAATCCGATCTCTGCTTTTTTATGGTCAATGACCGCATGCAGATAAGGAGAACTGAACTCATGATAACTTCACAGGCCCCACCCAGTACCATTCTGTTATGTACACTGATAAAAAAGATGTCTTCAATCAAATATAAATATCCTCTTGAACAGAATAATCTTCTGAAAAGAATAATTATTTCTAATTCATGGATATACTCTTATTTCGAACTTATTGAACTGTTTGCTTCTTCACATAAATTCTCTTGAAATGAATTTATTTGCATTAATACATTCCAACCTCTTTATCCTAGAGAACACCTACTTGTGAAAAATGCTCCTTTTGACTCAAGAACATAATTTCTTGGCGAAGGTCAGGAGGAAGCGAAACCCCGTTACCGGAACGGCTCGAACCCACGCGAAAGCGCGCACTGCGACCGCCGACTGTGATAATGGCGAATGACGCTGTCGTTTCTATATTTGATCGCATTTCTATGCGTCACCGAATAGGTACCTATACATTCTCATATTCTCATATATAACCATCATACCTCAATTGTTCGCAGTTGTTCTCTGTTTGTTGAACTGTACCGTATGAACATGGCTTCCATGGCATATTTTTATAATCAAGTGCACATTTGTACTGAACCTCCAAATGCAGATAATCTTGAATCAAAAATGTATTGCATTATGAAGAGGAATATTGTTCGTTATTGAAGTTGAAATATTTTTGCACCAGACAACTCCCATTATTCAGTGAATAAAGTGTTCATATGTCAGTTTCCTTTCAAGTGGTCAAGAGGATTCCGTAAAATAATCAAAATAATATTTGGTTGGACCTATTCAAGAATACAATCGACTTGAATGCAATGCAATTCAATGCAATTATGCATTGATGCAAAAAATTCTTTTTATCAGTGTATAGACACTCCAAACTCAAAAGTTCACGGCTTCCCTGCTGTTTGGGAAAATAGGTACAACCTAATGAACATCATTACGTCGAGTTGTCGAAGCTCCTCTTGAGTCCATTTCATCACTCCAAAGGAGTATAGAGTAATATCGGAACGGCAGACATATTAGTTGCAGCAACTTTGTTCTTCCCCGACAGTTCTGACGACCAGATCTGTCAGAGTTTATGCTGATACTTGCCATGGAGAGAGTTTTTAACCGTGGTAACCTCTTGGGAGAGGCGTTGTTCCACCCCTAGGTAAATATACCTCTCTCCGGCATCAAGATGATGTAAGATGCTTCCGTCTACGAGCTGGACATCGTCTTCGTATTTCTCGCATCGTCCATTCCTGAGATGAACCGTGCATGGTACCGTCGATACCAAATTCCATACCAATATAGCATACGTGTACTCTTGCACCACCCTCGAGGATTGATGTAGTACCTTCTCTCCGGAGGCATATAGTTTGAGGTCATCGATGTAAAATAAATGATTGACCTTGTGCCTCAGGTTGCTGAAACAATTCGAAATCGAATAGAATCCATCAGGTGTTTCGTTCCTTTCGCACTCTCAAATCACATGCTGCTTCTCATTTCTCTTGAATTGAATTTTACGATAATAATGAAATATACGCCATAGGCATGTTCACTAACCGACAATATTGAATAATACCTGCGGTGTATGACCGCGTCTAGTCAGTTAACATTGTCTAATGAGATTTTTCGTTTCTGGAAACCGATTGTACGTAGGATGGATTCAATTACTTCAAGAAACTGTTACACTCGTGGCCATAGAACACGAGACTTATTGACCCGAGCTGTCGCAGCATTCGCATTTCCACTCAGTCTCCGGAAAGGTTACGGGTGTCATATTGGGTATTAGTTGTGAAATGTATTGTGAAACAACATATACGTGACTGTTATTAACTGTTAGGTATATTGGAGAAATGTTGAGGGGTCGTACAATAACCCAAATGGAATCAAATTCGTGAAATGGTAATGAATGGTGTTCTGTGACGAATATCAACACTCCTCGAACGAGGAAATACTGAAATTGGATAATCGAGGTGACAATTAATACCTCTCACTATTTTAATTATCTAGTTACGGTACTTATAGTACTGGGCACAATCAGTCTGTATAATGATTGTTTATTTTTATTTTATTTTATATTTATATACAAACAGACCTCATGGTCTAATTACTATGGATATAATGTGTTCGGGGTAGGCTTTGTTACTTACTCCATACGCAACCTTAGGAAGCACTGTTAATTATTAACGCAACAGTGAATCGTGGAGGATTATCCCCAGCCAGCAACAAGATTCAATCACTCAGATTTACATCTGAAACTGAAAAAAATCTTGCCCTGCCTGAGGATCGAACCCGCGACCTTTCGATCACGAAGCCCCGGCGTTACCACTGCGCCAATCCCCGCTCCGTTGATGTTGATGAGGTTTTACAGACGAAATCACAGTATATTTTATGAGAGGCATTGTTTTTTTTATTAAAGAACTTCCCATTGATTAATGATCATTTCTAATCATTAGTTTATTATTATTACATCTAGTTGTAAATCCTATCAGCAACGATAATATCAAGTGAATTAATTTGGTAGTAATTTATTGGATGCTGAACGGAGCTATAAGTGAGTATATCTGATTTGATACATTTTATTTTTATTTCTTCGTTATATCGAATTAATAATAGTCAATTGTCAGTATATTTTTTTGGGTCCGTTTTCTTGAAGTATTAAGGTTTATAGGTCAACAAAAATTATTACAATGAATTAAATAAACTGATATTATCTCTCGCGAAACAAATGTCGACTGGGTGATACATTTTTGAATAACAAATGAGGGCGTTATCGGAAATCTCATTAAGGTCAAGGACAAGAGACATTCAGGTCTGGCAAGATTTGTCGAATTCGAATGCGTTAAATACAGTTACTATTCACGCATTGACATTGTTTTGTTAAAGAAGTAGGATACAAAAATAGATTTTTTTCAGAATCAGGAAAACTTGGGTCATTATTCGAGGTCAAGCAGTTGACAGCTTCGATTGAAACAACGCAAGAACTGAAAGACGTTTTTGAGAAATTATAGGAAATGAATGAAAGTTGAAATCAGGTTATTCATTTGTTTTCAACCATACCGAGGCTGCATACAGTATGATTTTTCGGGCTAAATCTATATACTTATCAAACTCTTACTACATTTTGAAAATAATATAGTTATTTTGCAACGGTATTATCCGAGAAAATATATAGAAGCAAAATTAACGTAGCAAATCTTTTTAAAACAAGCTTTCATTCATAAACTATTGAACTAAAACTATTTACTCACTGTGAGAAAATAAAAAAAACTTTTGAAAATTCAAATATTCTCTCCAAAGCTTGATTTTTAGGTGTAATGAAATTTCACGCCTCAAGCTTTCGGGAAAATATTTATATTTTCAAAAGTTTTTGGTATACATCTAATAAATATTCCTTTTCATTTTTTAGTTCAATGGTTTATAAAAGAATTTGTTCTGTTGAAAATATTTTGCTTTGTCCCATATTTTTCGCTATTTCTCCTGGATTTCAGTGAGACAGGGGGGTAAAATTTCACTATTTTTACGGATTTTTTTTCATTTTATTACGAGTTTTTGCAAGTTCTTTCGAAAAGAATGGGGGTATAATTTTTTTAAATGAAGTTTTTTGATGGTTTCATATTTCATTTTTCCGATTTTATTTTCGGAAGTTTTCGAAAATATTTTTCGAGAAGGAGGAGAAGGGGAATATAATTGATTTGGATTAAATTATTTGATGGTTCTATGGTTTTCACTATTTTTACGGAGTGTTCTGATTTAATTTTCAAGAGTTTTCGCAATTTTTTCTGAGAAAATAGTATTTTTTATTTTAATTATTCGATAATCTCATGTTTTTTACTATTTTACAGACATTATAAACAAGAAATTACGGTAACAATTTCTTCAATTTCTCTTCGTATTCTGTTTCTTATGGTCAACACATCTGCTTTCTTAAAAAATAGAGAAAAAACTTTTCACAGTTTCAAACAATTTTCCTTCGTCAAAAATCTGAAAAATTACGTTTTTACGAGATTTTGGGATTTTGAGAAAGCATAATTGTTGATCAGTAGAATAGCCCAACTTTTCTAGGCTATGTGTGAAAGTTTAACACCTTGAAATGATACCTTGCCACAGTTAATGTATCGTTTGGAATCCATCTTTCAAGAGATTGGAAATATAATTCACCTTGTTTGGGCTTATTCCTAGGGGTCAAAATAAGACTTTTTTCCCATGAACATGCGCCCTGAACTTCCCCCCTTCCAAGCTACTGCGACAAAATTTCCATTTCCGAAAAAAAAATTTTTGAACATCACCATCGAGTTGGTAAATGAAAGGGGAATGTTAAAGTAACAAACTAAAATACTCAGTAAAAACAACACTTTGAGAATGAATTGCAAGTTTAACTTTTTTTTAAACGGTTCAAATTTTTTTTGTATTTTGTCTGTAGCTTGGAGAAGGTGAATTTTGGTACACATGCTTATGAAAAACCTCTCATTTGGATTCCAGGAACACGCACCCTGTAGTTAGTTCTGAATATATAATATAGATGCATTTTGAATTAAAGTAGCAAACACTTTCATGAAAAAAAAAAAATTGCAGAATTCCGAACTAAAATAGTTAGCATTGCTTTACAGAAACCTGTCTGTACAATAAATAGACCATATGCCTCCACGAAGATTGCAATACATTATCAAGTATGCATGCATGATTTCTCTGCAAATCAAGCTGAGCCACTGTGCTACTCGAGCATCGATATCTCTGGGTACCCGTTCGTTTCTAGTATTGAAGTCACTCGTTCTAACGTTATAATATGTGAGTGTCGTCGATAAAAATCAGTTCACACTCGCAGCAGTAATTTCCAATCAACATCATATCCACTGTGCTGGTATATCCGTCATCTCGAGAGAGTAATTACCGAGCCTCGTCCTTCATGATGCTGTATATGTCGCGAATTTCTATTTGTGCTTCATTCACTCATATATTACAGTAACTCGGCATGCTGGATATTTATCTTCATAAACTGATAATATAGGTCCCATATACAGGGTGTTTCCAAAATTGGAGCAGTAAATGAAATGGGGAGTAGAAAATGACAAAATAAAGCGAAATGAAAGGACACATTTTTGTGTACATTTTTTTTTTTGGGAGATTGAATATTAAAGTTTTTACATTTTTTTTTTGGTATTCACTATACAGCCTGCGTAAACCGCGCTGAAACATTGCCAGCGGGAGACTCAAACCAGTGCCTCCCAAACAAAGGTAACAAGCATCAGTAATAAATATACTGCATGAAGTCTGGCATATATGGCATTTGGCCAAAAGTTCTAAAAAGCTGGAAAATTTCGACATTGATTTTCTCGTAAACTATATAGCTCATGCAGAGTTTTTGTCAAGCTTTCTTTTTTATAATTATATTTTCTGGTATTTTCAACGTTTGACGAGTTATAGGCGAAATAAACTTTTTTGATCAATATAGGGGTGGTTTTTTTAAGTGTGAAGCCTTGTCCGTCCGAAACAGATTATTGTGGTTTTATGATATATGGCCAGCAACTACTAACAGTTTACGAAAGAATATTTCCATGCTGGATAATTGTGTAGGAAATTTCTCCACCGACTGTACTATGACGGTATTTCTATCATTTGAGCATAAATAATTGTTGGATAATGCTAGATTCATTTATTTATTCATTTTGTGAATGTTAATGTTATGAACAGTCCAGGAAGAGCTTGTTATTCAAAACAAATTGCTCTTATGCGTGATCAGAATGAATTTGAATTGGCATTCGTTTTCGGTTACAAAGTAATTGTGGATTAACGAAAATATTCAAGGAATACAAATTTGCATTTTATGTGCTATTTGCTCCCGGATATTTCTCAGTTGAATCGTGGGAATATGTTGAATCGTTGATTTATTCCGGAAAATTATCATTCAACAAATTCAAATTGTACACAATTATATAAAAAAATATAGAACATTGGGAAAATTGAAGAGTTGAGTTTACCTAATCATTTCGACTTTATTGTCGAAATTTCTACTTAAATTTTTTTAAATCGAAATTTCGACTTTAAACTCAAGTGATGAAAAAAAAACCTATTGTGGCCCTCCTGCGCTTTTGTACAAAAGTATCATTTCAAATTCTGGAAACAAATAGTTATTTATGCAACAAGTGAAAAAAGTAAGTGTTTAGGCCGAGTTGGACAATTTCACGTCGAGTGCAATAAACAATTTTTGCACGAGTTACATACAGCATTTTTTCTACGTTCATGCAAAAAGCAAAAAATGATTTATTAAGGTAAGGCGCTAGGTGTTGGAAAATGAAAAGCGCAACTTGAATAATTGATTATTATTATCGATTTGCATTGAAACAGGTCACTATAATCTATTTTGCATTAATAATACTGATTTTAAAACTTTCAATTCTGTAATTGTAAGAAAAAATTTTTGACTGACGTTTCTATAACCACAGTTGCATTCTCAAAATCAAATGTTATCACGAGGTGTTGTCATAGTACAGACAGTTTGCTCTATGCAGGTATAGACGGTTTAGAACAAAGCGGATCAGTTTTGATTATGGAGTTTTTCTCAGGAAGGCATTGTTTGTTTAGCTCTGGCTGCTAACATTAATACAAAATAATATAAAATATGTAACTGTTTAAAGCGTATTGCCAATCTCACAGAATATCTGCTAAATATGTGTGTTTGAACATTGTCATGATGACAGCACGTTGAAGTTATTGAATGACAGATGAGTGCAATAAAGAACTTCTTTTTCTACTAAATATAGTTCAATAAAGTTTTCCTTTTTGCATATGAATGTAGAAAAATATATATTTCCATTTGTATTCACATTTGTCTTATTTTTAATCAATATCTGCCAAACATTTATTCTACAAATTAGGTACATTATTTGGGCATATTACACTTGTAATTTTGTGTTTAGTCCATTTCTTACTGAATCAGGATTTTGCTACTTTGAAAGCAAAAATAAGTGCACATCGTCATGTGGCATACCTCGCGTGATATTTCTGTTCCTACTTTAGTGAAAAGGAAAGAGTAACGCACAGTCGGAGGTGTAAAAATCCATCGGTGCATTAAAGATTCCTATAGAGCCTAGAACACGAAGAGATTTTTTCCGAAGCGCGAAAACAAGACAGCAAACTTATACAGTGTGTCTCACTTTTCATGGAAGCACCCCCGTAACTTCCGTAATTAACGAGGTAGAAAGATGAAACTCGCAGGACTGGGAATGATAAAAATGCACCTACTGGTTGAATGACAATGGCCTAAGTGATATACACTGTCCGCCAGTCGCGATGGAACACCCCAGTTTTACGGTAAATCATATTAGGGGACAAAACAAACAAAATTCCATCAGATTCGTGATCAGGACCCCCAACTTATTACAGATACACCTTTTTCCTGAAAAAAATTTAGTCCTGAAAAATCTGAATTTGTCTCACTTTTCATGGAAGCAACCCCGTAATTTCCGTAATTATCGAGGTAGAATTATGAAACTCGCAGGACTGGAGGAAATGATAAAAATGCACCTACCGGTTGAATGAAAATGGCCTAAGTGATATACACTGCCCGCCAGTCGCGATGGAACACCCCAGTTTTACGGTAAATCGTATTAGGGGGCAAAACAGAAGCAAAATTCCATCAGATTCGTGATAAGGACCCCCAACTTATTACAGATACACCTTTTTCCTGAAAAAAATTTAGTCCTGAAAAATCTGAATTTGTCTCACTTTTCATGGAAGCACCCCCGTAACTTCCGTAATTATCGGGGGAGAATGATGAAACTCGCAGGACTGGAGGAAATGATAAAAATGCACCTACCGGTTGAATGACAATGGCCTAAGTGATATACACTGCCCGCCAGTCGCTATGGAACACCCCAGTTTTACGGTAAATCATATTAGGGGGCAAAACAGAAGCAAAATTCCATCAGATTCGTGATCAAGACCCACAACTTATTACAGATACACCTTTTTCCTGAAAAAAATTTAGTACTGAAAAATCTGAATTAGTCTCACTTTTCATGGAAGCACCTCCGTAATTTCCGTAATTATCGAGGTAGAATGATGAAACTCGTAGGACTGGAGGAAATGATAAAAATGCACCTACCGGTTGAATGACAATGGCCTAAGTGATATACACTGCCCGCCAGTCGCGATGGAACACCCCAGTTTTACGGTAAATCGTATTAGGGGGAAAAACAGAAGCAAAATCCATCAGATTCGTGATCAAGACCCCCAACTTATTACAGATACACCTTTTTCCTGAAAAAAATTTAGTACTGAAAAATCTGAATTTGTCTCACTTTTCATGGAAGCACCCCCGTAATTTCCGTAATTATCGAGGTAGAATGATGAAACTCGCAGGACTGGAGGAAATGCTAAAAATGCACCTACCGGTTGAATGACAATGGCCTAAGTGATATACACTGCCCACCAGTCGCGATGGAACACCCCAGTTTTACGGTAGATCGTATTATGGGGCAAAACTGAAGCTAAATTCCATCAGATTCGTGATCAGGACCCCCAACTTATTGCAGATACACCTTTTTCCTGAAAAAAATTCAGTCCTGAAAAATCTGAATTTGTCTCACTTTTCATGGAAGCACCCCCGTAACTTCCGTAATTATCGAGGGAGAATAATGAAACTCTCAGGACTGAAGGAAATGACGAAAATGCACCTATCGGTTGAATGACACTGGCCTAAGTGATATACACTGCCCGCCAGTCGCGATGGAACACCCCAGTTTTACGGTAAATCATATTAGGGGGCAAAACAGAAGCAATAAAATTCCATCATATTCGTGATCAGGACCCCAACTTATTACAGGTACACCAAATTCCCGATAATATCGAGTTTGTTCCATTTTTCATGGAAAATTAAAAATCACCATCCCTTTGCTTCGTACATGTAAGTAAAAAATTGCACGTTCTCTTTTTGATAATTTCCAAGCGTAATTATATTTGGCAGTTTGCTGTATGGCTCACCCTTTATAAGAGTAATAAGTATTAACTTCAAATATTGAATTATTGAGTGTTAGAAAAACGTATTGTGAATTATTCATGAATCACTCTGTGGCAGCAAATATTTCAAGCTGTAACTGTCAATGTACATCTGACCAAAACTCATATTGAACTAACATACTCGATAAAAGTCAATGCAGTTTTTCATTGGCCGTTGTCATTCAACCGGTAGGTGCATTTTCATCATTTCCTCCAGTCCTGAGAGTTTCATTATTCTTCCTCGATAATCACGGAAGTTACGGGGGTGCGCTTCCATGAAAAGTGAGACACACTGTATACCTTAATGGGTGTTTGAAATTGCGTGTGAACTGAGGCATTATCGAGAAGGCCTTGAGACAGCACGCATCCTCAGATCGATTACGCTTTGCGTTGCTTCGGATGTTTTATGGGGTGATTCGCCATTCGATACGTTAAGTACCTCGTGGGGTGAGAGCCACGCCACAGAAAATGAGATATCTGTGGAGATATGGACGCCATCGCTAAGAGGGTTATGTCGAGAGCGAGTTCACATAATTTTCAGTGGTTAAAATCCCTGAAACGAGAAAATGAGTCAGCAAAATATGTCATTATCTGATGGTCATGTGATACTACTCCTGGCAATCACAAAATTTATTTCAAATTACAGTAACAGCATAGTAAATTTACACAACAGAACAGGTAACTTTCCATAACAAATTTAGATATTCTCCATAATAATTTGTGTTATTATACATAATCATTTCATGGATTATCCATAACGAATCCAGTTATTTGATATGGCCTTTTCACAGTATTTCTAATGTAATTATACGGATACATAACTAATTGCGATTTCACATGATTTAACGTTGGTTACAAAAAGGCCAACGTAAAATTATGTGATTTCACAACATCTTTTTTATCAGTGCGGTCGCTGACGCATTTTCTCGCTTATGGCAATCGACAGAATGAAATATGATATCGTTAGGAACCCGACAGAAAATTCCCATAAGCCAATCAGCTGTTTAAGTAAATTTTCCGGCCGGAAAAGTTTGGGATTTTTTTTTCATATGCCTAGCACACGTCCGATTGCTAAATTTTTATTTTTTAAGCTCAACACTGACATAATTTTCAGTGGTTAAAATCCCTGAAACGAGAAAATGAGTCAGCAAAATATGTCATTATCTGATGGTCTATTACACCTAATATACTCTGGATCTATTTTGAACGAGCACCAAAATAATTACTGTGCTACGTGCCAAGTTTTATACTCTGTCTCCAAAATAATATTTGGCCACCAAAAGTAATGAACGAGCACCAAATAACCTCAACCAGAAATATAATTTATTGGCACCTGGAATGTTGAAAAGTTTGCATTTATTAAAGTCGTACCTAATTTAACACCAAAGCCTGTTTCCTGTGAGTTTTGAGCTAACTAGATTTTATTAGTGGCGACTTTTCTTTTCAAAAGAATAATTCGACTGAAGGTTTATGAAGGAATATCTAAGTCAAAATCTAAAATATCTGGTAAATTTTGACAACCACAAGGATATTTCCTGCAGCTTCTTCGGAGTGCATCCAACCCGTCTCAAATACAAGATGAAATCCAGCAGTATACAAAAGAATTTGGTATTAAATTTCATTTCGACAAATTATACCTTTCACAGCAATACAGTAATGAAAAAGACAATTAAAATCTCATAAATTTCACTCTCGTAGGTATGACTGGTCGACCATTAATTTAGTCTGCAAAAATAAAAAAAAAGAGAGTATATGAGGCAGAGGCGCATCAATATTTATTGTAGCTGCAACATTGTTTCATAATGAATATTTTCAATGAGGTTATGTATGGATGATCACAGTTCAGAGTTTTCGTTATTGTTCAAAAAATTTTAAATTTCATATGACAAAATTACTGACTCACTCCTATTAAAAGCGAATCCTTCGAAATTCTCTTTGCTAACTCTGAACGTACAAATTATTGTTTATTATGGAGTAATATGTGTGATCCTGACTGCGGATGGTGTAAATCGATATTTATTCCTTTGTTACGGAAAACATGGAAATGAAATTTGGTGAATTTCAACTACAAATGCTTTTGCAGACTTATTTAAGCATAATTTCAGTTTATTCCACTACTGTTTTTTTTTTCAGAAGCGGATACTTTCATGAGACTTCAAAATCAATCAAAAAATAT
Organism: Chrysolina haemoptera; assembly: GCA_958298965.1. Classification (NCBI taxonomy): domain Eukaryota; kingdom Metazoa; phylum Arthropoda; class Insecta; order Coleoptera; family Chrysomelidae; genus Chrysolina; species Chrysolina haemoptera. The sequence continues at coordinate 10,271,565 of OY282586.1, read as the reverse complement.
ACTTCCACTTCAGGTTCAGCATTTGGTGACTTTCGTACTCAGGTTGTTTGTCATTCTGGCTGCCGGTCGTGTGGGTTAAAAGCCTAGCGACTGCAGAGCTTTTTCTGATGGCCCGAGAATCGAACGTGAAAGAAGACCCCACTAATCCTTGACTTGCACAAGTTTCGACTTCTGGGGACTGCCGTTCGTAGGGGGTGTTCCGTCTTTAAATTAAAACTTAGATATAGTACCTAATTTTAGTTATAATTCATTTATATTGGGAAGTAGAATCAAGTATTTCATTTTATAGTACACTCTGTATGCTTCAGAAAGGCAGAAACGAATGTTTTGTTAGTACTCGGGTTTATTAGTTTTTATACCAACCGCGCTAAAAAAGCAGTGGAACAGTATTCCGGCCCGAGACCGAAAATTAGTAGAATCGTTCGCTATCGTCCAGAGATCAACTAAAATTTGTTAGTGAAAATTGCTGGTCCCGGTTTCATAGTTATTTGGAAACTCTTTGTACGTTGTGGAGAAACTAGGTAGGCCTACCCCTCCGAGCAGCCAAGAACATCTACGGCGGTCTACAGTCCATGAAACACCAGGTAGGGCTAATTTTTTTTACTGTTTCCCTGCATCGATTTTGTTGCTATTCGTTCGTAAATCTATTTCAAAAAGGCCAAAACAACATTTGGTCCTTCAGAGTCGGATATTTTGAATCGTTCGTTTTTTGCCTTTTCGTTTTTGCCTTTTTGATATAACATAGTGCATTTACCCATTCGCAAAACACAATAGATAATTTAATACTAATTTGTAAAAATTGTTTTGATACATGTTCGTTATTTTGTTAGCGGATATCGGAGATATTATTTTCAAAATTACTCGTTTTTGATTCATAGCTTGCTGAAATAGTACGAGTAAAATAAATACAGCTGATTTTCGTTCGACAAAAAGTTACTTCCAATAGATTTGTTCATTTGGGACGTTGATAAAAACAAAATATCTCTCGTACACATTTGTTTAGAATAAAAAACGAAAAAACCTTTAACACAATTGCATCTTCCCACATGTTTTTTTTCGACTACTTACTGAAAAAAATAGGTGTTTATCGATACCTTCGTGATTGATTGGCATTCAGTGGCGTATCAATAAAAATATTAGTTGGCATTTGAATAGAAATAATAATAGATAGAATTTTTATCGATTTGAATTTATCGGTAGAACCAGCAGTGGACCATTACTTAATTCCCTTTTAAATGACAGTTACTGAATATTGTGACATATTTTCATTTTGACGTCGTTTACTTGTGTTACTTACTAGAATTCGTATTCAAAACTAATCGAGTACAAATAATTTATCGTATTTTTTCTTTGATAATTTGTTCATTGCGTTGCACATTACATTTAGTAGAATACGATGGCAGCTGCTAAAATTAAACAGCATCGTGCAATGAGAGATACTTGGTTGCAGCGTTTAGATGAAATTAAAGAATGTGCCGATCAGGCTGGAACCGATGATGGAATAAAAGACGAATTTCATGCTAGATATCAAGATCTCGATGGAATATCTACCGAATTTCAAAATAATCATTTGATGCTCATTGGAATTATATCAACGCAAGATGGGGCCGATTTAGAAGCTGAACATGTAATTAGACGAGAATTTGATAGAAAGTACTATGGTATCAAAACAAAATATTCTAAATTATTTTGTAAAACTGATCCAGTGCCAACCATCATGAATAATCCCAATGTGAAATTACCAAAAATTGATATTCCAAAATTTAGTGGAAATTTACAGGAATGGCCAGCCTTTTTAGACTTGTATAAATCACTTATTCATACAAATAGTTCTCTTAGTAAAACTGAAAAATTCAGGTATCTTTTATCTTCTTTGTCAAAAGGGGCTCTTTCTTGCATCAAATCTTTGAAAATAACTGATAACAATTATGATACTGCTTTTATTACATTAGTTGATCGATTTCAAAACCCACGCCTCATAGCAAGTACTTATTGGCAGGAAATGATGGATTTCCCGAAACTACAGACTGAATCGGCTACAGGTCTACGCAGTTTGCTCGAATGTTTTCATGAAAATTTAGATGGTTTGAAAAATCTGAATTTACCGGTAGCTGAGTGGAGTTTTGTACTATTTCATATTTTGATTAAAAAACTAGACACTGCAACCATAAAACTTTTCGAAATGAAGTATGCGTCTTCAGATATTCCTTCGTATGACGATCTTGTTACTTTTTTGAAATCGCAGTGTACTGCATTGGAGTCAGTTGTCTTATACTCGCAAAAGGGTCATCGTACTTCATATAATACTAAATTCACTTCAAGTGTTGAGTTCACTCGAGATAACAAAAATGACAAAAAAACATTTTTAGTTACTAATAACAAGACATCCGGAACTTGTTCGATATGTAATGCATCTCATTTGATATATAATTGTCCATCCTTTCTGAATAAAACCCCTACTGATCGTTATAAGTTGGTCAAACAAAAAGGTTTGTGTTTGAATTGTTTATATCCTTCACATCGATCTTCCGAGTGCAGAGTCCAAGACTCTTGTCATGTGTGCCATCATAAGCACCATAGCTTGATTCACTTTACCAGCAGCACTTCTCAGCAGAGTAGTGATGAATCATCAAGTAGTCACAGATCGAATTCGGCGATTTCGCAAGACAGTGGTACCTCAAGTACTTCGAATGTATCCTCCAATAATTCAAATGTGTTTTTTGGTTCTGTTGGAAATAACACAATAGCTTTATTGGCAACCGCAGTAGTGGAAATCAAGGATAGATACGAGATGTTTCAGAAGGTTAGGGTGTTATTAGATGGTGGAAGTCAAGTAAGTTTGATTACATCTGCATGTGCCAATCGCTTGAAGTTAGCACGGTCTCGTTTGTCACTAGTTGTTAGTGGAATTGGACAATCTGCACTGGAAGCTAAATATGGGGTTACTGTCCAGCTTCGATCTGCTGCAGCAGTTGTTCCTGTAGTTTCCGTCAAAGCTGTAGTAATAGAAAAAATTTCATCGCACATGCCAAGTTCACATTTCTCTTTCGAGCATTGGAATCATTTGAAGAATATTCAGCTGGCCGATCCCCACTTCAATATCCCTAGTGGAGTGGATATGTTATTGGGAGCGGAGTTGATCCCAGATATTTTACGGAGCGGCCAGATTCGTGGAGACGGTGATCAGCCCATGGCTATTGAAACCATATTTGGATGGGTTGTTACAGGTAAAATTTGTCTTCAGCCCCCTACACTGAAATATTCCTTGTTGACACATACTCAAAATTTATCATTAGATGCAACTTTGAAGAAATTTTGGGAGTTAGAAGAAATTCCCCAGTCAAATTGCATGACACAAGATGAACAAAGATGTGAAGAAATTTTCGTAGCTTCGCATCATCGGGATCGATCAGGACGATATATTGTTTATCTGCCTTTCAAGGAAGAAAACCCTTCTTTCCTGGAGACTCGTTTTATTGCGATAAGACGATTTTTTTGTTTGGAACGTCGTTTGTTACAGGACAAAAATTTGTATTCGGCTTATTCATCCTTTATGAAGGATTACTTGGATAATGGACATATGAGCAAAATTGATGGTTTGCCGAATGATCCAATTAGGGCATATTATATTCCTCATCATGGAGTACAAAAACCCGATAGTACTTCTACTAAGTTGAGGGTTGTTTTTGACGCATCGGCTTCACCCCCTGGTGGGGAATCTCTGAATGAAAAATTATTGGTGGGACCAAAATTACAGCGGGATTTAGTAAGTATTTTACTTCGTTTCAGATTGCATAAGTTCGTAGTAACCGCTGATATTCGACAAATGTATTTGCAAATACTGGTAGCTCCAGAACAACGCGATTATCAGCGAATTGTGTGGCGTTTTGGTCCTAATGATCAACTTGATGAATATCAGTTGAACACTGTCACATTTGGGGTGACAAGCTCGCCATATTTAGCCATTCGTACATTGCTGCAACTTTCCAAGGACGAAGGTCATAATTTTCCTATTGCAGCCAAAATTTTGGGGTCGGATATATATGTTGATGATTTGGTTACTGGCGGGGAGTCTCTAGAATACTGCAAGTCCCTTCAGAAAGAGATGATTGGTCTGCTGAAAACAGGAGGGTTTGAACTCCGGAAATGGTCAAGTAATCATGCAGATTTATTGAATGAATTTCCAACAGATTTCCGACATCAACCTATGCTTTCGTTTGATAGTGAAGATAATTCGGCAATTAAGGTTTTGGGACTGCAATGGCGGCCAAATTTAGATGTATTTTCTTATAGTGGCGATATCATTGAAAGGACTTGTTCAAAAAGAAATATTCTGTCGGATTTGGCTAGGATATTTGATCCGTTAGGATTTCTTGGTCCTGTTACGTTTTTTGCAAAATATATGATGCAGTATTTATGGACATTAGGATTACAATGGGATGAGGAGCCTCCACCTGATGTAAAGTCTCGTTGGATAGAATTCAAACGAGATCTATATACTTTATCGTCCTTGAATATACCTCGATATATTCTTGGGGAAAATATTGATAATATTCAAATACATGGGTTTGCAGACGCATCTGAGAGGGGATTTGCATCGGTAGTCTACATTAGATGGGCAAATGTTGATGGCGAAGCACAGACCAATTTAATGATGTCAAAATCGAAAGTTGCTCCTCTCAAGCGTATATCCATTCCTCGCTTGGAATTATGCGCAGCACTGCTGTTAGCTGATTTAATGCATTTTGTAATACGTACCTGCGAGCAAAATATTTCTGTTCAGAATATTTTTGCTTGGTCTGATTCGTTGGTTGCTTTGAAATGGATCAGATCGTCGCCTCATCGTTGGCAAACGTTTGTCAGCAACAGAGTTACCAAAATACAAGATCAAATACAACCCAGTTGCTGGCATCATGTGAAAGGAATAGACAATCCAGCGGATTGTGCTTCTCGTGGTCTATATCCCACAGAATTGGTAGAGCATCCACTGTGGTGGAAAGGACCCTTGTGGCTTACTAATTCACCTGAATCGTGGCCAATGATAGAACCAGAATTAGGTGATTCAGACTGTCTCAAGGAGGAAAAGAGAACAATTTCGTTAGCAGTGTCGGCTTCGCTTGATTCTGTGGATGATCTTATTGAAAGATTTTCTTCATTGCCTAAGATTCAGAGAATCATTTGTTATGTTTTTCGATATTTTAACAACTCAAAATTCCAAAATAAAAGTTTTGGTGTTTTTACTCAACAGGAACTTCATAGATCACTTCTCGTTTTGGTTAAAGGAGTGCAATATAAACATTTTGGTGATCTGATAGAAAGTTTGACAAATAAAAAGGTAATTTCCAAAACCCTTCGAAAACTGTCACCGTTCATTGATGAAGATGGATTTATCAGGGTGGGCGGTCGATTAGTGAATGCTCGTATTCCTTATGATAACAAGCATCCTATTTTACTTCCTCAAAAACATAGACTTGTCGAGCTTCTGATAAATGAATATCATAAAAAGCACTTTCATCCAGGTGCTCAGCTTTTGCGTTTTCTTATTTCGGAAAATTTTTGGATTTTAAATGCTAAAAATGCTATAAGATCGGTTATATCAAAATGTATTCGATGTTTCAGGGTTCGTCCTAATTCATTCAGTCCATATATGGGCAATCTTCCTGCTAGTAGAGTTTCACAAGTTAAACCATTTTCTATTGTTGGGGTGGACTTTGCAGGTCCTTTGAATATCACTTTGTCAAAAGCACGTGGCTGTAAGAGTCAGAAGGCCTATATATGTCTTTTTGTGTGCTTTGCTACTCGGGCAATTCATCTGGAGTTGGTTAGCGACTTATCTTCAGATGCTTTTCTCGCGGCACTTCGTAGATTTCTAGCTAGACGAGGACGTTTGTCAGTGATACACAGCGACTGTGGTACTAACTTCGTAGGCGCGGATAGAATGTTGCGGGAAATGTTTCAACAGGCTGTGGACATGGAACATATCGAATGGAGGTTCAATCCTCCTTCCAGCCCCCACTTTGGAGGTTTGCACGAAGCTGGGGTGAAATCAGTCAAAGGACATTTGATTAGAGTTATTGGTGAACAAATCCTTACCTTTGAAGAGATGTACACCATTCTTGTACAGATTGAAGCCCTCTTGAACTCAAGGCCGTTAACTGAAATAAGTTCCGATCCTAACGATCTACAAGCTTTAACTCCAGGGCACTTTTTAACATTGGAGCCACTGTCGGTTTTGCCGGATGCTAATGTTACGGATATGCCAATCAATCGTTTGTCCAGATGGCAACTCTTGCAGAAAATACACCAAGACTTCTGGAAGAGGTGGCATTTGGAATATTTGAACACCTTGATTAATCGTAAAAAATGGACTGAGCATCAGACTCCATTGCCTATTGGCAAACTGGTCCTTATCAAGGATGACTTGCAGTCTCCTATGCGTTGGCGTTTAGGACGCGTACAAGAGATATTTTGCGGAACAGATGGCATCGGTCGTGTTGCCGCTGTTAAAACGGCTTTGGGAATAATCCGAAGGCCAATTATTAAATTATGTCCCCTTCCTACGGTTTAAAATGCACTCGTATTTTTTCGACTGCATTTTGGTGGGCGGTATGTTCCGTCTTTAAATTAAAACTTAGATATAGTACCTAATTTTAGTTATAATTCATTTATATTGGGAAGTAGAATCAAGTATTTCATTTTATAGTACACTCTGTATGCTTCAGAAAGGCAGAAACGAATGTTTTGTTAGTACTCGGGTTTATTAGTTTTTATACCAACCGCGCTAAAAAAGCAGTGGAACAGTATTCCGGCCCGAGACCGAAAATTAGTAGAATCGTTCGCTATCGTCCAGAGATCAACTAAAATTTGTTAGTGAAAATTGCTGGTCCCGGTTTCATAGTTATTTGGAAACTCTTTGTACGTTGTGGAGAAACTAGGTAGGCCTACCCCTCCGAGCAGCCAAGAACATCTACGGCGGTCTACAGTCCATGAAACACCAGGTAGGGCTAATTTTTTTTACTGTTTCCCTGCATCGATTTTGTTGCTATTCGTTCGTAAATCTATTTCAAAAAGGGCAAAACAACAGGGGGGCAACAGCTGATCAACGTAAAAAACAATTTTTCCATCAAAAAATTTTTCTGAGTTTTCATCACTATCGCTATTTTTATAAGCCGTGATTCTTTAGAGTTGTTTCCTGGCGTTTCGTTAGCACAAGTGGCTAAATTCTTCAGAGTTTTGTTCATCTTGATATACAAACCTGAATAAGTGCTAACAAAACATTAGGAAACCGTTCCAAAGAACGACAGCCTTTAAACTCGCATAAAACTTTAGCGACAGTGAAAATTTCGGCTGTGTTTTCAACATTAATTAAAATAATAATACTAATGCATTTTCACCCACTTCCCATACTCCGTAATCTAACGTTTGGCGCACATAGCAAGCACCGATGACAATACAAGAATTTCATAATAATGCTTGCCTGTTCGGTACAAATTTTGCACTAGATTGACGTTAAGAATAGCTCAAAACTAAACGACAATGTAATATTATTGCATGATAAGTTAATGAGATAATATGATAATATTAATTGTAAAAATTTTGTTCAATGGGTAGAAATTTGGCAATAGATTTCAAACATAGCTTACAACTAGATGACAAGGCAATATTACAAAATGATAATATTATTTTTATATAATAATAACAACAATAATAATATAATAATATAAAAAAATGAAGATAATACACTTTTTAGGAAATAACTTCAATTCTTAAAAAGCGTGGGGTGCTTTTCACTTACATTTTCATAATCATAGCATTTAAGAAAAGCCTAACAATAAAAATAAAGATAAGTCATATCAAGTACTACATGCTTTTTTAACTTTGAAGTTGATTTTTAAAGATTATTTTTTTAACTTAGTCCATATTACTATAAAAGCGAGAGCGCGGAACAAGCGATAGAGAGGCACGATCGGCCTAAGCGTTCGGCTTGTAAAGCATCCTCTTCCACTCCATCGGCCGATGCGTCCGAGTAGAAGCGAGACAACGGTAGCACACAACCTACACGTGAACTGTATTGTGTGGTTTCCATTGTTTATTATTGCGGCAAAAAAGGCAATTAATTCTTGATTATAAGAATTTAATTAGCGATTTAATCTCATATATTTATTCTTTGATTATTAAAAAAAGTAGCATCGGTCGGCGAGTGCAGTAATAATAGGTTATGTTACAATTTTGATTGAAAAATTATTATGACTCATATAAACGATCGTATAAAAAGTCAAATGCTTTTATTTAGTATTCAATGAAAAAATTATCGTGCGTAGCTATTAATGTAAGATTAAAAATTATGTTTAACCTCACACATGTTATAAAAATGTGTCTGAAATGACGAGTTGAACCGGCCAACCACCGTGCGAGAAAATAAGAATATTTATGTTTTAATGAAAAGTTAACGCAGTGCAAGGAAATATATAATTATATCAAGCAGGTTTTGGCGGGCTTTTCGGAAGTAACAGTTTCATGAGTTTGATCTATGATTTATGAGGTAGTTTATCGAAAAAATTGTAGTTTTCAATGAACTCCTCTTTATATTATACAAAATGATGATAATTCAGTGATGATATAATTCAATTCAATTTTTCATCAATGTTTTCTTATATGACGTTATCACGTGAAATTATCCTCCGTAAACCGACTTTTTTTAAACTATAATTCATTTTGTAATTGTTTGAACTTCTTTGATAAATGAATGAGTTTATTATTTGAGAAAGGTTGGATCAATAATAATCTATCATCATTTGACGAGTGAAATAATTGTTGGTAGAAGCACAATAATTCTTATTTGGCTTCTAGATGCACGATAATAACTGGACCCTTTGTTTTTCGCTATGTTCGTATTAATCTTTTCATTAGGAATTCCTTGATACGCCATTGGCATACGGGATTTGCAATGATCGTATGTTGAAGTATTATTTAAATACAAAACTTCCAAGTCTCTCTTTTGCGATAAATCATTTCGAGTTATGTGATTTATCACTTGAGACTCGGCGTTTACACAAGCGGTTCGAGGATAAAAATGCCACGACATATTCCATGGATCAATTCATCATGGACGTGGCCTTAATCAGAAAAAAATGTGCACTGCGGAAGAAAAGAACAACTATGACTGCTGAAACAGATGGGAGAAAAAAAATCGACATTCCATACGCTTCGAATGATTTATCCACGTGGCGTACTCACAGCTGACTTGCATATCTTGAATTTTATTAATTCATATTTTGCAAATATCAACCATAAAAAGTACCAAGAACGATAAAGACGGTAAACGAGTTTATTTATGAATTTTTATAAATAATGGGACACAACATCAGAAGGTAATCAAATCTAACTCGTACTAAGACGTTTTATTTATTTTTTGTATCTATCTGGTGTAAGTATATGCAAAAATATTTAGATTTGAAAAACATTCATCATATATTTTGCCATTCTATGATGGATAATTTTTTTGCGGTCTTATATAGTAAGGATGACGAATCAACTTCGCCTACCAAAAAATTAAATGAATTTGTTTTTCTTCAGTGAACGCATTCTTTAATTCTGCCTAAAATATTGAAACTAAGAATATAGTTTTTTCTGCATATTATACTGTTCAGTCTAAAATTCAGAAACCTCCTGAATATATTATACTATACCGGGTGACCACAAGCTGAAGTACGCCCCCCAATTTTTTTATTGTTTTGAAAATATATACAGATTTCAAATTTGGTATGTTGCTATAGAAACAGTTGATTGTTCAATCGAACAAAGTTGGCCATGAAATTCAAACTTAAAACATCACAACTGACAAACGACATCAGGAGGTACCAGAGGAAGCTTCAAAGTGCGATACCGTTGAAAACTGAGGTTCTCATGTATTCCAACAATTATCAAAAATGACCTGAAAACGGAATAGTATCCATAAAGAAATGCTCACAACTGCCATTTCTCAAATGGCAACATGTTCTTTTCACTTCATGATGAAAAATGATCAATTATCACGCGTCTGAAAAGTTTTGGGGAATTCCTATGGGAAACGAAGATACCATCCGGTTTCATGATGAGTGTTCATAAAATTGAATGTTCTTCAACATAGGCGGCTTAGGACATATTTAAGAAAGCAATACACAAAAGCTCATTTTATTTCAACGAAGTTCTACTTATTTAATTAATGCCACAATAGAACACCAAAATAATCCGTATATATAATAATTTCATTATCACCAATAGGCCTTTTCATTTAGATGAGTTTTTAAGGCGCATGCGCTCGTTTTGAGCACCAAAGTCTGATTGGATATTGGGAAAGCGAATAGCCATTGGTTACGTTTTGAAACAATAATTTGAGATTGGCTTAGTTCAAAATTCGCGGTCTGTCAACCTTAATTTCATGACAACAATGTGCTTTGGCCCCAACAAAATGATCCATTGGCGTTCGTTGTCGTTATTTGTTACTGATAGTTGTAGTTTATTTTTATTTTTGTGCGTTTGTGATAAAAATTATAGTGTAATTCGAAAAAAGTGACTCAATTAATTACCTCGACTCTCGACTTTACTGTGTTGTGTGAAAGTTACAATGGTATCGAAATGCTGTGTTTGTGGGAAAAAACCATACTCGAACCTTTCACAGGTAAGTTTTACTTTACTTTGAAAATAAATTCAGAAGTCGAACGAATACATGACATGGGTTCAAAGTGTCTATCTTGCAGTTATTATAATTTTATAAAGTAAGGAAAGTAGCATTGACCTTTGGACACTTAATTTTGGGAAAAAATAGTTTGCTGACCGAAATATAATTGGTTTGTTATTTCCAACCATAGGATCCGCACTGATGGATTAATGCTACTACCCCATAACTGAATAAAAAAATATAAAATGAAAAATGCCACAACGGAAGAGGATTTGCACATATAATCTGTATACTGAGAAATTTTCAATATGGATTCATTACCCAGAATACAGTAAAAACTAGACTCATTTGGGTGTATTTCAAAAACTTGTTTATTATTTTTGAAGCTACGAACTTTATTTTTTACCATAAACAATCTCTATTTATATTTATGTTCATTGATTTTATAGCGACGATATCTAGGTTTCTTTAATATGCCAACTGTGAGTACTGTTGTCAGCAGAATCAAAAAGCACCCATCATTTTCGGAACGTCTTGATCTTCACAATCTACCTATATCAAATATTTATTGAAACATTCAAAGGACCACAAAAAACTGACCTGAAATTCCACCAAATCTCAAAAGTAGCGAGTTTCGCGTTTCATCAACAAAATTTCTCATTTCTTGGATATGTGGAAATTTAAGCAACTTCTTAATTATTAATTTTTAATTTAAATTACAGATCTAAAATAAATGTATAAACCTTCATATGCGTTCTTTTGTATTAAATATTCGTTCTTAGTGTCATTCTTAGTGTAGTTAAATCTACATACGGAAAAAATACTTCTTTTCTGTGATGGGAAAAAAGTTTGACATTCTATGTCTGTTGACGGGTAATAAAATATAACTTTTCATGAAATTACTTTTTTCCCACTGGAAAAAAGTGAGTGGTTTTTTCCCGGATATATGTACAAATAGGTAAAGGTAGGTATTAAATCGTCGTTTTCCCTGTCACAGAAAAAAATAGTGTATTATAAACGGGAAAAATATTAGATTTTAGCTTTCGATTTGTTGTGTTGACAACACAACGTCGAGCTAAAATCTAATACTTTTTTCCCTTTATAATAAATAACTAAATAGTTAGGTAATTTTAACCTACTTTATACCACCAAAAACCTTTCATTCTTATACAAAATAATGTACCTACACGAATTTTTCTGATGGTGAATTTTCTTCTCCATGTAAATTCAAGTTAACTATCCATGAGAAAACTCGGAAAGATTATTTTATTTTCTTCAAAAAGAATAAATATTCGCCGTCACTGCCGTTGGGGCTGTCAGGTAAACAAAGTTAGTCATTTGTCATCTAAATGAAAAGGCCTATTGTAAACCAACTCACTCTCAGTGACGAATTAAAAACCATTCTTTCATTTGGAAAGCATAAAAGTTAGTCGATTCTTCGTATTTAATGATAAAGAAAGCGGGGATTAGCCCAGTCATTAAGTGCTCGCCTGGTGACCGAAAGGTCCCAAGGTTAGATTTCCAGCCGGTGAGCGAAAGTCGTTGATAGTTATCATCAAGTATAATAAAATTATTATATATCATATATTATATATTATTATTATATCAAGCAGGTTTTGACGGGCTTTTCAAAAGCATCAGTTTCATGAATTTGATTTATAATTTCAATTTCATCGTAATTTATCGAAAAAATTGTAATTTTTAATGAACTCCTTCTTTGTATTATACAAAATACTGATAATTGAATGATAATGATTTAATTCAAATCATAAAAATACGCAATTTTTCATCAATGTTTTCTCATTACGTCATCAGGTAAAGTTATCGACCGTAAACCGACTTTACAGACAATCAATTTTTTTTAATGACATATGAATTATTAGGTATTCAGATTGCGAGATATACATATACAATTCTAAATTGAAATGGCCAGTCTAGATTTTGCTACATTTTGCGTAATTTTCTCTCAACGATACTTACAGTTAAAAAAAACAGTACTAATGGGGAAAAATTCCCCAAAATCTCTGCTATACCCTGGAAACATATCACGTTGTATTTATAGAGCATTTTGACGTCAAAGTTGTGGAAGAGTCAAGGTTTTACTTATCATACTTATATATTGTTTCACGTAGAAGAAAGTAATATTTCAAGAATTCGAATATTATTTGAGCTTTTCTGAAGCTTTTTTTGAAATTGCCCATACTCATGACATAACAAAGGTCGTGTCATTATAATTTTTCCGTTTCTGTGGAAATACATCAAATAATTCTCAACAAACTCTATCTGCTATGAAGCTCTTATCCACGTTCACAGCAAGAAGAGGTGATTTCTTTTCTTGTGAGTACCAAGTGAAAGTACCATAAGAAACAAAACACTTCGTTCATGCAATATCTATTAATCTAAGCTTTTCTACCTACACCTGCCAAAAAATACTGGGATAAATTATAATTAGCCACAATACAGTTATGGTCAATGTAAATTATATGCTTTTTACACAACAGTTCATGCAGATGTTTTTTGAAAACTAATTGTTATATAGTACAACCGTGTGGCAATAACTTACTACAAATTATTATGATATATGAACTTGAGCTACATTTTTTCATAGATGTTTCCAGGTACTTATGATTGATACAGTGTGTTCCATTAGTAATAAAAATGCACCCCGTCTATGTAATTGATATTGACGGTAAATAAATGATTTATTAATTTCAACAAGTAACACACTGATAGGTATACTGCAAAGCCAACTCTGTATATTTCTCAGGAAATTAAAAATGGAAGTCCCTGAACTTGGCCAGTCAGCTTAATTATTTCTCATTTACCATACTTGGAACTGAAACTGGTGATTTCAAATTAAGTTTTAGGAAAACTCCGCTTAGGAAATAATAAAAATAAATTATTTTTGCAAAACATACATAACACTGCACAAATTGAAACTCTTTTGAGCACATATTTGGAGTACTTTCTGTGGTTTATATGGATGGTGCTGTGCCCTTTTTTAGAAGAAACTGGAATAATCATAGGAATATTCGACGAAACCAACTGAGAATCAATTACGGGATGCATATGGTTACCTGTTTTGATTGTCATTTGCTAGTTGTTACAGGAAGCATTGCAAAGTGTGATCTTGTGGAAAAACGTGGTCAGGTGTTGGGCAGAGGTGATTCGACAGTCATATGGGGCTTTGGATTATATTTTCATTTTATAAAACATATGTCAGGAGACAATCGAACCCTCGGCTTACAACGACAATATACGATCAAAGCTCGTTAAGTGTCCTAACAGATCCCAATCTTTTTGGTTGTTTGCCAAAGCCGTGGAAAAAAACTCACTTCCAGCTCATTTCCTCCCCTAACCAAGGAAGATGGAACACTAGCAACGAACGCTCAGGAAAATGCCAATAACTTTGCCAACATATTTGCTGAAAATTCTACGCTGGATTCATTGTGAAAAAAACCCAGAACATTGACAGTCATATGCCAGAGATTATCTTCCACCAACGAATCATCAGACGCATTTTGCTGGGTCTTAATACCAACAAAGCTAGTAGTAGGGGAGCCCAAGAGGGGATTTTGGGATTTACTAAAGCGCGGCAGATTAACATACAGGGAGGAACCTAGTACCCCATTAAATACCTCCACCAAGTATTAGCCCCGTATATGTGGCCGCGCGTCAAGGATAAAGGATCAGATTAGTAAAAAAAAATTGATCATCTGAAATTCTCGAGCGCGTCAGATTAAGGTAGGGTAAGTTAGTTATATGCTAAAAAGTGTATATTCCACTAATCTGACAATTTTCGATTGACGATAAGAAGTAGGTGGGTTACAAACTTGTAAAAAAAAACGTCATCTCGACTTTCTCGAGCGTGGCTAATTTTTTTTTATTTTGAAGGTAATAATTCAACGTTCACAAATAATATATAATCTGACGATTTCCGTAAGCCGAAGTAAGGAAAAATAATCGATAAAGTTTAATGCATGCAGCTACGTGATGCCGGTATTCCCCTTCTCACGTTTCTATTCCTCTCTCACTCTTTCTCTATCTATGACTCTCTCACTCCGTCCCCACTTTGGGCACAGTATAAGACATATACAGTAACATTTCTCCGGCCAAATTATGGAGCCAGAAGAGGAAGATGATTTTACCGACGAAGATGATGATTAAAATAAAAATTCTCAAAAAAAAATTATTATTATACTCATTTTCTCATAAATAAAAGTTTTGTACTTCAAAGAATATATACTGTTTTATTTGCATGCTATTTTTTCAGCTCTTCAATTTGTTAAGTTAAAAGATTTGAAAAAATACAAAAAAAAAATTCTTTCCATTGTCAGGTTAGGCGAATCCCTCCAGATAATCGTCAGATTATGAGACAGCACGTTTAAAGTATATAAATGAACCATATATATCTTAATCTGACGCGCTCGAGTATTTCAAAATGGCGATTTTTTTTGCACATTCTAATAATGGCCGCGAGTTTAGGTCACATCCGAATCGTCAGATTATTATATAAGAGCCTTCTTTTAGGTTCACTAACATCCCCTTTGAAAATCTGACTCGCTCGATTAAATTTTTTTTTTCGTTTTCAACCCTTACGCGCGACCACCCCCATCATGGAAACAATCAGATTAACATACGTATGTTTTCAAAAAAACGTAGGACATGGATGCTATTAATATCTGACGCGCTCGAGTATGTCCATGCAACTGTTTTTTTTACATTTTTGAAAATTTATAGCCACCGATGAAAGTGTATATATTATATGACATTTTTTTCTTCTTATCATCTAAGCTTCGCAATCCAATAGGTCTCTTCGATGCTCGAGTAAATCCCGATTTAGCATCCTGGTCTCCCCTACTATAGTGGATCTGATGGAATTCCGCTAAAAGAAAATCATTCAGAACTAGCATCAATTTTTTGTAAGCTATTCAATTTCTCTTATAATTTAGGAGTATTTCCGAACAACTGGAAAATTTCAAGAGTACAACCAATCCCTAAAAAAGGAAAAAAGACTCTACCCAGTAACTACAGATCAATCGCACTGCTATCTGTTACCTCGAAGGTCATGGAAAAAGCCGTCGAACTCATGAAATATCTAGAACGCTCAAGAATTATCAATGATCGACAATGTGGTTTCCGGTATCAGTGATGAACTGGTGACCTGCTTGCTTAGTCTCCCATATTTAGCAGCGATCATTCGAAAAATATGGTGAAACTCTGGCCATTGCATTAGATATTTTCAAGGCGTTTGATCACGTTTGACAGCAGACTTCTTTGCCAAACCTACGAAAATTCCCATTTTATGACTAATGAAAATGAACAATCTACAACTACGGAACAAGCAAACGTTACGTTAACGTATTGAAATGTTGACAATGTCACTGAAATTTCACACTGAATTTCACTGCAGGTTCTTGACTCTTGTATGCATCCATATTTATGAGAAAATGGTTCACAGTCTAGTTTAATTACAAATGCTAGTTATGAACGATTGGATATAGAAGAACAAAAAATATCCATCAGTTGAGAAAACAAAGCAAGCGGTTTCAAACATTTATCATATATAACAGATGGCCTCAAGCCTGTCTGTGGTGACCTACCCTGTACTGATGACTGTCCATTGTTTACAGGGAATTATCACATTTTGCTGAAAGTCATTTTTATAGGATTTTGTGCCCTGTCCTTTTGTTAAAAGTTCATTTACTATATTATCTTCTGTTTCTCTAGTTACTAAAAGCATAATTGTAAACGAGTTCAAAGTGATATATCGAACAGAAATCTTTCAAAATGATATATTATAAAAATTTTCGAGTACCCAGAAAATATCAGTGGATTGTATATAGGAAGGCGGTTAACCAGGTGTTCAACTCTTTACAAAACTTCTCTAAAATTATGTCTATTAAAAATGGAAAGTAAGCTTTAATTTTTCAGGATTATGGAGACTGATCACGAGACAACTATTGAGTTCAACTGATGGAACAAAAATTCCATATTCTTCTGTGCACTCCTAGTATAAAACGTCAATTGCATACTTTAAGGTGCTTGACACCATCTAACAGTACTGACACTCATCGTCATTCAACTGATTAACTGTAAACACAATTGGTACAAACACACACCAGCATCGATCCTATGGTTAGACCAGAACTTCATCACATCACCATTTTTTTTTCGCATTCCGTTGTAATTTATCTCTGTACTCAGGCTCGTTACTTCTAATCCGCTTTTATTGCCCATCGTCAAGTATCATATCTCCATCAAGAGGCGAGAGAGACCCATTTTCCTGCCGGCCGTTATCACCATCTCAACCAGGAAACGCCAGCAGGAGCTTACTGGGTCATGACAGCGCCCGGGGTGCTAATTTCAATCGCTCATTACGCTCTATTCAACGCCCGATATAATGCCTCAACTGCTACCGGTCTTCGCTCGATGAGGAACTTGTGTACGCACTAAATGCAGAAGCTTGATTATACAACTCGTCATAGAGGTGACCAATTGCGACTGCGAATTCTACCTAGTTACCAGGTATTGATACTGAATGTATACCCTTGACGATGTGGTATAATCGATTTGGTGTTTCGCACTGGGGACAAATAAATAAAAAATTATTTGTGGAAACAAATATTTTTATTATTTATGAGTTTCTTATGGAGTACGTTATAGTGTACACTCGGGTTGCCCGTCTTTAAAGTGGGCTGTCAAAGTTTCTAACGGTCAGAGGTTTGGCAACCATTTTTTTTAACTAGAAACTTCAACCTTTCATTTGATGCTAAAATCATTCTTTAACCAATCAGCTAAGCAACTATAGCAAAATAAAAAATAATCAAAAAATGGTTGCCTAGTCAAGTGACTTGCTGGGGACTAAGACTCTTATATCATTGTTTGAATACTACCTTTTCCAATAATATATGTCCTTTAACCGATCAGGTGTCATTTTCAGCGGTCGGCTCTTCGCCTATTAAGATCAATAATTGCAACAATATAAAATATCATATTAATCAAAATAAATAAGCATCCTTTACCACATCAATTAAAATAAATAAGCATCCTTTCTAATAACTAATCACAGCAAAAATAACAACAAAAAAACAGCACCACAGAACATTTCTCTTCTTGATGGATGACACATGACACTGATGACAGATTGACAGCAATTACAGAACGTTATTTCCGTTGGACGCATGCGTATTGAAAATTTGTCATAAGTTTTAATCATAAGAGATGAAAGTTGGCCAAATTTCCTTATGACTATAAACTTATGACTCGTTTATGAACGCTCCTATTGAAAACCAATGATTGAATTTTTTACAACTTCTTACTTAAAACTTATTACTTGCGACCTAAAACTTCATTATAAATACACCATTAATGTTGGCGTTCATTAATATACTTCCGCTTTCCCCAAATATGACAGTATAAGTACTTCAAAAAATATTCGGGTTATATATCGATAACTTGTTGCATAATTACAAAGAATGTCAGTTTCGGTATATATTTTCGAAAATAGCGCCCTATGAGAGATAATGATCTTTATCTAATATTAATAGTTATCAGATGAAGTTCATAAACTAAACGATATTTTCGAGAAATTTTTTTCAAAAATTATATTAATAATAAGTTTGCTGAGTTTGCTCAAAGATTCATTAGGTCAAATTTGAACAAATCAGATATAACATTAATTCCCAAATCATCTTGGTCCTAACCGAATCAAGTTTTTCTGTATCCGTTGTTTTTATGTTCACTCATATTTCAGGTCAGTTCAGATCAGTTTTACGTCGTTCTTCGAGAAGACGAAACCTATGCTGAAGATGCTCACCGCAGTTGTGAGCGAAACGTCCAAAGAAACCGCCTCCAGGGAGGTGAATCGACCATGGCCTCAAAGCCCGGAAACCATTCTTCACGATTTCACTCATATTTCTTTTTGCAATCGACGAAAAAATATCAAAGCGTACTGGTCATTTTAATGCCAAGGCCCTGTACATTCAGAATCTGATGTATCTGAAAACCTCTGATAAAACAATTTTCATTCATCATTTTCTATCTTTTCCGGAAATTTCACGAACTAAAAAATACTTCTACCGATACCCGCCAGCTAAATATGATAAATGTTCAAAGATTTTTCTTCAACATACTGTTTAGTTTTTGAATTTTAGTCGAAGGTCGGGGTAAATCAAAATGATATCCCGAGTTGTTCGCAGTTATAGCTCATTATCTCTCAAAGGAAGCAATTTACGAAAAACATGCCATTACCTTTTTTATAGAGATTTTTACGTTCTACAAGTTAATTCCTATACATTATATCGAAATTTCCAATCCCTTTCAAGTTATTGATTTTCGGAACTTTCCCGGGAATTTTCCCCACATTCCATAGGTGTTCGCGTGCAGAACAATTTTTTTTCTTAAAGTACGCTTCAAAAACTGCCCGTGTACCAAAAATCATTTCTATTGGATTTATTGTCAGGTTGTAGTAACATTTTAGATACAGCGCTTGGATTATCTATATACCATAAGAAAAAATTCCAAACATTCTGCAAACTTGGCAGATATACATGGAAAAATATTCCGAACAGTAGTACAGACCGAAACATATATATTTTTAATTCGTGGTCATTTGTTTGATCAAGATGGTCTCGGATTAATAACAAAAGTTTTGAAACTTTGTTGCAAATTTTGAAAATATCTGATGCATTCAAAAATTTGCAACCTTGCACAAGAAAAAAAATTCAACGCCAGATATAATGCCTCAACGCCCTCAACTGCTCCCGGTGTTAGCTCGATGAAGAACTCATGTGTACGCACTAAATGCAGAAGCTTGATTAGTATTTACTGGAACTGTGTAACTACACGGGTGAAATCTTTCGTACGGGTTTTTATCAATATTTGAGTTACTGAGTTGGTTTGCTGATGGTCCTCGAGATTAATGGTCTTTGGTAAATACAATCGAGAAAAACAAATAATTGAAAGTCTGGAGGGCGACTTTAACAATAATATAAGTGTTTGGCACGGAGAAAAATACCGGTCATTGTCTTTACTATACTATCGACGATTAAACATCGTTCAAAATATTTGTCTGTGATTGACTATTAGCTTCAGAAGGAGGCAACGTTGCTTAATATGTACTAAACAAGATAGGTACTGCGTGATTGCCACTTTCACAAAATTATCTTTAATGAATTATGGAGATATCTTCATAAAAAAATACGTTGTACTTCAACGCTCTTCTGAGAAATGAAGTAACAATAATGAGTCTATATATCTGTAGACTCTACGGAATCCTACATATAATAGTAGTTTACCTAACAAGTGCGGAAAAGTATCACTTTACGCTCGTGTTAGGCACACTATTTTTTTATATACTAGCGGAAAAAACACCCAAAAGTTAACATAAAGAACATTTATTATTAAATATTTATTAAACTATACAACCAAGCTTTCTATTTGCTTCCTTCTGCGACGCAATATTTAAATGTCAGTATAATCCGCAAAAACTAAACAAATCTACTTTTCCGCACTAAAATGTTTTTTCCGCACTAAAAAGAGTGCAGAAAAACTTTTCCGCACTAGTGCAAAAAAGTGACTCTTTCAAAACTAAAATGATTGCGAAAAAGTGGATTTTTCCACACGCTAGTAGAAAAAAGCATTTTTCTTTGAGAAAGTATCATACGGACTAGTCCGGGAAATGCTCGAATTTCAATATAAATATTTATATAAATAAGAATTAGAATGTTTCTGTTAATACCTACACGGTAAAAACAATTTTGTTGCTACAATCACTTTCTTTTTGTTAAGAGTTTATTGTTGAATGAAAAAAATTATTTGCATCTGCAGCAAAAACAAGCTTGAATAGACTAGCAGCATTTCCTGAACGAACAAAATATTTTGCTCAAATATTTTGTTATTATGAGAAAATATATACTTCGGTCGAATACTTTTTTGTGTATTGGACATGTGTATCAGAATTGGTTCGACATTATATGTGAATCGTTATGACTATCACAAATATTTCGCTTAAAAGATATTATGTTCAACCAACTAACTAGTGAATTACCTCAAAATTTAATGATTTGGTTGAACAAAAAGAATTGATTCAGTACTTTGTGAATTCAATCCGAAGTTTGTTTAATTTAAATTTATAATATGGTTTCATGTAAACAACCATAGAAGGTCCCATGAACATTATTGATTGATTGACAAGACAGAAAATAATAATTTCTTTCAAAACCATATTCTGTCTGAACAAATAATTAGAGAAATACTTCAGCAAAAATTGATTTGACGGAACAAAATATGTTTTCCTCGTGAATACCAGAAAGATTTCATTGAAAACACAAATTTGTTCACGCAAGTAATACGAAATTAATTCAACATACATCGAATTGTCCTTTCAAAATATTTTGTCAAATTTACCATTGCGACACCACACGCAAGCGCAACAATCACATGGTATTGGCACAGTTAGCAACCCGCGTCCGCGTCGAAAATGTAGAAGGATGATGGTTGATGGATAACGTCAGTAGCGTTGTATCGGAGTTCAAGGTTTCTTTTCAATTGTGTTTTTAGTGTTTGTGACTATTAATTATAATAATAGTGACCAAAATAATATTGTTTGGCTCCTTGAAGAATTTGAAAGCTGGTAAGTAAAGTATTAAGATAATAAGGTTTCTATAAAACTATCAATGAGATTCATTTCAAACATCATGGCGGTTCTAGGGCAACAGGTTAGTGAAGTTATTTCAGAATTCGAATTAGGTACTTATTTTTGTTTCCATCTCACATAATATAACTAATGAGCTTAAATACCAGTACCAAAGTAATTGAAATCATGTTTCTCATTCTGCAACGGAAATTATTGAAAATAGATTCAACGAATATACTTTTGTTAATTGGTTAATTTTTACCTATTGAAAGTTAACATAAATCCCTGATTATTTCTAAACAAAAAATCTAGATTTTTTTAATTTTTGTTTTTTCACTTTTGTATTAACAATCCACGGCATTGAGAAATGAAAAACGTAAATTTAGCAAACAGATTTTTTTTCAATTCTCTTTATTATCCTTATTGCTAATAAGATTTTTTTAAACGTTCTTTGGGAACGTAATCCCCGATGAAAATAATTTAAAAAATTCTCACTTCTTTTAACGAGGATCTTTTCTAAATTCTTTCAAGAAAAGCCTGAATTTTGGATATCTCAAATAGTTTTTAAAATATTTTGCAAAAAACAAACATATTCTTCTTGACTTAATTGTTTATAACTTTTGCAGTTTTTGCCGGCCCTAATTTTCAAGTTTAACATTTTTTCTAGATGCCTTTCGAATAGATTGAGACCAAATTCATAATTTTTAGTGGTCTAGGTCAGCTTTTATCTGTTATTTTAGTTTGTCTTTTGAATCTTTTGATTACCTTTTTTTAGTGCCTTAAGTATTATAATTCTCAAGTATTCCATTCTTTTTTTTTTATCTTTTGGTGGTATCGCCAGAACTGAACCACTTCTTCACAGTCACTTTTCATAAGCATTCTCATGACAATTTCAGTTTTATTATCCGACATTTGTCGATCAACCAACATCAACTTCATCATCAATTTTTTTTAAATATGGTTCTATTTTAATAAATATATTTTTTCAATTTATTTCAGTCTGAATTAAATTATGTACTTATCTCACATTACAATTTCTTTACCATTCAGGTCAATTTTCGATTTTTCACAGTCATAATGAATTTTTCAGAAAATGACATAACATTGGAAATTGCCAAAAAGCTGGACGATAATAAGTTGAAAAAACTCATACCATCTCTTGGACAAAGGAAAACATCTACTGAAGCTCTGAGGAAGGAAGACCAAGCTTTTGTGGTGATGAGACAAATATAAAGGCAAAGGATAATTTATTATGTAAAGAATTAAATGAATTGATTATGATATGATGGTAGTTTTATATATAATATACAAAAGAATTATATATTTTATTTTTTGTTACTGTTCAAATTGAGATGAATAAATTATTTGTTCAAATGTATTTTACATTTCATTCATATCCTGTCTTGGTTACCTAGGAAGGTTTTTCCAAGAGATCTTCAAAATCTTTATACCTTACTATTTAATTTGAATAATTTTCATTCGTAGTCATGGATGTATCTGGATGAACAGAAATCTTATAATTAATTTTTTAACTAATCAACCATTTAGCTCGTTTGAGGAATATAGTTATGATATATTCGTGATTTTTATTTTTCAGGATCGACTAGTGGAGGGCCTATTCAAAATCGAGTCTTTTGCATCTCGAAAACTGTTAAGACACAGGGACAAAGTTACCACAAAATTGTGTTTTGAAGCTCTGTTAAAAACCTCCAAATTCATCTCAAGCTTTTTTGCTTCAGCAGATATACAGGTGGTGATTCCTTGTCATATTTTATGAACGAAAGTTCATATAAACGTGTGTCCTAACTTGCTTCGTTTCCGAGTAACGGAGTGTCAAAAATAAAAAATCGGATTTTCATGATCTACTAAAATTTTTTTTGGTAGATTTCGATTAAATCTCGTTTGTTTGTTAGTAGTACCAAGGGGTTTCTTTTCGTGAAATCAGATTTTTTATTTTAATTCCAGTGGCGTCGCAGTTGACACCCCGTTACTCGGAAACGAAGCAAGTTAGGACACGATAAACTTTTTTCCATAAAATATGACAAGAAATTACCTCCTGAAATTAATTATCATTCAAGATATACTCTGTATTCGTGAAAAATATCCATAATCTTCACTCTCTTGAATCTCCTTAAACTAAATGCCTGTGTTTGATTGGTGGACGTCTTGTTAAAGAGCTTCAAAATACAAAATTTGCGGAAATTCAAATGACCCTCTCACGGTTTTCGAGATATTCATGAAAGATGGATCGGGATTTGAATGGACCTGTATGATTAATTGGAATAAATTTTATATTTGAAATCATTTCTGAATATTTCAGTTGACAAAATATTCTTTCAAATCAATTCAAACTATGTTTTCTTTTATAAAACTTTTTTTTCGATCTACTAACATAATTAATGAGTTTAAACAAACATTCGTAAATCGAATTAATATATTTTGTCAGAAGGGTAATGGAATAACATTCACTCAAACGGATATTTTGTTCTATGAATTACCAAAATATTTTCATTCTATAAGATAATTTGTAAATTCAAAAATCCCTTTAGCAAATCGAAGAGATTGAAGGTATTGATTCAAAAAAATATTTCGTTCATTTTGATTTGTGTAGTTTCCACTTCAAGAAATATTTTGTTCAATCAAACGATGAACTGAATGAGTTAACAAAATATTTTGTTGGTTGGAATCAAATTCAAATCAAAATTCTAAAAGGTAATGTTGAAATATCAAATAATATGATCGACTGAAACATCTTATGTTTTCGAAAAGAAAAAACAAGATTTTCTATGAACAAAACATATAATCAATTGAAAGCAAATTGCATTAAATCTAAAAGGATTTCAGAGAGACAAATCAATGACAATATTTGTTTCATTTGAATTGATATTTAATTGTGGGATACTGACACTTTTATTTATTCGAGTTGAATGATATTTTGTTGATTTAACCAAGTTTTTTTCTGCGTGTATCTTCTGTTCGCATTTAGATATTTAATACAAATAAGAATGAAAATGTTCGAAATTTTCTTCTACAAAGAAATATAAAAAATAAATGTGTCTCAATTTGTTATTATAAATGGTTACCGAAAAAATTGTGTACGCAACACGTCCCAAAAAAAAGTTTTCGGTTATATTATATATTATATTTGTCAAAAATCTCATATTTTCCTTCAACGAAGAAGCTACTGATTGCTGTTTTTCGTGATATAGCAAACATATTCGGCCATAGAATTTGCAGTTCAACAGTTTTCATCAAGTTTGAAATACTGTAAACGTTCGGAAGAATTTTTTAACAACTGTCACTTTTAAATTTCATTCATTATTTCTAGATTGAAAAAGGAGTATTGTGGGGCTAGACTTGGGACAAATCAACCAAAGCTAAGTATCATATTTTCATATTTCATTCATTCAACTACTTTTAGGTTATGATCTTTACAATTTTTCTTTAATTATAATGGCTCTATAACGAGTCGAATGATTGAGTTATCACAGTCATTGGAATAGCAAAGCGTTATTCTATAATAAGCAAACATGATTTAACCCGCAATTATAAAGGGGATCTATCCACTGACGATGGTACTATGCCAAATTCATTCCATCATTCCATGATCTTCTAAACTAATTGGATATTTTTTACATCTTGTAGATGTGGGTTGTATCTTTAGTTCAAATAGTTTTGGTTTACGTGTATGCAAAATTTGTCGAAAATTGTGAAGTTGATATGAATTAATAGTTAGTGCACATCATGGTTTGGGTCAAAGTTTGGTGTTGTGTCATTATAGTAGCTTGCTGGTGGGGTAAGTTTGTTTTATTAGACAACCAATGACGAAGCGAACTACAGAATCGAAAACATACCACATAGGTGTCCAATAGCCAATCAAGAGCCGAACTACAAAATCGAAAACATGTTGTTTTCAATTATCAATATAAAAATTTCCTCCAATCACTTGCGTCACCTGACGTTTTCAATAATTGTCAACGTGACGTCATCAATTCGAGCAAAAGTCTAGATGAAAAGTATTCAAAATTAAAGGGGAATAAAAATCCCCAAAACCTCAGCTTACAATCCTCCTTTCAGGGACATTATTCGTGGATAACACAAGAGTTTGCATTACTCGGTGAACGTTTTTTTTCCTATTCAGATCCGCAATATCAATGAATAAATATTAAAGTACGAACAATCAGATCGATACCATCTCTTGTGACCCAATCAACCGTGTACAACATCCACCAAGAATTAAATGAAAAACGGTACCGTTTTCATTGCATGCTGTACTTATTCCAGTAATGATAATGATTGATCTTTCAGGTCAGCATTTTTTCAGTCGGTCAACTAGCATACGCTCTCCGAATATGGAACTCGGCATGTCATGTCTTACCTAATGATAGTTAGTTGCCGTATGATTGCCGTTTGAATTAGAAGGAAGTGAGTATATAAACAATAGTACAAGCCATTGGCGGGTCGTGTCTTGATGCAGTTGATAGGCGATCGATTCGACCATGATAATTCAAAGCGAAATGTCTGGAGGTTTGTTGTTCTCAGAACAAACGTTCCCGAGTTTCTCAATAATAATAATATATACTATCAGAATGGAATTTGGTATCGACAAATGTGCCACGGTTCATCTCAAAAGAGAACGACGCGAAGATTGCGGATACGTTTCCAGCAGATTGTAGACGGGAGCATCCTACATCATCTTGATGCCGGAGAGACGTATACTTACCTAGGGGTGGAACAACGCCGCTACCAAGAGGTAAGCACAGTAACAAGCTCTCTTTGCGGCAAGTAGATCTGGTCATCAGAACTGTCGGGAAGAATAAAGTTTGCTGCAACTAATATGCTTGCCGTTCCGATCCGTTGGAGTGGTGCAATGGACTCTAGAGGAATTGCGACAACTCGACGTAAAACTTTGCAAAATGATTAATCTTTATAGTAGCTGGTATCCTAAATCGTCAGTTCCACGGCTGTACTTCTCCAGACAACAGGGAGGCCTTGGACTTTTGAGCAGGCCCACCGCTAGCTTTTCGTCGCCCGCTTGCAATACCGCCCTACGACAGTATGTTTTTCATAGAATGGCATATATTGTTTGGTATTGCATCTTAGTTTTAACGGATGCCAATAGATGGCGGTTTTTACATGCTATGACATTTCTTATTATACTTATGGTGGAGTGGGTATTATGACAATGACTTGAATTACGTCATGAGTCGCTCGATTTTCCGCCCCCTGGGTGTGCCGCCCGTGTGCGGTGTACTACAGTTACTTGCAGTTTGAATTATCAAATCGTCTAGACTGTCATTCTGGTGACATAAAGGTGACTTATTTTTCAGGAACCTCGTGATGGGAGCAGTTTGAGCGCAAGCTAGATAGCAAGGAATGAAATTGGGGCAAGCCATAAATTTGGCAAGTAGTCCCTAGGTAGACACTTTTTCAACACAAATTTATGCTCAGTTCCTAATTTCTAGATTTCCTTCTCGGATCTTCTCCACAAACATTTACCAGTCTACTCAACTTGGGTTACTGTGCATAATGGACCTCCGAAGGCGATCTGCCAAAAAAAAAACAAATCATCTGAATATCAGATTGAACTTACAGAGGTTCCGATGATGCAGCACAATTTGTAAATTAAGAGAACATCGAACCCAAAACCCTGCTAGATGCAGTATCGGATTAGCTCAGAGGATTACGGAGAAATATCGCTTTCAGAAGTGAAAAGGTCCTTCTGTAATGCAATGCTGGTCGAATGTTTTTCGAAGATTCTACGTTTCGTAGACAGAATTCACTTGATAATTATCGGAAGTAATTAATAAGTGCTCGCAATTCTATCGATAAAATTGCTTGGTAACACCACGAGTCATCTAGGGTGAGTGGTATGGGTACTTCATTCAAATAATATCATAATCTCCATCCCAATTACAAATACTTCTAAATCATATTAATATAACCGTTTGGTGGTATGACTTAATTCCAGTATGGAACTGTGCTTAACATTATCAATATCAGTAAGGAACATGAGTATTACTGAATTCTGGCCCAAGTAATCGAAGTAGTCTAGGTATAGAAGAAAGAGATATCTACCTGTCTAAATGACATTAAATCTATTCATTATACCGGAATTAAAATTATTTGTTTCAATTCAATAATATTAGTGCAGTGGGTTGTCCTATTCCACCAGGGTGGTTTCGGATTTTCACTGTTTCTCCAATATATGTCTACAAGATACAATAGATCTCAAAGAGTGGCAAAATGATCGAACACAAGATGAAGAATTACAAAAGTTGATAACTAGAGGAGACACTGAATTTAAAAACAATTGAGATTCCACAATGGAGATATTATATAAGATGTGACATGAAACAGAATCAGCATATTCCAATAAATATAAGAAAATCTACACTCAACAAAATACATAACGTGTCCCAACCTGGAGTTAAAGCAAATACGTCGGCCAGGAATGGAAAAAGATATCAGGTATTGGTCACAATGCTGCTGCCTACAATATCAGAAATCTAATCTGAAGCTTGTCCCCTGACTGACATTACTGCAGAAACAGTAGCCAAAGAGTTGTATAACGGATGAATAACAAGTTGTCGAATTCCTTCACGTGTAACTACGGACTAAGGACGACAGTTTGAATCTACACTATTTGCAGAATTCAGTGATTTATTGAGTTTTGAACATTAACCCCATATGTTTTTCTTATAATGTGACCTATTTTCGATGTTGAATCCACGCTCCGACTGAGCTGGTGGTATGGTTCTTAGGAGTGGGTACCACCTTTTGCAAATTAACTGCTCTCCCATCAAACACATTACAGGATTTTCCTTTTGAAGGAAACAGAACATAAAAGAAGAAATATTCTCTTTTATCTTCCGAACCCCTTTACAAGTTTCACCTATTCCGGCTCTGTTGAAGAAACTAAAAACACGCCATTATCAACTTTTTTTGTTAACTGATTTGTGATTTTCTCATCATTTTCTTTGATCATCAGGCAGATACGAGTTTGCGTTTCGACTTTATATTAATTCCTAGTGGATTCATTTTAAATCAGTGTGACTCGACAAAATTTTCAAGTTGTCTTCAACATTTTTAGGAGGTCGTTAGCACATATGTCTTGTCTTTTTTTAAAAGACTTTGATTTCCTGTAACAAAAATGATGCATCATGTTATTCTTAATGAGAAAAATGACTATATAAAAATAGAGTTCTTGTTGAATAAATAATTAATTGAGTAAATATATCAATAACTGAAGGAATTGAGCTCTTTTTATTATTATCCTTATTTCTCATAGAACATTTTCAATCAATTACCATCCAATAAAGATCAAAATATTCGATGATTTCATTATGACTGAATGAATTGGACACGTTCTGAACAGCTAGAAAGGTTATTATGGCATGAAAATAGCCACTTCTTACCTACACAGCAATAAAATCGTAGACAAACATAATGAAAGTAATTTATTATAAAGATAAATGTAAATGACCAATTATGACTAGTGTTACTGATGATTTATACTAATCGTCCATGGGTGGTATGATTATAAATTCAAGAAAATTAGAGTATTATCGCAGTGATAAAATAATTTTTTTATGTAAAAATAGAAAACTTAGTGTTATACTATTTATTGGCGGGGGACCCAGAAACGAGGAACATTCTTAACAATGAAATAGAGGTAGTTTGAATAAAAAATATTCGTAGTGGGTGTAGATTTTGAATAGAAAACACATAAAGATAAAAAACCTACAACGGTATGTCTTCAAGTTCAGTAAACTATTCGAAAAGTGTTATTTTCATTTAAAATTCAGTGAATGACGAGAAAGGTGTAGTTTCTAATATAGGCATCTTTGGTAATAATGATGTTGTGTGATAAAAAGCCCACACCTCTGATAAAATTATTGTTGAGATGATTTTTGACAAACATTTTTTTCTTCCAAAACTACCAAGAATTACATCATGTAAAATAATTAAAGATCTTACATATGGAATTGTGCGTATTTGGCCATAATTCCATAACGCACAGCCTTTTGTAAATATCCTATACTATAGGAGTTTGGTCTAGTGCAAAAAAAACTTTACCAGGTGTTAGGACAGTAGAATGATTTTCACCGCTATTTTAAAGGAAGTAGCTTGAGCGGCTTTAATAATTTCTAGTGGTGTCGAATCGTTATCACTGTCTATTTCCATTACAAACCCAACACTCTAATCTTTGACACTTTCAGAAAATGTTATTCTATTTGTTTACAAGAACAATTTCGTAGATATTTTACGAAACAGGCACCTATTAGAATTCTAGGTTCATATCGAGTTTCACCTTCTGTCGCCAGATACCACGCAACCAAAGATGCAGCAACGCACCTCAGATTGTTGCATCGTACCATCGCCAATGCCGGCGGTATACGCAGTATCGTTGTAAGTTCCCGTTAAGTTTGGTCTTGGGTGAGCTTGGATTCATAGGTTATGTCATGAAAAATTAATAATTAGTTACGCATTCTCGTATTAATACGGTCTATTATGAAGATATGAATGTATTGGGAACGACGCATATAGTGAAAGAGTGAATATTGAAAATAGTAATAATGAAATATGTTGATTGAATGTTTAATTTTGTGGAAGAAATTAACTTCTTGATGCATTTTTTATTTTTTGTTTCATGATATCATTCCTCGTATCATTCATTCGGATTCAAGTGTTTCTTATTTTGTTCCAGCTTTGTCGATGACATCATACACTTTTTTGAAAGAAATCAAAAACTTCACATTTTCAGAAATGAATAACTTGAGAATCCAACAATTTTATTTGGAAATTGTACTACCTCATGGATAACTTTCCTATTACTCAACTTTTTCAACATATAATCAAAACTGTGTCCATTGCCGTTTCTGGTGGATATCTTTACATTGGACTTACTGTATACATAAAATACTGAACTGGTCAAGCAAGGTTGTCAATCATGAAGATAACCATGTGACAGAGGCCATATAAAAGTAAATTCCACCAAATTTATTATTCCGTTATATAGTAGAAGTCAAAGGTTAGTGCAGTTTTATAACAACGGTTTCTCTTTAGCATAATTTAAACTAGTCGAAACCTTTCTTCGTTTCTGAAACTGAAATGAAGTGAAATCTGTATTGGTTATTTAAGTGAAATTTGTATGTTGCAATATTCCTTCTCTTTGTTATTGAAAGGAAAACTTTGGGAAGATGGACAAACGAATAACTGATTTCAAAAGAACAGAAAATAATTATAATAATCTTTAAAATAATTTGGACTAGAAAAACAATAGTGGAAATAGAATTGGTGGAAGAATTGATGGAATAATTGATGGAAGAATTGAAGGGGAACAGAAAAGAGAAATGATAGAATTATACTATAGAGATAGAATATTTGACGAAGTTGTAAAATATACTATTATAACCTAGACCTGTACCAGGTTTAATATTTTTTTTAGGGTTATGTAGATATGGATGAAATGAGTTCGGAAGATAACGACCTGTCTTTGGTAGATGATGACGGCAAAGATTGTTGATATAAAAGGCGTTAGCATTGTTTTGTCACAGATAATGATGCTTCAATCATCATGGTTTAGAATTGAGTAAGGAATTTATAACGATCAGCAATCATACAATATTTCAACGGTTGTAAACGAATCAACTGAAGCACATTATTTATTGGGTAATAACAATGAGTAGAACGAAATGGTAATATTAATTATTTAGAGTAATGGTACAAAAATTGATACGTCTGACAAACATTAGTAGAATGCAAAACAATAGGCTATTACCCCATTATTATATTTTCGATAAATTATTAGAAGATATTAACGTGGAACTCATGTCGAGGTGATGGAAATAGTGGTTCTGGATTTATAAGAACTATAGTGTGAAAACACTAAAGAAACATGCTTTTACAGTATAATGAACTAAAAACGGTGAAACATAATTTTGAAAATATCATTTGATGTTAAAAAAGCTTGGGGTACTTGAGTTATATCAGTTAGGTTTATTATTATTATCGCTATAGCTATCCATAAATCCTGTGATTATGAGCAAGTGAAAAGACCCAATATTGAAACAAATTTTTGAAGATTATTTATTACTTTTCATTTCATACTACTACAAAAGCGTCTTTCTCCATTGTATTCGCATAGAAGTAAGGACTGAGTAGTACTAAAACATTTGGCACAACGGACGCAAAAGCGTCGGAACATAAGGCAACAACAATATCTCGTCTATACCATACGAGTGAATTTTTTCTGAACATTAAAATCTATAAAATATAGTAGAGTTCTTTGTAGTACCGATTTTCGGTTGCAATGGATGATTTGAAAAGTAATTCGATAGTCTTCTAGGTATATAATGCCTGTCATTTCATTGATTTTAGTATTACTTCGTTACATAAAAGAAGTTTGGAAAAACTGAGAATGATATTCGTGATCATTGGATATATCACAGAAAATTAATTCATTGTTATCAGTATATAGTTTGTTGTGCATAAAAATGTAAATTCGGTTGCTTCAACTAGTTTATTGATTAGTTAACAAAATTATGATGACTTTTAGGCACAACCAAGTACATTACTGAAAAAAACAATAATTTATATCGTGCATGAAAATGATTCAAACACAGTATAATGCAAAAGTTTTACCTCCATTGTAAAATGAATGATGGCCATTCAAAATCGTGTAAACAATGATACAAATCGAGTCTATTTTCGTTTCACTATAATATATATTCTTCCATTTCTTCAGACACGACGTATAACCTTGCTTGTTACTCCCACTTGACTGATATGACAGGTTAATTTATATGAGATACACTTTATAATTATTACTCTTAAGCGAACGGAATGGCTTTCCTGTTTTTGCTTACCAGACCATGCACGAAGATGATTACTGAGGATTGATAGGAAATTTTGTTTAGGTGGTTATATAGGCAAGGTTACAGAATTGACCATGTCTTTTCTAGGTTAATAGTGTTATTTTAATGTTTTTCATCACACATTTTTATAACCTGAAAATATAATATCCAACAGTAATTACAAGTGCTGGTAATTTTTTGATAATTTCAACTAGATGCACGAATCTTTGTTGCTATAGAAATTTCTTAATAGCAACAAAGACGAGTGCTAATCTAGTTAAAATTACCTCAAAAAAATTATTACCAGGAATGTAGCTTGGCCTGATTATTTTTTACCGGACATTTGTGATGAAACATTATTGAAGAAGTCGAATTTATATATCAGAGTCAAAGTAAATGACCTTCTGGAAAGCTACCAATCAAATCGTAAACAATTTGTCAATATTATCGATATTATCAGTCAGCCGAGAGGTGTGACCTACGGAGTACTCCAGGGAACAGTTCTTGGACCTATTCTGTTTACAATATACATAATCAGTTCACTAACAATGGATCTAAAGATGATACCGTAATATATTACAAATCGAACACATAAATGAATGGATAAATTGTGGGATCAAATTTCAGAACAATCAAGTCTTGGTTGCAATTATAGATAAACTAACTCTCAATATAGACAAAATCTCAACTAAGGAATTCAGAAAATGACCAGAACACCTCGATTCCATAGGCAGAATCAGTCAAGTATCTAAGGTTGATAGTTTATAGACACTTATGATGGGATCTACAAATGTACAAATTGGCGAAAAACAGAGATGTGGCAGAATAAAATATTTGCGAGACTATGTGCTTCAATAATGGATGAAAAATAAGTTCACCAAGTGACGACTCATACAAAAAAACAATTTTTTTTTATATTCGTCACCTATACTCCCTGAAAATTTCAATCGATACTCACAAAAAAAAAATTCTGACTCAGGAACTATAAATAACCATGGCACTTTCGAATGTAGAATCAAGCAATGGCCATATAACACTAAGAGATCAAAAATTATCAACATCATCAACAATACTAAAATCTAGGAACTGAGATGAATATATTTGTATGTATTTACATTTGTATTCGTACATATGTGTTTATCTGTATATGAGTGTATGTGTGGATGTAAATGATGCGTCTAGGTGTATGTTCGTATATGTGTATATATTTATAGATGTGTCTATGATATGTTTATAGATGTATATTTATGGAAATAAATGAAAAAAAGTATGTATAATATATATTCTATACATATTCATATCACGTAGAAGCTGGCACCAC
The DNA here is from genome assembly GCA_958298965.1 of Chrysolina haemoptera. Classification (NCBI taxonomy): domain Eukaryota; kingdom Metazoa; phylum Arthropoda; class Insecta; order Coleoptera; family Chrysomelidae; genus Chrysolina; species Chrysolina haemoptera. The sequence goes on along the minus strand of OY282586.1, from coordinate 10,238,086 downwards.
ATCTTCTGTGATCGTCGTAACACTACTTCTATTTTCTAAAACCGAATCTGTCCATTTATAGTTCATGTTTATTTTACAACAGATTATATTCATAGTATATTTATACCCTCCTGTTTCCGAAATGGAGCGATAAATGAAGTGGAAAGTAGAAGATGATAAAACAAAACGAAGTGAGAAAATACATTTTTGTCGAAAAAAAAAACTATTTTGGGAGATATTGAATTTTAAAGTTTTTATTTTTTTTTGGTAATCACTGATCAGAGGTCTACAGTCTGCGCAAACCGCGCTGAAACACCAGCGAGCAGACAAGCTATGGCCTAGAGAATCAAACTAGTGCCTTCAATTTCACAAAAAATTTGAAAATTTTTGATTTCTTCAAAAACGAAAATTCTTGCCATTTATCGTTACATTTTGTTCCATATAACAACCCATTTTCCTAATCACTTCAATTTCCGAAACACCCTGTATACATTATATTACTGCGAATGAAGTATTATTGTATTGAACACTCTAACCTTCTAAAAAATGGTCATGATACTGATAATGCCAAATGAATGAAAAAAAAAACTTAATGACCCCCATACATTTTTACTCATATTCTTGATATCATAGCATTTATTGAAACTGGAATTTTAGACAGCAATCCAGCCTAGTGACAGAAATATATACCTGAGCTTCGAATTCAAAAATAAGCTCAAAATCTGAATTTTGAGTATCGTTACGAAAGTTAAAATATTATAATTGCTTCACTACGAATAGTTTCTGACTTGACTATGTATATCTAAATTTTTTCAAAAGCTACTAGGCTTTGGTAACTTTGCCTGCAATACATATAAGATCTGAGTGATGAAAAATACGCTCTCGAAACAGTATATTGGACAAACCATTCCCAACCATGGAAAGTTATTTTTTATTTACTCAGTTACTACACATTAATCGGAATCCACTGTCACGCAAGCTGCAGGTCCCGATTTCTTATTGGCTCGCACCTACTCTCAGCTGAGTTTCTGAGAGGTTTCTCCGGAAATCTAGGGGATTCGTAAAAAAAAAAAATTACGAAGAAAAGGTGTTACGAAAAGGTGTTACGACTAAAGATATGAGATTTCTAGCCTTCTTTCGTATCCAGTATTTCGATGTCAGTGCTCGTACTAAAAATTCGAGACGTTGCCCTCACAAACAATACCACGAATCGATCGGTATCGAAAGACTCAAAAGGAAAAACGAAGAAGAAATCGTTGGTAGCATCTCGACATAGCAGTAAAGTACCAGGCGTCCACGGCACTCTATAATAAACGAATACCAAAGTTCAAGACTCGTATAAAACGGCTGCTACCCTGGTCAGGCAAGGTCCATATAAGGTACTTCAGGTTCTCATCCTGCAGAACATGTACTTCGTCTGCTTGGGGAGACAGTGGCGCGCCATGTTTCTTTTCAAAAGGATATACACACAACCTCAAAAATACGCAGGTGTACAGGTCAAAATCAGTAAAAAAAATTGTATAACTTCTCTATAATATAATTTCTATACGACTATTGTATTCTACATTGATTACATATTGATTATTAGTTGAAGAATGAAGATGATTCCAAGACACCGTGGATCCTAACTCATTATTAAACGGCACTCGGCCAAACACAGATTCAGAATTTTCAAGTTCCACGGTAAGTGAGAGGTTTAGACCAATGACAAAACAGCAAATTAGCAAATGTAACAAACAAATTTCTCAAGGAGGCTTTGCTTCAATGGACTTGTCACGGCTTGGCATATCAGATTGACTGTTTTCTTTCTTAGTTTTAACTTTAGCTCCTGATGAAATATTCTTGCAACAAAGGTTTGTCGAATAATTAATTTTTACCTGATTGTTTTACGCTATCTCAGTTTTTCAACATGTAATTCTCAAATTTTGTATCTATTTGGCTCAGTGGTAAGGTTGCGGTAGTAGAAAGTAAAAGATATAGATAGATATAAGAGTTCGAATCCCACTGCTGAAAGTTTTTTTTTATTTTTACCCTCAAGCATTTAGTTATTCATGTATAATTATTGTTATTCTTCCTTATATTGCTTTGTAATTCATACTACTCTTTGGAAATAAAGGCAATAATTTCGACAGATAATAAGTACCACAAACTGAGCTTTCATCATAAATTTATAAATTTTCGTATAGTCGTAGAGAAAGTATAGTCTCCTACTCGCGTATAATGAGCATTATACACTCGTTAAAGAATACACTAATAATTTGTAATGAACCAACTTTTTCTATATCCTGCTAAAACATTTTTGCTTTTTTCGGTTTTCTTACACCAAATTTTGTGTGTTTAATAAAATTACTTTATTCCACTAGTGGAATGATGAAAACTACAATTTTGAATCGATCACATTTTACTTATTTATTATTAATATTAACATTAACATTCATATTAAATCGAAAATAAATACATACAAATTCAACACCTTCCGACATTTTTGTCAAACACAAAATGTCAAATAATTTTTTGATGAAAAATTTCGGCGATTTTGATTCTGAATGAATTGATTGTAAATAATTACCAAAATTCACTTTTTTTTCTGTAATTTCACTTAACACAGCATGAAAACAAATTGTGATTTTCTATTAATCATATTATGTGGGATAAGCAAAAAAATATGGGCTAGCCTGAAATGTAAATTTACTTGACTGATCGTGGCATCGCATAGCTCAACTTAGATAATTTACATTTACATAATCTGTTTCTACAGTGTGGTTAGGTTTGTGCGAGGGGAAAACTACTCTTTCATTAGGTGTACATCATAACATTTTCATTAATTCATTATTAATTTTAATTAAATTCATTATTCGAAATGTCGAAAACTCGCCAGAATTATTTTTGCGCAAAAAAAGCATTTGAAAACTGATTCAGAGCTGACCAACTTGAGGACGGTTAGAGATAGACGAATTCTGCGAACTCTAATCGATTCAGAATGGCCGAATTAGTATATACTGAGAATTTGAACGAAAAAAATCTACGGACAAAAAAGTCGAGTAAGTCATGATAGATGATTTTTTGAACTTCTTTATTTTTCACTTTTCGAATTTCAAATTTTTGTCGTATTTTGACGTGCTGATTTCGAATTTTTGAACGAAAATGTCGAAAACTCACCAGAAATATTTTTTGCGGCAGAAAAACCATTTGAAAACTGATTCAGAGCTGACCAACTCGAGAACGGATAGAGATAGATGAATTCTGCTAACGCCAATCGATTCAAAATGACTGAATTAGTATGTATTGGGTATGTATTTGGGAATTATTTTATGACAAGGTACTAAAATGAACCTTTCTCCTGTTCTCCTTATGTAATCATCTAATCTCCTTCAATTTATTTGATACTCGTTGTCGCCCGCCTTCTTACACCAAAAATCATACGTGGGCATGAGTTTCGAACTTTCTGTATCTTATTTTTATACATAAGAGTTAAATTATGTCCATACAACGTATCCGCGTAATTGAATAGTAATTATCATTCATTGCCCCCTAAAACTTTTTCATTATTTTTCATTAGAGATAATTACTTCACTGATTTCATTAGGTGTACTAGGACTAGATATTTTCCCATCGGGTTTGTGTGTCAATTGCGAGTGAAAAACAAATTCACACATTTTCAACTTGGTCATTCTTGTCTTGGTGCACATTCGAAAAAGTACCCTTAGATGAATCAACAAGCTAGGTTAGCTTGCTCAGGTTGAGTAAATTATTCAATTCAAGCTATTTCAAACCTTCATTTTTCTAATGTACCACGGGTCGTCGCGTCGGGGCATATGGATCGGTCAAAGTAATGAATTTATCAATTTGACCACCAGTTTTGGTCATTATCCATAATGATCGGTCCATATTAATACTTTAAGGAACAACATTTTTGCGCGAATGAAATGCTATTTAAAACACTTATACAATAAATAACTATTGTCACTGGACATAAACTCTTAAGATGTCTTCGTATGTTCATTTCGACTGAATTTCAAAAGAAGTTTTTTTTTCAAAAAATATGGAGAAAAAATTGCATTGAATTTAGAATAATTTCCATTCCATAAATTATAATGAGAAAGCGTCATTCACCCAATAAACTGATCTAATCAATTCAGTTACGTAATAAATGATATGATAATGATAATAGACTGGACTGACATTCTGAAACACACACATAATTATAACCGATTCTATTTTTAGCAATGCTTCCATTCGCTCTCAAGGTACATTTACTAAACAGTAGAACAGATAATTGACTTTCTGTTATTTTGAATATGCATGCCAAAAAAGATATACTCACGTATGCTTTTTTCGTCTATAATCCAGACAAGAGTCATTATGAAAAAAGTTCTCTTTAAGTCCACTCTTCGGTCCAGGAGCCAAGAAAACATATGTTGAAGTAAAACATTCTGTATTTTATGCCAGTTATGCTCTTCATCCAGAAGATGATAACTTGGTGATTGAAACACGTGTCGAGGTGTTAAAAATAGCGGTTTTTGGTGTTGGGATAAAACTCTAGTATATTGGCACCTATTTTCATTTATTCTTGAAAAGCAATGGTTTATAGGCTCCGAGAATAGATTGAAATGGTGAGTTTGTACTGCCAAAACATTAATAGTACTAGAGCTGCTTGTATATGAAAAAATCCCATGGCTGTGATATTGATATAGATCCGAGCGTCTTCAATGATCACTTTTTAAACTCTGTCCCAGATTTGCATCAAAAAGATAACAATATTTTGAGTAAATATGATGATATATGTTCACAGTTGAAAGGTGAAACTTTTTCTTTAAACCCAGTTACAAACGACGAGGTGGAACAAACTCTTCGCAAAATCAAAACGCAGGCTAAGGGATCGGACGATATCAATCTACGAATGCTAGAAATTTTGTTCCCGACACTAACCCCGTTCTTAGTTCATATAATCAATACTTGCTTTTCAAATGGCAATTTTCCGAAAGCATGGAAATATGCTAATGTCATACCCATTCCAAAAATTGAAAATCCAGATGACATTTCACAATTTCGTCCCATTAGTATTTTACCCACTATCTCAAAAATAATTGAAAGGTTAGTATCTGATCAATTATCATCATATCTTACGCAGAATAAAATATTGCCAACAACACAATCAGGCTTCAGAAAAAAACATAGCACCACCACGGCATTGCTCAAAGTAACAGACGATATTTTCTCATCTATAGACAATAAAAAAATTACAAGCTTGATACTACTCGATTTTAGCAAGGCGTTCGACATGTTGGACCACTGTATATTGTTGAAAAAATTTAAATATTTTGGTTTGGATGATAAGTCAATATGTTTCTTCAAGAATTACTTAAGTGGGAGGCAGCAGAGGGTGGTTATAGGGGAAAAAATGTCTAACTTCGAAAATATTTCTAGGGGGGTTCCACAGGGAAGCATCCTGGGGCCACTGTTATTTTCAGTGTATACTGCAGATTTCGCTTCTTTTTTAAAATACTGTCAAACTCATCAATACGCTGACGACACACAGTTGTATTTTTCGTTTTCAATAGCTAATAGCTTTCTTGCAAGTGTTAATATGAACGAAGACCTTGAAACTATTGCCTCAGTGTCAAAAGCACATAAGTTATTGCTGAATGAATCAAAAACCCAACTTATATTGTTTGGTCAAAATAGTGATGAAATATCTAACGACCCAAACTTCGAAATAACTTTGAATGGAAAAACTTTGGCTATGGTGAAGCAATGTAAGAATCTTGGTCTTTATCTGGATACAACATTAAAATTCGAAAAGCATGTGTCACAACTGGTAAAACATAGCTATTCTACTCTAAAATTATTATATATGAACAGACTATATCTGACAAATAACATCAAGCTACTATTATGCGAATCTTTGATTATGTCCCGTTTGGCGTATTGTTCTGAAATATATTGGCCCTCCCTTCTAGCAAGAGATAAATATACGTTACAGAAGATACAAAATTCTTGTGTGAGATACTCATGTGGAATGAGGAAATATGATCATGTTTCCTCAATCTATGAAAAAATGAAAATTTTGAATTTAGAAGAGAGGTTTTTTAGCAAATTAGCTGGACTCGTATATCAAATCAACCATTCCAAAACACCGGCCTACCTTTTGGATAAACTCACGAAACTTGGGGACTATCACAACTGTCTAACAAGAGCTAGAGATCTCTATTGTATTCCCAGGCACACCTCCGCACAATTTAAACGGAGCTTTTCATACAATGCAGTGAAAATTTTCAATATTATTCCTGCACACATTAAGTCTCTTCAAAACTGGCATAACTTCAAGAAGCATATCAGATCCTGGATTCTTTCAAATAAACAAATAGTAGCCCAATTATAGTACCTATATGTGTGAATGCTCATTGTTATTTTTTTTTTTTTTTTTTTTAATTCAAATTTTATCATAATTCTAATTAAATCTTATAACTGTCACTATTAAGTTTATAAATATATATATATTTTTTGTTGCTTGCTAACCACTTCTGGTTATAACTATGTATCTTTTTGTTGGTTACATGGAAGAACGGCTGTAGCCGAATGTCGCCAACACGTTTGAAATGTTGTATTTAAATTTATTTCCAAATTAATAAAGACGCTATTATTATTATTATTATTATTATTATTATATTCAATGAAAATTATCTTTTCTACCGACCACATGGAAATATGCCCATTTTATGCGTTTTACCTTCACTGATCAAGGAAGTAGGCCGATTGTGAAACACTTTTTCATTTCTACATCGCAAACTGTACAGTAATGATCATTTCAGTACAGGATATTTCATTTCCCACGACTTTCATAAACTACTGACTGTCATTTTTATGATCATAAATAATACAACATCGAATCAATTAAAAAAATAAGTAATCGAAAATGAGTAGTAATAGTGAGGATGATTTGACATTGACACCGCTAATTTCTATATAAAAAATGGATGACAATCGAATTTTATATTTTCGAATAGTTAGCAGGAAGTTCTATAGCTATAGTTAACTTCATCGTATTGTCATGTGCGCTCTTAGCCGCGATAGTTAAGTGGAGGATCAGTTAGGATTTGGGCGGCGGTAAAGAGAATATACCCATTCCTTTACCGTACATCACATCTCTCGCTGGAGAACAAGATGCTGATGTACAAGCAGATGGTGCGCCCAGCGTTGTTATACGCCTGCCCAGCATTCTGCAATATGTTCGACAAACAGTGGAGACGACTCGACGTAATGCAGAAGAAAGTACTCCGTATCATCCTTAATAAGGATAGTTACACTCGCGTGGATGTGCTGCGAGCGCTTGCGGGCGTCGACTCCATCCCGACATATGCAAAGCAAGTAGCTTATAAGTTCTATAAGTACTTTCTCCCCAGGAGTCCGCTGACGAGAGACCTTACAAGGCTTAGGATCCATGATAATGAACCCCGCAAACACGGTGGGGTTCTTTATCAAGCGCTAGACCTCTTCCATGAGCGCTGGGAAGAACCGGCGGCTTAGGAAATCCAAGTTGTACATAAACGACCAGTATCAAGATCCGGTTTTTTGCTGATAGCCTTTTCCGGAGCGACTCCCACACTAATTGACACCAAACAAACCAATCTCTCGCAGTGTCTGCATGGAATCGAGACATCAACCACGCATAAGCGATGCAGGAGGCGTGGAAACATCAATACAACTGTGTGATTTCGTACGGACGACGACCCGCACAACATCTGCGGGGTCGAACCAGCGCCCTCCTATGAGGGCCCTAGGTTCGTCCTTAGGCGAAGTGCGCAGCCCCCGTGTCGGAAACGACAGGGAGCTGCCGTGCACATCCGCTGTCCTTCCTCTCCTTCCACCTCTATCCCCCGGGGTTGAGCACGAAGACAGGAAGTGTGTTGCCGTAATGAGATAGCATAACAATAGAATTGTAGCTTATAGGGAATAAACTTTTATTTATTCATTTATTTGTTAGGATTTGGATAGTTGGGGGTGAGAGTTCGAATCCCACCCAAACCACTTTTTTTTTCTTATAGAAAATCGATTAGTGTAAGATTTTTATTATCTGTAATAAAATCCTTTTTTTTCCCCATTTGTTGCACAATATACTATTCTTGATGTTGTTTAGTTCAAAGGTGAGACTCTCATTGGTGTTGCAGAGGCTGTAGGTACGGTCAACTAGCCATCGGACAAATCTTCTCTTCGTCACTACATGATGATTCGATTCCAAGTTCAGTAACTGTCCGGTGTGGGTTGTGGCTGTAGTAAAACTTTTGAACCATTCCATATAGACGTTTGCTGACGAGAACAATTCTACTCATAAAAGAAAACATGTTTCTCTCACCAGCTTAGTTTGGAACATTGTCTGCCACTAATTTCCATATGGAATGCGCAGGGTCCTTTGTAGACACAGAACTTTCCGAAGAAAATCTATTTTGAATAATTACATCCATTTCCTGAGAACAACATGGCATGCCCATGACCTTCTACCTCTCGGTCTGAACTTACTCAATTATTTTTCGCCTCGATAGGTTTCCTAGCCGTGTCAGGGAATCGAAGCGTCAAAAAGAATACAAACACCGACGTATCCTATAATTGAGAAAATTCTCAGAAACAATTACATCGCGCAAAAACAAAAGTTCGTTATCTATGCTATGATCGTAAGTACTTCAAGTCGTCTACAAATCGAGCAACAAAGTATATCTGGCAGAACGGATATATCAAGATCTTGTTGTTTTTTGATAAGTGATCGATAATGATTGTGTGGAGAGCAATTAATTCGAAAGCGATTGCCATTTTTATTGTTCGACGAGGTTTTTAAAGAGCTAAAAGACCTGAAAGAGACCGTTGAGACGGTATCAGTTTATACAGGATGGAAATGATTATCCGTAGGAGAAAATGATGTTACCTCGCATACAAATAATATATTTGTGGATTTGTCTTTGTTCAGAATGAAATCATTCTTTTAAGCAAAGCCGTAAATACGGGTCTCACATTCATACTTAATAAGTGCATTTAGCAATAACACATTATCGAGCCCACAGAAAGACATTGACTAAAATCATAACCCGTAAAATCTGTCACTGTGGGCCGTTCTATTATGACGTGAAGTTTGAGGAGATATCATCTAACAAAAAATATATATGAGAGATGGCGCATTCATTATTCCATTTAGAAATGATCCGATTCAAATCACGACAATTTAGGGGGCTATTCAAGATCTGAAATTTGATTTCTTGAGATAAAAACGAATACTGTATCACTTTCGGTTTTGCAGGAAATGGTCTTAGTTTGAGTTTTTCAAATAGAATGACACACTGCATATTTTCACATTTTTTAAATCTAAAGCAAGTTATGAATATAATGAGCTGAATTTTTCAATAATTTTTTTTAAAATTTATTTAATGTTTTTTCAGTTTTAATGATTTTTCACATATGAAACGTACTTTTACAATACTTCGTCATTAGCTGGGTTTGAATGTGACAAAATCACTTGTATTCGTTTTTTTTTAATGGCATCTCTATGGCGCACCTGCATATCAGATATTTTTGAAGGAGACGAATCGTATGGTACCAAAATTTTGAATATCTGTCAATTATTTCGAGAGTTATCACTATTATTTATAAAAAAATTACCAAAAAATAGTGAGGCCGCTGGACTAAAACTAAAAATCCAGATAACAAATTTGAAAAATCATTTAGTACACACAATAAGAATCATTGGCCACGTTGTACTATCTTTCTTATCAACACATACTTCGGAAAAATTTAAAAGCAGTTCTAGTTTGCTATCAGCAGATATTTCAATATGTCTGAAATTTACTTTTTGAAATCTATTCGTCTTTTTGGCACATGTGCCAGAAATTACAGTATAAGTACATGTATTCTTTGTTTTTCAGAAGTAGTTAGAAATTTTGATGGTCCTCAACATCGCACATTTAAATTCAACAGAATAAGTTCAACTTATGATTATTCTCATTGCTGCAAGTCGTCAGAAACCGACTGAGTAGGTATGGGTGCAAATTCAAAATTTCTATCATTCGAATCTTGGTTAGTCCAGAGGCCGCAATACTATTTAGTATCATTTGTTTCGTCTACTTCAAAACTGTCTGTCATACAGGGTGCGCCATAGAGGAAAAATTTTGCCACATTCGGTTAACAACTGGTGGCAAAGTATTTGTGATCAAAATGCTAATTTTACTTCCTTGGACAACATGGCATCGGAACAAAACGTTTCACATGTTAAAAATTAACACAGATAAAAAATAAACAGAAGAAAATAAAAAATAAAAAAAATTTGCTCATTATATTCAGAATTTGATCTAGATTTGAAAATGTGAGAACATATACAAGATTTTCTATTTAAAAAATTCAATCTAAGACCATTTCCGGTGAAACCAAAACTGATACATAATTCATTTTCATCTCAAAAAATTCCATTTTAGTTCTTCAATATCTAGTACATTTTCGTAATTTGAATCGGATCATTTATTTCAAAAATAGGGCTGCGTCAACCCTCATCCCCTATATACGTGACGAAAGTGAGTGATATTTTTCATTTTATGTCAATTAGAGAGGAAAATGCCTCACCGTGCCAGAACATTTACCAATTAGTGTTACAACACAGGATCATATTTATTTCATTTCAATGATCTATTTACTCGATACTGTACTACATTCCTTGATAATAAAAATCTAAAAGGTATATTGATCTGTACCTTTTTATTTCATACCAAATCATCCACGTCATAATTTCCATTTGAGAAATTTGATTGTATACGATATATAAAATTTGAAACGCCCCGATTGTATGAATTTTTGAATTATGCAAATATGATAATTGAAGTATGCCCAAAACGGGTTTCGATAATAACCAGCCTCAGTGATTGCTGTCTATTGATAACGTTACCAAGCTGTTACTGGAACAGCATTTAAGTGATCGTTAACAACAATGCACGCAATTATTAATTTTTTGCTTCTTTTCGATAACGCTCATTCAGGTTTTAGATTCACAATCAACAGTCTGCTATCATATATCTAGATAAAAAACGTACAAACATAAGTTTGAGTGAAACATCCTTTTTCTGGTGTCGAATAAGCATACGATTTTTTCGCAATTCAGAAGACGACTAGTTTTCGAATTATGTACATTGTTCGAAAAAAATACCCTTACCTTCCACGAACAATTGTCATGATGTTTTTTTGGATTTCGAATGTCTAAAACGGTCTATGCAACTTGGTGGTTTATTAAAAGCGCTTAAAATTGAGACAAACCGAAAAAACATCTCTCTGAATCATTATTTTCTCAATATTTTCAAAGATTACCAATTTTCTTCATAGTTGCCACATTGCATGTTAGCGCTATCTAGTAGTGTTTGGGAAACTCGGACAGTCTTCTTCTTGTTATAGGTTAAATGATGTCAGCGCCATCGGGTAGTTTAGGGATTTACTGTTTGCCCCCCCTAAATCCGCCTCTGGACACAGGTAGGACATATATAGACAGTTTCACAACTAGTCGAATTGAAAGAAAAATGAAACATCTTTTTCATACTCTAAAAAACGAATATTTGAAACTTGAAACCTCAGTAAGTTGAGATTCCATTACTTCTTCAGTATTGTAATCATTAAATAGCATCTTTTACCTTGCTAAGTACCATTTGGAAATGAGCCGGTTTATAGATCGTAAAACGAATGTTTTTATTTTCATTCAATAATATAAAATGAAACGATTAAAAGACTTCATGGGGATTTCATAGTCATGCAGATATAAGCATCAATAACATACTGATATAAATCTAGCAAAAATTGGTAATCTTATAGTTACGGAACAGGTTTCAAGAAGGTCACTATAGCAAATAAAAGAAAGCAGTTTCGAAGGGTTATTCGGTCAGTTATCATACAGGGTGTTACAGTTTCATATGTCACAACTTTATGGTACTTACTAGATTTGGCAAAGATCTACAGTATCAATGATTTCGTTTTTAATAGATATAATGGATAAATTGCTTAGTAAATATAATGTTAACCATATTGATTTCATTAACGATATTTCACCATTTGCAACCTAGACAGACATAGGTACATACACTCTCTGAAAAAGCGGATAGGAAGTATATTTCGAATATATATCTTTCAATTCTGAACTGAAATGAGTTCTGAGAGCTTTTATCTCTGTATAGATTAAGACTATGACTTGTTTGATACTCAATTACACTCATATGTAAGTGTTTATAATATTTCATGATATCTGTGTTATCAATAAAATAATGTTAATTCCTCAAATCTTGACCTAAGAGATGACAAGTTTTGATCGAACATTCTATGAAAATAATAATTTTGAAATTGACTTTTGGATCCACCACATCATCTTGTTTATAGACAAATTGCTTCACTTTCCTCCCATGTCAGAATATCTCAGGCGGAGAAAAATTAGATTGTGCGTTGATTTCAAAACGATTCGAGAATTTGTTAATGTAGAGCAGTCAATGGCAGAAAAAGTAAAAATTGGAAACCGTTATTTTCAGTGCTGATATCAAGAAAAGTGGAAATGCCGCAGTCGAGAACAATAATACTTGTAACACTATATAAAATTTAGTATTACCAAAATTTTTGTTTAGAAATAACATACAGAATAACAGCAATTACACTATTAAGAATCTTGAAAAAAATTAATATGGGTGGAATATGATTGAGATATGTTCAACACAAAAACGATTGGAACGACAATGATGGATATTGTGTAATACCTGTATTTAAACAACGTAGATCTGTACTTTTTTGCACGCTGGCCGTGCAAAAAAAAAAAAATGCATTCTGTTCAAAAATAGCCTCCTTCTGACAATTGAAAGTTGTCAAAAATGCCCGAAATTATCAACTTAACATGTAGAAGAAAAGAAGGCATTGAATAATGGTTATTTAACGTTTGCTCTTTCACAGGCTCATTTTGGGTGTTATATGGATCATGAAAAAATGCATGCGCTTCTCTCGTGTAGAGAGCATTGCAATTATTGTTTGTAAACATGCGATTTCTTTTGTTCTTCAATAAGTATCTTCTTTTTTACATTTTCTTTTGATATTTTCGGGGTTATCTAGATGAGAAAAAGAAAGCAATTTATTTTTTGTGTGTGTATATTGAAAAAATCGTCCGAAAATATATTAAATTTCAGTAAATATTGAAATTTGATTAGTGACATCGCTGTATGGGACATTTAAAAACCTATAATAGTCATAACTTGGAAGATCGATAATTACAGAACAGTCAATTCAAAAGTGCATCGGTCTGAAATGTCATAAATAATGTGAAATTGTGATTGTATGTTTCATCAATAAACCCATATATCGACAATTCACACGACAAGGAATTGAATTTGCATAGTAATAAGTGTACAGGCAAATAAACTCAATAAAAATGCAAATTTCAACACGGTAATGATAATGATTCATATAACTTAAAGGCTTACCACTGTATTTCAATGAGGTAGAACAAAGGTACATGAAGTTCGTTTTCTTACCTGGAACAAGAAGAAAGGTGAGGTGAATTAAAACAAAACATATCTGGCATAATTAATATGTTAATCATGTTGCAACAGAGCCGCACATAGGAGCAACTTTCAACAGATCAAATATATCAAAAATTTATGATTTGCCATATTTGTAAATCAACTCCAACAGTTAGAATAAAAGAAATGAAAGGGCTATTCTCTTTAATTTATAAAGAATCACGAAAAGGGGTGTATAAGAAGAACAAGTATATAGGAGTAATCAGGTTTAGATGCTTCTTAGCAAAATATACAGATTTCAGTGAATTATATGGCATTATTGATCCCGATAAGCAATTTACTCTCGTTTGCTGAGAATGTCTTAAACTTTTTATCATACCGTATATAACGAAAATATTTTTACAGTAAAGTTCCCTCTACTAAAAAAAAAATATGAAAATCATCTTCTGTATCGTCTTTGCTGTACATTCACCCTCACGAGCGACCTCCTGAGCTCTTCAGGAGACTTCAGGATCTTACTTTCTAACGCTGGAGATCCCAAGCACGTAAAGCAAGCAGACGATTATTATTTTTTATGTGATGACAGTGTAGCTCATAACTTTTTGATTGCCAAGAGTAGCGCTGAATTAAATTTGTTGCCCCGTTCTCTAGATTACAATATGTAGTAGGTCTAGTTTACACTAGGTGACGCCACAACTTCAAAACATAAAAGAAAATCTTCCATCTCTATTCCCTGGTTACTGCTCCCGACTTAACCTTGAATTGTATTTCGCCATTACTCTTCTTTGTATCGAAAATGACCAATGTTTTTAGAAATAAACAAGGTGTCGTGCTCTACCAGGACTGCTCATTGCCTTAATCCTATGCAGTAGAAATAATTGAGTCAAAAATGAAATGGAGATGTGACTGAAATAGTTTTTGAGAGCACTAGTTATTGTCTGCTTAGACATACCCTATACTGCTGATGGCAAAACCCAGAAATCGATCTATAGGTGGTCCAAACATTGCCAAGCAACCAGCAATTGCAGAGAAAGCCTTGTTGGCACTCTGCACAAAAAATCATTAGATGTAATTCAACGTTCGTCGCAGTATTAGCCAGGAAAGTGGTTGTTTTCTGATGAATTTACGATTACGCGAATGCAAGTGCGTTATCTACCATAGATTCCGCAAGCATGACGTCACAAATGTCAAAATAGTAGTTCACTGGTTCCAAACAAAGGTTTTTGTTGCTAGTTTATACATAAGTTTGGGTTGTACTGTCAAATGTTGGCATGTGGATGGTCCTGATTCATCAACTATGTGAAGTTTCTACAATTAACTTTCACGCCTATGTATAAACAACCTTCGAAAAATTTTTGTTTGGAACCAGTCAACTACTATTTTGACATTTGTGACGTCACTACTTGCGGAGTCCATTAACATCCGCGTGACCGTCATCCGCCCCGATTCGCGGCTCGTGCTTTATTGCTCTGAAGCAATAGGTTGGAGTCGTACTGTTCGAAACATCTTAAACGCGTTTATTTTTACTGCCTCTTCAATGTTGGAGTTACCAAGATTGTTGCGTCTCCATGGGAAATTTAGTAATTCCAGGCCAGCGATGTTAAACCTCGCCTTTAGGCTAACTGTTGGTGTGCTGAAGATACCTTCAGACAAGGCCATTCTTTGTAGGCTTCCTTTAGCTTTCTTCTAGTTGTCACGTGTTCTAACTTCTGCCGAGGTGACCAGAGTGATGCTGGGTTATCAGGAGTTGAGAATGCCCAACCAGAAGTATTACATTAATTTGTGAATTTGAGTACAATGGATAGAAATTTAAATGTGATGTATCCACAAAAGATGTAGCAAAATCGGAATGACAGAGAGCCACAATTATCCAAAAATACTATCTATTGAACATTTCAATACCCATTAACAATATTCGTATATTGAAAGAATACCGAGAAGAATACTATCTATCCTTAGCGACTTCAGATTTTTATCTCATGGCCCGAGAAAGTGCTAGGAATCGCACGTTAAAGTTTCGACTTTTGAGGGCTGCCGTTCGTAAGGGGACGACAGCTGGTTAACGGAAAAGAACAAACAAACAAACAAAACAAAACAATATCCATTTCTTATGGCTAGTGAAACGCAGATTACGATAATTGAGAATTCGTTGGCATTGAAAAACAATAGAGCACTGTCAGTGACGTAATTTGACAGTTGTCAAACATTCTTTGGGGGACAAACATTGAAGTCAACATTGGAGGATGTTATGAAAGACGGAAAGTTTTGTATTACTAGTAGATATTTATTGTCATAGATCGCAAAACTAACATAAAATTATACGATTTCTCACCTGAAACAAGATTATTTTGAAATATTATCAAATAATAGGATCACTAAATTTAGTAAAGTTCAAAAAAATCACAATCAACCACTAACCACCGTAAAAAAACAATTTTCTTTTCAAACTCAAATTCTTTGTTTGTCCCTCCATCACCGCCATGTTGTGACGTCAGCTGACGGTGCTCTATTCACTCATTCATGTGTTACGTGACATGAGGAAACAAAAAATGGTTAGAAATGACAAATCGATTTATAAAATGATTGACAGTTGTTTTGATGTTTCTTCGTATTCGATCGAAAGAATTAGTAATTGTAATTTTATATGAATAGCAGGTCGGTTTTCCATTAAAACCATGCATGACCATCACTGAGGTTCATCAACGATTACTTGATTATGATCCTTTAAAAAATCCTTCCTAAAAAGGAATCGAATCCTTATAGACGTCAATCTCGAGACAAAACAATAGCTATGAAAAAGTTAAAACTTCCCGAAGAGGATTGCCGTAACTTACGTCCTTGATCTCTGGGGTATTCAATGTCAATGTATGTTTGAAAATAACAGAGAATCTGAATTGATGTTGAATAAAACCCGTAACGGGACATGATTAAAGAAGGTACCATTCAGATGATTCAACAAATTTCTGTTCGTTTGAACAATGTATTCATAACAATTGAACGTTATTTTTGTCAAGTAATCAGATATATCCCATGGACTTAGACATTCATTTCCCAGATAATCACAATTCGATTTAAACTACATTGTAGGAAAAAGTAAATGATTACATAATTTGCATTTGTGTTGTAATACTAGGTTTTGGGGTGGATGTACTTTGAGGAGGTGAAGACAAATTTGGGATAGAATGAATGTACTTTAGTATAGGTTGATACAAATAATAGTGGTGGTGACATTAAACTGTGGATTCGATTTTGAAGTTTTCTGCATTGTAAATCTGTACCACTCCACTTTGAGATACAATGGACTTCTACCACAGGTTCAATAATAGTAATAGTAATGGTAATGGGCCTCTGAGCTAGCATTACATGACAAAAGAATATCTTTTATACATAGTGATAGGAAAAAAGGTGAAAAATGAAATCAAAATAAACAAAAATTAATTTGTTCTATAGAAATAATGTGTCGAAGTATTCATCAATATTGTAGAAAATGTGTTTGTGTAGTTATTTTTTTTGAAAATCCGAATAAAACGTATATATCGCTCCATTCCACAATTAGGGAATATGAGATTTGATTTGATGCGAGATGAGTAATGAGTATAGTATTAGTCCTGAGATCGAGCCCTGGGGGACTTCATGCTGGATTTTGGTAAAACTAAACTGGTATTCTGATATGCTGTCCTCGTTGTTATATCTCTTTGACGCACAATTTTCGGTCGGATAATTATGATGTAAACCAATCATTTGCTACCTCTCGGATTCCGTGATAGCAGGGAGTGAAGTTTCCGATGATCTCTTTATTACAGTAGGTACTCACAATACGTGTAATCTGTAACAATGTGACGATAAAACACCCCGATTTCAATAAAACTGAATATTTTGCCATTAAAGACGTCAAAAGTGTGATGATGAAACAAGGCGGATGATAAACTTTGCTGCCAAACAGTTGTTGGAATACAAGATGTTGCACTGCATTTGAACCTATACATCGTTAAAATATTTTATTCCGACGTGCTTGGCATCGCACATTAAAAGCTAAGACCCTCCTGATACCTAGCATGCACAAGTCTCCGGCATCTCTTAATATATAAGTCGATGACGTGTATATGAGGATCTCATTGATCATCCTCTGAGTCTATGTAGAATAGGAGCAGTTGTATAGGATAGGTCTATAGTATTTATAGTAGGCCTATAGTAATTGTCTGCAACAAATATTTCAATCACATCTCTATTTCAAAGCCTCAGCTAAACCCGTGCCAGTATTTCACCAAACTACCACCGCCATATCAACTTCAGCCTTCGAATCACACAATACCCACTTGCGATCGCAAATACCACAATAACAAATAAAGGAATCTGTAATAGCTCACAATGAGCTTATCAAGTAAGAAACATGATGTCCTGCCCTACCGGGACTGCTTATTGTAATAATCCTATAGTAATTGGGTCAAAATTCATCAGAGAACAACTACTTTCTTGGCTAATACCACGACGGACGTTGAATTACATCTGATGAATTTCCGTACAAACTACCCACAAGGCTATATCTGCAATGTCCTGATAGGGCAGGACATCTTTCTACTTGATAAGCTCATTGTGTGAACTACTAGAGATTCCATTATCTAATTTCAGTGTCTCCCACTTCTGATTCATACTTTTTTTTTGAGTGACATTATTCACAGTCACATTACCATTATTGTTTCCATAAAGAAATCTATTCTTCCATACAGGTAATTCTGATTAACAATAGTTCAATGACGTTCTGTAAATCGACGCATCACGATTAGAGCTAGTAATAGTTTTCATTAGGAGTTAATAATCCGCTAATAATAACAATTACGAATAAAATTAATATTAGAAATGAAGGTTGATTCGTTGTTTCTGGCTAAATAGAGTTTATTGACGATTGTGCAAATGATTGCAATATCTACAGAATGGTATTGCATAGTTATGCCGACCTAATACATGATGTCAGGGCCAATCTATGAGACAAGGATTCTGAGTATATTCTTCCCAATATGAAAAACATTGATGTTCTAACAATATTGAAAATTGATGATGTCTGCATTGGAAATAGGTCAGAGGATTTCACTCCAAAATCTTCGAAAATTCAGAATATAAGTAAGTATAAATAAAATAGAGCTAAGTGGATAGAGAATCCGGCAACTGAAAACATTATGAACCAGCCCACAGGAAATAGGAGAATACTATAAGTGACTCAAGTAGGAACAATGGGCGGTAATTTGAATTTTCAAATTTTACCAAATTTCTAGGCACGCAGTTTGCAATCTCTCTTGGGAAAAGCAAATAGATAGCATGTGTAGTAAGATGGATAAATGCTATGTGATATCAACTTTGAAAAATCTGCTTGACTTAGAATCGCTTTTGAATGTGTTCTATACTTTGGTTTATTTAGGTATATCATATATTATTGTTGTGTGTGGACAAGCCTCCGACATGAAACCTATGTTTTTTTAAAGAATATTTTGGCTTATTTTGGGACTGTTCCACAAAACCTTCTGCAAAGATACTTTTGAAAATTATACTATTCTTATTTATTTTCTCTTATCTAAACATATTTACCACTCTCATTGCCACATTATTGTTTTTCTTTTTTATTTCTTTCTAATTTATGTTCAGTGTTGTCATTTTACACTTTATATTTTTTATATACTCCTTACAGCATCTTCATTCAATATGTTGTTTTTTATGATCCGTGCAGGTGTTTTTTGTGAAAAGGAAAATTAGATGGTAGGTTCCTACAATAAAAATGTTTGACCAAGTACCTGGGAGTCATTCTAGATTAGCGCTCAGCTAGGATGAGCATCAAAAACCAGAAACGCCAAAAAATTAACTGACTGTACTCAGCCTAAAATAAAAATACCTTATTATTATTAATATTATTATTATTATTATTATTATTATTATTAACTGCAGCAAACAGATTTATGACCACTCTTGAATTTTGAACCCGTGAATCAGGTCATTTCCTTGTCAACTGAAATGACAAGGGACAGTGACAATGGAAAGTGCTGGAGCAGGAATCAAGGATGCAACTGTTTTTACGCTAGGGGGTTATGCCAAAATCTACTGATAGTTGCCTGCATTCTGAAAAACATTAAAAGAGGCTATGGGGTGGCTATCAGTGATCTTCCTGCATAAACAGTAGGTTCCTCTCTGGTGCTGAAATATATATAAAGCTTGGAAAAGAACCGATAAAATCTGGTTTCTAGACACTTAGTGTGATCTGGGATTTTGAGAGTTGGCTATTTGAGAGGAAAATGAGTGAAGAACTCAATAACAGCCCTAGAGACGGTAACAGGTGGGCCTAGTACCTGGCGTCAAAGAATGGCGTTCTGAAAAAATGGTTCCAGAATGCATAGTCAGAACCTCTAGGAATGAGCCTATTTAATCTTCACATTCGAGGTTTTACAATGAAGCAAACTGAAGCCCTTGCCTATTCTGTCATTGTATTGCAAATATTTGGTATGATTTGCTTGATACATGTGGAAAAATCAATCACTTCACCACAACACTGGTATTCTAGTTCAGTGAAACTTTCTTCTTTAAACTATGTATAAAATTATGTATTTTACGCCAAGGCAACATATCAGCAATTTGATTACTTCATAACCAGTCAATTTTTTGATTATTTTTATCTATTTCATTATCAATTCCTTTCACTTCATCGGTAATTTGTACTTTATAATATATAATGGGACTAAGCCACCAGTTAGCTGTATTATTCAATCGGGATTTTTCAATAGTCTTTACAGAAAATTAATAGCAAAATAATAGCGAATGAGATAATGTTATGGTTCAGCAGCATTATCTGTTTTCAAGGAGTTTGGATTAGTTGATATTTATTAATATCAAGAAAAAACCACCAAGGTCGATCGATATATCCTATTGTGCATACATACATT
Organism: Chrysolina haemoptera; assembly: GCA_958298965.1. NCBI lineage: Eukaryota > Metazoa > Arthropoda > Insecta > Coleoptera > Chrysomelidae > Chrysolina > Chrysolina haemoptera. The sequence goes on along the minus strand of OY282586.1, from coordinate 10,217,676 downwards.
CAGTATTTCCTACCCAAAACATGACTCATAATGAACTGGCTAATGCGACTAGCGGAATTTCGCGTATTTTGAAACGAAAATATACAATTATCAATTTTGATTTTAGTTCGAAAATATGAATAGGACATTCATAAAATCTGTTGTGGAATCATCTGCGACTGAAAGACAATCTTTAGTCACTATTTTCCATCGTTCAAGATAATCTCTTGGGAGGTATTCATGTTGAAAAGGGGGACATTCTCCATGAAAATAGAAAAATGAAAAATGCGATTTATTTGTAATATCTGACAGAAAACAACTACTTCCCCGGCACAAGCCACGCTGGACATTGAACTACATCTGATAGATATTGTGAAAAGACTCTAACTGAAAAAAATCTGAAAGTGAAAATTCGCATTTTCATTCAAATAGCTGATTTTTTTAATTCTCTCTAGTTTTCATTGAAAAAAGCATTAAATAAATTTGATAAGGAGAATGTTATTAAAAAAATATCACTCACAGAAATCGTTCATTTCATTGAAGCAAGGTTCGCTTCTCTCGCATTTAATCCCCAATACATTTTGGTCGACAAAAATATATTTCGCTTTGATTGATCCTTATAAAAAGCGACAAATTTCGATACCGAAATAAAGCCCAAAAGAGATCCGTGATTTTCCTAGTTGCACAACAGGCACATATGGTGCGTAGCTCAGACTTCTGGGTGACATCGAAAGTCACAGAGTTCTGGGAATGACCTCCGATATAATGCCTCCAACAGTGAACCATGTCCTGCCTTGTACAGTCCTAATTACAGATAGAGACGAGTGGGTCTTCCGAAAGTAGAAACAACCAAATGCAGGCAACTGTTGGTTCGCAGATGGTTCATTAACAACCGCAGGCGTTCGGGCAGGTGAATAGGGTTGTGGACCTAAGAAAAGATTTCAACCTGCCTAGCGTCCTGTATGCGACTGCATTCCAGGAGGTAATTCACGCCACTGAGTTATATGCGGAAAGATTGGAGAAAACCAACCTCTCACACAGACCAATAAAAAAAAAATCGGACAGTCAAGCGGCTTTGAAAGCACTTGGCTCGTACCGATCAACGTTCAAGTTAGTATGGAACTGTCAAAAAATACCCTTCTCAATAGGAAGATTCAACAATCTGTGCCAGGAATCCAGGCCACTCTGGCATGGAAGGCAATGAAGCGGTATATAGACTCTCTTGCACCTGTACTTGGCCTTTTTTAAAGTGTTACCAAACAAGCACTGAATATCTGGACTGCATGAAGAGTATTAGACTTCTGGCCTTATTATCAGGATTGGTCCATTCCAAGGCATTTATGAATCCTTCAAAAAATGTCGCCAATGTATTGTTAGACTCTAGGAATGACTTACGTTGTCTGAGGGGCTACTGTCGTCTGAATCAACACATGTCAAGACTAGAACTGTTAGAAAACGCGGATTGCCGTATTTGTCTTGAAGATGACGAAACAGCAGAGCATATACCTTGTGCCTGCCCCGCCGTGGACAGAATAAGGTTTTCGATATTTGTATGATCTATTGTGCTCACATCAATATGAATTGATGTGAGCACAATAGATCCTCTTTGGTCGCAGTGGAGGGCCACAAACCTAACCTCTACCCTAACGTACGATATGCATATTATTATGGAGGTGGAGTTGAAAACAGGTTCTGCTGACAGTCCGCTTGTTCAACATACTCCATATATTGCAACAACAGTAATACAAAAAAAAATATAATAAAATTCCATATGTCAAAAATCTCTCGGAAAAAATTGCAAGAGTTTTGAATAACGAACATTATAATATTGCTTTTATAAATGACAACACTATCGGAAAAAGTTTTTTTTCACGACAGAAAGAAAAAACTCCTACAGTTACATTCTAATGTTGTCTACAAAATAAATTGCAATAACTGTAACAAATACTGTGGGACAAACTGGAAGGTACTTGAAGAAACGAATGTCTGGACATGAGATAGACACAAAAAAGTTAATATTATAAACCCTACTACTCTAGTCGAGCATGCTATTGAATGTAATCATAATTTTAATTTCACAAACCCAGTTATTTTAGATCTTCAACCCTATCTTTCCAAAAGACTCACAAGTAAAATGATCCAAATTCTCAAACATCACAGCGTAAATACCAGAAGAGATATAGATGTATTAAATACTGTTTTTTTCAATTTGAATGGTCAAATGTCGAGATAAAGTATTATCATGATCATTATCATTATTGTAAGTACCATCTATTCTTTTATCAAAATGCAAAACCTATTATGGTTCTAGGTTTTTTATCCTTTTTTACTTTTGAATTTCTTCCTAATCTTCGATTTTCAACTCAGTGTTCAGCTTGTTTCGTTAGTAACATGAAAGGATTCAGGCTCTTCCATAAAATTGAAGTTCCCTGAGTGACCACCATTCTCTGGTAATTATTAGCCTTCGATCAATCCAATTTCCCTGTAATTTCATATTAGTTTTACAACTGCAATTAGCTGATTCGAATTCAACTTTTATTGCGTCTCAATTATCATTCAAGCATTATGGGTAATATGAGTCCGTCAAGGAAAGGAAGATCTTAAAAAACAAACTCTCAAGACCAGCCAAATCCGACAACTGTCAATCAAAATCAGAGAAATAGAGATAATAGACCGAAACACCTTGATTCGGTACTTATGAAATTGATCCTTGTACTGTTTCCGCATAAAAACCGACGAATTTCAATACGAAAATAAAGTCCGAAAGAGAATTGTCACGATTCACCTTACGCTTATTTGGCGATAACTACATCATGTTTCTCGTTGTCATTGCTTTTTCGGTTTTTATTTTGATGAAATGAATATACATGACGAATGAGTTTATTGATTGGGATTATTGAGATATATCTGTTGACCTTAGTTTCTGACAAGGCCCTGCGTGTAGCGCCACGGGTTGCTCCAAATTGAGATGTACTCGAAAATACATTTGGACAGCTTAACAAAAAAAAAACTATCAAGGATTTATCGAGAACGTTTTACTAAATTGGTAACATAAATAATGAACCAAATGTACCGAATACGAATGCGGAATAGTAATTTGGAAAAACATTAGTCAATCGTTGTTAATATGCCTACATTCACCTATAGGTGCATTTTTTTTGTTAGCTTCTTCTCTTACAATCTCATTCCGGCTATTGATTTTTTTCCCACAAAGTGTAGGTAACCATAAATTCTACACTTTCCAATTTCTATAGTGTTCTTTTTAGGTTTTTGGGCTCTGGTGAAACTGTAATATATTATTTTCTTCTTTATCCTGAAAGTTTTCATACGCCCAAATCGATCCAATGAGTAGTTTTCGATATAAAGCCCCTCAAAGCTATGATTCTGTCCCTATGAGTAAAGTATATTAGGTACGACATAAAGAATTATTTTCGTGTATCTGTGACTAACAATGAGTCGTCCAGTACAAGTTCATTAGTCTCCAAAAAGGAGAAAAAGACCCTATCCAGCAACTACAGACCTATCGCACTGATAGCCGTTACCTCGAAGGTTATGGACAAAGCTATCAACATCCAGCTCATAGAATATCTAGAACGCTCAGGAATCATCAATGTCTTCAAGGCGATTGATCCAGGGACTCCCTGTCAAACTTCCATCTTATGGCTTGCCTCTCCAGTTGTGTTCCTTGCTATCTAGCATTCCCTCCAACCGATCTCTCAACATGGTGGTCAATGGAGTTTCATACGATACTCTATCAAGAAATGCTAGTGTTTCGCAAGGATTAATTCAAATACCAACTGTTTCTTCATCAATGATTCGTTCGGAGCTACCTCATGTCCGGTGCAAAGCTTTGCCGATGATAGTACCCTGCATTCCGCAGAAATGAACGGGGAAGAATCGTGTATGACATACATATGAATTTGGCAAAAATTCTACAATGAGGATAGAATTCAATGCGAACAAAGCATGTCTCTTCTGTAGAAAGGCCGATCCCACAGTGGCCAGCGTAACTATGTCGCTATGTTGCTCACTTCTCTAGAACACCGCAGAAAGTTTGGCGATTTGTAATAATTAATAATTTACCCATATTTCGCATGTCACAATAATTTGAAAGAGCCTCAAAAATGTATAGCCTTAAGGTGCGTACAGACCTGCACGCCGAGCAACCCGCGCGTTCGTTGCTCGAACAATGTTTGTGGGAATATTCATTTTGGAGAATCTTTCGCGATCTCTTGGTAACCCAAGAACATTTTTAGTTGCCTCGTAGTAAAGATAATCATGTCTCTGTCCCGCGATATTTATGGTGATGAGTGAAGCATTCTTGTTGATGGCAAGTTTGTGCAAAAAGAAAAAGAAACAACGACGTTGGTGAAACACAAACCTGTTCAAGAAAAGAAATGGTACTGAGCTTATGATGGACTTGAAGTCGCAATTTTCTATATCTATCTATCTATATTTATTTCAGCTTCTACATCCCTCCAGGTATCTGCTTTAAATGATATTTATGCTGAGGATCCCACAGAAGGGATTTTGCAAGGTAAGCATTGATAAGTTTAATCACATTTTCTTACGACCACGCCATTACTACCGCTGAATGGATGTGCCAAAAACAACAAGCCTTTCGTGCTCCCGGATTGTGATGCGCCGTGTGCGTGCGGTTCGTGCGCAATTCGCAAACCCCGTACTAATCTAGAGAAGTTGATGCACGCGTGCGGAGCGGCGTGCAGGTGTATACGCACCTTTACATGCTTTCTATTCAACCCTGTATGCAGAAGTCATACTGACTTATTGGCTTAATACCGATACTACTCTGGAAGCGATTTATGTGTTATATTTTAAGAAAAGAATCTCAATCGGTTCTTTGAAGTCACCGAAGGTTTAAATGGAGGTCTACGCCAACAAGTTTTTTTGTACCCATCCAAGAGACTGTGATCTTATCTAGAAATACATTTTTAATTAATGGCCAATCAACGAAATGACATCACCTACAACGTATGAGTTGTATTAGCCTCTATTTTTCACTATGTATTTTGTGTATAGTTGCTCTGTCAAGGTCTGCCCATTTACGGTACAAGAAGGGCAATCGTGACCAGTTCGAGTTTCAGTTACCAATGGAATATCTACCTACCATGCAGTTGTGACTGTTCAAAATATAAATAAAATGATAGACGATTTCAGACAGATGCTTCTAAATTTTCATATTTTGTATTCATTGTTTACCATTTGGGGATTCATCTATAAATACAATTCACCATAATCTAATAACCCATTCAAAAACCGAAAGACAAATAAATAATACCAAAAGCTTGTTCGATATACAGATAAGGACAAGGCACAAAACCTAGTGAAACTCTCAGCAAAATTTGAAAACATTTTGATATTTTGCTTGGTTCAAAACCCAATACAATTTTAACAAAATAAGTTATGAGAAGAGGATCGTATGATCAGAAGAGCTGCTGAAGGGGCGCAGAGTTGAAAAGTTCAAAATGCATGGTTAAGGTATTTTTCAAAGAAAAATCGCAATCATTTGATTGACGATTACTGACGAAGGCCAATAAGCCAGAAACAGGTTGCATTTCCATCTGAGAGCAAACCCGCTATATCATTCTCCCTAATAAGTATTTCATTTCTGAATCTGAAAAAAATTCTCAGCTTGAAAATATTCCCAATGAGCCCATTTGATTTTCATTTTGATTATCTCTCTACTATATTACATATACAGAAGTGCTGGTGCCGGTGTTACATTTTTATTGGTGTTATGGTGTTTCATGTTTCATTAATTTGAATGTATTGGTTCCGAACTATTTTTATCATTTCATTCCCTTCACTAATTATAATTATTACTCAAATGATTAACTTTTGGTGTTCACTGTTCTCATCAGAATTATACTAGCTCTCAATTTTTTACGAATTTTGCATTAAAATGCATTAAAAGTAAATAAATCATGATTTTATTTGTGGAAAATATCATATAACAATGCCTTTTGACTCAGTCAACTTAGCCGCCCTCTAGCGGCTCTCCTAATCCTTCGTTATTTTTATAACTTGTCAGCATCGTGTAGGGTCATGAACCAAAAAAAAAATATCAGTAAATTATCAAATTTTGTTGAGAGCCTTTTCATAAAGTTTTGTGCCTTGTCCTCCACTTATTGAATATCCTCTTGAAAAAATATCTTGAGAGACAAAGGAAAGTGGGAAAGCCCCACAGCGTTGGAAAGTGGACATTATGACGATAGCAAATGGGGGCTTGGGAGTGGATATTCTATAATGATATGCACATCAAAAGAAAGGGGGCATAATATTTATAAGTTGTAGTTCTGATGAAGTCGAATTATAATTATTTCAATAGAAGAACTGTTTCTGACAATACGCCGTTCGAGATTTTTCCATCCAAAAATGAATGTCTCTACAGAAAGTATTCGACCAGAAATTATAATGTTAGGTTATGAGACCTCCATTTCATGATTCTTCCAAGATTTCTATTGATTGAAGTTGTACCTATTTTAATATACAGGGTGTAATCTAACCTACACGGACGGCTGTATGATGCCATTTTGATAACGAATGGCAGGTGTGAAAAATTCGAAAAAAAATTATGGGAAGTTTGAATTGTGTTGGACAATTCTTCGAAATTTTGGGAACCGCTGTCCGCCGAACATCCGCTGACCGGAGCAGAGCCGCAAGAATACCGGAACTGCCAGATGAAAAAAACTGTGTAGTTTTTAACAGTGGTTTCCAATATTTTCCGAATTTTCCAACAACATTTGAAATTTCCTTAATTTTTTTTCGAATTTTTCACACCTGTCATTCGTTATAAAATGACACTATACTCCCGTTTTTCACGAGAGTGCAAGAGGTTAGATTACACACTATATTTTCAATTTTTCTCATCAATGGGATCAATGGGCATTTGTGTGATACGAAAGAAGCTCATCAGATGTCTTGCACTCGTTGCAGACTCCAGAGATAGCTCACATCCAATGTTATATGAAGGAAGAGTTACAGATCGAAAGACTGGCCTTTCACTGCTGTAAAAGAATTTTTTTGAAGATGGAGGAAAACCTGGAAAAATTCACACCATCTAAGTTCAGATTATCAATTTGCTCATCAAAAAGGACAAAATTTCCACGGGACAGAGATAATTCTTGTTGGAAAGACATGAGAGTAAGTGAAAGGGTGCCAACAATAACAATAGGGGTGTTAGCAATATGCCCTATAGTATTCGTTGGAAATACTGCCACAATGATTCGATATAACATGATTGTTATAAATGGTATTAATATACTGATCTGAATTGGTTCAAATTCAAATTATGCACTGGTAAATTATTCCAATTGTTCACTCTAGTTCCACTGGTTGAAGATACACGTATCGAATTTATAGCTGCATTTCTTGGAAATGTATGTGTACCCATCCAGGCAGCCCGGGTTGGATCCCCACCGCCATCACGGGGCTAAAGTGGTTCGGATTCTACTTTTTAAGCTGTAGGTCCCGGGTTTCCCTTGCTCGCACAAGCTCTGCTTCTGAGGGGTTTTCTCCGAAAACCTGCGAGATTCGTAATAACAAATTTTAACAAAAAGAAAGTACATCTCAGTGTAGACTTCTACGTTTTCAACTAACCGGCAAAAGTATCCACAATTCGTTCCAGTGAATGTAGCTTAAGGTTAAAAAATATATATTTCATATCTGATTATTCAACTCCAACACCATCCTGGCATTTAGATTTTGAAGATAGTGTTAATGCAATAAATGAGATTATCCTTATAAGAGCGGGAAATATCAATAATCAATGAAGGATGTATTGCTTATTCATTTCTCCAATTTTTATGAGAAAGTTCTCGAACAATTAGATTTGTTTGAGTTCAATATTTACGTTGAACGTCGAAGCAATTCACTTAATTGATGACTGTTTTCACGGACGACCTTGAACTATATGAAAAGTGGGTGTGTTCTAGACCATATTTGAAATAGGGTGTTGCTGAAATGATAAGCAATTTCCAGTTGGTATTTTCTTTGAGCAAACAATGACTTTTGGGGACGGTACTGAGTGAAATAATTTTGTTTTGTTATAAATATCAAAAGGAAGGTGGGTATGTAATATGTATAGAAACAGTGTCTGCTATTCTGAATCATCTATGGGTTACCGTCACGAGCCCTATTTCATACATGTGTTTCTTCAGAGAAGAAACCATATCAGGTTCGTATTTATATGGTCGTTTGTTGGGGCCCTTTTTTTAATAGACTGGACATTCTTTAGTTTCATCTCAATCGTTTCGACGAAAATTTCTATCAATTTCTGGCCTAACATATATAGAAAACACTGCTGAGGTTACACGAGTCAATTACGAAAATAATTTCAGAGAAACTTCAGATACAACAAACAGCTGACGTCAGAAACTCATCTCACCAAGTTGTGATTTCTATGGTGTTATTACTCGCCAACTTACTGATTATTACTGTTTTGACTACTGTATTTTCAACTCGGATTACAACTAGGTCAATCAAACATTCGAGAGCTTATGTAATACGAGGATCATTAGCAAAATAGCGAATTTGATATGCGAAAGAATTTGATACGTGGAAGGATAAAAGCAATATATGAAATCACATCATACTTCAGATGGATGACCAGCACAAAACCTTTGGTAACATTTGAACTACGCTACCTTTAGGAGTATATTATATTCTATATGAAAATGCATAATAGATGAATGAATGATACCAATACAAAAATATAGGTTTCTCATTTCTTCAAACCAATCCAACCTTCAGATCTTCACTGGCAATAATACTTCATGAACCATACATATCAAAATCTGCCTAGATGAAATGCAAAGATTTTTTTTTCTGATCGGGTTCCGACGAAAAGAAAATATGTAACACTCAGAGAACATCTTTCAAAGTGACGGAAAGTAGGTAGGATTTGCTGTTCTTGAATTTCTGGACGCTATATGCCTCAGGGAACACCTTGCAGTAACTTTCAAAACTTTTCCGTTTATTGAAAGAACGAGTCACGGAAAAAAGATGTATCCGAAGTGACGACAAACAGAGACAGACAAACGACTGAGCTAGATGGGTCAGTCTCGATAATACCTTCGATAATACCGCTAACGGTGGCAAGACTGATGATATTTCAGAAACGCACCCTTCATGAAAGTATAAGTAAAACATAGACATATCGCCAGCCTTCCTGTGGTGTTCCAGGAGAAGTGAGCAAGCTTGTAAGCAAAGCATCACCAACGAGATGAATGTCTCGAAACAGAAAACCAAGTTTTTGAGAGATACTTTTGGCAATTGATCCACATGATTTTTCCATGAAAGGTATGAGTATCGGAAAGTTTTAATCTTGGGTATGGTGGTTTCATGAAAACGTAAAGAATAGCTTGCTATATGTCGACTCACTCGAGGAAGGGATATCGACGTGTGCGGTGTGTCGCATTGCCACTTGGGCCGTCAAGTGGGGTAACAGGAGAGGCGCACAGTAGCCTTTTAGATAAATGGCAATATTGAGGAGACCGAGGAGGAAATGGAAGGAGCGTAGCTGCTCTCTTTCTCATTCCCTGCAACTTTTTCGTGTTTCCCTTCTATTCTTTTCTTGTGAGGAGGTCTCACATGAGAGGATAGGGGTTTCCCTTGTGAATAAATAGAATTCTGCGTTTTTGAATAAGTAGCGGGGATATCCCGCTGTGCTTTTATATACTTATTGCTATTCATTTTCATGGTAGATTCAACGGGTAGCAAGGAAAAGATCGACTCTTGCAGAGACCCGAATTCAGAAGAAAGGTTATCGGAAGTGCAAATCCATAGATCTCCAGAGTTCGCATAGTATACAACGATAAAGTTCCCGCTTAACCACGCACCTATTGACATATGCTGTTCCACTTTTGCTTGGGGATTTTATCGTGGCTTCCATCCACTTGGCTGGCCGATTGAGCTAGCCCCCACATCCAGTGAATATATCCTTGCTTATTTTTGTCATAGATCTTCTATTTGTGTCTTAGAGGCCACCATACCGAAGAAGCATATGTTATGGCAGGCTTTACCACCATTTTATACAACCAGTAGAGCAAGTTTCCGCGCGTATGGGGTCGGATTGAGAATAGCCTTTTGATTAATCCTGCCTGTCGAAAGAAACGAATGAAAGGAAAACCGTAAGTGGTAGATGGTCTCCACCATACCGACTCCGCTCTGAAGTAAAACTGAAATTTTCATGACAAATTATTTTTACTTTTAATGAATATTGGGTGTTCAATCAGACAACAAAGACTAGGGGATATGACACAATAACCACTTATGATGTTCTATGTTGAGCTAACGTAGTAGAGGATCAGGACAATTCGATGGATCATCACGTTATAGAGCAACATTGTGAATGTATTTGGAAATTTCGGGAATAGAATTGTATACAACCAAAATCAACCTTCTCATTTGAAGAGTTGTCATTGACATCTTTTAAGAAACGATTTATTTCGAATATTGCAGGTATATAGATTCAACCAGGTACCTTTTTGACCGATGTGTAAAATAATGGCGTATTACTGCTAGAATCCGTTATTTACATTCCGAGCTGCGGTCAATACAAAGTCACATTCTAAGCACAGTTTCTACTGCCGCTATTATCTGCTTATATACATTCTTTATCAGCAGATAATTGAGAAGAAACTCGGCTTTGTCGACTTTTTGGTTGACTTGCAACTATGTTTTGCGAAACAAGCGGCAATAAAAACTGTGCTTAGAATGTGACCGCAGATCGAAATGTTCATGTCATTGGTGTGAAATTTCAAAGCCATGATTAGTGCCAAAATGATGGTGAAGTGTAATGGTGTGATCTGTTGTAAAATTGAAGACCAAATGAGTTTCTAGATTTTTCAATAATTCAAGTATAATCCCACATCCAATACCCTTGTTTAGATGATTCTAAGACCACTCTGGCAATTATATTGCAAATTGTAATCTGGATGAAAGCATGATATTTTTTATACCTCAGATTTATGTGGAGAATATTATCGTCTTTAGTATTCCTCAGTTTATAACCAATGTTGACTATGGTGAAGCACGAGATATTGATGTCTTTTTAGCGGCAAAAATGTTTTTGTTTGTCATAGGATACCATACCAAGGAATGGAATGGAAGAAATATTCATTTTAGGATAATGCATTGGTAGAAGACATTAGATTGTTTTTGGGTAATTATCAATTGTCACTCATTTGATATAATCAAAAAATCACCGTTTCAAAAGGGTGAATTCAGTATCTAGTTCTTGAATAATAAATAATTCAGAAGTGGAATGTTTTCATTCAGGTCTCAAGTTGGGTCCTTGAGTGGTACCTCATTGATCAATGTATCTGGTGAAATGATAAAATCCGTTCGAGACGTTTTGTGATTTCAAAATGTAATGTATTTTTTGATAAATAATAATTATCGAGTGATCATGACGATTAAAGATAAAATGTTTACATTCCCCAACTCACCTAATAACACCAAAGAACTACCGTTCGCGCAAATCGAAACCACAAAACAGTACTTCCAAACGTCGACCGGTACGAGAATCCGTATGGCAATTTCAGTTTCCGGAAATCCACATGTAGGTACCAAACGCTATTCATTCACCGGTCTGATTGCAATGTACAAGACGCGCGCGCTGAATCAAATGTTTCTCCGAGATCGCGGATTGCTTGTATAAAGCTCATGAGATTTGCGCGGCGTTGCCACATCGTTCCTGTGTAAGATGGGTTTTAAAGATGCTGCTGGCATTGTTGGCGTTTTCATGACTGGGTGTTTTATGGAAGATGCGTTCAGTGCATCAGCATTGGATCAACGTTATCAATTGACGAAATTATCAATTTCAATAACAGTACAGTTTTTTCACGTACCTACACACCATTTCCTCCTCAGCATTTCAAATGCTTGAGTTGTGTCTTCGCAAGGTGTTTGGAGTAGTTTACATGTTTCAACAAGATTAAGCGGTAACAGAATAACATTGAGAAAAACGAAATAGAAAAAAAAAATCAAGATTACAAAAATAATACCAACGAAAACGAAGAAGAAAAGGGACAAAAGCGGCAACAGAGAAAGAGTTGTGTGACAAGGATTCAAAATGCAATATTTAGTTAATATAAGCATTCATATTAACGACCAAAATCTTTGTCAAAATTATTTTAAAAAAATATTGATTGATAATAATTTGGTTGATTTCCGGGTTTTGCCGTGGTCTTCTTTGATTACAATCTCCAAACGTTTCGACTACAACTGCGGCAGTCATCTTCAATGCCGTGGTCGAAGTACTCTTCTTGACGTATCAACTGTTGGTACGTCAAGAAGAGTACTCCACGCCACTGAAGATAACTGCCGCAGTTGCAGTTGAAACGTTTGAAGATTTTAGCTAAAGAAGACCACGGCAAAACCCGGAAACAAACCAAAACATTGATTGATTAGTTCAACCGAAGGAGAAAGCAGATAGGTAAAATTATTCAATAAGTGATGGTTTATTTTCAGTCCGTATATTTTCAGTGAATTTTCATTTTCAAATACAAATACATTTTATAGAGAAATAATTCGACAAAAAAAATTTGAAAACTAAATTTGTTTTTATAAGTTTTTTAAAATGTTGGGAATCGCTGTTCGCCGAACCTCAGCTAACTGGGAGCCATAAAAAAAACCACTAGCTCCTTTACGGCTCTGATCCAGTCAGTTGAGATTCAGTGAGCAGTTTATGATAGTGTTAAAAATAATGTTGTATTTTGTGGGTTTGCAAAACCACCGAAGCAAGTAGAGCAATTTCACAAACAAAATAAACCTTACTTTTAACACAAATAATAAATAAAGTTTTTTGATACCTAATGCTCCTATTTTGACGTCTCTTGTCAGTTGATTATTTTTTGATGGGAACAAATATAAACCATATAGGGTACAGTAACCAGTGATCTCTTCTGCTCAGAAAATTGGATGGTAATGGAATTTGGTATGAGCTTAATTTGACAATAGAGAAAAAGATTTTCAATAAGTTCTATTGGGTTTTCTAGTAAAATTTTTTGAATGAACTATACAGAAAATCCACGCAGTATCTCATTCAGTCCCTTATCAGTACTGAAGCTCATACTGCAATTTGATTTCAGATAAGGAAACTTTGCCCTACTGATCTCGTTTCTGAAAAATCTGTCACTGACATTCACTGAATAAAGACACTCTTTTGAAGTTAGAATTTTACTACTATTCGAGTGTTTTTAGAAGTGGAAGATGCTTGCGAAAATTTTGAAAATATTCCAGGATGATCCGAAATCCGTCAGGTGCCATTTGTAATTTTCACCATGTGAGTTAATAGCAGGGAAAAACTGAATAATTAATTTATTTGAAAAGCCAAAAATCCAAAAAATCCATAATTTTTTTTCTTTTCTGGTTAATTTCGTATACAACTTTTCGGAATACGTTCTTCAGTCTTCAGCGACATAGAAGTTTATTTTTTTGAATAGGATACCCTGTATTCCATTGCACGATCGGTTAAGGAATCCAACAGTACCAAGTTTGATGCTGTTATCCCCAAAGACTACGGAGATATCGCCTATTATTTTATCTATAAGCTCAATGAGTGTGAGAGAGGATATATTGACCCGACAGAAAAAGTGTATCTCTTCCTGAATTTCCTGATTTCGCATACTAATTCACTATTCGGCAACATCGCCGGCTCACGGCAGGCAGATTCAGGTTCTCCATAGATGTCCCCCACCTTCCTTCCTTCCGCTGAGGTCACTCACTCACTACGGCGAAGAGGCCATGACCTTACACTTAGACAAGCGCCTCTCATTAATATATGATATCTATCTTTGTTTTGATTACCTTATAGGGGTTACTAGGGAAAATGGTGAAGAAATAGTTGAAGATGAAGTTTAAAGTAAGCGTTCAAAATTTGATAGAAGCTGAGTTATGGAAATCAACTGAATATATTGGTAACAAGATTATGGATATCAATAACAGTATGATGTTTTTTTTTTTTTCGATTAACATGGCCAGAAATGCGAAAAATACAAATTAGAGAAGACGGGCATAAATAAATAAAGTAGTAAAATCGACAATGTCGAAGTACGCTTCACTCCAAATATTTCCTCCATGTGGAAAATATGAGGCAAAATCTGACAGAAAACAACTACTTCCCTGTCTAATATCACGACGGACATTGAACTACATTTTACAGATATTTGTGCAACGTTCTTTCAAGAAAACTCAATTGCAAATGCTTGTAATAATAATAATAATAAAATAAAAAAAAATAAGTCTCGCCTTCCGGGTCAAATGACTTATAATAATCAGACACATTCGTCAGCATACTCTATCGTGAATGCATTTGCAACACACTTTAGGCAAGATGGCAATGACTTCAACAGTAATACTTACCTGGCAAATGACATAAATCATGCTTACTTGGATTTAACAGCAATTACAACTCGCCAAAGTATTGAAGCTACTAAAAAACTGAAAAATAAGTTGTCATGTGGTCCTGATGGAATTCCAGCCAATACTGTTCATGAATCATCAATAATTAAACTTTCGGTGCCTCTACAGATTGTTTACAACTCCGTCATAAAAAATCGCTATTTCCCTAAAATATAGAAATTGTCAAAATTTAGCTCTTTATTTAAGTAAAGTAAAATGTAAAAAAAAACATCTCCGAAACAATTTTTCATCTTTCACCTTGGGATTTTCGATCAAAAGTCGGAGTGGATACATTTTTTCCTTCTCTTTAATTCTTCGATCAAACGTAAGGTTTTCCGGAAAAAGTATATAGGAGTTTTTTGTTCCCAATTTTCCTAGCTTCACTTTTAGTCTCTTGATATTTTTTTATGGACTTCCAATATAATTGCAGTTTTAATGATTTTTTTTACTCTTGAAGTTGTACTAATACATCCCTAGCGGTTCGCCAAAAAAATTAATGAACATCAAAAAATCCTAATGGAACCCAAATTTAGAACCTATATATTATATGTACCTATAGTTAATTATAGTGCTAATTGTAAACAGCTGTAAATGGGCTTTTGAGACTGTTGGAAGTATTGTATTTATAAATAAAAAAATTAAAAAATTTGGCTGGGGAAGACCACCTGCAGACGCGCTTCGAGGTTCTTGCCTCTCGTCAGTGACAGGGTAGGTCGGACAAAATTAGAGCCGTCCTGTCCCAGCCCAATGAATTATAATCCACTGTATAACTAATATTTCCTTACATGTGAAGGGAAGTACTTGTTTACTGTCAGATGTTTGCCTCATATTTTCCACATAGAGGAAATATTTGACCATTTCGTTCATTTGATACTCTCCGGCAAAAATTCTTGAACTTCATTCGCTTCCTGAAGTCTTTGCTACCGAGGAGTGCTCTTTGGTTTTCCCCGCGGATGGCACTGCGACTGACTTTACTGTAACTCGCTGATTCATTTGTAAGGAAATATTAGTTAAACAGTGAATCATAATTTATTGGGCTGGTGCAGGACGACTCTTATGTTGTTCGACCTACCCTGTCACTTACGAGAGGCAAGAACCTCGAAACATGCCTGTAGATGGTCTTCCCTAGCAAAATGAAGTATAATCTACTATTCAATTACAATAAGCATTTGTAATTGAGTCTTCTTGGAAGAACGTTGCACAAATATCTGTCAGATGTAGTTCAATATCCGTCGTGGTATCAGCCAGCGAAGCAGTTGTTTTCTGTCAGATTTTTGTCTCATATTTTCCATAATGAAAATATTTGGAGAAAAGGGTACTTCGACGTTGTTGATACTATTTCATTCATTTGATACTCTCCGGCAAAAATTCTTGAACTCAGGCATAAAGAAATTTTTGTTGTTGAGTGATCGAGTTTTGAATGAGGGAAAAATACCATTGAAATTTTTCTACACATGGATTGAATGAATGAATGAATAGTGGGGGTAGATCTTTAGTACTTACGCCACTAGATTGGGTGCATCTTGCATCGATGACTTTTGGAATAACAGAGTTTCGTCCCTGTTGCCAACCTAAATTTCTTTCGAAAAACCTCTGTCTCTCCAATCGTAGGAATTCCTATAAATTCTTGTACAGGAATCAAAACTACACTAGTAGTATATTTTAATTTTAGTCAAAAGGTCCCAAATATACGAAAGCGTCTAAGGGCCAGAGCTGGGAAGTACTCAGTACAAATACCCGAATACTGTACTCTTGAGTACATTTCTGGTACTCTGTACCCGGTACCCAGTACGTTTTATATAAAGTACTCAGTACTCGTACCCTTACATATCGGGTTAAAGTATCCGATACCCGCGCTTCTTATAAGAGTACATTTTTACGAGTACTTTATTATGCAATGCGTCTCCTCCTGGCCTGTCCAGCATGCCTCACCCAGCAACCTCAAAACTTCAAAGGCTTTATAAATCATCAGAATTAGTTATTATGAAGCCAATCCTGGCAACCAGAATCAACCAGTTATGCCATCACTAAATAATTATTTTTTCTGCAAACGTCAAAAAATGACAAGGTTCGCGCATTGACAACAATATGCGAAGTGACACTTTTTTTAATTTTCCTTCGTTACCATGACAACGTGCGCGAAGTAATGTCCGAAATACCTATTTCGCACACTGCATGTAAACTATGTGGGATTTTCATATTCTAACCTATACTTCTCAATCAAGCAAAAATTCAAGAAATCATTTATTTCTGAATGTTCAACAATAATTAAATAAGGCTTTTTTAATACTCTTCAAATTGTGACAAAATTTTATACCACCTTTTTTTTGACGTTTGTAGAAAAAAATTTGTTTGTATCTCGTGCGCGAAATACTTTGGTGATCGAGAACTGATTTTTTTTAACGAGGCGCAGCGTTAATCGCTATCAAGTAATATCAAGTAATTTGATTCTACTTAATATCAAGTCAAGTAGTTCACACCGTAAATCGAGTCAACTCAATTATCAAATTTTGAAGCCAAGTCAAGTATATAAGAAAAAATTCAAGCTACTTGGCTTGATGAATCCCTGCCTTCAACTTTCATCCGATTTTTTTTTTCGACAGTTCCAATGTTAAATGGGCGGGTCCATACATTCGACTAACTCTGTATTTCTGTCAAAGGCTGGGTTTGAGCATACAAACATAAAAACATATGTGAAAGTAAATTAGCAAATTATATTCCCAGACGCTGTAGTCAATTACTCGCAGTTCTTTGTTACCAATGATTAGAAAAAGATAATTTAAAGCCCATTAAATATCTCATTTACATATCTTCAAAACATGGAACTGATACAAATCGCCACAGTGCCAAGTTGGGTCTTGCATGCGAGCGTTCTAATTCTCTATGGTACAACCTTCAACTGCATGGGTGCCACGATTAGGAAGCAAATCCCCTATGAATAGTATGTATTGTTCATATGTTTTGGTCAATGACAAGGTTACAGTGTTATTGTAATGCAATCATTTTCTTTTTTGTTGTTGATGAGGAATTATCCCGATTCAATAAATTGAGTCATTGTTCAACGGAAAAAGAACTTTTATTGGCATTGAAGGTTTTGAACTGCACAATATACCGGGTGTCACTTTGATATTTCTGTCACCCGATAGACAATATGTAAAAACTTGTTTATTCAATTATTATGGGTACACTTCTGAACAGGCCATTATATGGCGTGGAGAGTGACACGCTTGGCATGTGGACTGAGGAGTGCCACGCCACTCGTGTGCCTGGACGCTAGCGATCTCACGGCCTGTTGATTGACAAGTCGGGTGGTGTTCACGCCGCGCCGTGAACTGTACACCCCAGTTTCGCCACTTCGCACTAGGCATGTTTCCTTTGAACTGTATTAATTTACCGACAATCGACGGGACATGATACTACGCCCGAAACTTGGCACGCCGTACCATTCTCACGGCGCATGGCGTATCAGTTAACACGCCAGGCGTGACACTCCATGCGCCGTGTAATGGCTTCTCAAGATTGGAGACTTGCCGATGATTATATACCTATTGTGGTGGAAGACTGGAATAAATATTTAATTTTTAATACGCTTCCATTAGCTTCACTTGTAGCTAACAAATGAACTAACTAACAAAATAATTGAATATTGAAAGTCAACCACTTCCAGTCTTTCGAATAATTCCAATCTTCCTATGACCTGAAATTTGGCCACATAACTGATGACAATACTTGAAGTTCATAATGATAATCTGAGATAGCAAACTTTCACGACCGGTAATCTCTGAACTTTCGGTAGTTTTCGGGTTTGGAAGGTTATTCTTCCTGGCGATTATATTTTATGTGTTTTTACAATTTTTTACGTTTTACCGTGTAGAGATATAAGTGATGTTCGTATATACCTAAGTTTTTAACCTGACATTTGGTATAAGATGAAGTACGGCACAGATACACTGAGAGGAATCTGAAAAATATACTGTATTTTCAGGAAATTTCCATAGTAATTTGTGTGTTTTTTTCCTACTAGAAATAAGTCGAATCGTTAATAGTCACATATGTCTATCGTAATAATGTTAATGTACCATACTACTCCATATTTCACTATTTGATATTCTTGTCATTTGGTAGACACATATTTTTCTTCAGAGTAACAATATTTTTCTCTCTCATCTTTCGAAACTAAGTTTCATCAAGAACAAAATCAACTAAAATTGAAACAGTTCCATTATTATCATTGAATCTTGTGATGAGGTCTTCAAATCTCCAATTGAATATATTGATATTTATTATGCGAATATTTTCTTATTCATGTTAATCTGTCGAGTATTTTTGTGGTAACAATAATCATTTTCAAAGATAATATTCAGTTTATTGTGTTGATTACCATAATCACCATAAATCAATTATGATAACTAAATGCCTGTCATTACTACACCGCATTGTTGTCACATATTAGTACTAGAATTTTTTTTGTAAAGATTTCCATTTTTCTGGTTTGGTGATGATTTTCTAAATGCCCTTAGTGCAATATTTCCTTAATTACCGAAAGTAAACTCAAATTGTCATGATCAAAATTAATTGACACGCAGAGACTTAATTCTCACATAATCTTGACATTGGGAATGTATTTCACCAGCAGAAATTAACCTGAGCACTTAGTCTCAAACCCAACTTTGTTAACGATAAGTCATGATTATCGATATTCTTGAATGGTCGAATTCTTTTATTCCACAAAAAAAAAAAGAGCTGCTTCCTTTTATGAATAATAAGATGATTTGCCTTCATTAACAAGTTTGGTGAAAGTTTGCATGGAAGAAAGTCATGTTTACGAATGATTGTTTTACCAAGAAAATGTTATAGACCTTGGAACTCTGAATGATTCACCAATTATTTTGTCACCTACTATTAACGCTGCATTCCATTCAACAGAAGATTCATTTTACTTGCTAATTTGTTGAGAGTGAAATTTCAATAAAGAAGGCAAATGCTGTTTGACGAAATAAACAATCCTCAACAAGATATAGGATTTTAATGGCATCGAAATGCAAGCTAGATATATTATATATTGGATGAGGATGAGAATATTAAAAGGTACAATTAGGATTAAATAAATGAGTACGAATAAAACCGAAGACGGAGGAGATTATAAAATATCAAGATAATAACCTAAGTAGATGAATAGGTAAAGTAAAAAAGAATGGATAAATAAGAGAGTGCACAAAATTGAACGAGAAAGTGAAAACACCAATACAAAAAAGCTTCTGCAGAAGAGTAAGAAAAAAAATGCAAAAGTAAAAGTAACGGAATAAAGAATAAAGAAAGAGCAGTGGTAATAAATGACAAACAATAAAAATAATTTTGGATGGAAAACTACGAATAATTTTACTAGATGAAGCCGCAAGGAATGAAAGTTATAAAAGAAGAAGACGAAGAAGAAAGGAATATATTGAATGTACCCTTTATAGAAATAGAGAATACTTACACTAATGAAGACAATATGGAATGAGGAAAAACTGCCAAAAGAATGAGAGATAGAACAAATAACTGTACATTAAATAGGAAACCAACAGAGAAGTCATCTTCAAATGGTCCCTTAATGATCAAAGGAAAAAAGGGGGTCATTGAAAATAGGTGGTCTTACCAATTGGACTAATTGCACCAAAAATAATTTCTCCGCATCATCCTGACGCATAATTTCAATCCGCAATGAACGAACACATTTACCCACAATAAAAGTGGGCGTCGATATTCACAATAGGTGTGATACATGCATTAATCAACATATTTGAAACAATATATTCAACAATAATCCTGAAATTTATGAAAGAAAATTGCAATGTGGAAAAATAACAATGCAGCATTAACAGCACTCGAAGGAAATCGGGTTAATTTGCAAGAAACTAAGTCAACGATTTTGGTGCTGAGAGCACATAAATTCGAAAACAATTGCGCATATCTGCTCGTAAATAACAGTAAATTATGATATAAGCGTCTCTTAGTTACTTTACGATATATGTTTTACATATTATGAAAAGATAATGAGGTAAAACTCATGTTACTCTAAAAATAAACGCACAGATTTATTGTCGTATTAAATGGTGCTGGAAATTCTTCGACGATGCTGAAGAAAAACAAAAGAAATAGGAAGTCGTTTTGCTCCTATTTTGCTGGGCATAAAATATATCTGGCTCCAGAGTCGGAGTTGAGTAGTTTTCTCAGTCGAAACATTCGATGCAAACAACAAAATTGGAGCCGTTGCGGGACGCCTGGCAGATGTGAAACATCTAAACTATTTTATATGGAAATAAAAATTAAAGAAAATAAATATAACATAATCAAAATATTCAAATGAAAAAAAAAAGTAAAAATACATATTAATTTATAGTTGAAACTCAATGGCATTGATTCAAATTTTATAAAATTTACATTTACTTGGCCGTTAATGTTTATTGTTTTTAAAAATCATTGAACCTCTGCAATAATTATCAATATTTGGACAAAAATTGGTATTTGGGGACTTTTTAATATGAGATATTTGAATTTGATCTTAGTTTGACACTTAATCGTAGGGGGCGCCATCTACAGGTTTTGGTCTCTTTTGGGGGGTCACAATTTTGTCGTGCATGTATGTATCACATTTTCTAGAAGAAGAAAAATCGATTCCTCTTTAAATTAATCGATGCATCCAATCGTCTTCTCATTGATTCGCGAACTCTTTGAAGATAAAAGTATCAGTTAGGCTAGTAAGTTTATTCCAATGTTTTTTATGCTGTCATGTCAAAAATAATATCTTGATGCATAGTTGAATAGTTTTATTTGTTATTATTATGAATATTTGTTTGAAAATGGTAAACTTTACCAATACTGACATATACATTTCACATACGGATTTGCTAACGGAAATGCATATGAGGCTAGACGTTTGTATCAGGAGCGCCGTTATCCAACGCGCACAACATCTACTTCAAAAACCTTTTCAAGAATTCACACTCGGTTAAGGAAAACAGGAAGTGCTGAGAAAGCTAGTCATCAGTCGGGTGCACATCAGACGGTAAGAACCTCAGCAACCGAGGAAGCAGTTCTTAATCTGGTATGAGAAAACACGATAACAAGCTCCAGAGAAATAGCGCTGACGTTAAACATTTCTCATGTTCTGGTATGGCAAATTTAAATTGATAATTTGCTATATATCTACCATATTCAAAGAGTTCAGGAACTCCTCCCTCTTAACTTTCCGTTACGTATCAACTTCTGTCGTTGGTTTCTCCAACGTCTTATTAAAAATCCTTTATTTGAAAATTCTGATAATCAAATCCTTTTTACCGGCGAAGCAAATTTCTCACGTAATGCTATACGCAATTTTCACAACAATCATTTGTGGTCAGAGGAAAACCCCATGCGATACTGGAATCACATTTCCAAGAACAGATCGTTCTCTCTGAACGTGTGGGCAGGAATCGTTGGAGATCATTTTATAGGCCCATTCTTCATTCCGGGAAGATCAAATTGATATATAGTGTTTCGTCATTCACTGTTGATTAAGAAATAGCATTTGAAATGTTAGGTTAGGTTAGGTAAAGTTCAGGAGGATTCTGAGTGGAACATGGACTGAAGGTCTGTTAAAGTAGTTTTATAATTATCAGCTATTAGTGTCGCTAGAGCTTAGAATCTTAATAGTGGATGAAATGTCGACATCAGAAAAACAAGTTTTTAATTATCAGACTTTTTTGGAATTCTCTTCACGTTAGGTGACGAATACTCCACGGCTATATTAGACAATCAGCGTGATTTTTATATGATATTTCATAATTTATATGATTGAATAAAACTGAAATCAAGAATCGCTGTTATTTCATATATCATCCCCATGGAATTTCAATAATCTGAAACATTTCATCACGAAAACTAAAACCGAAGATCTTGGAATTCAATTTGTAAGTTGTTCTCACTTTATCTGAGTTACCACGCCAATGCAATCGACGCTAGTAATGAAAGAAGATTTATAGATGGAATGAAATGGAAAAAAGATACCCGAGAATGTTGAGAAAGTTATCAATTCTTCTGATCTGCAGTCCGGCCCTGGGGGGTCTTGTTAGCACCATGTTCAACATTAAAACATTCGTTTTGTGCTGCTAAATCAACTGGAAAATTTTAAAATAAAATCCACCCAAGGTCTGCGCTGTCCGTATATTCTAAAAATTATGCGCTTTCGATTCGGCCTTCGAGAAAAAGATTTATGTTTCGTTTTCAGATTGATCGTCGATGAAGCTCTAGAAAAAATTAAAAATGCATTCGTGTAATAACCTACTTGGTAAAATATGCTGTAGACGAAATGATATATTTCTAGAAGTACTTATTAGCATCGCATAGCTGTCAAGGTAAGAGATTGCAATGAATAAGCGTAGCAATAGAATACAAGTAGTCGATCCATTCAATGATAATAATAATAATCATTAGTTTCTCAAATTAATTTGCACAACAGCGTGGGAATACAAAAAAGAGAGGAAAACGTCAGTAAAATTTAAAAAAGTCAGCATGAAACAAAATAAAACTAAAAGTACAAAATGACGAATATGGCACAATCAATGTACTTTATCGTATCATTGAATATTAAGCTTCCTTCAAGTTTAATCTTCATTACAAATTATTAACATCATAATATCATAACAACATGTAATACATTAGTTACAATATAGTACGTTAGTTACTCTATAATACCCTAGATACCAAATGGCACTCTGAAATGACAACGTGACGTAACCAAAGTTGTTCATTTTATTTTTACATCATCGTTGTCAATAATATGATGAAGCTTTTAATGTAACTAGATTATTAGGCAATTTAAATGAATAGCATAATAATCTCTTTACATTACATATCATTATATTGTTTCATGCTGACCAGTGGCGCAGCCAAGATTTCAGTTTTGGGGGGGGGGGGGCTGAACATACAATTAACAGTTACCAGACCTACAAGCGAATTAGGCGAATTAGGCACGCGAACGATAACATCATCTTGTAGAACATTCTCTTAGCTTTCTTTCTCTATACCTTTGTATTTAACGAATCTGTCTCGTTATGGTCGCAAAATGCGAAAAATGTAAAAGGTGCGCTAGGATCCAGCCTTATCCAGCATCCTAGCACATAAAACCGCCAACGAAAAATATTTTCGAAAATTCTAGAATTTTTTCAATATTTTTCACTTATTTTACTTCATCAATTTAACATGATACAGTATTCGAAAAATGAAAAATAATAAATTTAAAAATCAGTTCAACTCAAAGTGCACACGTACGTAAAAACGCCCACCAAATCTATGGTTGACTAGTAATCGATTTCAAATTCGGTCAGCGTAGAGAAAAAATATCGAATTTAACGAATATAACATAGAAACAAATTTTTGGCGGGAAAAAGGCTCCTGCAACCTCTAGATAACATTTTCATCCGACGACAGAATCGAGATAGAGAAATTCTGCAAACGCCAATCGATTCAGCATGCCGAAATTAGTATTTGCTGTGATTTTCGAGTCAATCGGCACAAAATGAATTTTCAGCCGATAAACCTTAAAACTCCCATTTTACAAAACATTTTTTAGAAACGCACTACCTAAAAAAATATCATTTTAAATTTTCAGTGACGTATGGAATAACTAAATTTGGTTATTCTTATTTGATAACCTTGGGTAAGTTGGTATTGTACCATGACAATATGGCGACGGTGAATATGGTCAATATCCACGCTTGGTTGACAAAAGGCACCATTGGCTTCGATATATGCGGTTTTTATGAACCAATGTTCCTCTCTACGCAAATTTATAGAAACCGCCTATATCGAAGCCAATGGTGCCTTCAGTCAACCGATCGTGGAATTTAAAAACGTATGGAGACCGCTTATGGTCCGTTTTGGAGGGAGAAAAAGCGCGAGACTACCCGCGCCACAAGACTGCGTGTAATAACACCACATCGATGGACTCACATTGCGTATATTCTTGATTTGTCAGTATTCACCTAAAGACGATTGCGAATTCAAGCAACTGAAACGTTGTGAAATAAATTAAAACAAGTAGATATATTTCAACCAATAAGACGAAGTCCAAAATGTAAGGAATCAGCTAGTCTTTGTTCAACTAATGAACCATCAATTCAAGCCCTATTTTTATCACCTTAGCATATCAAGTCCTGTGTATTTCAACCAGAAAAAGTAAAAAAATAGATGTTAATATCTTGAAAACCTTTTAAATCTCAGTTTCAAATATGGAAGTTGTCCTTGCGAAAGTGTTTGCAGCCAATCAATCAAAAGTGGTAAGGTTATATCTGCGATACGCTCAGATTATAGTAATCCAAATTATAAAAACTGTCGAAGCAAGTAAGAAACCGTTGCAAAAATAACATGAAAAGTGATGGAGAATTAATTGAAGTTCGACGACAGGTGTGGACTTGGGGTATGAATACGTTCCATGTCTTGGGTAATATACAGGGTAGGAACTTCCACTGTCACAAAATATATTCGGAGAAAATGCAAAACAAAAACACGTCGATTGGAATTGTTTGTCAGGTTCATATTCATAACCAACAAACAAAATGTTAACTTCCCTGACGTCACCCACTTCGTTTCATATGAAATGGGACACCTTTTAAAAGAGCTCATGTAAAAAGGAAGGTATAGAGGTTTCACATTTTTAATCAATAGGCGATTTTAAACAGTTTATTAAGGTATGAGTGAATAAAAAGATCTTTCAAACACGCGAGATTTTCCGAGCATATTTGAAATCATAAATATTGGTATTAATTTTTACAAATAATGGAAATAAGCACCTAAAATGTAAGATGGTTGAATTCGTGGGGTGACATCAGTTCGTTAATGTTTGAATTGTTTGTAATATTTCATTTGACGATACAAGGTACTCCTTGTCAGATCAATTGTCAATTTAGACTTCACGGTTCTCGAGTTGTTGATGTATCCATGGCAATTTAAAAAACGCGCGTTTTTGAAAGTTCGAATTATACACGCTAAGGCATGCTTTCAACAGGTAAAAAGAGACACCAATTGAAAAAAAATATGGTTTAGCAAACCGTCAAGTTTGTCCAAAAGTGAACTGAATATTTAATTTTGGAAATCGTATTAAGATCATTCTATGAAATTACAAACCGCGAACATAAACGGTTTAAAAAATTCTATAATCGGCGTTGAGAAGACTCTTCAAGAATCCTGTGCGAGGTTTGCTAGAAGAAGATTTTAATCGACGAGCAGAGTTTTGTAAGACCATGAATATCTAATTTTTTTCGGATTGGGTGTTGAATTCTCATGAAGCCACTTTCACTTTACATGGGGAGACATGTGCTGTTTTTCATATGTGAAACAAACATATCTACGGGTTTGCAAATATTTTCTATTTTATTTTGTGGTCAACCGACAAGACTGTTGCAAGATCCACGATGGATTATTGAGATGAGCATCAAATTACTGGCCTGATTGGCTTTGACAAAAATTTAAATCTCCAGTTTATGCAAAATACTTTGGAGTCAGAGTTGATGAAACATTTCCAACTGAACAATACAATCCTTATCACAAAATTAATTTCCAGCAGGATGGTGCTCTTTCCCACTATTAGGTTTATGTACGAGAATATCTAAATATTGCTTTCCGTGATTGATTGAATAAAGTGGTAACATTGATGGGCAGCAGAATCGCCTGATCTAACCCTCATCGACTTGTTTATGTGGGGCCACTTAAAATATGAAAATATATGCTCCCAAACCTGGAAACATTGAAGAATTGAAAAACGAAATAAAACTTTGCTCAATGATAGTATACCGAAAATTATCTTGATTTTCGAAGCGTGCAATTAACTTTTAAGAAAAAAATTATCATCTGTCGTTTTTTTCTCTCAATTCAGTCCACATACACTATTTTTATATTTTGTATGTTTTCTGGTTCGCACGAGAAGGAAAATTTTGTTATGTTCAGGGAACATCGTGAGAGCCGAGAAAAAGTAGATAGGAATTGGTGTTCATCTTGAATTACTGCAGGCTGTATGCCTGCGAGTTCCAAAGTTTTTCCGTTCGTTGGAAGCCCTAGGAAAGAAAAGTTTGGCATTGTCTCCAATGTGATGGCATATCGATGGGTCAGTCTCGACGGGACCACTAACAGTGGAATGATTGGTACGATTCGATTCAAAATTGGTATGTGTGGGCGGCTCCAGGATGGCGGATGAGAGAATATTCAGAAGGCCTCCTCATTGAAGAGCTACATAGCTCAAAACTTACAGGAAGCATGTCTTGTTACTTCATCGGAAATCCCAAGATCAATGCGTACTTACTGAAAAGAACAAAATAAAATAAATAATAACATTCAAAGACTAGCTTTTATTCGCTAAAAAGTGAGATATAATTTTATCTGTCAATTACAGAATCACCAACATTACAAATCTGAAGAAATTATTTCTTACGTATAATGCATTTGACTAAAATCTTGAATTTAAAATGTTTTTTTCATTATTAATTTTTTTGCATCCTGCAGTAAGTGCCTTCACCAACATTGCAACGAACGCCGCGAGAAATGAAAATTTTACCTCAAATAGTCGGATGCGTGGTTTGATTTTGAAAACAGAGTCGTACTGACAGCACACATACTCAATAGTCAATGCTTGTCTGTCTTTTATGAAATAGGTATCTTTTTTAGTTTGAAGATATTTCAAAAGATAACAAAAATAAGAAAAAAAATATATTTTTCAATTATTGATCTTCATTGTGTAATTTTTTTAACATATTCGAATTTTCAAATCTTTTCATAATGTCCCGTGCTCTGCTCTTTCATACTTTTTCTGTTATTATTGGAGACATCATTAGACTCCAACAAAATTATCTATTTCGTAAAAGCAAACAAGTGATGACAATTAGGTATGTTTATCCCCAGTACAACTCTGTTGTAAAAACCAAACAAAGCAAGCTGAGGTAAAATTATTATTGCTCGAGGCTTCCGTCGTAATGTTGGTGAGTAACACCAGGAGCATTTCACAGAGAGCGCTGCTAATTTAGATGCATTGACATTAAAATGCACTTACCTCAGAATGAAAAAAAAAGACTAATATCCCAACAATTTCTTAAATTATAACACACCATTTATGGCTAAGAAAAAATGCCAACGAGGTATGGACAGTATACTTGATTACGGGGTATTATAATTGGATAGACTGTCAACTATTACCGGCGCCTGTTGATCTAGTTGTAATAGAGATGTGGGGACTTCTGAAATGTGATCAAAATAGATATATTTAAGCCTGTGAGGAGCAAACTATTGTATAATATTGTTCAAATAAGTAAATATTCATTCATTTAATATTGGTATAGAAAACAACGAGAAGAAGACGAGATGACAGTGTCAAGGATAATTTAAGTCATGCACCATGAGCTTTTCATACATTATTGTAGCCACTGACTGAACAGTCTTGATTAGATTATAGATTAGAGACATTTTCAGAACTATTGTGTGTGCAGTCTAAATCATTATTGGTTCTCTATCTAGCCTTGTCTTCGTTGCAAGACTCCATAGGTCCACAGGGTATAGAAGGCCGTAGCGAGGTCTACGAAGATACATAATGCAGGCGTGCTCTTATCTAGTGACTTGTAGATATTAGTTGATCGTCTGTCGACTTTTCCTCTCTAAAACCATATTGAAAGTCGGAAAGTATACTATATTTGGTACGTACAAATTTCATCCCATGAAGCTTTGGATTGGTTTGCCTTAGTATTTACAATTTTTTTGAATACGTTTTTTTTTGCTATTTCAATGAGTTTGTTCAGTTTATTCTGATAGGAGTGATATTCATTCTTCATAGTTATATTATATATAAGTTTTTATGCATGAGTTCTTTTTTATTTATAGATATCAGTATTGCAGGAGTTATCCATTTCTTTCGGTTGATTTCTTGTTTCTTCAGTTTAACGTTTCTTGTGTTTTTGTCAATAGATGATTTGATTTTCTTTACGAAACAATCGCTCATATCACTTACAGAACAGTCGAAAAGTCATTCCAATAATTATTTTCGAAAACTGATCTCAAATGTTGACATTTTCGTTGAAATCTCAGTTAGCAAAGTGTCTCTTTTTCGTTCTAGAAACTAAAAGACTTTTATGTTTTGGAACGTAATAGTTATTTATGTATCAAGGGCGTAAAGTAGGCGTGGATGATCACACGCCGAATGCCATAAACGCATTACGCGTTATATATACAATAATCAAGAGTAATATAGTATGGGGAATGTGAAACTATAGTAGATAAGAACTTTTATATTGAAGAATAAATTGTACATGAGTGAAAAAATTGACAACGATTGTGCTGGAATGATACCAGACAGTTATTTCAACCAACCATCCACTTCTAAAATGAATATACTTGTTCTTGTATCGATGCAGATACTGTAACGAAGCTTTTAATTATGTTCAAGAGAATATGCCATCTTCAACATCAATAACTAAATCAACTTCATTTTCAATGTTCAGGCTTATGACTCAGTTACATGTTGAAAGAATGAGTTTATGAAGAAATGCTAGGAAGACTTTCTCCATTGAACTGAAATAATTCTGATTCGTGTTAGGTTTTGCATGAAATGATATGTAAATAAAGACAATTTGAGAATGCTGTCTACTTTACGGCCCGCGGGCCATAATGCGCCTGCGGTCGTAAATATTTCATTTCAATAGTTGATACAGTTTTTACAAAAAAGTGATCTAGATATTCGGCTTTGTGGCCGGGTTCAATTGTTTATATACGAAAAAAATCCGTAGGTATTCAGTATGTTTTTTTATTCCTTAGCAAAGTCTGAGTCTGAGACTTCTCATTATGAATCCAACTATACGGTGACAATTTTTTCATAGGGCATGCCTCTTTTCGATTATAGGGCAGGGGCAGAAAATTTTGAACAACTGAATTAATTCCTTGATTGTGTAGCTAATGGCTACTCAATAATTTTTGAGAAGTCATAATCAAGACATAACTTGACTTTTTTATTCAATTCTTGGTTTTCCCGAGAACTGCAGGCCATGAGTCATGTTCAAAATGTTAATTTGCTAATTTGGAGTGCCGACCGACCACTCGAGGTGGCGCTGTAGATTTTTCGGAATTTTTGTACAGCTGAAAAGTGAATAGGCCACCAAAAATCAGTAAGTCACCCCGGAGCGCCACGGCAAATAATAATAATAATAGCAGTCCCCCACCAGCATAGGATATGCCTATGTGTACATTCTACGAGTGTTTATTATTATTATTATTAGTGATGACATTGATGTGAACCAAGGAACTTACTGGTTCTGAAACAGTTCGACGAGGAACACCATCAGTAACACCCTTATTCATCTTCTGCCATAACCCTTTGTGTTCTTTATGATAGGAATTCTTGCAAAAAATCGAAAGTCAATCTTTGCCCTCCGACTCCGTATAATTTTCTCAGTACATTATCATGACATTCTGTCTGGAAGGCCTTGGCCAGAACAATACAGATGGCCATAAATTCATCTCATCTGTCTAAAGCCTCCTTCACACTTCATTTTGTAAAATCTAATACAGATTTATTTTTTTAGAAATGTTATATTGCAGTAACCGCTTCAAAATATCAAATATGATGGATGTCATTTAAATGTACCGTTCAAATAAAAGCGAGAGTAGTCTGAGTACGGTAACGCATACTTCCAGATATAACAGTTATCCATTTGGAAATTGTTTGCTAACATTAGGCAATATTTATTTGCATATTGACACAATTATTGGTCTTCACCAAGGTTGACATACCTTTATTTTGAACGTATATCTGCATTAGTCAGGTATACATTAAAAGCATTAAGATATGCAAATCAGCCGTTAAACTGGGTTTTACAAGTATGCAAAAATTTTCGCTGGTAAAGATCTAGGATTGTGCGAAGAGTCCGTTTTTGATGGTAACAAACTTTTTCTCTTTCTCGGATATTGCTTGTACTCTAACAGTAGTAGTAATGCACTGAAAATAGTTTAGGAGTTCGATAAAGATATACGGATAGACGAATCATAAGAGGCAGACATAATGAACAGAACAAAAATATCTAACAAATTCTTCATTGCAGTCCAATACCGAATAACTGGTTTTCCAGGCCAAATCAGGTGAACACCAAAATAATTATGTACTAGAAGAAACAGGAAAAATACATGAAAGAACCGTGCCATAAAAGAACGACAGACCTGTTAGCGATTAACAGAAGCCACACTGATCCAAAAAGGTACGTAAATAACAAAAAAAAAATACGTCAAATTTGGTTGTTACTACACGGAAACACAGTTCGTCGAATAACGAAACACTTGTTGATCAACGATCCTTTCGTTGTAACAAAGTAATTCGTATATTGATCAACGAATCTGGTTTTCGATAATATTACTAAACTGCGTTTGTTAGTTAACGAATAGGATCTATTAGTATTACGAATATTTCGTTAATTAACGATCTATATTGGTTAATAACATGAACCTCTGTCTGTTCGTTAATTCAAGAACAAAATTTATAAATATAATGAATTCCAATTGTCAAGACAAGGATCTGCATTCGTTAATATAACTAACTGTTCGTCAAATTACGAATTCAATGTGTTAAAATTGGAAACTTTTTTGTTAACTAACAATCTATATTGGTTAATACCATGAACGCCTGTTCGGTGATTCAACGACAAAATTTATTAATATCATGAACTAAAATTGTCAAACCAACGATCTGCATTTGTTGATATAAATATATGTAACCTACGGTAGAAGTCCATGATATCTCGATGTGGAGTGGTGTGGGATTTACAAAGAATAAAAACTCGAGATGACTTCGAGTTTTTATTCTTTATAAATATATGTTTCTTTAAATAATACAAATCTACAGGTTTTCCATTTTTGTTACGTTATTCAACAAGTGTAAGTAGGTATATGTGTTGAGAATAATACAAGAGTAAAATTGAAAGATTTATTCTGAAAAACAAAAATAATCGATGAATCAAGGAAATCAAACAAAAAATATATAAACATATTTACTATATCTTATTCTCTATTATATTATGTTAACACAGTTTTTACAAAAAAAAAATAAGAATACTAAAAATATAATGACTATCAAAAAAAAACAAAACTATTCCGTTTTAGAGAGTATTATAGCTAAGTTTGAAAAAGTATGATTCGATGAAATTCCAAAACATATTGTATTGAGGTGGAAATTTTAAATTGAAAACAAAAAAAAATTAAACATATATCCACTGCTATCCAAAAGTTTCAAGCTTTGTATTTTATGATGTTAATATATGAATGTGGTTCTAATTCGATAGCCTTTAGTGGTTCGAATTATGTAGACTTTATCCAAGTAAAGTAAAATTAAATAAAAGAAAAAATATATATAATTGAGGATAACCCGGATGCCCTATAACGCCTTACCGGTCCCGTAGACGATCTGTTGGTCTGTCTGTCTCGGTGTCCCTTCTTCTGTCGTCTTCACAAAGGGCCCTTTTGGATGGAAAGGTGAAGAGGGTTCTACTGATGTTCTGCCTGTTTGTGTAGTTCACCGGGACGATTGAACACTCCACGACACTTAGATTATCGAAGGAGGAACAGCGTGCAAGTAATAATTAATGATATACGCAAAATAGTTTGTTGTTAATCCAAACGGGAAATAACTCTTTAACACGTAGCGAAATATTGATGCGAAATATATCGATCACCGATACGCGATGAACCGATGCTAATTAGGTACTAAAATTGTTCGCAGTTTTCTCGGGAAACAAAAACTCACGGAATGTCTCTACGTACCGACGATACAGGGCGTTTGAGGGCAACATATCTGTTCGCGGTAAAATGACAATAATTAAATTAAATGAGTCTCTGACTCTTTCCGTAACAGAATGAATTTCTTTGAATTCTGCAAGTATTTCTCCTATGTAGAATATAGAGAGTTAGATACTTTCTTCCTTTTGTTGCAAAAAGGTAAGTAGTGCTCCACTTCCTGAGTATTTTTACCTCAAAATAAAAAGGACTCCTGGAAATCCTTCAATGTTTTAAATGAATTTTTTTGCCATCTATGTACTTTTTATACATTATGTCAGTGGGTACGAAGTACCCTTGAAGGCAAAACATTATTGTTGCATCTCGACCATCTAAAAAATAAAACTTGCAATATAAATATCAATTTATAGACATCCTTCAATCACTGATGAAATGTTTCTATAAGACTGTATTGAAATCCATATCAATCTATAAAACTACAATTTGAAATAGTTACTAGATTCATTCACTTAAAGTGCTAATTTTTTTTTTAAATAGGTCTGCCAAGTAAGCACTATCCTTGATCTCTATTAGCCTATATTTATTACAGGCATTCTAGCAACTATTTGTTTGCAGTAAAATTGTCAAATTTTAAACTCCGAAGACAACTTTTTACATCCGTTTCTCCATCAGCAGATTGTTAATTTTCAAGGGTAATTTATCCAAGAATCTCTCGATTTCATTTTTATACCGCTCTTCAGTCAGATGCCTTGAAAGAGAAGTGGTCTAACGAAACTAGTTCCCACTAATCCAGCCCAAATATTTTTACCAAAAACATCTTGAAAATGTCTTTCGTTCATTCGATGCTCATTTTCTGCGGACAATTCAATTGTTTTCCATGGCAACGACAAGTATGTCTTAGTAGGCTATGCGAGATACTCCTTAATTTAAATTATAATAAAATCAAGTTGTGATCAAAGATGGTAGTGGGTACGTGTTATACATTTTTGGATTCGTCTTCAAATAATGCATTCAATGGGGTTTTGAAAGTGATATGGTTAAGTTTTTTGAATTTGAACAAAGAAATTGAATTGTACTAATGAACAGCCTTCCTTCAAGTTAACAAATGAAGATAGCAGTCTTTTCACATTTTTCTGAAAGTAGCGAGGTTACGTAGAGACATTTTACGATGGTAATGGCACTCTAGATTTAAAATTAAATATTGATTTAAAAATAAAATTCATGTCAGAATTCATTTCAACAATACAGAGAATCTGAAAAACAAACAAGATACAGGGTGTGCCATTTAAATTTCGAAAGTTGAGGTCATTTCTGGTAAAACCGGAAGTTGTAGAAATTTATCATCGACTCAAAAAATTACCTTCAGTTCGTAAAATAACCCTACCCAGTTTTATTTTACACAGTGGAAGAATACAAGTATGGCGGCCCAAAAGTGATCTTTTTGTCACCCGGTACATACAGGGTGTATCTCAAATGGTGTCATTAATTTCAGGTGGTGATTCCTTGTCACATTTTATAAAAATAAGTTCATATAAACATGAGTAACGGGGTTTCAAATGTTTCAAAAGTAACAAAAAATCGGTTTTTCATAAATAACTCAAAATTCTTCAAGCTGATTCTGATTAAACTTCGAATATAGTAACAAGGGGCTTCTTTCCACAAAATTAAATCTCTAATTTTAATTCCAGTGGCGTCGCAGTTAATTCCCCGTTACTCAGAAACGAAGCAAGTTAAGACACACGTTTATATGAACTTTTTTCTTAAAATGTGACCAGGAATCACCTCCTGAAATTAATGACATCATTCAAGATACACCCTGTATATAGAAAGGGTAGCCCACATATAGAAATAACATAGAATTTGCCGCTCCCTGATATTTGCCGCTTTAAGCTACTGCTTAACCCGCTTAATAGGTATACTGGGCATGAATGCATCAGTGAAAGAGTACCTTAAGACAACAGGACTGTAAGTATAACGAAGACCTGACCTGCAGACTGTGCGGTATGGATCCAGGAACATTGACATACATACAGGGTGTTCCTTAAAGACATGCTAATATTTGAGGGGGTGATTCTTTGACTTATTTTAAGGAAAAAACTTTCTATAAACGTATGTCCTCAAAGTCCTAACTTTTGAGATACAGGGTGATAAAATTTTGAAAAAAAATCAGTTTTTTAATAATAACTGAGGTAATATTGTAGACGTTTTTATAAAATTTGGTACATGTCTTCTATGCATCAAGGTGCATTTTTTAATGCACAAACATTTTCATTTTCTCAACCAGTGGCGTCCGTACGGGTTTTGCATTAAATATTTTTGGAGAAAAAAATACTACGCCACTGCTTTCTCCTGAAAAAAAAAAATACTTTTGAGATCCTCATTTATTTTTGAGCAAATTTGATCTCTTGAGTTTTCTTTGTCCGCCGCATGGTTTTCGCTTAAAAAAATAAAAATCGTTTCATTTCAGGATCAATTCTTCAAAAATCTGATGCGGTGTGGAAATGTTTGTGCATCGACTGAAAGCAAATTGAGGGATCAGATTTGTTCCAAAATGAATGAGAATCCAAAAAAATGTGTAATTCTTGTCAGATGCTCGGTTCTTGATTAAAATAATTAAATTGAAATTGCTTCATATCGCAGTAGGTACCTAACATTTTGTTGACAATAAATTTACGATATTAATTCAGCTACCTATCTGTAATTATTAGCATTTTGTTCTTCAAATCACTATAAATATTGTGTTTTCACTAGTTATGAATACCATTTTGGGTTTGAAAAAGCTATAGGAATAGCGAAGCGCACAATTATTTACTTGATTTTTAAGTGTGTTATTGAAGTTATTTTGGTTGTCCGCCGTTTTTCTGAATATCGGTAAATATGGTGAATTACACGAATGCAGAAATGGCGGCAATGCATTACGTATATGGCCTCGCTGATGGTAATGCAACAGAAGCCAGACGCATTTATCAGGAAAGATATCCTAATCGTGCCTTACCAGATAGCCGTACCTTTTCAAATATTCATCGCCGACTTAGGGAAACTGGTAGTTTCAAGAAAGGTACTTCGGAAGGTAGACCTCTAAGCGTCAGAACTCTTGAAATTGAGGAAGCCGTTCTGCAAGAAATCGAAGAACATCCTGAGACGAGTACGAGGAAGATCGCTCATCATATTGTTTTGCGTATTTTGGTTGATTTTTTGTTATACCCATACCATATTTTACGAGTACAGGCATTACTCCCTAGAGATTTTCCACAGCGTGTGAACTTCTGTCAGTGGTATCTTCAGAGTATTGCACTAAATCCGCAGTTTGGGTCATAAATTTTGTTCACAGACGAAGCAAATTTTTCTCGGAATGCTATTCAAAATTTCCATAACAATCATATGTGGGCAGAAGAAAACCCCCATACCATAACCGAAACCCATTTTCAACACCAATTTTCGGTTAATGTATGGGCAGGAATTATTGGTGATTATCTAATAGGCCCATTTTTTCTACCAGGACGCCTTGATGGTCGGTCTTATTTACACTTTCTCGAAGAAGAACTAAATGGGTTGCTTGAAGATGTACCAATTGCGTTAAGAAATCGAATATGGTACATGCACGATGGAGCCCCTGCTCATTTCAGTGTAATTGTCCGAAACCATTTAAATACAGTTTATCATAATCGTTGGATAGGTCGCGCAGGACCTCAGCAATGGCCAGCAAGATCCCCTGATCTCAACAGTTTAGATTTCTTTTTATGGGGGCACCTTAAAACTCTAGTGTATAAAACTCCCGTTAATACTTTAGAAGATTTAAGAGAGCGAATAGTTGCCTCGTGTGAAACTATTCGAAATACGCCGGGAATATTTCAACGTGTGCGTAATTCCATGCGTAGACGGGCGGAAGCATGCCTATTAAGTGAAGGTGGCCATTTCCAACAATTTTTATAATCAGTGTTAGTATTGTCAATAATTAATGAATTTGATCCGTTCATTTAAACTTACTTTTATAAAATAAAATAAAATTCGTTTTTGTACAAGCTGAAATCCATATTTTTTTGATTCTCATTCATTTTGGAACAAATCTAATCCCTTTATTTGCTTTAAGTCGATGCACAATCATTTCCACACCACATCAGATTTTTGAGGAATTGATCCTGAAGTAAAACGATTTTTATTTTTTTAAGCGAAAACCATGCGGCGGAAAAAGAAAACTCAAGAAATTAAATTTGCTCAAAAATAAATGAGGATCTCAAAAGTATTTTTTTTTTGAGAAAGCAGTGGCGTAGTATTTTTTTCTCCAAAAATATTCAATGCAAAACCCGTACGGACGCCACTGGTTGAGAAAATGAAAATGTTTGTGCATTAAAAAATGCACCTTGATGCATAGAAGACATGTACCGAATTTTATAAAAACGTCTACAATATTATCTCAGTTATTATTAAAAAACTGATTTTTTTTCAAAACTTTCTCACCCTGTATCTCAAAAGTTAGGACTTTTAGAACATACGTTTATAGAAAGTTTTTTCCTTAAAATAAGTCAAAGAATCACCCCCTCAAATATTAGCATGTCTTTAAGGAACACCCTGTATACTGTCCTGATGCGAGGCACTAGACCGCAAAAGACCGGAAATTTTCGGGCAGCCATCTATTATACAGGACCAACTCAGTAAAGAACAAGGCACGTGAGTACTGTATTGGGTTCTGTGACGGTGTATAATGAAGGGATCACATAATGGACCAATGGGCGTATTTGTGACCGGAGGCAACAGCCTGACAGAGTTATATTCATAGATGTGGAGGTTTTAGTGAGTAGCCCTAAGGTATCGGAGAATCAGCCGAGTGTCACAGCAGGTCTTGAGTTTTGAGTCTCATCTATAAAAGATTTCCAAAACACCTCCCTTATGACATTCACCAGGACAAAATCTGCCGAGTCCGATAGTAATTTTATATAATAGGTATATGTATGTGTATTACATGAGAGAAAACAAAAAGCCATGTTCGCTGAAATGAAGGAAGGGAAGTAAAAAAAAATGTCTTTCTTCACCGTGTCGTAGTAGGAAACGATGGATTTTTTTCAGGAGGAACTGTGCTATAGGATCGTGCCCTATGGAAATCAATACTTCCGAAATCACAATGAATCACAGGAAAAGAGGTGCGTATTATTGGGAATAGCTTGTTGAAAAGTCTTCCTCGGTTTGAGGTGTTAACTTTTGAGCATCACCTCAGTCCACTAAGTCGTGCGATAATAAGCAGATATTTGTAAGAACATAATAATTATGAACAGACAATGATTAAAGCTGAATACAAAATCGTGCTGTGGCACTATTAAAACTCCCAAACGATTTACTAGTCGCGTGTATCTCCGCCTGTAAATCAAAGTCATGAAGCTCGAAACTGAAAAACTCTATCTTGCATACACTTCTTTACTAACGTATTAGCCCGGTCAAGTTATACATGCAAGGATACAAAAATTCGCGTAGAGCTGAAATTTTGTAGGAATGTTTGAAACACCATTATAAATTAAATGTGATAAGTCCCCATAGATCCGACATTTGCAAAAAAAATTTCGAGGTCAAAGTTCGTAAATATGGGGTTTTTACGTTTTTCAGCAAACAGTAAGATTTATCATAAAAATAGAAGAAATTTAAGATCATTTGATTATCTATAAAAATTGTTCCAACATTTGTTTTTTCCTATGACTGTTCCTGAGATATAACCATTTAAAAAGTTGAAAGAGTTGAATTCTTCATTATATGCACTCGTTTCCACGCCACCTGTGAGGTAGGATACTCGACAAACTTTTTCCAACGTGGTTTTCCCGGTAGGCCTAGTCTACGGTCTATTGTGATCTTTTTTAATTCAATTATATTTAAAATTAAAATATTGTATAATTGGAAATGATGAAAGCCGTGTAAATTTTAAGAAATTGGGGAAAATTATTTGTTATCATATAATACTTCTGCTTCTTCATTTTCTTGTTCTTCTTATTATTCCTCCTCTTCTAGTTCTTCATCTTCCTGCTGGGTGCAAGTAAATTGTCCTAACAGCGATGAATCAGATATTATCTCTTCGCTGAACACTCTTCTGATGGCGAATCAACATTGGAGCATGACTGGCCTTGACAACTGGTACATGCTAATGAACAAAATAATCCAACATTTTTGCAGCCGCATTTAGTATAACATTCCTTTTACCAATTTCAAAATGTTGTGTTGAGTTTTTCTGGTGCAGGTGGGAGAAAAGTCTGGAATGGTTCCAATTATTGTCGATTAACTTCCAACCCCAGTCTTTTGGGTCTAGTTGATACCCAAGCCATATTTGAATTTGATAGTATACCCAAAATAGATGTTGATAAACAGAAGCAGAGGTTGGAGGAAAACCAGCTAATTACAATCGTTTTTTGTTATAAAAATTCGTATCGAAACTTATCTGGGCAAGTAATTTTTTTTCCATATCAATATTGTGGAGTCGAGTTACTCGTATCAAAAACGGAACAGTGACTAACTACTACCACAGAACACCTAACCTTGAATGTTCTGTGATACTACGAAATGCTCAGATAATCATTAGTTCAGAAATCAGAATGTGTGGGTTCTGTGTTCACATAGATTATCATAGAAAATAATGTCATTGTATTTCTATGTAGATTACTGAGAATTTAATAACAATATTCTTCAGAACGCCAAGAGAATGTTTCTCTACGAGCTATTCATTCTCCGCTTTGTATCATTCGCCGCAAAATTATCCGCGGACTTCCGAATTCTCCGAAAATCGGAGATTTCTCCGCTTATTGGCAACACTGCTGATAGGCATTGAGAGAGGATATTCAAAACCCTTGCCACGCGGACAATTGAATGGGAGACATACGTTAATCAAGGTTACAATGTCGTATAAAACTTTCGAGTTGAAATTCTCATAATTTTTGTATGTATACGTTATACAGACCGATAAAAAAATATCTTTACTTGTATTACAGCTCCAGTGATGTATACAGTATCGGAAAGTTTTCATCTTGGGTATGGTGGTTTCATGAGAGCGTAAAGAATAGCTTGCTATATGTTGAGAGAGGATTACAATTTCTCCTCTACTCGCTCGAGGAAGGGATATCGATGTGAGCTGTTAATTCGTCGGTACAGGCACACAGTAGTGCGTCTCTCTTATTTATGTGGTATTATCATAGTCTTGTGTAATTGCATGGTCTAAATTTTCATGAATTTTTAAACTTACCGTTTGGCTGAAAACCGCAAAAAACTCATATTAGCGAACTTAGGCCTTGAATAATTTTTTTTGCAAGTGTTGGATCGATGGGGACTTTTCAAATTTCATTGATAATGGTGTGTTGAACATTCGTACAAATGTTGTTCAGATTCATGCAAATTTTTGCAACCTCACCACTATTTTTTGAGATAACTTGACCGTATTATATCTCACCTCACAGACAAAGTGTAACAAATTGCGGAAATACAGTGCTCGACATGAGCTGTATACACACAAACAAAAGTTATTCGAGTTTACGTATCCCTAAAAGGCAACATTTCATTAGTATGGCCGCAGACGTGGCTTACCTTAATTACCTTAGACTCGAAAAATGGTTAGCTAAAGTACGGGGAAAGTTAGAAGTTACGAGCTCCATTCATCAAAATGACAGAAGGTCGTAAAGCGCCTTCGTTGGTTTGTCAATTTTATGCCGAATGAGGTTGGGTAATTAATTTCGTTGAGTTTCGCATAAGAGGTGTACGAGGTTAGATCTGAAAGTTCTGAGACGAAGAAGTTCATGAAAGGATTTGTGTACCTTTTATCTCGACTGGATTGATCAGTTCCAATAATTTTTACTCTCTCAGTATCCAACAGATTATCCATCTAGGTACTCGTATGATTCAACTCAGATTTTGAAACAGAATTCTCGTCAACTCGATTATTTCAAGAAAACGAACAAAACCTAGAAAAAACGATTGGGTATTTAGTTATGTGGACATATCCCAATCTAGTTTTCGTCATGTTCTTGTTGCCAGGTAGTTGAATTTTAATTCGTAGGGGACAGTACTTGTTCACAGAATGCGCCATATTATAATTCCGTATTTTTCTCCACATCACACATAATAATGAGGTTGGTCTGTTGTGGTCGCTATAGGTAGGAATACCCATTATTCTGTCATAAGTCAACTGACTGTTCTGAAAAATCGATATACACTTCCGAGATCCCACGTCGAGATTAAATGAAAAAATACCACACAAGCGCATACTAATAGGTTACGAGTTATCGAGGAGAATTAATAAAACAGGATGCAGCGGTACATTTGCATAGACATGGGCGCCTATTCAAAGAATCATAGCAGG
Organism: Chrysolina haemoptera; assembly: GCA_958298965.1. Classification (NCBI taxonomy): domain Eukaryota; kingdom Metazoa; phylum Arthropoda; class Insecta; order Coleoptera; family Chrysomelidae; genus Chrysolina; species Chrysolina haemoptera. Next base: position 10,177,175 of record OY282586.1, on the reverse strand, counting down.
AACAGAATAATTTCATCATCGGTAAGATTTGATACAACTAACTTAGATGGATACAAAGTTTCAATAATAAAGTGGCAATATCATTATTTTATGAATAATATTTCAAAAAGGTATCGTCTTGTCTTTTGATATTGTATAAGAAATGTATTATGGAACCAATTATTTTCAATTTTTAATTTCAATGGGAATGAGAGATTTTTTTTATGAGTTTCATTCAACTGAAGTGTTGAAAGACAACTGAATTTCACAACGGTCCTGAAATCATTTGTACTCGTTTAGTAACTAGAAGCTGCGTTATAATGTTGGAATTACATATAATATAGTCAACTTTTCAAACAACTAACTGTAAACTGGGTGTCAGTTCATTTCAAACAACGAAAATTACTCATTATCAGTTATCTGAGTTCCTGCATAACTCCAGGCCCGATGGTTGTTTCGGTTCGCACTTACTTTTAATTTTTTAAATTAGGAGCAACACGTCTAAGTTATTTTGGCATTAGATAACGATTTCACAAGAATGCGAGGATAGGGAGAACGTCATCAAACAGATTTGACGTGAATACATAACGACGACTGAAAAGGGATGTTTGCCGAATTTTTTCATACCATAGAAAAAATCAGGCCGTATATCGAGGGTACTAAGTGTTGAGTAATCACAAACCATTATAGCCTTATTTGGTTGAATGCCATTAAGGATTCCATTGGAAGAGTGGCATGGTAGGCTGTAGGACTTTATCAATATGATTTGACATCATTCATCACAAGGGAAGTGAGCACGTCGTCCCGGATTTTCCTTAGCGCCCTGTTCCTCGCATAAAGGAATCCGCCCCAACTCCTAACAAGATTAATGACAAATGGTTCGAAACATTGTATGGAAAAGTGCAGCAAAACCCCAAATATACCCTCAGTGGAGAATCGAAAATGGGACTCTTTTCAAACTATCTCACATCAATTATCCCGGTGTCATTGCCAGATCACATGGATGGCTTTTGGTAGTTCCAGCGTATGTTCAATATCGAAGAACACTAGGATCCACAAGCATTTGACTATGCAGGAGATTTCAAAACTCTTGCTTGGATCACTTTGATATATTTTTGGCCTCGGATGAAGTCCAATGTCTCTCAGATGAAGTCCGTCTCTCGGAACATCCGGAACTGTGGAGTTTGCTTGATGACAAAGCCAGAACAAAAGGATGGATTCAATAGACCTTCTGTCACGTTCAACAAGGGAAGTGAGCACGTCGTCCCGGATTTTCCTTAGCGCCCTGTTCCTCGCATAAAGGAATCCGCCCCAACTCCTAACAAGATTAATGACAAATGGTTCGAAACATTGTATGGAAAAGTGCAGCAAAACCCCAAATATACCCTCAGTGGAGAATCGAAAATGGGACTCTTTTCAAACTATCTCACATCAATTATCCCGGTGTCATTGCCAGATCACATGGATGGCTTTTGGTAGTTCCAGCGTATGTTCAATATCGAAGAACACTATGATCCACAAGCATTTGACTATGCAGGAGATTTCAAAACTCTTGCTTGGATCACTTTGATATATTTTTGGCCTCGGATGAAGTCCAATGTCTCTCAGATGAAGTCCGTCTCTCGGAACATCCGGAACTGTGGAGTTTGCTTGATGACAAAGCCAGAACAAAAGGATGGATTCAATAGACCTTCTGTCACGTTCAACAACCTGCTTTACATAATCATAAGTGATGTGTTTAGCAATTATCTGTTGCTTTTTTCTGCGAAAAGCATCAGTGGAAAAACAGTATAGTTATTCGAAGAACACGTTTTATTGATTTTAGTTCGAAAATATGAATAGGAAATTCATAAAATCTATTGTGGAATCATCTGCGACTGAAAAACAAAAAGTTCGGCAATTGCAATTGCGAATTCATGCAGCTCATGACTTTAAGTTACATGCTCAAGTCAACGGAGTGGAGCGTTACCACTGAGTTATCGAACCCATGCTAACTTCCATGTTACCAACAATCACCTGTTATGGAATAAGTATCTTCAACAGATAGCTTGTGCGATCCGTTTCTCTCCTTCTCTTCTATTAATAATTGTTGCTCCTAAGGTGGCGTATGGAGTTAGTAACAAGGCCTAGACAGAACACTTGTATGAATAAGATATATTTTGTGAGACAACTGCATCCCCTCGATACAGATCCGCTGTCTACGCTAGTTGAAGGCCGGATGGTGAAAGACGCTGAAAGGACAATAAAGGATGAGAGAGAGATAGAGATTTCTCTGGCAAAGATAATATACAATGAACCCGAACAGAACGTGGATGACACATTCAACCCACAGGTGAGTACGTTCCGAATCTATTTTAAGCTCCTGAAGGGAGTTATATTATTATTACCATTCAAAAACTTTGGTTTTTATATTCAGAATTGAGAATTTTCAAGGAATCCAAACTTTTATTATTTATGCTGAACCAATAACGCCATATATAATAATATAATAATAATAATATGATAATAATATTAAGTTTATTGATATAAAAAAAATGTGTGCACACAATTCCATTTAAATGATGGCGATAACAATTTTTTTCACGAATGAACAGAAATCCACAAAGTCAAAGGCTGTCTGTGGTGTGAGTGTTTGAAAATAGTATCGATAAATACTAAATGAAGAAAATACAAAATATGTTTAAATTCAAATTTAGATTCTTTAATGTTCACAGGATTTGATAAAAAACACCTACAAGCAACAAAGCGGTCACCAAATACGAAAATGTAAATTATAAAACACATGCAAAGCAGCAAACAGCTTTTTTTTTCAACATAAAAGTACAGGAAAATATATAAGAATAATAAAATGCAGACATTGAATCTATAACGTCAACAGGATTTGATAAAAACACTTGTCTAGTATACAACCAAAATATAGTGGTAATGAATATGAAAATACAAACACATGTTTGGAAAAAATATATAAGAAATAATTGAATAAATCATTGAACTAATGAACTGAAATGGAATGAAATCTCATTATATCGTTATACCAACATCCACAAAGCTCATGCACAATAAGTCTGTTTGAATCAAGTAAATATTTTTTTAGCTTTTTCTTGGATCCTAATAATAATAATAATAATAATAATTTAAGAAGAGACCTTTTTTCTTTCGGCAGAAATGAAATTTTAAAATCTCGGTACCAACTACGAAAAGCATCTTTGTCCCTATTGTGAAATTAAATTTTTTATCCCATAGCTTTCTTTGAGACGCCTATGTATGCAGTGCAAGCAGATTTGCATAGACGGTTATGGTCTGTATTGTTTTGTCATTGTGAAGATCACAGAATAACACCTGGATGACTTTCTACACCAGCATTGTTCGATTTTCGAAAAAAGAAAAAACTGTTAGTGGGTGATTTCTGCTTAACTGTGTCATCATGATATTATTATTATGAAGGCGGCCTGCGTTTTCGTTCTAAGGAAGTATACATTTCCATAGATAATTAAATGGGCCGTTCTTCTTGGAAGGCTGAGATATACAGATTGTGTTGTCGAAAGATGATATAGAGGTGGTGATTTAAATACAAACTGGCAAACTCTGTGAGATGATTCTTCACAAAATAATACGATAAGCTTGAAATCAATTTCTTAATAGAAAAAGGATGTTTAAAACACGAAAAAAAAAATGTGTTCACTCAACATGGTTGAAAAGGAGAAATCCAAGTTTAGGCATTCAGGAAGTTTCAGCAGATTTTGATAAACCTATGATTTAGGAACAGAACTACAAAATCATGTTTTCTATTATATTTTTTGTGAAGGCTGAACAGATATATAATAATAATAGACTTTATTAGGATAATAAATTCTCTACATAAGTTTGCAATTTCTAGAGAAAATAATATTGTCCTAAAAGGCGAAGTTCAGTAGCTCACGATGTTGGCCAAAATGAGGTTCTGTTCTACCGCTTAACCTTCTAACCTAATGATTTACTCACTTTGTTACACAGTACCCAGTGAGGTCAATCCTCAAACTAACTTACCTAACTTAACCTAAAGGTTAATCCTCAAACTCACTTACCTAACTTAACCTAAAGGTTAGTTGCTGTTGTGCAAGTTTTCTGTAGTTTAATTCCACAATAATGAAAGAATTATCAAATATAAGCATTAAGAAGATGTTTGCACAGGTTTTTTATTGTGGCTAAATGGAATTAAGGATTTTCGCAATGTTGTAAGAGAAGGATCGTTAACTGTATTGTGTTTAGTTATATTGATCTGATTTTTGTTTCGAACGTTAATATTGTAAACTCCTTTTCTCGGACTTTAAAAGCAGGCCCCATGAAGAAGTCTCCTATCTATTAATTTCATCCATCCAAGCTCTTTTGATTTCGGTGATATATGAGAGTATCGTCTCAATCCATGAATAAGCCTAACGCAGCAGTTTTAAATTTTTTGCAATCTACTGGCATCCGCGATTGTGAGACAAAGACCGTAGATAATATCAGCAAAGTTTAACTGTGATAATACCAAGGATTGCGTTAAAATTACTTTAATTTTGCAAATGATTTTTGGATTGATGAAGATGATTTATATGTGCACTGAAACGCAAATGAGTATCGATATATAGTCCGAGATTTTTGGCAGTATCAACTACTTGTAAGTCTTCGTTATTTATTTTAATTTTGAAATATTGAAGAGCTCTAATGCGGTTTGGTTTCGATCTGAATAGTAATACTGAAGATTTTGTTGGAATGATTTGTAAGCAGTGGTCGTTGGATGATGTAACAAGATCATGAATATCCTGATTGATATGCTCAATGGCTATTTTTGTATGTTCTGATTTGAATGAGATATATAGTTGTGTATCATCTGCGTAGAAATGTGATGTACAGTAGGATATTTTATTTTTCAGGAATGATGTGAATACGGAGAAGAGCATAGGTCCTAGAATTGTTCCTTGTGGTACACCACATCTCAGAGGTGATGGATTTGATATCAGTTCCCTGACTGACAGTCATTTACGTTAAACCAAATTTTACAAAATATTATATTATGAAGTTTTTTTTGTGTTTATAAATCTCACAGGTTTTTTGAGAAAACCGCTCAAAAGCGGAGTTTGTGCAAGCAAGGGAGATCGGGGACCAACAGCTCACGTACAAGTGGATTCTGAACCACTTCAGCTCCGTGACGGCGGTGGGGATCGAACCCGAGCCGCCTGGGTAGAAGTAATAACATTAAAAATAATAAATGTATTCAATTAAATATTTTCTACTGTGAAGATAGTGGGGCAAGCAGTTAATTAAAACTTTTCAAATTAAAGTTTTATTCACAATAGTGCCAAGCTTTCGCTTTCGCTTTTGAAAAAACAATAAAAAGGAGAACTCACAGCAAATAAGGTATACATTTGAATATAAAAACATAAAATAAAAGTAAAAGATGTAAAACTTGGTATAAGAATTAGATGACAGTATATGACTATTCAATTTTCAATTTTTTAAACAAGAAGTTGAAGTGTGAGAAAAATTGTTTTTTTTTGTTGGCAGAGAACGATGACATAATTCTATTTCAGGTTAGAAAGACAAAAGATTGAAAGTAGAAGACTCGTTGGTATGCAAATTTTAATAGTTATTTATGCAACAAGTGCAAAAAAACAATTTTTGCACGAGTTGCATACAACATTTTATCTACCTTCATGCAAAAAGCGAAAAATGATTTATTAAGGTACGGCACTAGGTGTTGGAAAATGAAAAGCGCAACTTATATAATTGATTATTACTATCGATTTGCATTGAAACAGATCTATTTTTCATTAATTCATTTTAAAACTTTCAATTCTGTAATTGTCAGAAATAATTTTTGACTGACGTTTTTTTAACACAGTTGCATTATAAAATCAAAATCAGAGTAGCCGTGAGCGCGTATGTTATCACGAGGTGTGGTCATAGTATAGACACTTTGCTCTATGCAGGTAGACGATTTAGAACAAAGCTGATCAGTTTTGATTATGGAGTTTTTCTCCGGAAGGCATTGTTTGTTTGAATCTGGTTGCTAACATTAATACCAAATAATATAAAATATGTAACTGTTCAAAACGTATTGCCAATCTCACAGAATATCTGCTAAATATGTAGTGGGTTTGAACGTTTTTGTATGTCATTATGACAGCACGTTGAAGCAGAATGACAGATGAGTGCAATAAAGAACTTATTTTTCCACTAAATACAGTTCAATAAAGTTTTGCTTTTTGCATGAATGTAGAAAAATAATATAATCCAAACGAGTACCTACGGATTAAAGCTATTTCGATAAAATGGCGAAGGAAAAAGGAATATAAAATGTTGGCGGTTCAACGGTTCAATAATGATCAGATTCGGTCGATTAGTCAGTAGATTTAAAAGAGAAGAGATTATCTTGCAGATTCATTCAAGGTTGATTATTCATTTTCGATATTTGCATCAGTAACTATAGTTAAAAATTCGAGCTCGTAAGAAAGCCATAGTCTCCTGTTTAATTAAGGACTGATATTGTACTTCGCCGTTTTTTTTGTCTCGAACAAGCTCTCGTGGTGTTTCTGAGCACAACAGTTCTCGTGCCAGCAGGGTGAAAGTATTTTTGGAAATTTCTGATATTTTCACTGATAATACTCTTCGGAACCCTATACTGATTCGGTGAATTGTATTTCACCATCTAGAACTAGAGTGGATTGGAATCCACTTTTACGTAAGCTGTGGGTCCCGGATCTTCCTTGCTTGCAGAAGCTTCTAGATGCGCTTCTGAGGGGTTTTTTCAGAAACATGAGGATTCGTAAAAAAAAAACAAACTGATCGGTGACAACAAACAGGAGATTATGATTCGACTCTGAGCTAGTATATATAATTATTTTGAAATTACCGATGCCTTCTACGAATATCGAAAATGATACAAAACCTAAATCACCCCCGATGTATTGGCTGAATATTATCTTTCAAACCTACTGACGAAATCGACAGACAGAGTCCAAGTCGTTTCACTAGAGCTTTAGTCTTCTTCAACAGTTAACATTTTGTTTGTATTCCTTTTCCTTCGCCATTTTATCGATTTCGTTTTGAAACATTGGTATTTGTAATAGTTGAAAATTTCAAACTAACGCGTTCAGTCCTTCTAACCTTTTGCAACATACCGCCCTATGTATGCTCTACGGATTGGCTTGTAGTACGACTTCAAATAAAAAAAGATATTTTTCTAGAAAGTCATGGAAGAGTCCACATTTGGGCGAGAAGTCTATTAACGAGTTAAAATATTGCTATTTATAATATGAGTTCGTAAAGTAGGACATTTTGTATGAGCGTGAAGTTTGGTAAATGAGGTGCAGTTGAGTTCACCAAACACGCGAGTGGAAAAAAGCCATTTACGAAATTACAATATTCTCAGCGGCTTCCCCCTCGATCAAAAGTCTTGCCGAATAAATAATGTATTTAATCTCATGCCAAACTTGAAAATGGTCGCAAACTTAGTTTCTTCCATTTAACGACCCTGTTGCATATTTTCTCTATAAATAAATAACCACAATTGTTTATAATACATATATTTTTCAATGTTACTGGGCTTGTAAGAGGAGGCAAATTTGTAAAGTTTTATTGTGCACTAAAATACTTTTGTGAAAGTTATCTTTTGTAATTTTTTCAGACGCAAACTTTTTCTACGCTAGCTCTCAGAAGAACTAACGATGATAGAAGAGCGATTTTTCAACCAGCAGGTGATGCGAAATCATGCAATTTAAATTGAAATCCAAAGTTACTATGGAATGCTGGTGGTACTATTATATAGGGATACTCATACGTGTTTTTTTTTATATGCGAAATTTTCATTACGATGATAGGGCAATCTAAAACTATTGCATTCTTCCGATTATAATCAACTGTCGATGATAATCGTGCACTTAATCTCAAAAACAGTTCGTCGAATTGAGACTTAGAGTTTTCAAGATTGTATGCGAAGTGAAACGCTCTACTTATCACGATTATCATCGAATCTTGATTATAATCTGTCATGTCATCACAATGGTCGTGGAATTCTGATATAACTGTTAGATACGAACCAATGTAAAAGCCAGGGCTCGGACAAAATCCAATTTCTTAAATTTAGTGATCTCTGGTGTGGGCAAAATGAGAAAGTTTTGTCATTATCAAATACAAATGTTTCAGTGTAGTCAAGCTATTCAGAAGAAAATAAAATTGATATTTTGAAAAAGATACGAAAATATGGAAAGAATAGCTTCCTTCAATTTCCTTGCATTATCATTTCAAATTTTGTTTTTCTATATTAAACTGAATTCAAGGCAACTTTTTCAAATATGTTTTTTCGATATCTTACCATTTTACCCCACCTTTTGCATTTTTATAATATTTTTCTAATACTCTAATAATAAACTTTTTTCCCATATGGTACACACTTTTTGGCGGTCACTGTACATTTTACTTTGAAAAACCTATATTGTTTTTCTGTAATTTGTAATCTGTAATTAAAAAAAGGCATTTTGCGCAATAGAACGGATGTATATTTTTAGGATGTTGAGTAGGACCATATTACCTATCGTTTACAATAAGAATCATTTCTGTTGCAAGTTGTTCAAGGTACCGGTGTTTCTTTATTCATTTCTATTCCGCTATAAATGTGCGTGCGTATTCGAATCTATCAACATCTAGAATTTCGAAGATTCTATGAGCCAGTACGCCCCTGCATCATCATTAGTTGGTACGAGAATAACGTGTACGATTCCTCCGAGTTGCAGTTAGCAGAGATGCTGAAATTATTCCAATCGCAGATAATCAGTCAGCATTCAATGATAATTTACATAATTTGAGAAAATGGTACGGGAATCGAGAGAGATTAAATTGAAGGCGATGAAAGGAAGGCATAACACTCGCGGTGTAAGCTAATTGCATTCTCGTAAATTTGATTTATAGTCAGTTTAATTGATTTTTGTTACTGTTCGTGAATCGAAGATCATTTCACACAGCTGATTATCACGATGTTGAGTTACTTGCTGTGTCCGGCAGAAAGTTCGCAGCATATGGAAAACTTATTCTTTATTGGTTTCTCAGATATTTTTATTTGTGGTAAATCAACACCTGTAGAGAGAAACCATTTAATGTTGATGTCTGTCAGAAGAAAAAACAGATTGATGGAATAGAAATTTGTGAGCGGACATAACCAACAGTGTCTATGCCTCTAAATCAGGCCTGTTAGGCACCCATCGCTGCTAAGCTGGGATTGGACCTTTACATTTATGAAAAATTAATTCCAAACTCGTTTAAATCGATTACTTCTACCTAGTCTAAAACGCCAATAACAACTTGGTCCACTATACTTTTTTCATTTTGAAAATATATCACATTTGAAAGTACTCGAACAACTCTCCAAAAAATTCTATATATTATAAGTAATATTCATTGTAACTTTCAAATTTTCTGAATGAATCTTTTTTTTGATGAAGATCAATCATTGGCAACACCGCAAATCGTGATAATTGTTCTCACGGAACAAAAGTTATATCGACATTTGATTTGATGAATATTGAATTTTTTAATCATATATGTTAATGAAAAATATGGGACATTCAAGAACTTTTCAATGGCCAGCATTCAATTTTGTTGGTCGCCTGAATATAAATCAGCCGTACTCTTCAATATTCAATTCAATAAACAAGTTTCAAGGTGCACCTGAATAGGGCTCAATGTTTGTTTTTATTTGCAATAGTTTCATTTGCATTTGCAAGAGCAGAAAGAAAAAACATTATACCAGAAAATGAAAGATAAACAGTGTCAGAGTCAGACAGAAATAACAGATGAAGACCACCCATAATTTACGAAAGAAAAATAGCAGATAGGCCGAGCTGTAGATAAAAAATAAAAGACGCAAATGGACTATACTACTTTTTATGAGATAGTTCGTAAATGAAAACCCCCTGTTTTCACCCCAGCAAAATTGCTTTGTGGAATTTTTTAATCAAGAAATAGTGTAAAAAATTATAACTTTTTTGGTATCTTGCAAATATCCCAAAAAGTAATGAACGAATCGTTTAACAATCAAAGGAACTTTTGTAGAGAATTATAAATCGGAAAACCTCGAAAAAGAGACAATTTTTTTTAAATTCATAATTTGTACAAATCTGAAGCTGAACAAACAAACAATATTGTGAAAACTGATAGATAATAACGTGTGGTTCAACTGTAAGATGTTTTCTGTCCGATGTGTAGAGGTGGGAAATGTGTTGAAAGTTGCTCCAAACGCTTTAAACTATGCCATGAACACACTCTCAAGCATTTAGAGCAACTTTCAGAGGCATTTTAAACACATGTCTCACCTCTCAGATGAAAATCCAAAATTTACATAATATTTGTGGAATTTGATGTGTACTTCCAGATGCCGTTCACAGAATTAGAATATGATGATCTCCTTTAAATCTACGCATTTTGCAACATTAGCCCTTACATTTTTTATAACGCGATTGTGCAAAAACTACACATCGGACAGAAAACATCTTCCACAGAATTGAATTAGATGTTATTATGTATTAGTTTCCGAAATATTATACCACGAGTTAATAATAATAGCTATTAGTGGTCGAGGTGTTAAGAACGTTTGTTCTCACCCAGGCGGCTTGGGTTCGATCCCCATCGCCATCACGTAGCAAGTGGTTCAAAATCCACTGTTGGTCCCGGATCTCACTTGCTCGAACAAGCTCTGCTTTTGAGGGGTTTTCTACGAAGACCTGGGAGATTCGTTCTAACAAATTTTAAAAAACAAATTTTTTTTTCAAACAAATTCTCGAAGTATTTTTATGAACTGAGCCGCGTTAGCGGCGAGGGAGTAACATTCCGAGATAATAATGGCTATTATTGCAAGTAGTATAGCTACTCTACTTTATTTACGACTAATTTATTTATTTCAGATTTTAAATTTAGGTAAATTTATGAAAAGAAAAATTTCATTAAGATCTTTGCCAATGAATTTCCTAATTTCTATTTATCCCTCTTCATTATTCCTTAAGGGATTAATATATGGCATTATACTGCAAAAACCAAAGGTATATTACTTACATTATATATTAGTCGTAAATAAACGTCTTGAACCAACAATATCAACGGGGTTTGAATAATTTTCATTTTAACCTTGTAACAGAATAAACTATTCTTTCCTAGTTAAAAAAATTGCTATTGGTTGGTCTAAATTTCTTCGCGACCGAGTGTTTTCATGCATAGTCATTCAATAGAACCGCTGAAAGGTCTGAGAGAAATATTCCGATGGAGAATCCAAGTTTACGGAAATTGATGAATAACTGTTTCAGAAATTATCGTCGAACGGAACTGTTCATGAAAGGAGAAAAGCAAGTTCGGATAGTGCATAATTTGCGATAATTCCACGTTTTCGATATTACGTAACATTGTTACAACTTATATAACGTGTTCGATAATGACAGCGAGCGTTAGCTATGATTGGACGCTCATTAGACCCAAGTGTTTAATTCGAACGTTTCAAAGATAACGGTGTTACTTGTCACAGAGGGGAACTGAAACAGATCGACCCGGATCTAGAAGATTATTTGGCACCGACGCCAACGCATTAAATTCCAGGTTCATGTTAATTATAAACCTAGGGACAAAAGTAGTCCAGTGGTTCATATACTTGCATAAAAAATAAAATAATCAAAAGGGAGAAAACTAATTCTCTACGATTATCAAATCACGGCGCGGCGTTTCAACTGCTTAAATCTGCAGTCGTTTTTGAATGATTTCCACAAAATGAAGACTCAGGCAAATATCTGTCATTCAACAACTACTTCCCCTTACAAATATTGTATTAAAACTTACATATACTTGTTGCCTCTTGTCTCCTAGTGATGAACTCTTCATTCAAAAATGTGAAAACCAAATCTTTACGAATAAATTGGGGAAAAATCGAAGAACAGAAAATACGAGAATTTTAAAAACGACTAGCTTTTCTACCCCGTAGCTACAGAAACTCACGATCAAGTAACAAATGATAAAAGATCCACCAGCTCTCTCATTCAACGAATCAGTATCGCCATTCAGATAGGAAATGCAGCATCAGTGCTGGGAACTATTCCTGTCAGTCAACTGGATGAATTTTTCATCAATCCAATAAACAGGAAACGCCACCTCGATTATCTATCGACATTTCCAAAACTCACAATATCTATTATATCTCCTTCCAACTCAATATACAACAGTCTTAAGTCGACTTCCTTATTACACCGATCCAGTGACAGGGACAATCACCGTATCAGAAACTACTCCGAACAAGATAGCAACGAAAAACGCAGCACAAACAGCTTCAACACCATCATGCAGGCCCGTAAAACATAGTATTGTCAATACTCTCGGTCTTAATGGGTTGGAAAATATTGGTAACGCCTGCTTCATGAAGAGTGTTATCCATCGAACACAAGATGGTTATTGGAGTATTTGAAGAAAACATGCCTACACAAGGGATATAAACACTGGCATATCTAAGGAGGGAGCTTTAATAAAAGCATTTGCAGAGGTGATCAAGGAACTTTGGTCAGAAGATTCGTCAGATAGAGTTGTGAAAAGTCTAATCCAAAAATTCGAGGCTCGTTTCATCGGTTATGCCCAGGAAGATGCTCAGGAGTTCTTACGATTCCTGTTAGAAGGCATGCATTTAGACAGAGCAGCCGAAATGCATTATGACAGAGATAGATGAAGAATTAAGTGACAGGCTTTAGAGGCATGGTCAAGATATCTACGGACGGACAATTCCAAAATTGTAGATAGCTTCGTTGGCCAGTTAAAATCTACATTGAGATGTACTCACTGTGGTCACTGTCGATCCGTTCTGAGATCTTTCCCTACCAATACCTCGAGGAACAGGCCAACTTAGACTATCACAATGTTTGGACTCATTTAAGAGAGAAGAAACTTTGGATGGTGACGAGAAGCCGACATATACGGAGAGCAGGGGAGTGCACGAAATCTATATCAATTCATAAGTTCCCAAAAATTTTAGTAATCCATTTAAAACGGTTTTCTTCGATAGAAAGATTGCAAAGAAAATTCAATGTTGCCATCGATTTTCCTTTAGAGGGATTGCACATTAGTAATTATGCAGCAGACAACGTAGCCCCTTTTCGCTATAGTCTGTATGCATTGCTTAATCAACGGACACTACTCAGCCAGCTGTAGACATCCGTATGCGAGCACGTGGCATGAATATAATGATTCACATGTAACCCCAATTTCATCTAAATCCCTCATGAGCGGAAATACCTATGTTCTTCTCTATGAGCAGGAAAGCACTACATCACACCTTTCAGATTATACTTAGTTTTATTTTATGTTATTTCATTTGTATTTTACATTATGTTATATTTTATACTATTTAAATTTGGAGAAACTCGTACTTGACACCGGGATGCATTTTAGGACAGACCTTGATACAAAGTTTTCACCTCAAAATTAATTGAGGAATCTGATGGTATTTGGAGTTTGTCGGTCTTATTCTGACTCACCCTGTGTAATATAAACCATTAGCTACAATCCACAGAAACTTGTACTCTGATAATACTGTAAAGATGAAAATAAGTGTGACCGGTTTTGCAACTATAGTGGATAGTGATATAGGTGTGATAACCGATAATAAGCTATTGTATAATATTATACAATAAATCGAATGTCACAGCATGGCCTAGATATAATTATTATTGAATCATTCAATGGTTGACTTGAAAGAATCAGTCATTATTTATGGGGCGCCCAAATCGCTTGTTGTTATGTTTAGTACACAGTGGTGTGTGGAATTGTTTGTTTTGTTTATTTTTTAATAGTTTTCTCTTTTATTGTCCCCCTACGAACGGCAGCCCTCCGAAGTCGAAACTTGTGCGAGCCAAGTATTAACGAGGTGTCATCTTTTAACGTGCGATTCCTAGCACTTTTTTGGGCCATCAGAAAAAAGATTCTGTAGTCGCAAGGATTTGAACCCACACGACCCACTACCGGCAGCGAAAATGATTGAAAAGCAGTGATTCAAATCACTCGGCTACCTGAATACCAGAAATTAGTCAAAAAAAGGGAATGTTTTTATCGTGAAAATTTTTATTTTTGCCAACAGAAAATATTAAGTGGACTAAGATCTGGAATTTGTGCTGGTCACTCGATTGTATTACGTCGTCCTATTCATCTGTTCTCGCATTCCTCATCAAGATGATTCCTTACTTGGACAGCAAAATAAAGGTGCATTTCCTACGGGGCGGCTGACGTACGTGGCTGCCGCACAGCATCTAACGCACGCGGCTGCCGCACAGCGTCTGACGCCTAGTACTGCTCATGTGACAATTTACTTACTCCATTCTTTTCGAGGAAGATGCGGTGCAGCAGCCGGGTGCGGCAGCCGAGTGCGTCAGCCACCTCATAGGAAACATACCTTAAGTGGAAGATCCATATTGTTGGAAACATACCGGGTGACCACGAGGTGAGGTACGCCACCCATTTTTTATAAAGTTTTGAAGATGCAGATTTCAAATTTGGTATGTCGCTATAGTACTTGAAATCGCATATTTCGAAACAACTCATCATGAAACATGATTGTATCTTCGTTTCCTTTAGGAATTCTCCAAAACTTTTCACACAAGTAAACTGATAATTTATCAAAAATGGCAGTTGTAAGCATTTCTTTATGGGTACTCTTCATTTTTAGGTAATTTTTGACAATTGTTGGAATATATGGGAGCTGTAGTTACCTGAGAAATACAGTTTTTACTGTATCGCACTTCAAAGCTTCCTCTGATAACTTCTGCTGTCGTGTGTCAGTTGTGATGATTTGAGTTTGAGTTTCATGGCCAACTTTGTTCTATAGAACAATAAACTGTATCTCCACTATTTTTCAATCGAGTTATAATTTTGAAGAACAATGCTATCACAAATTGTCATTTGTCATGTCATTTGAAAAAACAAGTTTGGAGTCACTTCCGGTTAAACCGGAAGTGGTAATACTATAACGACATACCAAATTTGAAATCTGTATCTTCAAAACTAAAGAAAAATTGGGGGACGTACAGTTGTGTGCATAAAAAAGTTGTACAGCAGAAAAAGTCGTACAGCAGTTATAGGCTTTTGTGGCTTATCTGGACTCTAAACAACTCTTAACAAAAAGTTGGACATCAATGGACGTCCAATGGATATTCGTTATGTTTATTGTGAACATCGTATGGACATCCATTGTGTGTTCGTGTGTCATCTGGATTTACCATGGAAACAGTATTTTAAAACAAGTTGGAACTGCATTCTCAGTATTAATTCTGATATGGTGTTCCAGGGAATAATTGTTGAATCTACTTCCAAATTTCTTGTCTGCTATGAAATCCAGTCAATTACGAATATTCAACAGCGAAAACGTTATTTTCTTATTCATTCCTGGATTCACAAGATTATGTAGAAGTTTTGGAGGAGATAACGATTTCAAGAGTATTGTCATCCACATAGCGACGAACAGATCAAAAAGTTGTTTGAATAAAATACTGAGAAAAAAACACTTGTTTTCGAAAACTATTACAGTTGTCTGACCCCCATTAGTATCATCACCTAGAGAGTGTTTTTTCATCATATATTTCAACTATGGAAGGGTAATATTATTATCAACCAACATATACTCAATTAAATTTGGCTCACCCTGTACAACAAGCGGCGTAGGCTAGCCTAGAGCCGTTGCCCCCTGTACGAGCCGACCTTGGGCCAATTCACTTACACCTACCCACTCGCAACGACCACGGATTTTACTAAACGAAAGTGACTATCGGCACACAGACATGCATGGATATACCCATTTTGTCGTGTTTTCTTTCACTTTTTGCATACTTTTTCCTATAAGGCAAGGAATGCCGGTGATATTCGATACTTAACGATATGAAATTGCTACAGAAAAATCTCATTAATTTTGTAGCTTTAATTATATGCGCCTAGTAGTTGTAGGTACTTTAATTTACATGTTGATCGCTGGTCTGATACGAACAACGTTGGTTTGGGGTTCAGTAATAGAACAATTTTTTAATCCTTGTCAAATGCGAAATCTTCGAAATTAAAACAAGACGAGCTAGGAAGCTTGTTTCTAGGTAACAACCCTCAAGTTTTCAGATTATTCAATTATCTGTGTCAAGATTTATTCTCGCGACAAGCCTTTATATCGTATGAAATTTTATAATATAACAAAATGAAGGGTTTGATTTACTTCAAAGTTTATTTATATTATTTCAAAACTTTATTTTCTTTTGTACCTTTTAATGTTAGAATTTGATTGAATATTATACAGGTCAAGCTACGAAAATAATTCGACGATTCCATATTTATTACATTTGTAACAAATTTAATTTTTGTGAGTTTTCGCAACTTTAGGGGGTCTAAGCCTCCTGAACAATATTCCCTGATTTTCCTAATTTTAAATTTTCCTCGTCCGAAACAGGACAGGATGTTAACATTTACTAAAATTGGATAATTCGACTACATATACGATATTTTTTAATATGTTTAAAGATTTTTTCGATTTCATTTCCGAAAGTTTTCGTGACTTTTTTGAGTGGGAGGGGATTCAAAACCCCAGAACAATTTTTTTTTCGTCTAATTCAGGTAGCTCCCAACAAATCATTAATGTGAAGAAGGAACAGTGTTGGTTCTAGAATGGATCTCTGCGGAACACCAGCATTTATTGGTAGAGAATGAGATGATACTCCATCGACCACCACATGGAGAGATCGGTCTGATAGAAAGCTAGATAGCAACGAACACAGATTTTTCTGATTTTAATTTCCCGAGTTTTCGCAACTTTTTTCGATGACCAATAATTCTTCCGTCGTTATTTTCCATGTCCGAAATCTTTGGGAAATTTCCCAAATTCTAAAGAGTTCTCTATCTATAATAGCCTATAAGGCAGGGAAGTAATTTCTTCTAAACTAAATCATTCAACGGTCACCTATTACTCACTATCTTTACGGATTTCTCGGATTTGAATTTGCGAGTATTCGCAACTTATTTCAAAAAGGAGGGGGAAGTTTCCGTGTTATGAAATACGCTCGTTTTCCCAGAAAACGTGGTTTAACACCGACATCACATTTCAGGCTGGCGCTAACCCGCCACTGCAAATTCAGGCAGGGTCGAAAATTAGATTTGTCATAATTTTGCTAAAAATTATAGTAGAAGGAAAAGAAAAAATGCATATCGTTTCTGAAGACTACTACTTCCTCATGTAAATATAACATCTGAGTACCTACCTAAAATGTGTGTTGTACCACTTCACATAACCCTTCTACGATATTTACGGAGGATCCGAAAGTCATGGATATTTTAGTTGATATGAAATAATTATACTGAAGCAGGAATCAGTACCCTCTTTGGACCATATGCAACGATTTGAGACTAGTGACACAAGTCTCACTTATACATGCCAAAGAAAAAACTGGGTTTTACTCCTGCCTCAGTTTTCAACTCACTCATAATCCCGGCACTTTCTTCAGTAAATGTTGAAAATAATCGCTCATACACATCCTACATAAAAAATGAAGTATGTGATTTCAAGGTTGAGGTTTGCACATCACAATAGTGTTATTAAATATATATATGAAGAATATGAATAAGCGACTATTTTCAACATTTACTGAAGAGAATGCCGGTTTTATGGTTGTTAATGTTGAAAATGAGGCAGGAGTAAAACAAAGTTTTTTTTTTGGCATGTATAAGTGGGACCTATCACACTACTCTAAAATTGTTGGACATAGTCCAAAGAGGGAATGGGTTGCTGCTCAAGTATAATAATTTTATATTTACTAAATTAATCATGATTTTCGTATCATCCGCTAATTATTATATTATTATTATTATCTCCGAGAAAGTACGACAAAACACATTTCAGGTACTTAAATACTCCCATATTATATTTTCATGAGTAAGTAGAAGTCTTCAGAAACGATATAACCTTTTCATAAAAAATTACTAATAATCATTTTTCTGAGAATTAAATTGTCTTTCACTTTGTTGGGTTGTTTTTTCGATAAATCATATACTTTCTAAGATTACAGCAACAATCTATTTATTTATTCTTAACGAAAAAAAAATTGTTCTACCCCTGGATATTTCATAAACAATTTGTTTTCGTGTTTATCAGGTTCCAACTACCAGCATACCAAGTCTGGTGGTGCTACAATCGATTCTTGTCTCAAAACTGCAAATATGTTTCATCATCTTCAAACCCCAATTCGATTTTTCATCATAGCTTGTGTAGTTTCTCGTAAACAGTTTATGGGGGACAATTTCCATGCAGATTTATTGGATAGGTGAAGTGTATATTTTACTTTAGCGACTGTATTAATACCAGGCTCGGAGAAATCTCCAAAAAATAATTGAATGACTATTATATTCTCATCAAACTGATAAGGTAAATGCATTCATAAAACTTGCCAGAACCAAACGACCAAGATATTTCTGTTATATTTCGATTCAAATGGTATATAAAGTGAAATGTCTAAATTAGGTGTGATTAAAAATAAATAAAACAAAAACTTCGAAATCATCAATAATCATTGCTCAATAACCGTAATTATATACCGCGTTTTTTAAACTATTTACGATCAGCTGTTTGAACGAAACCCGTTTTTTAAAATTTGCAGTGAGTTTCCAAACCCAGTACAAGCATGTTCGCCCAAATTATCAGAAGTACTCTTGCTAATAGACATACAAAATGCGTGATAATTGACTTTTTGAAAGTATCAGGTGTTTCAGTGGCAAGTAATGGTTTTTCGACGATGAACATAACAGGGTAGGTAACCCAAGAAAATCAATAATATAATACGAATACATAACACAACACTATTGAAAACATCGGATATAACGGGTACATATTATATAGTAACACTAGAGCGAACACGTGTATGTTTGAGCTCACCTCCGAGAGTCGTTTTCCAAATGTAATGTCACATTGTGTAAGGTTTTTCTGGAATTCCATTGTCAAATCACATATTTTTATTTATTTATGAGTAGTCGGGAGCTCAAAGTTGCGAGCAGAATAATTATACAACTTGATTCTCTATTTTTCTCTTCTTGTTAGTACAAAAAATAAAAGTTCAAACATATTTGAATAGTTTTAATCTTTTTCAATGAATTATCATGGGGTTGCAAATATGAGGACTAAAACCAAAACGTTTCTGCAAAATGTATTTGGTGACAGCCATGATACGATCATTCTTACCGAAACTTTGTTGACTGACAGCATTATATGTATTGATTAAAAGTTTGATTTTGTGGAGGAAATGATTCCAAATTATTTGACGTTAGAAATAATGTGTTCAGAAAAGATCTTCGAGGAAACTAGAAAGAGTTTAGGTGGTGAGATACTCATTGCTATCTCAAAGAAGTTTGCGTCTTCTGTGATTTTAATGAATAGTCATTTGGATAATTTATTTGTGGAAGCAAATTTTTTTGGGAAAAAGTTCATACTGAATGCCATATTTACTACTCCAAAGTCAAGCTCACGATTGTTTGTTGTTTACCTACCTGAATGTATTTGATCAACAAAATGACACTGTTGCTAGTAATTGTCATTATTCATACCATTTCAACATACCAAATATTGATGGTATTAGCTATGAATTTGGCATGGAATCTCTCACAATTGATGTTTTTTTTTCTTGACCTGGCATTCAACAACTGTCTGAATGAAGGAACTCACCAAAAATTTTTTTCAAGGGAATTTCATTCCAGAATAAGTATACCACTAAAATGTTAAAATGTACCTTTCGCATTACAGCCAAGGAGAAAGGAGGAACCTATGCCAGAAGGTAGAACTATTCTCCGAACAAGATCACGAAGAGTTCTCATCATTTTTTCCCGAGCTGGTGGAGACTTTGACCGACGTAAAACCTTGGAATAAGGATAAAGATCTGAGAGAAAATCTCAAAATGATTCTAGAAAAAAATGTACACTTTTGGACGAATTCCCGAGGCGTTGGCACAATTAGGGCTTACAAAGTTTTTGAAAAACCTGAAAATCTGACAGAAGAGAATATCAGATTGGCTACAATTTTGGCATGGTGCGGTAGATTGGTAAGCAAATTTGTTTCGCGTATTTGTTAGAATCAGAAATAGGCTGGATTGAAAGAAAAAGTAAATCAAATGATAATTTTTGCTTCTAGATACACAATAAAGGAGTGTATCGATAATTATTGAAATTTTTTGATAAACAAATAATGTTGCTTGTGAAATACAGCTACAGAGTGTCCATAAGACATAGGATATAACATATGACCTTAAACATAGGACATAAGTACATGATGATATATGATATATGATAAAATAGGACATATGTTATAGCACAAATGCCAAAGGACATAGGACATATAACACCGACCATAGACTATCATGTCATAGGACCGATAACATAGGACATTTGACATAGGATCCATACCATAGAATATGAGACATAAAACATTAGACATTGTACATGAGACGTGAGACGTGCAACGTGAGACATAAGACATAAGACATAAGACATAAGACATAAGACATAAGACATAAGACATAAGACATAAGACATAAGACATAAGACGACAAAAGACAAAAGACGTAAGACATAAGACATAAGACATAAGACATAAGACATAAGACACAAGATACAAGACACAATACACAAGACACAAGACACAAGACACAAGACACAAGACACAAGACACCAGACACAAGACACAAGACACAAGACACAAGACACAATACACAAGACACAAGACACAAGACACAAGACACAATACACAAGACACAAGACATAATACACAAGACACAAGACACAAGACACAAGACACAAGACACAAGACACGACACGAAACTCGAGACACGAGACATAGGACACAAGCCACAAGACCCAAGACACAGGACACAAGACACGAAACTCGAGACACGAGACACGAGACACGAGACACAAGACACAAGACACAAGACACAAGACACAAGACACAAGACACAAGACACAAGACACAAGACACAAGACACAAGACACAAGACATAAGACATAATTTAAGGTGGGAAGCTGAATACACTTGCGTCCAAATAAAATGTTTTCATTCGCCAAATTGCGCATGTTTCAGTTCGAAGCAGCGATTGTGATGACTGATGACATGGTGGACCATTCAGAAACACGAGGCAATGTTCCATGCTGGTATAAAAACGAAGATGTCGGTATGAGAGCTGTCATACATGCCATGTATGTGGAAAATTCGGTGTACCAAGTGCTCAAGAAGTATTTTTCGACTCATCCCCAGTATCAGCAAATCGTGGAAGGATTCCACGATTGTAATTTCAACATGATGATTGGTCAGTCCCTTGACTTGATGCCTCACGATTTGAAAAATTTGAATATGGATTATTATAAATTAGTTTCCCGAGGAAGGGGTGGACTGATGTTCTTCTTCATTCCGGTGGTGTTGCGATTAGCAAATTTCTCTGAAGAATTGCAAGAACGCGTCGTCCCTATTCTGGATAGTTTGGGATATTATTATCAGATTCAGGTAAGTTCTCAAATTTGGCACTCTTTTTTTTCGACTTCAAATAATTATTGGCGATAAATACAGTGTCAGCCATAGAGTTGGAAACATACTAGTGGTGTACTAATGAACATTGCAAATAATAAAACTGTTATAACAACTAAAAAAAAGCTTATGATTAATTTTTGTTGAACTACAGTAACATGAATAAAGCTGTACATTAATGAATTTTGAATGTAATAGAAAATGTGTTCCAAAATAAAGCAATTCAGTAACTTCAGATAATTTCAACAATTTTCTTTACTACAATAGCTGATAAAATGACCAAGAATATTCCATTTCTGGCAACGGGGAATTCGAAATATCTTAATTCTTCAGTTGTGATTTTTTTCTGTGTGGTACGACTCCTGCTTGGACATTGCTTTTACCCTATTGATGAATACGTTCGAACTTCAAACAGCATTTTCATGACCTTTTTATCCATGTGTAACTTTATTTTTGTTGTTGTTTGTTGTCATCTTATCTGTAACTACCATTATACAATCTAGTTATCCGAATATTTCTGTCGATTGTACTTTACATGAATTTGTTACTCTGACGTGAAAACTTTTACCAATTCAACATTCAATCAGATGTGATTAAGTCTTCCACAACGTAATCTAGAATAATCCTGACCAAGGATAAAAAAATTTCATTCTTGTTTCAATATGTGAATTTCATGTTGAAAAGGAGAACATTCTCCATGAATACTGAAAAATGTGACTTATTTATAATATCTAACAGAAAAGAACTACTTCCCTGGCAAAAGCCACGCTGGACATTGAACTACATCTGATAGATATTGTGAAAAGACTCTAACTGAAAAAAAAGAAAAAAGTGAAAATTCAGATAGTTGATTTTTTTTATTTTCTCTAGTTTTCATTTAAAAAATAATTAAATACATTAGATAGAAAGAATGTTATAAAAAAATATCACTCAACAACAACAGATTTTATGAATGTCCTATTCATATTTTCGAACAAAAATTATGTAAATTTCAGTTCTTCAATTCGTTCCATGGGATTTTTATATTCTGGCTTTTTGTACACTTGACGAGTACGCACTGATAATGACTGAACGCTTTGTACGGTTAATTTTTTTCTTTTTGCACGAAATATAATTTTCTTCCTTCAAATACATTGAAGCTTGCACACAGCTTGACAATTTCACTTGAAATTATTATGTATCAATGTTCGGAAATTTTTACCATTCAAATTTTAGATCTGTATAGATATTACATCAGCTACCTGGGGTAGTCCTGTGGAGATTTCCGAGATTTCCTACTGCTGAAAAGTAAACGCATCACACCAGAAACTATAATAATTATTATTATGGAATCCAACTTATGGGGTTTTTATAAAACAAAAGAATGAAAAATAATAGCCAGTATGAATCTTGACCTAATCCATTATTTTATAAATTGTTTTAGAACGACTATTTGGATTGCTATGGAGATCCAGGTCAAACAGGAAAAATTGGCACCGACATAATGAAAGGAAAATGTACGTGGTTGGCAGTGAAGACGATGGAAATAGGGAACAGCAATCAGAAGAGACTGATGAAAGATATTTACGGAAAGAAAGATGATAAATCGATTGAAATTGTACGAAATTTATACAACGAGCTGAAGCTGGAGGAAATGTATAAAGAAACTGAATTAGAAGTGTATAGGAACATTCACTCTGAAATGTCTGCATTGCCACGTAGCTTGAATCCTGAATTCTTTTTCAGTTTATTAGATGCCATGAGGGATCTCAAGTGGTTAGCATAGTGTAACCATAACAGACATTTTTTCAAGATGTGACTTCAAATTAATTGAAACGATCATTTTCTTCCCCTTCCATAATTTATCCATCTAATTATAATGATACTTTGTCGTGAACACTTGTAAATTTTACACAAAGGCATAGCCTGTGCGGGTAGATGACGGCTTTTATTATCATTCCTTATGGCGAATTCTAACCTATAAAATTCATGAATGAATTGTGAAAGCTCCCTTAATTTTTCTTCCAAATTATCCATGGAAGAGGTTTTAATACTCTCTAGTCCTCAATACCAGAAAAAAATATACTCTTTGAGTGCCTACCCCCACTTTCTTTGAGTGACCTTTACTTTATTTGAATATTTCCCCACTTTTATCACACACACGCCGCCCCTCACTGAGATAATGGGTCTAATGAATAAACCTTAAGCAAATGCTTTTACTTAGATTTCTTGAAACAGACCTATCTATTTTATTAACTAATGAGAGAGACAAACCTATAGTAAAAGCTTTTGCTAGTTTTTATTCATAACACCCACTATTCTTTACGCTCTCATGAAACCACCATACCCAAGATGGAAACTTTCCGATACTGTATGTTTGAAGTAAACTATGTTTCTTCAGGAAGGTACAAACAGTTGATCCCTGGTTGTTTTGGAGAAAATGTTTTTTGAAATTTTTTTTTTATTCTGTTGGATGTGCGTACGCTTTTGAAAATCTTATGTTTCCCGAACCATCGAAAATAGCTTCACACAATTTCAATAATCCGAATACTTTATTTTGGCATTCCAGTACCAATGAAATCGGAAAATAAATTAAAAATTATTATAATTTTTTGTGAGTTTCCAATAAACACTTTCTGTATGTAGTAATTGATATATTCTATAGAAATAAACATTAGAGTACTAGTATTCCACCTATAAAAAGTGTCCAGACGATGTTCAGAAAAATATCGATCTGCTAAAACAATAAAATGGCCAAATCGATGGAAGACATTGATATTCACAAATGCAATAACAATGTTTTCTGGAACAGACAGAGAGTTTTCCGGTTAGACCGGAAAGCCTTCCCACCTTTCGGCATGAGGCCTCTGTTTCCACCATCTATCTAGCGAAATCCCTTCCAAGGTGGCCCATTTCCAACTCCGCACTTCCTAAAAATTAGCGCTTCAAGTTTTCGTTGTTCTTTTTCTTTTTGTTTTAAATATAGGTATCCTTACTGCTAAAAATTTATTTTTATATATTAATTCTAAATACAGGTTTGACAGATTCGCTTTGGTATTTTTACATTTTTGGCTTGTTCCTTATATGTATTTTTCCTTACCTAAGAGTAACTCGCCGTGAAGACGGTTCAGTCTGGATCCAGTATTTGTCCTTGTCCGTCGTCGTCCGTAATCATTTGGTCTCTCCATTTGTTGATTGATTTTATCATTCTTCTGTCTAGTGTTTGTCTGTCAAGGAATACAGGTGGATATTGCATGTTTTCATTTTGTATGTATTCTGTTGTTTCTACTCTTGCGTCTCTCCTATGCTGCAGCGGGCACTCATGTGTTATATGTTGACTGTCTTCCTAATCTATTCCGCAGCTGCACCTGCCATTTGTGTTCCTGAGCTCAAACCGTGCGTAATATGCTTGCATGTGACCATGCCCTGTCACGAGATGTGTCATCTTCCATGATAGAGCTATTATTTTTGTTCTTACTGTTGGAAAGAATGCATGTATCATCCTGCCCGTTTCTGCTCTATCCCACTATTCTTGCCACTTTCCTTGTTTCTTCTTCCATTTTTCCTCCTCAAGTTCTTTTCTCGTTTTTCATACTTTCTCTATTGCTTGGTTGTTAATTTGTCACTTTGCTATTCTTTCTGCTTTTTGTATCCATTGGTTACTTGTGTTTGTGTGCTTGATATGTATTCTTTGTCTCTGATCGTATCTGTCTTGAATGGTTTTTGGTATGTGGTTTACCCCTTTTATGTGCTGCCTTCGTTTTTAATTTTTTCTATTGATCTCTGTGTATCTGAGTATATTATAATGTCTCCGTCTTCTCTTGTGCTCCAGTTTACTGCTTCTTTTATGGCCCATAATTCAGCTTGGTGCGTATATCCCCATTATTCAGCTTCTTACCTTCGTTTTCCCAATCTTGGTATCCTTTTGTCTTTGTCATGCCATACGCTCTCTGTCCCTGTTCATTCCTCGTTGCGTCCATGTAGATGTTGGAGCAGTTCGACCGAGGTTCTTCTACTGTTGGAATTTCTCGGGGATCAGTTTCAATTCTGATTTTTGAGTCGAAGAAATGCCTTCTCCAGGTTTTTCACGTAATCCTTGAACAATCTGCCAACTACAATTATGCCATCGAGATATACTACACGAGTCTTGCAGGAGAGTGCCTTCAAAACCGCCTCCATTTACTTCTGAATATGATTGAAGCTTGCAGAGCCCTGATGGCATAACGTTGAACGGTGAAGCTTCTTCTTTGTGAGGTTGTTCAGTTGACGATAGTCTTCGCAAAAGCGTGTTTATCCATCCGTCTTCCTTCTTCACCACTACGACTGGAAAAGACCAGGGACTGTCAGATGGTAGGTACAAAAACTTCTTCTTTTCCCATATCGATTACTATTTTGATCATCATCCATCTTGGCCAGAGGCTGAGTGCCGAATTGGTCAGGAACTCCTCCTCTTCAATGTGAAGCATCGAAGATATCTTGGTCGGTACTTCTTGACCAAATCTCTCAATTTGGACTGCTGAGCAGAATCTATGTTTTTAGAACAGATGGCAACCAACACGTTTTAATTATGCGTACATGAAAACAAGAACATATGTAATTGGCATTCATGACCCTCACTTGCTTTAACTTATCGACACGTCTTTCCTAGTATAATGGAGCAATATCGAATCATTTAGATCATCTAAATGAAGCGAGGCGCCGTGAGACAGGTCCGGCTCCAGGCTCGTTATAACACAGTGGCTGCTAGCTCTAAGCGGAGACCAGTTGACGGTTATTACTGGGCTCTCCCACTGGAAATGAATGATCAAAAAAGAATAGTTGAGACAACTCTGTGGGAGTTTGCCAGAAACGGTTCTGGGTCATAAAAAACAAGCCATGATCGGAAAGGCAAAAACAGATAAAAAAATCCTCGAAAGCAGACTGCCAATTGAACTGTAACGACTTTTACGAAGTAATGGACGGATGTATATAAAACAATTATCAGGGTAATCATAGAAATTTGTTACTCGGAGAAACTCAAGAATGTGAACGCGATTGACAGAAATCGACGCGTGACAAATCTTTTCATGTTCGAAGTATTTCGATTGTTCCTATCAATATCAAGTTTGTACGTCGGATAAAACGTATTATTAAAAACAAACCAACAGATAAATACAGTTCATCACATACGATGAAAAGAGCTATGGAAATTGGTTGGGAAAATTCATTTTGAAAACCCGAGAATACTGGAAAAAAAAATTCAAAATAACCACTTTACACAAAAATTTTAACGAAAGAAGATCCACTCTGGAACAGTGTAAAACACAAATAAGATTCTCAAATCAAACAATCCTTCAATAACATTGAATATTCATCAATTTTTTTCACACTTCGATCGAACATACTTCGACTATTATTATTTCGAAACGAACAAGATACCGATATCTATCAATAATGAGATCTGCAGATTCCATTATGCAATTGCGAAATGTCAACCCATAACTAATCGTAAAAATGTCGAATCGACCTCGACAATCGTAGGTGAAATGTCATTAAGGAATATTTCTCTAAACACGACAAGATAAGAAGTTTTGAATATTTTCCTCAAATTCGAGTTGATATAAAAACTTTCAATTTTGATGTTATGAAGGGGTAAATTAACAACCCTTATTCATATTTTATGATAAAAGTTTGTTATGGAGTTTTGACAATAAAATATCTTATACTCTAGCTAATACCACGACGGGTATTGAATTATATCTAAGAGATACTTGTGCAATATATTCCATTGCAAAACCAACAATTGCAAGTGCTCCCCTGTGACCAAATTGCAGAATTTTGTTTTAATTCGGATAGGAGGACCACCTGCAGACTGGTTTCGAGGTTTTTACCTCGTCACCAGTACAGGGTAGGTCATCACAGACAGCATTAAAGCAATCTGTTCCCCGTTCGAATCATCACACCATTCTGTCTATTTGGTCATTCTGGTCTCAGGTTGGTGGAACGTGTGTTAGCCGCTCCACCTCGTGAGCAGATCAAGAAGTACTCCGATACTCCGAAATGAGAGATTCAATCAGATATCTGAACATAAAGTTCAAGGTCCTTTTGGGAGATCGTTTAATAACGATACTCGTTGCCAACCAATGTTTTTCCCTTTTTACTCCACGGATGGAAATGTCATCAGAACCAACATGCAGCATTGCTTTTGATTTCATTGAGATATATCAAAACTGTTTCCGAACACAGTTCGGAAGATGAAATCAGGCCTTGCTCCACAGTATAGTGAAATAATCCACCTAATCATATTAAATCATATTAAATTCCCAGTTTTCCTGCATGAACGTTTGCATTATCACTAGGTATTCGTCATAAGGCTACTGGGCATCATGGGCGTGAATATTTCCGAATTTGCCGCTAGATATCTATTGCTATATTTATTTGAAATACTCATTCAGTGAATTAAACATTTTCAGTTGTAGAGGATTTTCAGGAATACTTTTATCACGAAATACATCAAGGTATGACAAGGTGTTTCAAATTTTTTTGTCTTTCTATGAAAACATAATTCAGATATGTAGCTTTCTTGCTACGTATATTTCCATAAATCTTTATATTTGACGACCTTCTCGTTTTTAGTTGTTTATATCGTCGAAATGCTTGATATTTGAGTTGAAGCATTTCATGTATGTTATTGCTGACCAGACATCTATCAATGATTGAAATAATCAATTACTTTCCAGAGAAACTATACTATTTTGTATTGGACATAGCAATCTGAAGATATTGTTTGAATTCAACCTATTTTTTCCAAACCGCATACAATAATGTTATCTACACGATCGATAGCAAAAAAATTCAGTTTCTTGAAAACTAGCTCTTTTTTTAATTACATCACTATCGATTTAGCCATGTAACGCGGATCAACCTGTAGCTAACCTCTACTGATAAAGCAAATGTACAGAAATTCTTTCACTGAGTGTAAAAAGTATATCAATCTGATTTCCAGTGTCAATAAAGATATGAAGGACACTATAAGTATCCTGTCTGCATATTCGATATGCTTTTGAGACAAGCCTTCTTCTGTACCAATGAAATGTCAATGTTTCACAATGCTCTACACTTCTAGGATTAATGAATTATTGGTTTGAAGTACGACTGCTTTAGAATTATTGCGACACAATCGAGTAGAATTTTATAATTGATTAGTCACCCGTAAACCCACTAATAACAACTTTGTCACGTCATCTCTTGTTTTATTTATATTTTAATGTGATTTTATTTCGTTCTCGTTGTGAACGAATCGAATACTAGGACAAAATGAAAACCGCTTCCTAATAGTGTTTCAATAATTCGATAATCCATTTCAAGTTATTTGAGCTAGAAAAATTGTGTTACTGTGATTATGCTGGTTGGTATCTGTTTCGCTATTCAATGTAGCGTTAGTTAGAATGATAATACATAAAGAAACGGAAAGAAACAGAAGAAACGGAACAAACTCTCTTAGTAGAATCTTCAGTTGATCTTGAGGCTAAAAGTTTCAAAACACATATCCTAACGGCTCAATATATATCCATGTAATTTGATGTCATTTAATAGCATTCACTTTGGATCTCGCTGGAAAAATGTATTTAATTTTCACTCACTTGAATGTCTACATAAGGCAAGTTTTTTCTGGTTAGATCAGACAAAATAATTACTTCTCGCAAAAGGTATATATTTCATTGCCACGCACTCAAAGACAAAGATATGTTATTTCATTGATACGCACTCAAAGACAAAGATATATTTTTCGGAAGTAGATGTAACAACAACAATGTCGTCTAGATGAACAAACACGTTAGGTTCCAAATTGTGTCTCAATCAATTCTTGCCAGGTCGCTGGAGCATTATGAAGACCAAAAGGTAGCCTACAATTTTGAAAAAGTCCACTGTTGGGAACTGTAACTGCATAATGCTGAAAATATTTTGCCGCTAGCAATTGCCAGTGAGCAGACTCCACATCCAAACTAAAAAGAAATTTTACCTCACGCAGTTTTTCAAAAGGGTCAGATACAAGGGAATAAAAGAAGAAGTATTACAACCCAGGGAAATCAGTGTTACAAATCTGAGCGTCACAGTATTTTTTTACATGAGACACCATATTTTTATATGTATTATACACATTTTTCTTGTAACGTCGAAATATATGTAGGTAATAGGAATAGGTAATAGGAATGAAAAATAAATTTCGAATTAATTATTCAACAACCCGCTTCCGACCAAGAGTGCAGAATTGAAAGTTATTAAATGAATAAATATAATATTGAATAGAACAGTGAGAACACATGTTTTAGTACAACGCAGAACATTGAATCACCAATATGTATCAAAATTATTCCGTTTCATTAAAAACTGTGCTGAAATTTGGACACCGGTTCCGAAGTAGATACTTCTTATCAGTATATAAAAGGTGACAACTCCCTTGCATAACCAATTCCAAACAAAAAAATTAACTAACTGTGGTTCCATCAATTTAATTTTTATCTCTTAGTAGATTTTTAGCATGGTTGATATATTTTGACAATTTTTGAAAGATAGAATAATTTATGTTGACGATTTTCGGTACAAGTCTCATTTGGATTTTGAGAATCTGAATTGATTAAAAAGAGAAATAAAGGTTTCTTATATAATTGAAATATATAAACTTTATTTTGATCCAAAACCTATACTAACCATAACTTTCAGCCAACTACTACTCTAGAACCGAATGTTATTAAATAACAACTGGTGAACTATTTTTAGATGTTGTCAAAACTCCCTACGTGGTACTCAGCAGGTGGATAATTTTTGCAAGCATATTTCTTCAGTAATGATCGACTTATTCAAATTCGATGGATTACTTTCCAATTGATCGATTCCAAAATTATATTCGCCTTGAACAACATACCGAACAGCTGCAGGTTGGTGTTACGTAGGAAGAAAGACGAAATAAACGCATATACCGTGTGATTTATTATCTATCCCTCCTCTAGGTTCATTGCTAAGCTTCATGCATCACCACAAATATTGCTTTTCCAGTATGATACAATGCGCAAGAACTGCAATACAAAATAGAGAGTGTGGAACTTATAAAACGGTGGTGGGACTTTGTCCCAAAAAAATATAAATATATATACAGTTAAGACTTAAGACCGGAGCACCCTTAAAATCTACACTTTCCAACCGATTGGAATGATTTTTTTTTTTTTTTTCATTAGGTTGACATTCAAAAAGTCTACTTTGACACCAAATTTTATGAATGAATTTTTATTTCCAGTACCAACTAATCCGATTTTTCAAGATCAAAAATATAAAAAAAAAATACTGCTACTGTAGTATAGTCAGATTTTTCTAAAAAATCGCTAGTATTTTTTTTAGATTTTTTACCTTGAAAAATCGGATTAGTTGGCCAGGAAATGGAGATTCATTCATGAAATTTGGTGTCAAAGTAGACTTTTTGAATGTCTACTTAATCTAACCAAGGAATTGGTAAGCCATGAAATTTTCCTTTTTGTAATTATCACTGTTCTCAAAGTAGCATGGTAATCAAACAAGGTTTGTATGACTTCATTCAACAAAAGTAGTTTAGAGTCGACATCGGTACATGAAATGGAAATCGCAGAGTTGCAGATGTGCCAATAAACTTTCGGAAAAAAAATATCTTGAAACATCCAAGATATTATTGGGGGAGACTTTGCTACAGTTTAATTCAAAATAATCAATATTTAGGTCCCCTATGCACAAAAAATTGAATTATATCGAGGAGCTAGCAAACTCAAATATAATTCAAATTCATCAAGGAACAAGCTGTCGACTGTATCCGGAGGTTTATAGAGACAACCAAAGGCAACCTTTTTTTCCTGAGTTGAAAGAGATCCTTAGATGCTCTGCTATAACGTTGAGTTCTGAGGTGCGATTTGAGCTGTTGGAATTTTTATATAAATTGCCACCAACCTCTATTTTCTTGTCTAACACGTCTTCACAGCCTATACCCATGCATTTTCATAGTTGAATCTGGTATATCAGACGGCAACCATGTTTCAGGAACTGCAATGATTTCATATTCATTGAAAAACCAAATCTTTGATATGGCTCCATGTTTGAAAAGATATGTCTTGAAAAAACCAATGAGAAAGATTTTTTCTGGTTCCATGTAACGACTCAAAATAAAGGTGAGATTGTTTTAAAGTAGAGGTATGAAATTTTCGATGAATAACCCCTATAACCAGAACTATTTATGGCATTTTTACTGACAATCTTCGTTTACGATGATTTACAACAATTGTAATGAACTTGCAATTACAAAAGTAAAAATCTAGATTCAAAAAAAATCATCTCAACTGAGAACGCTATATCTCCTCTTCTCGTGAAAACAATAAACTATTTATTAATTGGATAACCAGCTGAAATATATATATAAAAGGAATTGTAAAGTAAACAATTCCCCTCATTAAAAACTGAACGTACCACCTAATAACTGAAATCTAAAGAAATATCGACAGGTGTTTTGCATCACATGACGCAAGACAAGGTGCAAGTCAACTTGACCAACATTCAGAAAAAAAAATTCAAATCGCCTTCTCATACCTGTACCGATCTGCGTATTCGCCAGCTGCTCCTTGTTCAAATCGAAGAAGAAAAATCATCGACCGCAATCCAACAGCTCACTTGTATCTTCCCGATTGGTGGGTATGATTATTTTTTTTTACGACACCGAACCCCCCACGATCGGCGATCGATTAATGTCCGATAAATGATATGGCGCGGATTGCGATCGGCGACCGGGATGCATTAGAAAAATTGTAAAATGCTCTCGAAATGTCGCAGATGCTCGTCGATGACAGAAACACGATTCGAACGTAAAAGCGGTTCGAAACTAAGAAGTGATCCGTATAACAGAAACTGCACTGTGAACGGCCGGTAGGCATGGGCGTAGGAATTGATTCATTGCGTTCCGCTATTGGACAAATTAAATCA
This sequence comes from Chrysolina haemoptera, assembly GCA_958298965.1. Taxonomy (NCBI): domain Eukaryota; kingdom Metazoa; phylum Arthropoda; class Insecta; order Coleoptera; family Chrysomelidae; genus Chrysolina; species Chrysolina haemoptera. Next base: position 10,144,684 of record OY282586.1, on the reverse strand, counting down.
TTACGTCAGACTGTTTTGAATGAAAATGATGTCAAAAGATATACCGAGAGGAAGATTCTGATACTATGGCAGTCAGATGATTAATGAGTAGGTACCTAAATTTTTCAGACTAGACTCCCATATCTTACTCTTCAGTTTATTGTGCTAATTTCTGAATTGGTTTTGAAATTCCGTTCAGCTTAGCTGTCTTCCAAGCATAATAGCCTTGGTTCCCAAAATTCCATTTTGTCGAAAAGCTGACATAAATCACGGAAAATTATGATTTTGGTCTCATTCAATTCGAAAAGGCATCTAGAAAAAATGTTGTGGACTGAAAAATTGGGGCAAAAATTGCAAAAATTGTAAACAATTAGATAAAAAGTTCTACCATACAAAACTCTATCGACAATATTTATATTTTAACAGAAAGTAAAATATTATTTAATAATGAGCTTATCAAGTTAGAAACTAGATGTCCTGCCATACCGGGATGCTTATTGCATTTTTTCTATACAATATAGGAATATATTTGGGTCAAAACGTTTGTCAACGTTCGTCGCGGTATTAGCCAGAAAAGTAATTATTTTTCCATGGATTTTTGTCTACCTCGCGATCGCCAATTCTCGCAACGGTTTAAAAAAAAATGTTTTTTCAGAATTATTTGGTTAATTTTCAATGCACGAATGGTATTCGATGATAAATTCCAAGAATGCCTAATGAATTTGCATTATTGAATGCATTTCAATGAAGTTGAAAGATATGAACCATGAACATGAACAGCAAGAATGATAGTGAAAACTAGTTTTTGAAATTTTGCACCACCATTTGGAAACCAACCTAAAAATTAACATTTTATTAATTACATTAGATTATGATGAAATAGCGGCGTTTTTTTAAGATAGATATTGCAAATTCCGCATGTGGGCCTAAAATTAAATTATAAACAACTTTCTCGAATAACTTTTTTTGCTTTCTCTATAGATAACCCCACTTTTGCCAATTCGTATTCATTTTTTTCGAAATTGCCGTCATATTGGTAGTCACGTGACGTACGTCAAAATCGATTATTAGGTTTTCCAATATGCAGAAACCATCCCCTATGAGGTATTTCTTGTAACTCTGATAATAATTTTCCCCATATGCTGCAAACATTATGGGCTACACTGTATATATGTACAAATCAATGAGTGTTTTGAATTCCTTGGCCCCGAAAACACATAATTTGGCATTAAGGTCAATGTTTTAGGTTGAGTAGTTTCCAAAGTACAAACAAAATCAAGAATTTGCATCCCCCATTTTCCAATTTGATCACTACAAGCTTCCTTCGTAAAACTTACAAAAATTAAATTATTGCAATTTCCAAACAAGAATCTTACTATAAATTTAATATGGGAGTTGGTGGTGAACTTCCACATGCAATGTTTACTGATTCACGTTCACTGCAATTTTCAAAAAAAAATCTTACTATAACTATAATGTATGAGTTGGTAGTAAACTTTCACATGCAATATTGGCAATGCAAGGTACGCGATACGACAACTGGTGGACGAATCTGGAACCAAAACTAGATAGACAGTATTTGTTTGTTTGTTTACATATGAGAAAGCGGTTTCATTTAATCATTTATTAAGATATTTTTTGTATGTTTTAGAGTTTTGATCATGAGTCGGTATTGTTCAGTGCCTCTTCGTAATTCCTGGGAGAAAAAACTTCCTGAACTCTCGTTTCATTTGTTTCCTAAACCCGGACAACGAAAGGTCTACATTGAAAGCAAAATGGACGAACATCGCTGACAAAGCTTCTGGTTGACTATCAGAAGGTTTTGATTTTGATGTTAAAAATTGGAAAACCAGGTACCAAATTCATGAGAGTGTGTTCTCTTTACTTACAGAAAGTGATTACTTCAATAAAGTAAAGGTGAACAGGTTCTTCAAATTTAAGTTGAAACACTATGTGAACTTTTGTTTTTTTTTCAGCTGAGAATATCTCCAAGAAAGTATGTTGAAAAAAAACGGCTGTGCCTTCCTAGAAGTTACCAATGCAGAGAGTTTCACCTGGATCTTCGAATACAGCAGAAAGGCAGAAAAAATGAATTGCTTTGAAGGAGAAAGTCTCCAATCAATAAGAAATTCCAATTGATTGCCAGGACAATGAGAAACCAAGCCATAGCCAAGAAGATATTGATGCTGCTGAAGGATAACTGCTAATACTTCAAACCCAACCTAATTATTTATAAATAGTGGTCCAAAACAATTCAGGGATTTTCAAGTTCAAGTGAATACGCCAAAAGTGTTGACATTATGTGAACTTTTGACAAGTGACTCTGCTCTCAATAGTTTTACTGGAATCAGTAGTTTTAAAATATTACATATAATAATTGAAGCTGTAGAAATTGTGTATAAAGATATTATTATGAAAATAAATCAATATTTTTTGGATTGCCGTGGCCGTTACTTGATGGAAATCCATAGTAAGTAGGTATATGACACTAAGGTAAAACACGATTAAATTTCCACAGATTTATTATCTTCGCGACATGTTTTGATACGCAGTATCTTTCTCAAGCAAATGTAGTACAGAGTGTGCTACATTCTCTTGAGAAAGATATTGTGGATCAAAACATGTCGCGAAGATAATAAATCTCTGGAAATTTAATCGTGTTTTACCTTAGTGTCATATAAATCAATATTGTTGTAAGCTCATTTTCAAGTAAAAACTTCCTGGTAACTTCAGTTATATCTCACATTAAATTGTCTGTAAACTCGCAAAATACAAGTTTACTTTTGTAAGTTTAAGAAGGGGAAGATGCCATCTATGAGAAAACTTGCTGGCACTTAACGAAAAAGTTTACACTCGCAAAACAAATTTTGCTGAAAATTTGCAGCAATTTGATATTGTTTAGTGGGTACATTACACATCGTACGAAACTATTTACTTTTTAACGCATTTCAATGAGAGCTTGAATTGGCTGCATGCCTCCTAAACATGAGAGCAGTACGCTTTCGATGGACTCCTTGCAGAACTCTCTTGGACCTTTTTATTGCTGCAAATGAAGAAAGGCACATGATGTGAAAAACTCCAATGGAAAATAATTCAAATAAATAAATGATTCTCCTTCCAAACCCATTACGAACTAGTCTCAGCTGCATTGTCAACGTTACGTAATATATCATCAGAAATTCAGGTTGATGCAAAACTTTCAAATCTATTTGTACATTCAAACTCACTCCATAATTACATCCAACGTGAACTGACCGACACTAGACATATTCCATAACCTCCGACGGTCATCACTCACTAGATCTATCCCTTCGTTCCTCGAAGCAATAAACTTCAAATTGAATTATCCGCGATGCAGTTTTTCCTCTGCAAATGTAAAAAGTCGAACCCATGAATTAACCATAGTGGTGCAGTGATGGTGATTGCACGGCGTGTAAGTCATGTATATTTATATTATAAGACGGCAGACCACGACCAGTTTTTGTTTCAGGTTAGGTGAGTGACTTTCATGGGCGTAGGAGACAGGTGGACACCAAAAAAATCTTCGGGTGTCGAAAGGTCAGTTTAGGTTATCTTATTTCTTTTTGTAAATCTTCGGATACAGTGACTTATCAAATTTACAAAAAAGGTGGAACATATGTATTTTGGTCTCCTGAACAATGATTTTCAATATTTCTTTAATTTAATAAAAATGCCTGCTTCTTTTCATCAGCACAATCTACAAACTGGTATTCACTAGTTTCAGACTTTTTTTATTGAAAAAGGCACTTTTTATCAAAAAAATCGACTTTCTTATTATACTTACAGTGTGACCCATTTAAGATGAAAGCACCCTTAAAAAACTTCGTAAACTTGTAATTATTGGAAATTATATACGTCAACAAGATTACTTCGACCACACCACTGAAGAAGACTGAGCTGCAGTTGAAACGTTTGGAGATTTTAACCAAAGAAGACCACGGCCGTGAAATCCTACATTCCTTTTAGATTATATCTAAAAAAGAGCTAGTCGTCTCGTCGATGATACTTCGCACATCAGCTCGCTCACTTTTCTGGAACACCGAAGAGAGGTTGGCGATATTCCTTCATTCTATAGATATTTTCGTAGGCGAATCGTTCCACCCTTGGCGGTCCCATCGAGACTGACCCGTCCAGCTCAATCCTCACATCCTTATACAAACCGAACAACTCTTTCCCAGTGCTCGTTCGTCCAACGAACGGCAAAGCTATGGAACTCGCTGCCTCGGGAGTTGTTCTCTGAGGCATACAGCCTTCAGAAATTCAAGAACACCAAATCCTACCTACTTTCCCTTGGCTCTCCTTTTTGTGGGATCTAAATGACAATGAAGACCGTATCAAAATACGTTGCGTGATTTTGAGGAAGTATACGAAGAATCAGACGAACACATGCGGATAGCTGTTTGTACTATGTAGAGATTAGATGTTCCATTAAGTTAATTATTTTGATAGAAAAAACGTGTATTATTATTATCATCATCAAATACTTGTGATATTATTTCAGTTGTTGTGATAGTGTCGTGCTGCAGATTAATTTTTCCATGAGCAATCTAGGGCTTTATTAGAAAATTGGTGTGTTTACCAGAGTAATTCTGAATCATAACGAATGTTTGACTTCAATTTCCAAGCGGCATCTATCATCTTCCAACTTTGTAAGTTAGGCCTGTTATGCCTGGGTAAGTTATATTAACAGTTGATATTTTGGTACAGTGGTACAGAACAGGATCATCAACAAAGCTGCAGCTTTATTTTTCGTAATAGGTAGTGTTCTGATTATGATAGTTTCCTTTTTGTTCTTTGATATTAAGGATTGATGGTCATACCAAATTTTTCCTAAAACTTGTGGTTCCAAGACATGTATATTAAATTTCTGTTATTTTTAGCTCAAAATCGACAATTTTTTTTTCAAAATATTTAAAAAGAACTTGAAATACTGAAATATGTATCAGCCTTCTCACGCAAAAACTATCCAGTAGAAATTTTTCACTTGGGTATTCAAGAAACTGGCCTAAATACGATAGGTCGGTCACAACCAGCGGAAATCTGTCATTACATTCCATTTCATTTAGGAAGTGAAAATGCAGCGACAATAGTAGTTGTTCAAGAATTCAACCGATATAACTAGTGTCGAATTTCAAAATGAAGTTGTTACTTTTATGTTGTGTTTTACTAATTCTTGCTCATTTGGAGCTGAGTGAGTGTAAGCGAGGTGGTTCAAGAGGTAGCAGAGGAAAATCCTCTTCAGGAGGTCAGTATCATATTCCTAATTATCTTTTAGCAAAAGTCGGTATTTCAAAATATTTGCTGATCCGATTTGAATCACACTTGTAATATTACTACTAGAAAAAGATCAGAAAGTGAATAATTCACCAACAGGAATTTATTCAATAGCAGGTACCTACTTATTTTGAACGACTCTGGTAGGATTTTCTAAAGTTCTACGCATTTTATCTATCTGAATCGAAACATCTATACTTCTCATTGTGAGTGTCCATTAGGAATTATAAATTGGTACCTAGAACAAAGCGCAAACGAGATCTATGATGAATTTCGAACCACAACGCATCACGTAGTAAGGAATGGTTACATTTTATTGAAGGTACCAGCTTATTCAATACAAAAAAATTGAAGTCAGGTTTCTAATTAAATTATGTGAAATCCATTTTAATTTAGATGAAGATCATATTGAAGTAAGGAAGGGCTTTGGTCTTTTTAGTCTTTTGTTGCTTCTACTGGTATGATCTTCTGAGAACATATAACGTTCTCGTCATTTCTTTGGGGGCTAATTCAGATGCTTCCACGCCAAATTTGCAATTTGTATCCCGTCTGTCTGGCTTTTTCACACAAACTTGGAGATACCCGCCTATAAGATGGCATTAATAGTGACTTTTTCACACTTATACTAATTAGACTTAGAGAAGTGTCAAAAGATAGCGGTTGTAAAGGGGGCTCGATAAACTTCGGAACTTGAATAGTCTTTAACCTCTTTATATAGTAACAATTTTATAAAATAAGGTTAGTCAGGTCAGGTTAGAGTTGGCTAATAATTTTTCCGACTCTGTAGCTGAAAAGCATATGAACCTCCGGAACAATTAAAGCTGCCCCGGAGTGCCGAATAATTATTTTAATGTGTTCATTCTGGTATCGTTTTATTCAATATTTCAATAACATTTTGTTTATACAAATTCGAATCCATTAAAATAAATTTTGTAAATAAAAAATAATATACCAACTGGATTACAATCAATTACAATTCACATGTATCTATGACTATAGTTTCAACAAGATGAAAGAGGCCCTTTAATTATTCCCTTATCCCTCTCTATTTCATTGTCTATTTCTTTCTTAGAGTCATCTCTATAACAAGCCTCAACTCGCCATTGCAGTTTCGTTTCTCAAAGGAAGATCTTTCAGTGCCATCTGAATGAAGGAAGGATAGTCAAAGACGTGCCTGGTCGGTGAAGCATCTCTGGATTTGATCATGGACTCTGATTGTTAGTCTACGAATTCCTTGAACGAGCAAGGCGACACAATGCGCTGTTTCCTATCTAAGACAGGAAATGAAGCTGAGCCTTGTTACTCAAGCGACTGTATAGATTTATCACCATCCTGGTTTCCCCAAGCTGCTCCAGTTTTTTCAGCTTCTTTGGTTCTGAATAGTTAGTTCACTAATGCAGCTAACTTATTATTAGCATTGAATAAGAATAAGGATTGAGAAAACTATTACGAGCGTTTTTTGACTCAGTAGGGCGTTTGATAACACATTTTATTCATCTATCAAATCAGCCCTCGGAGTAAGAAACGTTGCTTCAACTCTGAACTACTGGATATCGGCCATGCATGGGTGCAGGTTAATACAGGCCTTCCAATTTGGGGACACAATGGACGTGAACGCCACCAGAGGCTACCCTCTGGAGGTAGAACATATGCTCGAAATCAGTACCGTCAAAAGGGGTAATTTCGATCATGTGGGGCAAAGTCGATCAAACATGCCCCTGTTACGTTGTTATCTAGTTAATAGTTGTCCACCGTTTCAGTAAAAAGTGTAGTCGGTCTCGAGTGCGGAGTGTTTAGGGATACATAAGGTAAGTACGTGTAGGAAAACGTGTCTATACATGGTCGAAAATTAGCTAGAATTGAAAAATGCGAAAATGATTAATTTCACAGCTAAAGGCTTGCGCGAAGGAGAAGAATTGGTAAATATACGCAAAAACATTGAGGGGTAATTTCAATTACATTCAATTTCACAAATATGTTTTTACTTTTTCAATTTAGAAGTGATATTTTAGGTTATCACTACCAAAAAAATAAAATAAAATACGTTCATCAAATGTACTAATATTCAAGATATCTTCATTTTAAATTTCATATAAAAATATTGTGTCGTTTAGGAGCTATGCTAAAAAAACCTTTATTTTTGATCAACTCTATCATATTCTTAGCATCAACCTAGACCACTTCAACATAATGAAGATTACAAGAATCGACAAATCTGAGATGCTATCGGATAAAATGACTCCAACGTACTCAAAGACAAGCAATCAGGTAGGGGCTGAAATGAACGGAAAGATACCAAGGCATGACATAAGTATAAGCCTTGGTACTCAAGCCTCCATATTCCAAGTCGAGGAAATGGCTATTTCCGTTTGCACCAGCAATATTCCAAAAAAAAGAGTCCTATAGAAACCAACCCATCGTCATACTCTCCAACAGTAATATGGCAATGAAGGCCTTGCGATCATGCAGGTTTTCCTCCAAATTAGTTTGAGAGAGACACAAAAACCTCAACGACCTAGGAGAACAGAACAGGAAGAAAATATCTGAGTATCAGACAGGGGCGTCCATGAGAATGAGGGCGCAGATGCTCAAGCAAAAGCGGGAGCAGCAACAAAACTCTCGTCCGACCAGAACCAGCCTGTAGAATCACCATTAAACTTCCTGGGAGACTTTCTCAGGCGATACTCGCTGAAAAATGATGAGATGAGATCAACCGACCGGCTATCAAGAAACCTTCTCGAACCGAGCCGAAACAATCTGAGGAAGGTGATGAGATTCCCTACACGGCACTGCCACCTGAGGAGGAAACACCTGCATTTAATGGGGATACACCAAGACTCCACAGTATGCAAATTCAGTGATGAGGACGAAATCCGCATAGTGGTTGAATGCGAAACTCCTTCTCACATGAGGATGGATGGATATCTTCAGACATTGCAATGCAGAAAATATCATCCAGAGGAAAATCTCGTGAGAAATCTCCAGAACTCCATCAGAAGATACGGCGTACTCACGAGATAGACCTAGCAGCGGAAAGTAGAAAGGTTCTACGCAGAACTACCTGCATTTCGGCTGTTAGCCAGCCCCATCAAACATTAATGATAAAACCATTGAATAAGACAAAGTGTACTAAAAATCATATTTTTTCCAAAAATAAAACCATTTCCCATGAGTCTCCTTTTCTCAAAAGTAGATATATCACTTTGCAATTTCCCTAACACATGTTCTGCTTAGGTTCCAGCTGGTGGAGTAGTAGCAGCAACCAAAAGTCAGGATCGAAAAAAACAGGTACTCAGACTGTAGCAGATCCGAACCCGAAACCTGCACCTGCTCAAGCAGCCAAACCAGCCGCCCCCCATCCAGAACAGCCATTCAAAAAGGAAAATTCTCAACCGCAGCAATCTGCCAATCCCCAGCAAACTCCAGTTGGTTGGAACGTACCAGGAAACAATCAAAATTCCGGATGGAAAAGCGGTTATCAAAGCCAAGGTGTGTAAGATTGTAACGAAAACCGAGGTTCCCTGTGCTTTCTCGCAAAGAAAATGGACATAATTTAGCTGTCATAATAGACAAAACAACTATTGGATTCTTGCTGACCAAGCTTCTATTCGGCAAGATTTAGAGAAAGTTTAGAGTTTGAATCAATTTTTAGAGTCCATTTTCCCTATATCTTTAGTGATCTTCATTCAAGCTTCGACAAATTCTTTGTCTGAAATTTAACTTCTCATCAACGTTGGCGTTAGTTGAAGTAAAGAACAATAGCAAAGTATTTCTCGTTAAGAAACATGGATATAATCCAGTGGCCTTAATAGGCAACCACTGTTTTCTGTTGAATTCTTGCCGTCAAAATTCCTATCGTATGAGATATAGCCGAAGATTAGATTTTAAATGAGTTTTTGCTAGATCGTGAAGAAGTTGAATGCTTGTCCTTATAATCCCACATGGTCCATATCAGATTTATGGAATAATTGATCCGACGTTAAAGAAACATAATTTCTTTTAGGCACTTTGCATTCCAGTTTACTATATTTAATTTGTTGAATATCCACTAAAAACTTTCATCCCCATCTAAGGGCTGTTTCAAAGTCAAATTAGTGTTTTGAGTGTTGTTCTGTGTTCTATGCTCTCTGTGGTGTGTGAATGAACATACTAGGAGGTCAATGTCATGTCTGTTGTTGTAAACGTATAAAAACGTTCAAGTTGAAATATTATGGTGGAATAATACAAAGATATAATCAGAAAGAAGTCTTCTTTCAACACTTCAACCGCGCTACAATTCATTCAAAATATTTAGTATTTTTCCCATATTATGATTTGCTTTTTCATGTACAACAACAATTTTCTTATTCAGATTATTTTCTCTTTCCCTTCACATCCACCAAAAACAAGCAATAATACCCCTGTTATTGATATGTTATTCGATACTGATATCTACTAAAAAATAAATCTTGACCGAATTCAACATGTTTTTCATCAGGCGTCAATCAGCAAAGCCACAGCTACCCCACTGGCCAACAACCACAAGGAGCATGGTCAAACAGCAATCCCCATGGAGGTTATCCTAATCAACACGCTAACCCCCCCAGTTACAATCAGCCGGGTTACCCCCAACAGCACGGATACCCTCAACAACACGGATACCCTCAACAACACGGATACCCTCAACAACACGGATACCCCCAACAACATGGCTACCCTGGTTATTCACAGCAACAAGGTTATAACGGTTACCCTCAACAGCATGGTTATAATGGGTACAATAATAATGGCCAAAGAGGAGGGTTCTTCGGAGGAGGAGGAGGAGGAATGGGATATGGAGGCGGTATGGGAGGATTTGGAGGAGGTATGGGAGGTTATGGTGGCGGTATGGGAGGATATGGAGGAATGATGGGTGGTATGTATGTTCCCTTTTTAATGATAATGAAACTATAGTGCGACAAGAAATGTCTTATTGATAAAGCTGTGAAAATAAAAAATATAAAAGTAGTTTTGATACTGCGAATTCAACGATGTTTCTGAAATTTTTTAGTTCTGGAAAAACATTCTGTCTCTGGTGGATTCATTCAAAATGTTTTTCGAACTGTTTTTAAAGCTTTCATTTAATTCGCAAGGTTAGTGTTAGTTCGGGTCAAATCTTGCAAGATGAATTAGAACCACTTTCTCTTATCCTACATAGTTGAAATTTCAAATACTTTTATATCAAAACAATTTTTATAACCTCTATTAAAATTAAAATTAGGTTGTGAGTACGTATCTGAATTGGAAATAAATTATTAAACTAAATATCCTAGATCGAAAGTAAATCAAAGGTTTGGGTTGACAAATGATTGGTGAAAATATTTTGAGAAATTCGTGATGATGGCCGAACAGGTTTCAAATTGCATTGAAACTGACAAATGCTACATAATTGAATTCAGAAAAAAATAAATGATTCAAAAACTCCATTTTTCAGAAGAGGACCAAGTTTAAAAAAAAATTGTGATGGTTGTTCGATAACGAAATTTCTACCAGTAAAACTAATATCATCACGAGAAAGTTCATAAAAAGTGACTGTGAATAGTGTTTTAATCTTGTTCCAGCTCTCACAATAAAAACAAAAAATTAAAATGAGAAAACGACTAATTCTGTTTTTCCAAAATAATTTAAAAATCAAAAATAGTTCAGAATTTCATCGGAGTTGAAACTCGGAATTTAGTAATTTTCCGAGTTGCAACTCGGAATTTAGTAAATTTTCGAGTTGCAATTCGGAATTTAGTAATTTTCCGAGTTGTAACTCGAAATTAAGGAGAAAAATAAAAATAAAAAAATAATGGCCCTTCTACGCTTCCGTACTTCTACGCTTCCGTAGTATTCGGATGGGTTAAACCTTTTTTTTTTGTAGGAGGGTATGGAATGCAAAAGAAATCCGGCTTCTTCAGCGGTAGTACCTTCAGAAACGTCTTGGCAGGCATGTTCATATGGCACATGACTTCCAGTTTGGTTGGAGGGATGTTCAAAAGACCATATAACGTGTACAACTACTACAACCAACCACCGATGAAAGAGGAAATTAAACTACCACAAAATGTATTGACAATGTGCGAAGGAAATGTTACTCAGCTATGTACAGGTACTTATATATCATATATTTCTGATAACTGATGTTTTTTTTATGATCTTGTATTTTGTGAAAGTATGACGGATCCAAAAAAAATTTTTGTGGCAGGGCACAAGACAATGTGTTTTTGAAGTAACCCTTTTTCAACCTTATCTGAGAATACGGCATAATGAATTTTAAACTAAAAATGAAGATTATTCATTCATTATTATTCAAACTTATTTTACATGTCAGTAATGTCCGCCTATAACGAACCCGCTTATTGCGATCTGCCGTTTAAAACGAACCAAATTGTAGAGTACATCATCATGTGTATGACTGCTCTTTCAAGAATATCACTCTAATATTATTATAATCCGGTAATATTCCTCAGCTGACTTTGTATATTGGACCGGTTTCCTTTTTGTCGGGCCGTTGTCCTAGGCTTCTGCCAACTTAGCTGACTGATTGTATAGCTCCTTGAAGGTTGTCTCCTTTCTCTTGCATTCTTGATATGAGCTTCTACAAGCATATACATGTATTCTGCTTGAAGATTGTGAGCTAGGGGTAAAGTTATTCCAAAAACACCAGCTAACCTTTTAGAATAGTGGGGAGTACGGGAAGGTGTTTCATGAATGACAACAAGGCTTCGTGCCTTTTTTTCCATATTGTTTCCCACAGTTTTTTTGAACCATGTTTTCCTGGCTTAAAATCATGGTTTTGCAGCATCCCTTTCAACAGTGAGGTCCACAAGATCAATAAATTTGATGAAATGTTCCTCAATCTTCTATTCTTCAGTGTTAAAATACCTACAAATTGTGAGCTGTTCTTTAACGAACACGTCTGTTGTCTCATTTTATTCGCGATATTTTCAGTAATAACTCCACCAGAGCATTCAATTTCATTATGCTGAGTGGTTTTTGCTAATGTAACTGGCATTCCTTCCACAGTTTTTTTTGTATGTGAAGCTAGAACTTTATCACCAGCGTAAACTCTGTATTTTATTAGTGCTTGAAGGTACCTCCGCCAAAACAACTCCCAGTTGTCCCAATAAGGGTATATTTTGAGCACCACATAAAATGGTTGTTTTGATGATTGGCATGAGCTTCTTGCGGTTCTCTTCAATTGTCTTTTTTTCAGCTGTATTTATACCAGCTACTTCATCATCCTATCACATCTAGTATGACCTTCATCCTACTGGGGGGGGGCACGTGCAAGTTCCATAAATACTTCATCCTACCATCTACAACTCATTTTTATCAAGTTTTTAACGTTTTTTAACTATGCAGGTACAACGGCAATTTGCACGACAAACAATACAGTTCTATGTGTAGTAACAATGTCACAAGCAGGTCCATGCGGAGAAGGGAACGCCTTATGCGTCAACACCACCGTACCCTGCGCAGACAAGACAGACCCACTGTGCCAAAACACCACGCAACAACAGACCGAAGCAGTAGTCAACATTCCGTGTTTCACGAATTTGACGATGGACGTGAATCTTCTGAACGAAACTGGGTCCCATCAAGCTGGTACTGATTATAAATATTGTGTGACTACCATGGCCGTAGCTGGACCGGAATACAAAAATTGTTCGGAAAATGAAGGAACAAACGACTACAGGAGTATACTACAAGGTAAGAATATCGCGAGGCCAAAACTAAATAATGGTGCATTGGTAGGTTATCAAAAGATAGTCATTTCTAGGCGCGAATTAGTTTTTATAAACATATAATAAAAGTATATGAGGAAATCTAGATACAGTGTATTCCCATTAGCTACTTGTGTAGCCTCGGAAAGAAAAAGTGACGGACATAAAAGCGACAGACCAAATAGCGCGGCCAAAACAGAAACAGGACAAAATAGCGACAGCCCGTATATATATGCCCATCGCCTTTTTGTCCCATCAGAGCCACTTGTGTATTTAAAGCGTTATCCTACCATAAATTAAAGGCGTATCGGAGAAACTAAGAAAGATCGGGAATAAGTACGTCAAGAGCTGTTTGAGACCCGGAAAGACATTGAGAACTCATATGACCAAAATCAAGACTGATAATTCAAGCGAAAATTCGAAAAATTGCGTTTACCCAATACCACGCGAATGCGGATGCTGCTACACCGGTAAGACCAAAAGACCGTTCAGCATTAGGGTTGTCGAACACAAACGCTGGACTAAACGGGGAAAGACGTCAAAGTCGGGAATCGCAGAACACGCTCGGACAGAACACAATCGCATACAGTGGAAATATGCCAACGTCTCAAACAAGGAAGAACATTTGTTTAAACAGAAATTCAAAAAGTCATTTACTCTGGCAGTCAGTGCACACTTGATAATGATCGGAGATGCACTGCACTGAAACGTCGTACTCACAGAAACAATCCAGATAAACTTCCGAACAAACTTGTGTACCGAGTCTGGTGCTTTAAATATAATAATAATAATAATAACAATAATAATAATAATAATAATAATAATAATAATAATAATAATAATAATAATAATAATAATAATAATAATAATAATAATAATAATAATAAATATTGAGTCCGTTGTGGAGAATGAGAAGTGCCGAATATATTGGAACTACTCATTCCCCACCCTCAGGCAAATACAAGCCAATAAGCCTGATGTAGTCCTCCTCGACCATCAGAGTAAGACGATTTTCATCATGGAGTTTTCGGCTCTTAGTGAAACGAACATCGTCCGAAAAGAGGAGGAGAAACGGACTAAATATCGAGACTTACTCTTTGAACTCCACAGGCTCTACCCAAACCATTCTGTTAAAATGGTGGTTCTGATTATAGGGGTCCTTGGTGGAAATGATGGATACACTGCTCTCAAACTTAAAAATCATACCGGCTTGCCGTAATATGGCAGAAATCTTAGCCGGACGAATGCAGAGGGCCGTCATCCTTGGTTCACTGCGTCTGCTCAGGGCACATGATTCTCGGACCCAGTAACCGCTTACCCCACGGACGTGGGGAGTGGTTATCTGGGTAAAAGATTCAGCGCGCCCTCCGGATAGTCCGGATGTGTCGGAGCTCCGGAGACAGGGCCTGACTGGAATATCCTTTTGGAAAAAAAAAATACGTTTATTATACACCCACATATCAATACAACAGAAAAAACAGCATACATAATTTGGCAATTATAAATGAAAAAAAGGGTAGGCATATAATATGGTTCAGAATCAGAGGATAAACCTTTGAGTCTATTCTTCCACCAAAGCCGACAATTTTTAACCATAAAAAATTCTATGATGAACACCCGTGAACTTAAAATATACATATAGATTATACTGAAGAGAGAGCGAATGAGAGAGAGCGAGAGAAAGAGAGAGAGAGAGAGAGAGAGAGAGAGAGAGAGTAGAGGGAGAGAGAAAGAGAAGAGAAGGGGGAGAATTTTTACACACGTGATCTGTCTAATTACTCTGCATACCAAATAGATACTGCTTAAATTTGTATTTGAAAGCATTTGGAGTCAAATTAAAACTAAAAAAGTTAAGTTTAGTCAGCTCATTTACGATTTAAGCGCGAAAAAGAATTGTTGAATACTTCTAAATGGACACTTGAACTTTAGTAATTTGAAGCAAAAAGGCACGCAAAATGTAATTTACGGCGGTAAAACATATCAAGCCAATGACATTCAGTTAATTTGTGAGAAATCCTGTCGAATAGTAGTAATTAATATTGCAGTTCAATACATACAGAGTTTAGATATAAAAATGTATTTGAAAATTCAGCCTTCTGCGAACCAAATCCTTCATACAAGTACAATGGGAATATTTATCGACAAAAATACATTTTTGAAATTTTCTCAAATATTTAATGCCTGAAACTGATTGCACAAGGTATCTTATGTTTTCCACTTGAAGAAGCTATTGTACGGTGAAACCATTATCGTGGTTTTGTAAACGCATAATATGGGAGTCATTAATGTTGATAAATTATTATAAAAGTTCTATTCAATTAAATCATGAAGCTGTTATTTTTTGCATCAATTTGATAAACCTCAACAAACCTCTTAAGTTGCAGTGATAGGAATCCCTATTGATAGGCGGACCCTGCATGGAAAATGCAATCAGATAACAAAATATATTTTTTTTAAACTATTCAATCCACAACAGACTTACTCATATAACTTTTTTTTTCAGGAAACTACACTTGGAATCTTACCTTAGAAACCATGAAACGTCCTTACACCGTATTCAATCACTACAACCCTACAGAAACCCCTTCAGGAGAAGTGGTGATGCCTCTCAACTTACTGATTCCCTGTATTGAAAATGCGACAAAGCTTTGTGCACCAAAAACAGTCCCTGTATGTACGTCCTTCAATGAGATAATGTGCTTGGAAGCACTTACCGCCACCGAGTTTTGTGAAGAGTCCAACACCACTTGCATCAAGAGTTTGATACCTTGTTTGGAGGACGATCCGTTGTGCCAGAACAAAACAGAGGAGGAACTAATCAAGGAGAATGACCAGACTATGGTGAACGTTGACATGCCCTGTTTCGCAAATATCACCATAAATACCAACTTGCCCAACTTTGATATATACTCGTTCAATGGCACCATACCTCAGGGTACCAATACTAGCTATACCTACCATTACCATTACTGTGTGGTAACGCTAGGAATACCTGGAGCCGAGACAGACGTGTGTATTGTGTCTTCTGATAAAGTTGCAGAGTGATGATTACAGAGTCATTTTCATGTTATGTCTGTTTGATATTTGAAATATACATATATTGAACTGAGTATTTTTTTAGTTGCCGTAAATTTTATTGCCCTCTGTTTTTAGAAACGTGAAATGTTATCTTTCAAGTATTTTAATTGGGATATTTCAAATGTTTTCATGCTAAAAGTAACGTTTCATATTGTTTTAAGTACAATAAGGGACTCATAAAATCGAAAAGGAGGAATTGGCCCCAGGGCGTCTCCAAAAAGTTATCTGAAAAGAACCTTCCAACAGCATTGGTCTGATTGAAAAACCGAACTGGGAAAACGCTGATAACCTTTTAGAATGTTCTCCTGTAGAAAAACCTTCCTGGTCCTGAAAACGGCTGTGAAGAATGAACAGCAAAGTACCCACCTGGAAAGGGTTATCCAAAATCCAACAGATTCAGCAGAAACCTAGCTAGGAAAATCTTCAAAACTCAAAGAATAAAATTGGCCATCAAAAGCTTCAAACCATTTAAGTCGTCAGGAAAGGAGGGATTATTTTACGCCTTATTGTAATATTGGCTTGAAATAATAGAACACCTCTTGAAATGGCTTTTCACGGCCCAGCTATTTCTAGGGTTACACACCACAACGTTCATACCATAGACCAGGAGACACCCAATGGACGTTGACATACATTTTGGGCTTGTCTAGTCAAGTGATTAGGTTGGCCATTATTAATTTTGAAACTTAAAGTGGAATGTTTCACGTCATTTTTAACAAGAATAAATGTGCATGTTTTCAATTTGTACAGGGAATGTATATCCAATAGCTTCATTGGTTTAAATAAGTTTATAGTTAGTTCTTGATAATCAAGTTTATAAATTTATTAATTTATTTTGAATTGTATTCAAATGTTTTAGCAAATAGTTCGAAGCAGTGCCCCAAACCGAAATTAAATATTGTAATTTAGAGTATGCTAACGATAAATATATGGATTTTAGACAGCAAATTTTGAATTTCAAAACTAATTCCAAGTAATGGTGATACATTTTCATCCATTAAGAGTCCCAAGAATTTCAGTGTCGAGCAGTATTTTATGTATTCATTGTTGAATTTTATCGGGTCTTTCAAATTATTATCTAACGATTTTTTTGTAATGAACATTAATGAGGATTTTTCGTAATTTAATGTCAGTTTATGACAGATGAGCCATAATGATATTTTTTTGGTCATTTCAATCCGAAACTATCCTTAATATAGTATCTTTCAAAGGAGTGGAACATGTAAGGGAAGATATATAAACATTTTGATAGATTTTATTGACATATAAATAATACAAAAAACATGTGAGTAACACTGATAAAATATGGACACATTAATAAAGATCATTAAAGTAAAACAATATATCACAAGGGAAAAGAGGGAATGTTACTACACTATCTAAAATTGAGAAGAGAGTTTGTTCAATTCTATTGTTTTGG
Organism: Chrysolina haemoptera; assembly: GCA_958298965.1. Lineage (NCBI taxonomy): Eukaryota > Metazoa > Arthropoda > Insecta > Coleoptera > Chrysomelidae > Chrysolina > Chrysolina haemoptera. Next base: position 10,127,185 of record OY282586.1, on the reverse strand, counting down.
TATACATACATATATTTTTTAGAAATATCTCTTAAACAATAAAGCCTCTTAAACACAAAATACTGATAACGAATTTTTATTAAGCAAAATTGTTAAGAATAACTGAAGTAAATAACGACTGCCAGAGTTGAAGTCAGTATAGTATGAACCGCTCCTTATTATTCGTTTTCATGATATAATCATCAAGTTACTACATACATATAGTCTTTCTAATATCAATTGCAGAACATAACTCGTTTCAAAGACCGATAATTTCGTTTGATATGCCGACACCTCATTTGAATAATGATTTATAAATCTCCAGCCAAATATTTTGCATTTTTCCGCACGTCAATTAAGTCCACGTGGGCCGCGGCGCTTTCTTTAAATCTGTAGGAGCTGTTGAAAAGACAGCTGAATAAAGAGCTCCAAACTATAATCTACTCAACTGACAGTCGAAATGTTTCTCTCTAATGAAAAAGTATGCAAAAAATGATCATATATTGTTCTGACAGTACTGGGAAGAAAATATAAAAAGCAAATAGGAATTTGTTCAATTTCTTTAGATCACTGGTGTACCTGAAATACTATTTGTTCTACTGGCTCAAACTAGCCCCTGAAAATAAAATTAGGACAGAGAAGAAATCTTATGCTGAGGCAGGTGGGGACAGTTGACTGCTTTCTTCGATCAATTTCATTGAAATAAGTTCGAATATTTGTAAAACAACATCCTGGTTGATTTTTTGATTCTGCAGTGATGATATGAATAATGTGAAAGCTTTATAAAGTGATGTTTTCCCAAAAGTGAGTTTGACAGCATCTGAAATAAAAAAAAAATTCAATTATCCGTTTCAACAGAATGATGAATAGACGATAAGAGACGACAAAGAAAGGATAGGAAATATGGTAAAGCCATGAAAGAAGCATTGAACAGTGACGTAAGGGTCAGAATAAATGAAAGGGACATCTATTAAAATGATTGCTATTCAACTGAAATACAGACAACTCTGAATATCAGAAATTGCAATGTTGTTGTCTGCAAAAAAACTGGTTTGAATGACGGTTGGCGAGCGTTTTTTTTCTTTATTTTTTTATGTTCTGATTCCCACGATCGTGAGATCCGATAAAAAGTAGGTAGGAATTGGTGTTCTTAAATTTGTGGAGGCTGTATGCCTCGGAAAATCTCCCGAGGCAGCGAGTTCCAAAGCTTTGCCGTTTGGTGAAAAAACGAGCTCTGGGAAACATATGTTCTTCGGCATGTCTCCAAAGTGGCGACAACGACATATGGATGTAAGGGCTGAGCTCGACAGTCTCGATGGGGCTGCTAACGGTGGAACAATTGATGATATTTCAGAACAACATCGTCCATGAAAATATCTATTAAACAGAGACAGTTCGGCAACCTTTCTGCGATGTTCCAGAAAAGTGTACGAGCTTGTGAGCGAAGTATCACCGACGAGACGAATAGCTCTCTTCTGGACAGAATCTTAAAGTTTCAATGTGTGTTTAGGTGCTGCACTCCATATATGGGAACAGTGTATTAGATATTTGATAACAATATGGTCATCTTGTAGCAAAAACCAAAAAAGTATAATTTATCGTTTGATGAATAAAGCACTAGAAGTGAATTTTAAAAAACCTTGGGATACACCTTCTTCGGATTATACAACGATATTAAAACTTTTACATTAGATAAACTAATAAAATTTGAAAAAGACAAATTTGCATATAAACTAACAAATAATTTACAAAAAAGTAATAGCCATTTTGAAAAAAAATCGAAATTACATGATTATAAAATCAGAATTTATTCAAATAAAGGCAAGAACAATCCTATATCTAGTTCTATAGAAACTTGCAATAAATTATCAGATGATATAAAAAAATCAAAGTCCATAAATATTTTCTTGAAAAAACTAAAAGAAAATCTGCTATCAATCAATCTATAAATATTCAAAATTGTTGTCTTTGTTATTTTTTCTAAATTTAAAAAAAATTTGAACTCATTTATATTCATTAGTATTCACTGTATTATCTTCCTTATACCAGAAATTATTCTTTATGGAAAACGTATTATCAATAAATAAATAAATAAATATTCTAGAACAATTCGAATTTGTGCCTTATAAATCACAATAAATTGACGAGAAGTGGCGCGAAACAGAAAACCAAGTTTTTGAGAGGCACTCTTGGCAATGGACTTCAGATCTTCCCTGAAAGGGTACTGCTGATGGTAATACCGAGCATTGAGATGGACGATTTCATTGGTATGGATACTCCTGACATTATTATGCAGGCCACTGTGAGATCAGCCTTTCTAGAGAAAAGACATTCTTGGGGTTCATTCACATTAAATTCCACAAAGTTATTGGATCCCCATTCCAGAATGTGTGCGTATTTCTTTCATTCAGGATTCCATCCTGTTTATTTCTGCATTCACTGGCTGTTGTCAGAGCTTTGGAAGAGAAAGCGGTATGAAGGGTACTATCATCCGCAAAGCTGGACATGAGGTAGCTCCCAACAAATCATTGATGTGAAGAAGGGACAGTGTTGGTGCTAGAATGGATCCCTGCGGAACACCAGCATTTATTGGTAGAGTATCGGATGATACTCCATCGACCATGCAAACTTGGATCTTTTGGATGATTTTTATAAATATTATTATTATAAATATTGTTCTGTTATTCAATAAAAAAAATGGATAAATCATGTGGAAAACTCACCAGGTAAACTGCTCAGCATTGCCTCAACAAAAACATCCAACTCGAGGAATAGGGTATTTTGATTTGACAATTCTGGTATTGTGAACAAGTTGACACACAAATCTTCCACTGCATTATCAACTCCAGAAACAACGAATTCTTCCACAACGTTTCCCAAAATCAACATCAACGTTTTCACCAGAGGTTCATGAATAAAAGGTGAATCTGTGTCAGCTAACAACTCGCACATAATGTCCACCAAAACCTTGGTAACTGGAAGTTTTGCCTCTAAATCATCCAATTCGTCTAAAATAAAAATAGTGCTATCTGCATCTTTATCGAAGCTGCCAGAAAGTAAATCAAAGGAAAGAACAAAATGGTGATGTAGGGAAATTACAACTGAATGAGCATTACTACAGAAAATAACACAATGCAGTACTAGGATATTCCAATTTAATTGAATGAAGCAAATTTTGTATTTCGTGCAGAAATATATTTATAAAATCATAGCAGTGCGCTTTCGACTAAAAAGTCATAATCAGTGGTTATTCGTAAGGTGTACAAGACCAAAACCAAAAAAACATTATGCGCCCAAAAGACGATGGAAGTGATTTACAATTAAGACATTTTATAACATTAAGAGAAGGATCAACCTGGATAAAACAATTCTAATCGAACAAGTCTGTTTGAACGTTTCTTATGAAATGACATTTAGAGAACATTTATACATAAAAGGAAAACATAATTAATCTACTTGTTTCATACAGTTCAAACATAAAAAGAAACCAGAAAAAAAATTATGTAATCGAGTTGATGATTCTCATTACCTTCAAAATCGATATGAGAAGGAAACGAAGCCTGTTGAAATGCATCCAAGGAATCGATAGCTTCGTAGGCTGTATCAATTTCTGTGTCCAATGTACAGTAGTCTTTCCTCTCCGTTAACAACTTCTTCATTCTGGTCAAAATATCTGCTTCCTGAAAAATGGACCAATGAACTTCATTACCCTAAGAAACATTGTATGAAAACAAAAAACTCAAATCCTCAACATAAATAAACATACAGAGGATGTGATTAATAAATATCAACTAAAAATTCTGATAATCGAAGACGTTTAGGAATGTAGGCTTTCACGGCTGGTCTCAAAATGTTCCGGTTCGTTTGCGAAAAATGGCAGGGATGGACGAAATTGCTCCCGCGTGGCGGCGCTGATGTAGTTGGAGTCTTTCGTTTTTTTTTATTATTATTTTGGGCCAAATTTGGATTAGGATTTTTGCGTCGCGCGTCACGGCTTCTGAATTGGTGAGGCTGTTTTTATATATACATTGTGATTATTTCAAGTTTCTTGTGTAAATGTAAATGTCGAATAGCGGCGCCAATTCGAAATCAGAATGCGTGACGCGCGACACGAAAAGCAAAAACGATGCATTGGGAACCTACCTTGAAAGCAAAACGATAATATTTGACTGTGAGTAAAATCAACATAGTTTTAATGTTTGGGTAGCTTTAAATATTTCTGAATTGTATCCACAACAAATACTATCACTTACATTTTGATCACTTTGTATGAAAATCCAGGCATTGTCAGACTGTTCTACACCATGAATATTAGTAGGTAATGCCGTTTTTATGGTATGTATTGTTTTATCAAGCACTCCTGTAGCAGTTTTGGCACAGAATTTGTAGAAGCTAGGCATTACACCATCTACTTCATCCAAGTCAGAAGTGCTTTCGGCTTCGACAACTTTTTGTCCAAAATCATCTGGTGGCCTAAAATCCAGATCTAAGTGTTTAAAAAAAAATATATAGAGGATTTCAAATTTGTTTAATTTTTGTCATGCGGGTACTGGGAAGAGGTTAAAATAAGTGGGTAGCAAGTAGATTATTTTCTTTGTAGCAGATGGCTTGGGTAATCAGATGATCAATATAATCAATACATGGCAATTTACTATAAGTTTAAAAATGTACTGTAATTTTCAGGAATGACTATTTATGTTTCCAAGGCAATGTAAATGAAATTTTTCCTTGAATTAAAATCAGTCACTATGAGACATATGGTTTAACAGATTATATTGTATGTACAAGAAAATCAACAAGAATTCAAATAGTTTAAGTATTTTGAGGAGAAATGAATACAATATTATTGAGGAACAATACCTGAATATATTCTTGAATTCTATATCTTTTTGACAAAATAACTTTCGCTGATCTCAGATCAAAAAAACATTTGATTGTGCGCTATTTTAATTGTGGTTTCAGAGGCGAAAATTCATTCGTCTAAAAGCACATTCTAGGTATTTCATCAGTATATATATGACTCAACATTATTTGAAAACAAGTGTACAGAATGCAGAAATACTTTACCGCCAACTGATTACCCATTTTGATGAAAAGTTAGTATTGATTAGTATTGTTTATTTCACAATTATTATACCTAGTACCAAAATATGGTAACCTATCCGCCACCCATAACGATTTAGATCCATAGTATCTAGCTAGCATTAATCTGGAATAAATTATAACTAAAAAAATCACAAATAATAAATAAAAGTGCTGGAGAATATTAAATAAACAGTTACATACATCGGACTCAAAGCAGGAGTTGACAAACTAGACTCTGATGACCGCTGTTGCAGAAGTGATCTCAATTTCGCTATGCTAGATGCCAAATCTGCGGTGTCTTCATATTCTGGATCTGGGCTATCTGTTGCGATTTCAGGCTGTTCCATTGAGATGTAAGGAATTTGCAATATTTTCTTGTCTTTTTCCTCAGATTTTCTTATTGGTTGTTCCTATCAACACAATTTTCATTAAAGTGGGAGTTTGAAGCTTTAGCATATATTTCATATGTTTTTATGGAATTGCGATTTCAGAAGCGAAAGTGGAAAATCAAATGAAAATGAACAATGACAGAAATTCAATGAAAAGGATAGTTCAATATTAAGGCTTGATTCAAACAAAAAAATATAGTTTTAGGAACATCAACTACCGACGCCGACGTGTAATTTTAATGATTCAAAATACCAACTCTCGTAAATCTCTATAGCAGTTCTGAGATATTCCGAACATAAAAATTGTTCCTTACTCTACATATAATAATTTAAAAGTCGTGCGTGAAACACACTCGCAAACGATTTGAATTGAATTTAATTCGTCTGATGTCAACGGTTTTTCCTTCACATCTATCAAAATGTCATGTCCTTTTTCATTTCCATGCACGACCAACTGGTTTAAATTGGTTATCTCTGTGTATTATTTACATTATATTTTTTGAATTATATAATATCAATTGAATATGCCCTGACCTGAAGAAATATTTTCATCATCATTATTACCAGTTGAACATCGATGGTTTGAAACGGTTGTAGGTACAGATACAGATATAAAACAAATGGTATTAAAATGACGAAATGATAGTCTTTGCCGACCGATATTTTACCTCATCCACCTACAATGCACGTACGCAATTATGACAAATACCCGTCTGAAAACAACTAGGCCACTGGCTAATACTGCGACGGATATTGAATAATATGGAATAGATAATTGTGCATTCTTCCTCAGTGCAGATATGATACAACTGCAAGTGCACCCTATAACCAAGCTGCAGATTTTTTTTTATTCGGACAGGGGACCACCTATGCAGACTATGTTCGAGGTTTTACCTCTCATCAGCGCAGATTAGGATTTATAACATTCTTATTGACGCACTGTAACTTGACTAACATGAATATTTTGAGAATGTAGCATATTCAGTGGTGTAGTCAGATTTTTTCTAAAAAAATGCACCTTTCTGTCTTGCTAATAAGAAACAGAATTGACCCGATTGATTGCAAATGAATAAAACTACATCAGATGAAGTCTACGGTCATGGCGGTCATGGGGGACAAACAAAGCATTTGACATTTGGTGAAATGAAAATTGTGGGTGTTAATGGATAATTGCGATTTTTATAAATTACTTTTCGCAGAAAATTGACCAGAAAGATTCACGTAGCTTTATGGAAAATGGGTTCAATGGGTTTGTTTTTGTTCTGTTTGGTTCGTTTGTCCCCCTATTACGTCACTAACAGTGCTCTATTACGCTTTTAACCAGGACGAGACGGATCCCCGTTTGACAAAGGGGTGCGCTGAATAAAGGTGCCGATACGAAGCTTTATCCAAGAAACTAAACAGAGAGAGAGAGAGAACAAACTGACACAGTGTTGTTCCTGGCTGCACGATCGTGCAATTTGACGCCCTTTTTGAACTAATTGCGCACGTCGGCACCACTTTCCTTATTTCTTCCAAAAAGTGCACCTTTTCATTGAAAATGGCAATCAAAAATGTATTGTACTACAACAATGTTGAGAAGAAGAAGAAATATAAATTCTGTCGAATGTCAGTTATTATTGAGAAACGTGTTCTGCCATCTTAAGAGTGAAAGATAAGATGAAAATGCTACCTGGAGGATCACTATAATGGCGCCCTAATAAAATATTGCAAAATTATACCCCAAGTTTTTTAGAAACCATAAATTCTGAAGATCTATACAGATTAACATATGTTTTAACATACTTATGTAAATTCTGTTTTTTGTTAATTTATTTTATCCAGAGTTTATTTTTTTGTTGCATATTTATTCATTTCATTATATATTGTTTTTTTTTATTTATTCATAGGTTTCAACTGTATTTGTTTCACATTCATTGAAATATACGTTTGTTCGAAATGTTTTAGTATTCATTTTTTGCAAACAATACCTATTTCTAAGATCTTTAAAAAGGTATGTATCAAATATTGACAAAAGGATATTGATATTTAAACGTAAATCTAGTAAACACTTTATAGTTCATTTAAACGTGACTTGCATAGTTGCATCACGCATTAATGGAAATCCTAATCCGCCTTATTCTTTGAGCAGTCTGTCATCACTGTCACCTGTCACAAATTAAAGACAGAGGACAGAGGGCAGTGCCACGCACCATGTGAATGTTTCCTGCGCATGCGTAGAAAGTTAGGTAATATGTAATAGTACTAATAAAAATCTATTACAAAAAATGTGCACCTTTGACATCAGATGTGCACTATTTAACTGAGAAATAACGCACCAAAAAAAACAACCAAAGAGCAACACTGAACTGACATGACACATGACAAAACGATAACACATAACCACAAAAGAAATGTTTGTTTATCTTTTTCAGAAAAGTTTGATTTTTTTCGTATAAAAACATGCAATTCGGAGTTTTATGTAACTTCTTTGAAGAAATCAAACTTACTAAAGGTTCTAACGAGAAATGTAAACTGATTCACGATAGGTTCAAAACAATTCGGGAAAATCTGGCCCATGACCCAGGATCATTCTTCAACATATTACGACTCTTTTTACCAGATCTAGATCGAGAAAGAGATTCTTACAAGATGAAAGAAGCCAAAGTAGCTGGAGCTCTGACCAAAATGTTAGATTTACCCCCAGGAAATGATCGAAATATGCTTAACAAGTCATATTTAATGGCTGCAAAAACGACAGATTTTGGAGAAGTTGTTTATTCGGTCATCAGAAAATATTTATCCAACACAAAGACTAGTTTGACAGTACTTGAGGTGAACCAATCCCTGGATGATTTAACAAAGAGAAAAAGTGGAAGTGAAGGTGAAGAAATCATGATGAAATTATTCAAGAGAGTATCTCCCGAACATATTCGATGGATCATAAGAATTATTTTGAAGAACCTAAAACTTGGGATTAGCTCTAACCACATTCTGAATTGTTACCATAAAGATGGAGCATCATATTATGCCTCTAATAGCAATTTAAGAAAAGTATGTGAAGTTTTGGCCAATCAAAGCATACGACTACATGAATTGGAAATCGAAATATTTGAAGCTTTTCGTCCAATGCTATCAAAACGCATCGATGCTATGAACTTCAAAAAAGAGTTACCTGATAATAAACTTTTTTATATGGAGAATAAATTTGATGGTGAGAGATTCCAACTACATCTCAGAGACAATGAGTTCAGATATTTCTCAAGAAATGGTTTTGATTTTACTGAAAACTTGGGAAAATCATATGAGGCTGGTAAGTAAAAGGAACTTAATGTGTCCTCTTATTCAGAATTTAGGATAATTTCTTCTAACTCAAAGAGTGATCATTATTTTCATATACTTGAGATTCCAATCTGGATATCTATGCTAAATTATTAATATTTCTGTCATTATTAATAATTAAAGTACCTATCTCAACCCTAACTTACAAAGGTATGTATTATGTTACATTCTACTTTACTTCACATGAATTTAGACATTGGTAATGAAGTAATTTTAAATGGATCAACCAGGTTTTGAGGATAGATAACAAGCTGATATTTAGTGATCATATAATAAAATATTTGTGAAAAGTAGCATCTGGTTGCTATGTCAGAATCATTGCCATTGAGTTAGGGTAGGCATCCACCAGAACAGCTTGTTTTGTCCTGCTTTAATCCTATCTTTTTGTTTCACAAAACGAGCGATGTGGCATTCTCACTATAATTTTTGTATACGTCATATAAACAGCTCGCTTAATTCACAGAAACAAACACTCAATACTACTTCTATCTTCCTGATATAACATAAAACAGACTGGCCAAGTTTAGTTGATAAAACCCCACACATCTTTGATTAAGGACTAAATAATATACACCAGGATGAAAATATATAATCATATGCCACATGAAATAAAAAATAAAATACCTTCTTTATGATAATAAAACATATTTTGGTACTTGGAGGGAGTGGTTTAGGCCAATATTTTTTATGATAATTTGGAAATACTGAATTTGTTTGTTTTCAAATTGAGTTTCTCAAAAATTGAATCATCTTCTGAAATTCATTGGTGATAATGATAGTTCTGGGGGAGGGGGAATTGCCTATACTCCCTTGACCTATCATAATCATAATCATATGAATACTATTAAAAAACCATAGACAACTTGGTACTTGGTTGTTCCACTCAATAAAAACATGTAATTTTTTGTTTGTTAGAATCGGAGAGAATGAAGTATCTCTGCATTTTACCTTCATCATTTTATTTAATTTTAGGAATGTTAACCCCAAAACTGAAAGGACTTCTCAAAGAAAATATCAAAAATGTCATTCTCGACGGTGAGCTGATGGCATGGAATAAGAAAACCAAGAAGTTTGGTTCCAAGGGCATGGCTCTTGATGTAAAAAAGTTGAACAATGACACTCTTCACCAACCTTGCTTTGTTGTATATGATATAATTCTATTTAATAACAAAGTTCTCACCAACACCCCTTTCCGAGAGCGAGTTGAAATACTCAAGACTGTTTTTAATACTTTAAAAGTGGGTACCATAGTCCTGAGCACTATAAAGGAAGTGAATTCTAGACAACAAATAGTAGAGGAATTGAATAAATCAGTGGATAATGAAGATGAAGGAATTATTTTAAAAGATCCTGATTCTGTATACAGATACAGTGATAGAAACAGTGGTTGGTTCAAATTGAAACTAGAATATTTTCAGGTAGTAGAACTTTTGCCTCTTAGAGGAAGAAAGTAGGGATTATATCGTTTGATGGGTTAAAATTACATACCTCTTTCATCTAAAAGTTCAGTTAATTTTACAATGGAGTGTATTATTGATTTGATATAATCTGCTGAATTATTCTTCCAAGAGGTTCATTTTACTTATTTGTATCTTTCATAGAGTGACTGAAATAAAACAATATTCTAGGATGTTATGAATGACATGGACCTTATTCTGATGGGAGCAGCCCATGTGTCTTATACATCTAACTACTTGACATCTTTTTTTATCGGAATAAGATCAGGTAATGCCAATAATGGAAAACCTCTTTATTTATGTATAGGGAAAGTAAAGACAGGCCTGACTATGGAGGAAGTTGCAGTTCTCAACAAAAAAATCAAATCACAAGGACATAAGTTTGAAAAATTCAAAACCGTAAACCTGCAATTTGGCAAAGAAACACCAGATTACTATATTGATCCGGAAAACTCTTTAGTATTCGAAGTAAGAGCAACAGAGCTAATTCGAAATACTGACAATGCCTATAAAACTGGTTATACTCTACGATTCCCAAGAATACTGAAAATACGTGAGGACAAACCGGTAGATGAATGCATGTCCATTAATGAGCTATTAGAACTGACAAAAAACAACAAACCTGTTATCAAGCTCAACAAAAGGAACTTAGAATTGGATGAACTACTGAAAACCAAGACAAAGAAGGTAAAACGAAAAACCATAATCATGCCAACAATTTATGACTCCAAGAAAGTGTCTGACATATTGGAAGGTTATAATATTTATGTATTGAGTGGTAGTTCAGAAATGGATAAAGAAAGGGCAGAAAGTGTTATAAAGAAGGCTGGAGGTACAGTGTCCTACAGGGTGAAAGAGAAAGTGGATATAATACTGGCAGGTGAGAGGTCAGAAAAAGTTAGGCAACTAGTGAAACAAAGGCCTAAGTATGACATCATAAACTTAACTTGGTTAAATAGGGTTATAGAAGATGGTAATCTCCTGGGTTATGAGCAAGATGAGGTTTATTATATAGGGTATAATTACAAGAATTGTTTATCAGATGAACTTGACAGATATGGTGACAGTTTTACTATTGATACTGATGTTGACAAGCTTAAAAAAACTTTTGAAATAATTTCTGATATGGGAGAATTTTCGAGCCTTGGAAGAACAGTAAGACTGAACGGAAGAAGGTATTTTGACAAATATCTCGCTTACTTTGATGAGTTTTCTGTTCCCAATGAATCAACATCAGAAATCATTTATGACTGTTTCAGGGACAAGCTTGAATTCCAATTTTACGGTGGAAATGTCTGTGAAAACATTAGAGACAATGTGAATGTGAACCTGATTGTTTTTAACGGTAATACTGAAAGAAAAGTTTGGCTTGAAAATTATTTAAAGTCCTTGGACAGAACAAGCATTGAAATAAAAACTAAAATATTCATATATGAATAGAAATGTAATTTTCAATAACTTGAACCTGAGGTTGAATATAAAGTTTTGTGAAGAAAGAAAAAGGCTGTAGTAAAAATAAATCACACTAAAGCCAAAGATTGCTTGTCAGAAATGAGGTTTGACCTGAAAAAAACTGGGAAATGTCAAACTATACAATTACGTTTTGGTATACACATTTTTCAAAATGTATTAGCCAATAGTGATTGCTCATTCAGATATTAGGCAAGTTCAACAATTGCATGCTGTTGGAAAACAGCATAATTTGCTCATTTTATTTTTCTTCTCACTTAATTTTTTCCAGGCCATAATTTTTTCATTTGGTATATTTTTTCGTTTTAATTGTACCGTTTGTACACATTCGAAATTTGCTGAAATACCTAAAATCCATATATTTTTTGTTAGCATAACAATATTTATTTATTTCATGATGTAATATGATTGATCGATTTATAAATTTACTATTATTATTATTTATGTTATTTTTATTAGGAGATAGAAAACTATATGCTCCCTCTTATCTGCCAATGTCAACACAACATTTTATATTATTGCCTTTTTGAAACAGTTTGTAAATAAAGTTGAATTTATTTATTTATCCACAATCACGTCATTATTGAAGTTTTTTCGACACTTATGTATCAATTTATCCACTAGAGAAATAATAAAATGACTTCAGTCCACTAGTGGAATAATGAAAAATACAATCTTCAATCAATCATATTTTACTTATTCATTATTAACAAACATTAACATTTATATTAAATAGAAAATAAATAGCAATGATTCAACATCTCCCCATATTTTTGTAGGTAATTTCAATGATTTTTGAGCAAATGGCAGCCGCTGTTAGATCAAAATGTCATCATTTTTTAATGAAAAATATCGGCGATTCTGATTCTAGATGAATGAGATTGTGAATAAAAGCATATTGCATGCATGTTTAAACATTCGCGAATAAAATGCTATCTAAAACATACAATAAATAACTATTATTAATTTATTGAAAAAACACCTTCCAAACAACAAATTCTGGTACAAGGATAAAGGGTACATGGAACATGAGTTTCAAAAATTTCGAAATTAATGAAAAATAACAACTTTACATATGTCTAGATTGATGAACATCAGTATTAGAGCAAATTTTGCTTGAGTTTTTCAAAAAAATATTTTTTTACTTTATTTGGTCTATATTTTTTTTGTTGAAAAATTATATAAACAATTTTTTCTAAATTAATCTAATAGCCCCATTTCATCCATTTTTGAATCGATTGAATAGCTTTTTCAATATTGGTTTATACATTTTCTAAATCTTTGGCCAAATAATAAAGTATAGTATCATTTGTGGACAATAATATTTACATAGATCAAATAAAAATTGGAGACAGTACTGAACATAAAATACCATCAGTAGTTATATATTTCGGTAATTCCCTAAAGTAAGTGACTTATAAAAACGAGAATTTTTCACTCACCAACAAAATTTGTCCATCAAAATTGGGTGAATCCATTTGTAAAGGATTAATCCAAACAGTGTCCCCACTGTCAGAAGACTGTTTTACTGGAGATTCATGCTTGGCAGACTTGCTTTTTCTTCTTTTTGGAATGTACTTTGTAGGTTGTGATGCCATATTGAAGGTGGCTTTAGCATTCTCGATATTATCTTGTAATCCTGTTAGACGAAGTCCTTTTCTAAAGCCAGCCCTGCCAAAGTCGAGGATGCCTTCAACCATACCAGCAGCTTCATCCTTAAAATCAATCAATTCAAATATTTGAATAGAAAAAAATGGCGAGTCTTGAAAACCTGACCTCCAATTGATATGAATCTACAATTACAGAGTACAGTAATAGGAGGTTGGGTGTAGGAAAAAAGATAACTATCACAATATGCCTTTTTCACTGCTATCACGAGAATAAACAGACCCTGCATGGTAAAATCCATTTTGTAAGTATAAGAAAGTAATTGAGAATCAGAAGTAGTAAATTCATATTGAAAATTTGCTGATATTTTTTAATAACACTAATCTAATTTATTTAATGAATTTTCAATAAGAACTAGAGAAAATCATGATTAAAACAACTAACTGAACAAAAATGCGAATTTTCACTTTCAGATTTTTTCTTTTCGGTTAGAGTCTTTTCACAATATCTATCAGTTGTAGTTCAATGTCCAGCGTGCTTTAGCCGGGGAAGTAGTTGTTTTCTGTTGTATATTACAAATAAATCACATTTTTCAATTTTCATGGAGAATGCTCCCCTTTTCAATATGAATACCCCCAAGAGGTTATCTTGAACGATGGAAAATAGCGACTAAAGTTTGTCTTTCAGCCGCAGTTGATTTTACAACAGATTTTATGAATATCCTATTCATATTTCGAACAAAAATCAAAATAGTAAATTCATGTTAGTCAAATTGAAAAATACTGGTTGGTTTGGAAGATTTCATTGGTATTTTTGAAAAGGGACTGCTTCTTTCTTCATAAAAAGCTTTGGGCAGAACCACATACAAATTCACTCAAACCCAAAACAAACTTGGCTACTGTAACAGCAAAGTTAAGTGGTGAACAATGGATCCTTATAATGGATCTGCCCCCTCAATAAATGAAGTAATTTTGTGAAATATTCATTTTGTTGAACTTCTTTTGTTACTATAATGATAACATTCAGACAATTGGTTTGAAGACAGACAAAAGGAAGACGATGAAAAGTTCCTTATCTATGTACTCAATTTGTAAACATTACTGATGCAACAGTAATTTAAACATATATAACCAGTCCAATATCTAACTTATTGTGAGAGTGTGAGACAGCTTATTTCATGTGATCATAAAAGTTAGGAAACCAAACTTGAACGTGTGTGTTTATATTCCAGAGTTCTGAAAAAAACTGTTCTGATAATTCTGATGATAAACACAAAAGATTCACTGAAATGTTTAAGACACTACTCAATTTTACTAAACGATGCTAATGATTGCTTACACATTTTAGAGCGAATTCAAAATTAGGTCAAGTAGGATATAACATACCTATCAAGGAACATAGCCAGAGTCGTAGTTTCAGATAAACTTTCTCATTTTTCTGTTTTGAAAAGAATCACATATACACGACAGACACTTTTTACAGTGTGTATAGAAATCATAAACATGGATTTATTCTCATTCTCTTTCGAGATAAAAATAGTAAAGCAGCCACAAAATTTCTGTAATCTAATGTATCCTTGAACAAGTTTACTAAATCACTATAATCTTGAACAAGTCCAGAATCAGTAAGTATACATATCAATAACCAATATTAAATTTATCTGCAGTGTGTAGTTACAAGAGTAAAGAATCATTCATGAGCTTCAACTAACTAGTAAGCAGAGAATAAAATATGTTAAGCAGAAACAGTGGGAAGAATGAGAACCAGAAAAAGATCATGCACATCATACCTTTTGCTGTAAAACGGATGTATTGAAAGTGTAAAAGTGTGTAACATTTAGTAGAGAAAATATGTCACTTTATTGGGTCTCACCTGAAAATCTCCAATTTTATGTAAGGCATTATTTACTGTAGTTTCTTGCAAGTCCTTGATGTTGTGCAAAGTATGAACAGTCGCATCACCTGAAAACAATATGTATAGATGAGAATGGTTTATGCTAAATTCTATGACTTGTTCTAAAAAGAAAATACACCTATTTTCTAGTCCTGAAATGAAAACTACAGAAAAATCTTTAGTGAAGGTAGCCAAATATTAACAATTCTTGATGTTTTTTGAGGGACCTACTTATAGGTTTGATGGAACTTTTAAGCCCTTCCATAGTCGTTTGAGTAGTGAGTTTAACTTCATTCAATAAAAGGTTAGCTGCATGTGTGGGGGTTTCCTCTACATAATGTTCAATTCTTCCTACAAATTAAAAGCATTGCTAAATCCAATAACACCTTAGTTAAAATAGTTACCAGGGTCCCAAAAACTAGTTTTTCCACTATTTCTCATACTTTCTACAGCCACTGGTAATACATCTAGAGGATCTTGGCCCAGTGACACACCAAGTGCTAATTCTTTGGAATCACTGTAAGTTTTTACAGTTCTGCTTACATTTGGTTCATGAATTTTAACTGCATCAGTAGTAACATGCTTCTCTGAAGGTTCCTCTTTCAGTTCTTCTGCACTGTCCAGTTTCTGTGAAACGAAAACTTCATACACTTAATTTTTCATAATATTCCATAAGGAATATTCAAGTAATCAATAATGCATGCTCAAAATATAAAATATATTTCAATGGACAAACCTTCTTTCTCTCAATTCTCTGCCTTATCTTGGAATTACTAGTGATTAAATTTCCATTTTTGGGTAAACGGTTTAAGGCTGTAGCATTTATTTTAGGATCTGTTACAAGTTTGACAGGGTCTATCCTTTTTGCTCTATTTGGTGCATCAACATGAGCTATCTTACTTTCGCCACTAATATTACCAAACTTTGATGTTCCTTCTATCTTGTCATCAGTAGTTATTTTTGAATCCATTACATCATAATACTGGGAAATACTAATACGAGTATAGGCAGATAAATTATATTGTTCTTTGATCTCATTTGATGCCAAAGAATTCAGTAGATTATAATTGAGGAATTCAGGATTTGATGTTAGTTTCAATAGAAATGAAGTTAGTTTTCTTGCCAGAATTGAAACCAGGACCTGACAAGGTAGGGAGTTCCACAACTCAGAATTGATAAAATGCCTCAGCACATACGTTGTAAGGTGATGTATAAAATAATCTTTTGCTTTTGGGTTATTGCTACAAAGATGTGAATACCTGAAAATTGATCATTAATTTCTGTGAAATAATTATTTATTCTCCATACCTATATAGTTCTTCAACATTGCCTCCATACTTGTCCTTTCGTTTCATACTTCTCCTAAACTCTTTCAGGTGCTTAAGATAAATATTGAGAATGCCATGTAACAAAGCTTTAGTTTTAACTCCTACTTGAACTTCTGCTAATCTGATTATAATTTCTTCTAGAAATACTTTGCTCTCTTTCATAAAATCATCATCGTCACTGATTTGATCATACCATTTACTAATAAAGTATTTGTCAATATCTGCTACCAGAGCTTTAAGTTTTTCAGCATTTGGTTTTTGATCTGACATCTCTTTCGCAGTAGTTGGCTTCATACTTTTAATTAATTGCAGGGGTTCCTTCTTCTGTAATAGTTTGTGAAGGCCTATGAATGTAATGCACATTGAAATAAACCATACAAACCCTGTGCATAATAGGAACGTTAAGCAGCTCACAGGAAGTATGGTTATTTTTGTATTGACAATAGATACAGAGACCAATAGGCCCAAGCCATATAAAAAGACTTTCCAATGCAATATAATCAACTGCATTCTCAGTCAAGCAGTACACTCTATCCAATCAAAGACTATTAACTGCATATTTATTCAAGCAATACACTCGAGATCGATAACATTTGGATAACAAATCATATTATCAGATAATCGTGCTTGTAATAAATACATGACAGTATTTTTGGTTTATGTTTGTTCGCTGACAAGTCCACCTTTTACATTTTGATATTTCGAAATTTGTTTACTTTTGGCCTCCCTCAGTATTAACTGTCATCAGTGTCAGACGTCAGTGTCATCGCTCAATTCGCGAAATGCATCCCCGCTAGGTGGCGCTAATAAGTTAAGCGCGAAACATTATAATAGAGAAAGTTTTAAAATTCATCAATGGATCCATCGATGAGCATTGCATCCTAATAGAAAATGACAATGACAGCACGAATGCGCATTATCCATCGATGAATTTAAAAACTCGCCCATAATGATTACATACTAAACTCCATAAGAGACCATAGTGTTTAATTTCAATCTCATTCAAATTTTATTGAAGTACTCGAGATGTAGAAAGTAGAAATGAGTTTATCAGACATTTTCATTTACTACGACATAGCCATATCTGACAAAACTCTTTGTTTTTTGATGGAAAAATAATGCAAAGAAACTTTGTCTTTGCTACTATTAATAGTACATTCAGCATTGCGGCACTAAGCAAATATGCTTATTAATGGAACTTCTGACTACTGCCGCCATTTCATGTTGACTGATTCTGAAACAATGAACACCAAATAATATCTCTGAACTGGGGTGGGATTCTGTGTACCATAGAATTCTATTGTCGATAGAAAAAGTGAGATGACAATATGGTTGAATTAATGGGAGAGAAAGGGACAAAACTGTCGATAATAGAAATATATGGTACACAGAATACTACCCCTAAATATATTTTCCAAAAATCGAATAATAATGAGAAAACAATTAAAACAGATACCCTACCGCTTATGGTAAGAAAGACATGGGGTGGTACTCTCTGTAACTTGTTTTGCATAGCGAAGCGAAACGAAGTTAAACAAACTTTGTGGTGTACCAGAAAGAGATGCCGATTGTTTCGTTATCGCTATCGCTATGCAAAGCAGTTGCAGAGCCCCACTGCTTATCTACTTTTCATCAGTTCAACCAACTAATTATAAATATCGCACTCATTGCGCAGACTGCGAATCGCTCACCCAAATCTGTCAACTTGTAGCAGTGTGAAGTTAGCTGTCAAAGTTGGCTGTTAATCCGACAGTGGCGTCGACAGCAAATTTTCAGTACAGTTCGACAAACTAGCTGAAATCGTGAAAAATTATGCGCAGTAGAATTTAGAACTTTGCAAGCAAAATATTTTCACTGACTAACTCCATAACAATTATGAAACATTAAACCCTTTCAAATTCAAACACCTGCTTTTTGTCTTGTTGGAATTATTTTTTACTTCTCGGATCCTGGTCCTTTGACCAGTTACACCTCAGCCTCTTGGACTGTGTTTGTCTCGTTTCAATACAAACTACTGAAATCCGTTTCTGATAAACAACCTACTGTAGGATAAGGTAACCTAAGGTAACCTAAGGTAAATATAACCTATTCAGATTGGAATTTTATGGGTGGGAAAAACTATAAAATTTTTCACTCATTACCGCAACAAAATATTTGCCAAGTGTTTCGTTGACAGTATGGGTTTCCAGATACGAGGCTGTGAAAAAAAAATAATTTCTTCCAAACGAGGTTAAAAGGGTTCCACTCGAGAAATGGTACGTTATCCATGATACAAATTCGTAAAGTGGGACTTTTTTTGTATGAACAAGTTTGTAAAATAAGTCGCAGCCGAGTTCAAAAAAGCACATGAGTACAAAAAACCTGCATCTACCTATTCTGACCGATAGTTTATTTTTTATTTTTACAGATTTTTCCGATTTAAGGAGACCGTTGGACTACAGTTTTTTTCGCACTGATTTTTCAACATCCGAAAACATCGGAAACTCTTCCGAATCCCTAAACGTTCTCTATCTGGCTTTCAGAGTGGCAGGGGGGGTGAAAGTTTTTGAAATTCAATTATTTGAGGGTTCAATGTTTTCGCAATTTTTTTCAACAAAAAGAGGGTCCGAGCCTCATGACCGACATTTTTTAGTTTCGCTGCAATTTTCGACGTCTGGAACCGTCGAAGATTTTTTTCTATTTTCTATGCGTATGTGCAACTTTTTTCGAGAGAGGCGGGTGTTCGAGTCCCCCTTCCCTAATGATAATAATTATTGCATTTTGTCATCGAAGTTACATATATGTGTACAAAAATTTGTGGTCTGAATTCCAGTTACAAGATTTGACCTATCTATCTCACTATAACACACAATAACATTGCAAATTATATAAAAGCTTTTAATAAAGAGTGTCTAATTATGATATCATTCTCGTAGGTATTATAGTCCAAGAGCCGAAGACAGGCCGACCTTCACTGTTCTGTTTAACGGATGAAACATACTTCTTACGAAGTTTCATAAATAGACGAATACGCCTAAAATGGGTTGCCTATCAAAATGTGGTCGAGACTATATACAGTGAGTTTCAAAAATTACCACCAACCATATGGAAAACTCTTTTATTATCGATTTGCCAGAAAATTTTTCTTCATAAAAATTAGTACCGAATTCACATGAAAGTTATACAGATGGAATTGTACAAAATTTTGAAAAGTCATTCTTCTAATGTATCCAGCTCAAAATGTAAATCGCTTCGGAGGGGGGGGGGCGCACACTGCGCCTTCCTGTATCCGTCACTGGTATCTAGTCCCTTAATTTTTATACATAGAGGTACCTTGGTAAACCTGTGTTTTAGGATTTTACTTATTCTACCATATTTTAATGGGACTGAATTCTTAATAGAAAGTAAAGGGTAACGCGACGTAACGAGAAACCTTTGAAATATAAAGGCGGATATTCAGGTTAGTATATGCGGCAAAAATTTAAGTTAGCAAGCCGTAGGTACCTCCCCTAGGAAAAAGTGTATACAGTATCGGAAAGTTTTTATCTTGGGTATGGTGGTGTTATGAGAGCGTGAAGAATAGCTTGCTATATGTTGAGAGAGCATTACAATTTCTCCTCTACTCGCTCTAGGAATGGATATCAACGTGAGCTGTTAAGTCGTCGAGCGAGGTAACAGGCGATGCGCGTGTACTGATGAGAAGCAAGACCTAGAAACTACATCTAAAATTAAGATTTGTTATTTGGTTACAGGGAACACTTATTGTTTGCTCTGCAATAAGGTACATTGCACAAGTATCTGTTAGATATAATTAGCAGGAGTCTTTGCGCCTCGCACCCAATAATCGGAACTCATGGGCCAGTTCCCCAGCATTTTTCAAGCGGAAATTCACGCCATAGAAAGGTGCATTCAGTTCAACCTCAACACGAAATACCGGAACAAGGAAATCGTGATCCTATCCGATAGTCAAGCAGCCATCAAAGCGTTGAGCTCTTATAACATCAACTCGAAGATGGTTTGGGAATCCCTAGACAAACTTAATGATCTAGGCAGGAACAACAAGCTGACCATCCTCTGGGTGCCGGGCCACGTCGGAGTGGAGGGCAATGAACAAGCAGACACCCTGGCACGAAAAGGCGCATCAACGCCATTGATCGGGCCAGAACCATTTTGCGAACTTGGAAAATCTTACTTCCGAGAAGAACTCAATAAAGCTGAAGAAGCAATGAGAGCGACACACTGGCTGAGACTTCCAGGGCTGAGGCAGGCCAAAGATCTCGGCAATTTCAACCGAGCAAGATCGAAGACACTGATTAACCTCAACAAAACTAGTCTAAAGATAATCACGGGATTTCTAACGGGGCATTGCAAACTCAAAGAACACCTAAGGAAGTTAGGCTTAGAGGAAAACAGCACCTGCAGATTCTGTGGGGAACATCCAGAAACACCTCATCATATATTGATGGAGTGTTACGCTGTACATCATAAAAGATTAAATATACTGGGATCACACCAGCTGACTGTGGGAGAAAAACCACGAGTAGACTCTCTCAAAATCTCAAAAATTCTTGAAGGAATTGAGGCTTGAAGGGCTGCTGTAAACAAGAACACCTTGTGACAGCGGAAGAAGATGGGGCACAATACATCTAATCAGGTCGAAGCGCATCAGTCACCATCCATACTTTCCAATACCTAGATATAATTCAAAACCCGTCGTGGTATTAGGCAGGGGAGTAGATATTTCCCGACATGCAATTACTTTTGCAACAATGAGTCTGAATTGTAAGTGTATATAGCAGTGAATAGAGTCAAACATCGGTCGGCAACGACTAAGGTTATTAACGATCTCCCAAAGAAGTCTGAGCTGAGTTTTCAGATATCTGATTCATTTCAAAGTTAAAAAAATATTTTTCAGATTTTTTCAAAGTTTCATGGTAGTGATGCTTTTTAGTAATTTCCCAAAGAGGAGTTCTGCGAGTTTGCGGAAAAGCCAACATGTTTGATAAAATTCTCAAATTTTTCAATATTTGAAATATTCACCAAGTCTTGCCCTATATGTGTGATACCTATCATTTCAATCAGTTTCGCTAATGAACCAATGAACAGTGGCAGTCTACCCACCAACTTTCAAGAGCTGAATTTCCTCGAGCTCCATCTCTGTCAGACATAGAAAGTATCGGTAACGGATTTAACAATACATTAATTATTACTACTTCAAATTTGCTAGCAACCATTCACAATTCCAATTCATACCAAAGTGATTATCAATTACGGAATTTCAGTCGGCTTGAAGATTGTCTCTTCGGATATCTCAATCTTCATTCTCCAAGTATCAGATGAAAGTGCGATATTGCCTTTGAAATGCGCGCGTGGTTTTTGAGTGAAATCAAACGTCTATTACTTATGTAATAATAGTTTGATTAATTGGATTTAGCTGAGAGGTGAGTTATAATCTGCATTTATAATTCTATTCCGAAATGCAAATCTGAATTTCATCACAGTTGCATCTAAGAAAGTTTTGCGTAATAGATGGAGGTGATTCCGGAAATGAGTACAACATTTTGGCGCCAGCAGGTAAATGGAACCCAGCAGAAGTATTGCTTGACACACATAAATGTGGGTAATTATCGGGTAATAATATTATTTTAATTGACTCTGAATAAATTCAGTCCTCGGTCCCACATCAAGAAAAAACTTTAATAACCATTATTAAAAAGTCGCAGACAGTATTTAATTGCCATTATCAAACTGAAATTCAAAAATATAAAGTAGTGCTACCTTACTATCTAATGAAGTACTTATAGTAATGACACAAAGTTTTTGGCCCTTAAAGGCCGATTCAGATGAAAAATTTGTCCAGTATTAACAAAGTTAATACTTCTGAACCACAGACAATATTTGACTCTTTGATAGAAATGCACGCATAAGGAACGTATGTGAACTCTCTTGCAGTTTACATTATGCAACAAGTTATCGATTTTTGAAGTACTTATAGTATTACTACTGATTATAACATGGAACAAGTTGTTTGTACTAAGTGCGGCCATTGATTGATGTATGGCAACTTTATATTTGCAGCAAATACTTTAGGCCTCGTAAATAAACTGCACTAGTTCATTTGGACCGTTTTTTGACGGTGAAATACCTAGAAAACCTCGAGACTTCTTATATTTGTCTGTTCTTCATGTCGAGACGGACAACATGTTTGCAAAAATTCTTGATAAGTAGTGGACTTCTTTTGGGACTGTCCGGCAACTAGAAAATATGTCGGACAAAGTTATTACCACTTAATTTTCTATATTTTTATCAAACAATTCTGAAAAAAATCAGCTGTGAATGTATACATTTTTTGACGTCATGAGTTTACCAATTCTGCAACATCGTTACCTTATTTTTATTTCTAAAAAAAATTTGTTCTGAAATTTGTTCTAACAGTCATCCGGCGCACTCCTACGAGCAACCCTCAGAAGTCTTCAGAAGACACAAAAATACACTAAACTCATAGATGGAGATGTATAGAGATATCAGCCGTTCCACCCGTTTTTATTAGTCGAAATGGACTTTTCTCGACACTTATTCATCAGGAAGGGATGTTTAGAACCATTAATATTCCGAGAATCAACTTATTTCCTACCTGGTTGAATCCTAGATATGTCAAGAGAGTTGAAACACCTGGGATTGAATCTATACTCAAAACTCACCTGAAATTAATACCTAGAAAAAGTGGTGATGAGGTGAATATGGTTACTTGGATTCCCTTGATAACGTATGGAGCCCTGATGTGGTGGCTAAAGGTGGCACAAGTTACAGCCAGAGGGAGGCTGGCCATACTCGGAGTCACTGGTGCTATGTCCAGCATATCGACGATCAGTCTGGAGGTGATTCTGAACCTCATACCCCTCCAGCAACAATCTATGCCAGTCCAACATGATCTACTCCTTTGATGGTATACGTGCACCATCATAATATAAGATGGGGAAATTACCAGTCACCAATGATAGTTGCCAAGAGGGCAAATCTGGTATACGGATGACTATAAGACCAACAGTGAAGCAGGGTCTGGAATATACGGGGTGAGACTGATAAAGGACATTAGTCTGAGCTTCGGTACTCAAGCCTCTATATTCCAAACCGAGGTAATGGATATTGCCGTCAGCACGAAATAAATTTGAGGAGTCCTAGAAACCATCAACCAATAGTTATTCGTTAGGACAGTCAGGCAGCAATGAAGAACCTGAGCTCATGAGTTTTCTTCCAAATTAGTTTGGGTAACACACAGAAACCTCAATGACGTAGGAGCGCAGATCAGAGTAAAATTTGTCACGGGGTATCTAAGGGAATGAGAACGCAGTTACTCTAGCAGAAGCTGGGGTAGCATCAATACTCATCGGACCAGAACCAGCCTGTGGAATCCCGTTTGGTGGCATCAAGCAGGACATGAATAAATGGGAGTAGGAGATTTGAGCCGGTTCTGGGCCTCCCCCCACCACTATGACGTCATCAGTGACCTTGACCTATGACCTCGACCTATGACCTTGACCCATGACCTTGACCCATGACCTTGACCTATGACCTATGACCTTGACCTATGACCTCGACCTATGACCTCGACCTAGGACTTGACCTAGGACTTGGGCTTGCCCTTAGCCTTGACCATGATGTATATTGTTGGGAGGTGTTCAGGGTTTGTGTTTGACATTGAGATTATAATGACTTGGATTTTTTTTCATACACGGACAAGTACTTTTTCCAAGTACTTAATTTATTTTTCTTACCTCAATGTCTTCCATGTCCTTCATGTATACTTACTCTGCCATTGTGTATGATCCTAATGTGTGGAGTACGCATACAAATCTAAACCGAAGTATAGAGAGGGTACACGTCTGCACGCCACGGATATCCAGTCAGACATGTGATTCCCCTCCGATGATGTATACCTTGCGATGGTGGTGGGGGGAGAGGTCGCGTGACGTCAACGCTATGCGCATCCGACGACGATCCAGTGATGTGTGTCAGACTCTCGCTCTCGACATGGTTGGCTTTCTCCCACCCTTTCTCCCCACCATCACTCCCACCCCGTCTCCTCACCCTTTCTTCTCCCACCCTTTCTCCCCACCTTAACCCAAAGGCTGCGGTCATGCAGCGACTACGTGGCTTTAACGTTGAGATATACTTGGAGGTACTTTGAAAATTTTGGTATGACCTTAATGAATGCTATACATGTATTCAGTGTTTGTGTTTGACCTTGAGATGTCATTGTGATGACTTGGATATCATTTTTCATACACGGACAAGTACTTTTTCCGGGTACATATTTACCTCCATGTCTTTCACCGTCCTTCATGTGTACCTACTTTACTATTGTGTATGATCCTTATGTGTGGAGTACATATAAAAATCTATACCGAAGTATAGAGAAGGTACACATCTGCACACCACGGAGATCCAGTCGGATATGTGAACTCTGAGAGATACCTTGCTATGGTGGTGTCGTGACGTCAACGCTATGCGCATCCGACGACGATCCAGTGATCGTGTCAGGATTTTGCTCTCGACACGGTGGGGTGGGTCCGCGCTGACGTCACAACACCCATACGCAGAGGTACTTTGAAAATGTTGTATGACCTTCATGAATGCTATACATGTACTTAAGGTTTGTGTTTGACCTTGAGATGACATTGGTGATAGATGGGAGAGATTACATACACGGTAATGAAGTTCTTGGTTATTGTGTCCTGTTTCAATTGTATTCATGATTGATAGTGTATGTTATGTGTACGTACTCTTAAAAACTATAAAGTTTAAACAGTACATACAAAAAACCATTGACATTGGGTTTTTTTCTTCATATATACGGTAATGATGACCAAGCACTTTTCTACTCTGCGTTTGATCTGCGTATGACCTGTGTACGGTAATGAGTATACGATCGAGTATTTGAGTACTTAAATAACTCCATGTCTCGAACTATGTATGATCATGTGTACTCCAGACTTGCTACTGTGACCTTCATGGTGTACATACAAGTATAAGTAGCAAGAAGCAAGTCCGAAAATTCAAGAAATCTAACCACACACGCACCGTCTGTTAGCCATTAAACGCCGGCGATGAATGTACCGTTCCCTCAGGCATGACCTCCGCATGACATCCCCTTCCTAATTTTGTGAATGGTCTGTGTGTGACACATCACACCAGGAGCTCGCTAAACCAGTCATATTAGTTTCTCATCAAACTGGTGGTCCACCAGTGAAAAATTAGATACGGTTGCTTCGACCACTATGTACACATGTGATAACAATCATGTGCTAACAATTCCGACAACATAACTGATGATCAACGTATATAAAACGTATATAAAACGTATACAAAACGTATATAAAACGTATATAAAACGTATGTAAAACGTGTTTGACATTCACTTGTCCTCACTTGATATTTTTTTTTTATTTTGTATTTGTATAAAACTTACATCTAATTCAACATTTCTACAATACTTAAACATAACTTAACCTATCTATATACAACCTAAATACTATACCTATGGCAGGCTGCCGCCATCCTATCCATGGCGGTGCGGACTTCTGCTCTCACAGTGTCCCTCCTGGTATGCTTTTCAGCTTCCAGGAGGGCTGCATGTTGATCTCTCTCCATGAGAGCTGCCTGTTAGCGGGTAATTTCTGCCCGCTCTCTAGCGATCTCCAGGCAGCCGCGCTCAACCTCATCCAGTCGCTCCAACACCTGGTCAATAAAAGTCCCCGGCCTTGCTTCGAGGACGTTTCTGGTTGGCTCGCTTGCCGTGGTGGAGGTGGTGGTGGAACAACTGTAATGACGGGAGAAAGGGGTATGTCTGCAATTGTTGGTTCCAACTGTACAACTACAGGAGCAGGCATTACTTCAACTGGTGCCACTATAGTTGCAACAGGTGGTGCTACAACAGTTGAGGATGCCTTCTTTGACGGCCATCCTCCAGAGTACGGGCTATTTCTACTACAATTGGATGAAAAAAGTTTGTATTTCGTGCAGAAATTTATTTATAAAATCATAGCAAAGCGCTTTCGACTATCAAGCCATCATCAGTGCGTACCTGTAAGTAAGTGACATTGAAATGAATTTAAGAAATTTTGATAATATGAATTTTGAAAAATTGAAAAAATTTACTTACTCGTCAGGTGTACAAGAGCCATACCATAAAAATATCATGTGTCCATAGGACCATGTAACAAGTTAAAACGGGACATCATATGATTAACATTTTAAAAAATCCTTATTCCAGGATTGAGTTTGATAAAAGTTTCAACAGACAGAGTAACACATGTCTGCTGAACTTAGTATACTGTCAAACTAAATGAAATATGAATGAAATTGACATTGTGTCAAAAGTTGACAATGACAATTGGCTTCGAACATGAACTTCTGGAAACACTGATCTATGTTTTGAAAATTGTTGAATGACCAATTAGTCAAATTGATCTGTAAGTCTATTTATAGTTCTGTTCATCCAAACCCAAGGAAATATAACAAACCGGGAAAGGTCTAATGAGAACCTCCACCCGAAGTGCATAAAACCAGGCTTAAGACACAGTCCCTTGGTAATTTGTGAAACCAATTCCATGCTCAGGATCATGAGATAGGTCTAATGAGAACCTTCACACTCCCCAAAGCGACAAAAGGGTATCCCAAAACCAAGAGGTACCATAAACAGAAATGATTTAAGAAAGTTTCAACAGGCAGAGTAACACATGTCTGTTGAAGCTTAGTCTATTGTCTAACTAAATGAATAAAATTTGACATTGTATCAAAGGTTAACAATGACAATGAAGTTATAGCATAGAAAATTACCTATAAATATAATGATATGAGCTTTTGAAATTGATAAAAAATGACAAGTTAGTCAAATTTTGTGATTTAATCATGAAAATGTTTCAAGGTGACAGAACCAAAGTTAAAGAAACTTTTATAGTCTAATGAGAACTAAAAATTCTTCAAACCGTCAGCTCTAGGATTACCAAGGAAACACACATAATTACTTCATATTAATATTATTGGTTCAGCATCCTTGGAAACCAGATTAGAACATAGGATCTTGAGATAGGTCTGATGAGAACTTTCCCAATCTCAGTTCCTACGGTACTCAACAATAGGACCAGCCTTACTTGTACTACTGTGACTAGTAGATTGCTTCTTCGATGATGACTTCTTTGGTGGCTGTACCATGAAATCATCATCGCTGTCCGCAATATTTATTATAGGCATATCTTCCGTCGACAATTTTGCTCCAGCGTTACGGGATCCTTTGGGAGCAACTCCATCAACGAACCCACCTCGTCGTTTGCGTTGGTCCATCTGCGCACCTGCTGGGGAAGGCGTCATCGGCGTTCATGAATACAAGATTGTTAACTTACCTTCAAATTATTCTACTTAGTCCTGTAATACTGAATGCTGCTGGCGACTGGATGCCGCAAGTGGCTGGCGACTGAAGATTATTCTGGGGGAGTTCTTGTTTTAATCACTCAGGCCTCCACCCCACTCCTACTCTTCTTCTCCGACCTACTTCAATCCCCACTATGTCTTAAGCCACGTCCCTTTCTTAAGCCACACCCGCTTTCTTAAGCCACGCCCCCTCATACCAGGCTTTGCAACCCTAACCCATCTCCACCCCTATTTCAACTCTGCTATTTGTTACAATGCATACATCCCCCTACGGGGCAAAGCTGATATAGAGATGAGTGACATGAATAACAATTAAGTATGGGAACATTCGCATATTCCACTGTATCATGTGAATAACCATGCTGATACCACCCACCATTATTATTCATGCCGCAATACCTTAAAAAACAAATGTCACATAAGAAACGCTTTCTATTGTCACAAGTATGAATTGTGACAAAGTAACAGCTGCAAAAGTACAAATTACTGGCAAAGTTTTCTAATGCTTCAGTCATTTTTATTTGATGGGCCTTGCTCACGATGGTTTCGGGCACATCCTCACAGTCTGGTACAATTCCATCATCGGCTGGTGCTTCTTCACCGTCATCTTCGAGAAACTGTTCTCCGTCTAAGTCTTCCCCAGCTGGATTGTCCTGGCGGCCATCTTCAACATCTCTGTGGTCATTGAATTCACCATTGTCACCATCAGCCACTACAACTCCATCCTCCTGTTCGTCACCATCCTCATCCACTACAACTCCATCTTCCTGTTCCCAAACAAAATCGTCGCCTGCCAAAACTTCAACCTGATTGTTGACATCTAATCGAGAGAGGGCTTCCAATGCAAAATCAACTTGATCAACCATAATTAGTGACGCACATGAATGTATTAATGAAATTCCCACGGTCCCTACCCACTATCTACCGAAACTGCAAGAAAAAAAAGTGGATTTTACCTCTGAAATATGACAAAAAAATTGAAAGAATTTTTTTCCAGTAGCATTTATCATTTTGAATCTTTTATCTCAATTTTGATATTTTCCGATTAAATCCATTATAACGTGAATACAAAAACATTTAGTATATTTTTGACGAATGTACAAATACATGAGAAAAAAAAGATGCAATGCCTATGTTTCCTGGCTTTTTTTTCCAGTAGCATTTAACATTTTGAATCTTTTATCAAGTATGGTATTTTCCGATTAAATCCATTATAACGTGAATACAAAAACATTTAGTATATTTTTTGACAAATGTACAAAAACATGACAAAACAAAAAAAAAAAAAATGCAACGCCTATGTTACCTGGCTGAGTTAGCAAGCCGACTCGATCGCTCTATACCTGAATTCAAAGATAGGAGCAGCTATCAGCGCTCGGCCTGGCGTAGTTCAAGTATACTTTACGATTTCATAATGTATGTATCAACGCCAATCTTCACCAACAAATAAGAAACTGTGAGAAGCTTCTAAGGCGTGGTGGCATTTAAAATACTGCACCCTTTCGTCACAATGTTTGATGAACAAAATATTTTGAAGCGACACATTTTACGCTTCCATAAAATAGGTATGTGATGTTTGTTACGTACTAACATTGCTACTTATAATCAGAATACGAACAAATGAGTAAAAAAAATTAACTATTTTGAAGAATATTACATTGATCGATAAAAGTGGACACAGGGAACTATACCCCTAACCTATTGGTTGTTCATGCAAATAAAAATTGAAAAAGTGAAAAGAAACACTTTGTTGTATCTGAAATTCACTATTATAGAGAAGTAATGAATTTTCGATATTCAGTTTTGAATCTTATCAGCCACCATCAATGCAATCAGAAGTACAGAGATACAACTCGTATACAGTGAGTTTTAAAAAGTTTGCACCATATGGAAAACTTGTTCATTATCGATTTTTCAGAAAATTTTATTCTTCTTAAATATTGGTGCATTGCAGAAAACATAAAAGTTGTCAGTATTTTAAATTTCTGAACGGTATACAGGGGAAACAAAAAAATATGAAATTCGATCAGGTGTAAACTACGCTTATTTTTGACATTATCGAAAAAAAATTTAATTTAGAAAAGTTGTTTTGGATCAAAACCAACATTTCAATTCAAAATCATAGCCACCTACGCAGAAAAAATAAAAAAAATCACATTTTTATGATTAAAGTGATCGTAAAGATGCAGATTTTTATTATTTAATATTTTTCCTGGGTTTGCCTCTAATATAATGATGGTCATCAAAAAACCTATCGAGAATGTCTATTCCCATTCTATTTTTATTCTTTTGAAAAATGCAAATTTCAGGTTTCTTGATTTATTAATTCGAGAAAAAGCTTAAATTTCTAGTATCCTCTTGGAGGGAAATTGTACAAATTTTAGATGTAATTCAGTGTTCGTAGGGGGGAGTAGTTGTTTTCTGCCAGATATTCGCAACAAACTTTCTACTTTGTGAAATGGTGTGGAGAGAAGGGGATTTTGACTATTCTGGTAGTAATATTCAAGTGATTTCACTCGTTTTATGCTTCTTATGAATCATATACAGCTGACGGAAACTGAAGCAGCTGTTGGTATGCAACAGAATATCAAGTTTTGAGAGGCACTTTTATCGATATTACATCACACTGCACTATTTTGGGAAAACAAATGACATTCTTCCGAGAAACGATGTTTTCATTGTTTTAAAAGTTGAAAGGTTATATACGAGACTTGTTAACAAAATGATATTTTTTGTTGAGATCGGAAAATATTTTAAAAATGCAATTTTCAATTTTTACTTCGTATATAACTGTGAAACCTAATTCTAAACACCTTTGCAATGCCCTCTGAACATTTCCTATTCTCGTGGACAGAACTTAAAAAAAAAATGTCTACATTCATGCAAAAAGAAAAACTTTATTGACCTATATTTAGTGGAAAAAGAAGTTCTTCATTGCACTAGTGCAATAAAGTTTTTATTACACTCATCTGTCATTCTACTTCAACGTGCTGTCATCATGACAAACATAAACGTTCAAACCTACTACATATTGAGTAGATATTCTGTGAGATTGGCAATAAGTTTTAAACAGTTACATATTTTATATTATTTTGTACTAATTTTAGCAGCCAGACTTGAAAAAATAATGTCTACCCGAAAATAACTCCATAATCGAAACTGATCCGCTTTGCTCTAAACCGCCTACATGCATAGAGCATACTGTCAGTACTATGACCACATCTCGTGATAACATACGCGCTCACGGCTACTGTGATTTTGATTTTTATAATGCATCTGTAGTTACAGAAACGTCAGTCAAAAATTAATTCTGACAATTACGGAATTGAAAGTTTTAAAATGAGTAATAATAATGGAAAATAGATGATAGTGATTTGTTTCAATGCAAATCGATAGTAATAATTAATTATTTAAGTTGCGATTTTCATTTTCCTACACCTAGTGCCGCACCTTTATAATTCATTTTTTTGCTTTTTTGCATGAACGTAAAAAAATGTTGTATGCAACTCGTGCAAAAATTGTTTAATGCACTCGACGTGAAATTGTTCGACGAATTGAACTGTTATCGAATAATGTTGTATTGAGTCCTTACATTCTTCATTTCTCCGCTCAGTTGACTGAAAGCATTGTTGGCTTGATTGTATAGGGACTCTTTGAATTAAAATTGTTGAAAAAAAAAACCCGTTAACCAGCTGTCGTCCCCTCACGAACGGCAGCCCTCGAAAGTCGAAACTTGTGCGAGCCAAGGATTAACGAGGTCTTACCTTTTAACGTGCGATTCCTAGCACTTTCTCGGGCCATCAGATAAAAATCTGTAGTCGCTAAGGATTCGAACCTAGCCCGACCAGCAGTCAATGGTTTTGAAAGCGACAGTCTCAACCACTGAGCTACCTGGCCCCTAATATGCAATGATACGTTAAAATTTATTTGATTGTCTTTGGGTAGAATATTCTACGCTAAAAAATTACAATATTCCTTAGGGATGCTGTCACCCCAAGAGAGAACAATACCATTATTCTATTACTCATAATTTATTATGGGAGTTCCTCTAATATAATGATAGTCATCAAAAACCTATACGAGAATATCTATTTCCATTCTATTTTAATTCTTTTGAAAAATGCAAATTTCAGTTTTCTTGATTTATCAATTCGAGAATAAGCTTAAATTTCTAGTATCTTTTGGAGGGAAATTGTACAAATTTTAGATGTAATTCAATGTTCGTAGGGGGAAGTAGTTGTTTTCTGACAGATATTCGCCACAAACTTTCCACTTTGTGAGATGGTGTGGAGAGAAGGGGATTTTGACTATTCTGGTAGTAATTTTCAAGTGATTTCACTCGTTTTATGCTTCTTATGAATCATATACAGCTGACGGAAACTGAAGCAGCTGTTGGTATGCAACAGAATATCAAGTTCTGAGAGGCACTTTTATCGATATTACATCACATTGCACTATTTTTGAAAACAAATGACATTCTTCCGAGAAACAATGTTTTCATTGTTAACAATAGTATATTATATGGCAAGGGACTAGTGAATGTTTTGATCCTGCACGTGATGTTTATTGCCTGAGGCCCCTGAGGGCTAGTAGAGCTCGAGTGCCAATAATCTCGTAAGGGATAAAATATTACTTTAGTCCTGTGGCACATACGCTATTTTTTGCACTTCCCAGTATTATAAATTTCAATAATAATACAACTAATTATTTTGATGAGTTATATAAACATGGTACTTAGATTACTTAAGTAGGGAACGTCATAGTAACGGTGTCAACAAACTTTTTCAATTCAGTGTCATTTCAGTTAATGTTGACATTAACCGATACATCAAGAACATGACATCTCTTCACTTTCCTCTAATATTTACTTATCAAATACAAATAATCGCCCGTTTAGTTTCATCAATTGTTATAATATTAATGTCACATACAATCTTAATTCAATCAATAAAGATGTATAATGGAATATTTCCTAATTTTTGTCCTAGTTATTAATAGTGTAGCTGTGGTAATTTTTGTTTTTTACTTTATCTCCCTAGGGACTGAAAGATACATTTTATACGGGACTAAAGTGACAACTTTAATATTAACTTTAATTATTAACTTTAATAATAATATTTTTTGTTGAGATCGGAAAATATTTAAAAAATGCAATTTTCAATTTTAACTTCGTATATAACTGTGAAACCTAATTCTAAACACCTTTGCAATGCCCTCTGAGCATTTCCTATTCTCGTGGACAGATCTGAAAAAAATTTTTTGCTCATTGATATCAAAATGGAGTTGGTATGCTTATTCTTCAAAAATTTGAATCAAACACGGACCGCAATTATTTCCATAGATTGAAAATGTCGCACTTTACAAGGGTGGATCAGATATCATCGTTCGTAAAGTCCTTTACGAGTTTTAACGATTCATTATATAGACAGTGGGTTGGAATTTTAAGTATTGAAAAGCTTTTTCGGCCATGTTACGGTTGACATTTATTGCCTTCTAAATGAGGTGATGGTGTATTATTTACAAAAACATGTTCAAAGATCACTTCAACAGATTATAAATTCACGGTTTGAATACCTACCTCTCAGAACCCTTTTTTTTTATGCTACATGTGTAGGACCATCTAATTTATAGCTTGCAAGAAGAAAGACAGCCTTATTCAAATCTTCAAAATTAAAATACTAGGTGCAATTTTGAAATCGAAATAATAATCTCCTGAACATTCAATGTTTGGAGAATAGAAAACATAGTGAATATGAGACAGTCAAATTGTGATGCTGTAAATTTACATTAATTTGTTAATTATTTATTTCTTCCTAGCAATAAAAGCGATTATTATTATTACTATTACCAAATATTGTGAAAAATCGACAAAAATATATTGTTGACTTATTTTATAATATGCAATGATACGTTAAAATTTATTTGATTGTCTTTGCGTAAAATATTCTACGCTAAAAAGTACAATGTCCCTTAGGGATGCTATCGATATTTCAAAATTAATTTCAAATGTTGAAGAAAAATTATAATGCTGTCTAAGAAGCCCCTCTATTGGTGAAATAATTTTAGATATAGTTCATACATGCAATACATCTATTGGTTGATATTCTATTTTTTATTGTTTTGGGGTTGGATTCTTCCTACTTTTTTGGTGGGCGTTTCTACATAATGGTTCAAATGGTTATAAAATGAATGAACTTGTGTTAAATAGTTCATAGTTCTTTAACTTTAGATCAATTTAATTTGACTTTGAAAATTATTGGAATTATAAAAAAAAATGGGTCCAATCGTTATTTTGGAAAATATTCTGTTACGTAGTGAAACTGTTCAATCCAAGGAATCTTTTGTGGCACTAGTGAATCAAGACCAACAGACTGTTAATAATTGTGAATACTCCAATGATTTGTGCACCATAAATTATGACGAGTTTCTAAAGATGACTACGCCTACAGCTGCAAAGCCTATTCAAGATTGCTACATTGATCTTACTATGACAGATGATGACCTTATGCCTGCAACATCAATCAAGATCAATAAAGAAGAGAAGAAAAGTGTGAAACGACTATCCAATGAAATTAGCCAGGTACCAATGAAGAAAAAAAAACTCATTGAACCATTAATTATTTCAAGGCCCTCGGCTTCTGGGACATATGAAGTGAAGTCCAAAACAACAATATTATCATTCCAACCAGTTCAGGAATATATAGCGAAGAAGAAAGTTAGCAAACAAAGGATCATTGATGCCAAACTAGCAGTTCATCGTTACGAAAAAATGGATATTTATATTCGTGGAAAAATCGATGAAACGCATAAAATTGAAAATAAAATAGTTTCTTTAGAGTTGGAAATCTCCAAGTTGCAAAAGGAGTCTGAGAATTTGCAAAAGGAGTCCGAGAATTTGCAAAAGGAGATTCAACTGAACCATATTCCTACCGACTGCCTTCAACAAGCTCAAATGGAGCTTCAACAATCCATAAGTGAATACGAAACAATCAGAATTGTAGAACAACAATGGCGAGAAGAACTTGATGAGGCTTTTGAGAGCGATGAATAGTGATTTTTCTGTTTTTCTATTATAAAATATATTTCTGGAATAATGTTTTGATGTGTTTTTTCTACACACTCCCTGTACATTTTTGAAATATTCGGGGATAAATAAATAAGAGGTCATATTTTTTATCGATAAATGAATTTTTAATTGCATGGAAAATTTTATTGTCATGACTAAAAAATCGAGAATCAAGGGAGTGAAAAAATCGCGAGAGTTTGCGCTAGAGCGATTTTTTCTACTTCCCTTGATTCGAGATGTTTTGTCAGACTTGATTCGAGATGTTTTGTCAGAAGACAATAAAATTTGATTGCAATTTGAAATGTATTTTAAGAAGGCGTAGAAAGGCCATAGTAATTATTTTTTAGAATTCCGACTTACCAAGTCGGAATTAGTTAATTCCGATGTAATTATTTTTTATAACTCCGGACTGGGACTTAGTAAGTCAGAATTATAAAAAATAATAACGTCTGAATTATCTAATTCCGAGGTAGTAAGTCAGAATTCCGAGATACTAAGTCGGAATTAGGTAATTCTGACTTAGTAAGTCGGAGTTCCGAGATGCTAAGTCGGAATTATAAAAAATAATTACTGTGGCCCTTCTACACCTTCGTAGATATATAAAAAATATAATCTCGAATGTATTTTAGAGAGATTAATACACAACTATATGACAAACAGACAATAAATATATTCATATTGAAAGCCCAATCTTTCATGACTATAGTCCAAGCTCTGCATTTGAAGTAGTTCCCCAAGTTCACAATGCTTCTCTTTCAGAAATATTTCAAACTGTTTCCATAAAGACTTCTAGTTATTTATTGAGCATTTCTCGGAGAAACACTTTTTTCAAAACATTCCAACGATTCTCGACCAAATCTTACCATTTCATGTTATGTTGAAAACTCGAAAATATATAACCTCTAGAGTGGAATTGCAACGACCATTGATTGGTCGATTCTAAGAAATTGAAGTAATTTCATTGACTGTCAGATTAGGCGTGTATTAATTGGAGGTAAATACATGAGAGATCGTATTTTTATCACTTATGATTACACGAGAGCTTTTTTTTTATCGAAGTAAACTTGACACTGGCAGTAATGAGAATTTTATTGCCTGACAATTCAACGAAAAAAACTACCCCTGAAAAAATTATGAGTCCGCTCACTACGTAACAGAATATTTTCCAAAATAACGATTGGACCCATTTTTTTTAATAATTCCAATAATTTTCAAAGTCAAATTAAATTGATCTAAAGTTAAAGAACTATGAACTATTTAACACAAGTTCATTCATTTTATAACCATTTGAACCATTATGTAGAAACGCCCACCAAAAAAGTAGGAAGAATCCAACCCCAAAACAATAAAAAATAGAATATCAACCAATAGATGTATTGCATGTATGAGCTATATCTAAAATTATTTCACCAATAGAGGGGCTTCTTAGACAGCATTATAATTTTTCTTCAACATTTGAAATTAATTTTGAAATATCGATAGCATCCCTAAGGGACATTGTACTTTTTAGCGTAGAATATTTTACGCAAAGACAATCAAATAAATTTTAACGTATCATTGCATATTATAAAATAAGTCAACAATATATTTTTGTCGATTTTTCACAATATTTGGTAATAGTAATAATAATAATCGCTTTTATTGCTAGGAAGAAATAAATAATTAACAAATTAATGTAAATTTACAGCATCACAATTTGACTGTCTCATATTCACTATGTTTTCTATTCTCCAAACATTGAATGTTCAGGAGATTATTATTTCGATTTCAAAATTGCACCTAGTATTTTAATTTTGAAGATTTGAATAAGGCTGTCTTTCTTCTTGCAAGCTATAAATTAGATGGTCCTACACATGTAGCATAAAAAAAAAGGGTTCTGAGAGGTAGGTATTCAAACCGTGAATTTATAATCTGTTGAAGTGATCTTTGAACATGTTTTTGTAAATAATACACCATCACCTCATTTAGAAGGCAATAAATGTCAACCGTAACATGGCCGAAAAAGCTTTTCAATACTTAAAATTCCAACCCACTGTCTATATAATGAATCGTTAAAACTCGTAAAGGACTTTACGAACGATGATATCTGATCCACCCTTGTAAAGTGCGACATTTTCAATCTATGGAAATAATTGCGGTCCGTGTTTGATTCAAATTTTTGAAGAATAAGCATACCAACTCCATTTTGATATCAATGAGCAAAAAATTTTTTTCAGATCTGTCCACGAGAATAGGAAATGCTCAGAGGGCATTGCAAAGGTGTTTAGAATTAGGTTTCACAGTTATATACGAAGTTAAAATTGAAAATTGCATTTTTTAAATATTTTCCGATCTCAACAAAAAATATTATTATTAAAGTTAATAATTAAAGTTAATATTAAAGTTGTCACTTTAGTCCCGTATAAAATGTATCTTTCAGTCCCTAGGGAGATAAAGTAAAAAACAAAAATTACCACAGCTACACTATTAATAACTAGGACAAAAATTAGGAAATATTCCATTATACATCTTTATTGATTGAATTAAGATTGTATGTGACATTAATATTATAACAATTGATGAAACTAAACGGGCGATTATTTGTATTTGATAAGTAAATATTAGAGGAAAGTGAAGAGATGTCATGTTCTTGATGTATCGGTTAATGTCAACATTAACTGAAATGACACTGAATTGAAAAAGTTTGTTGACACCGTTACTATGACGTTCCCTACTTAAGTAATCTAAGTACCATGTTTATATAACTCATCAAAATAATTAGTTGTATTATTATTGAAATTTATAATACTGGGAAGTGCAAAAAATAGCGTATGTGCCACAGGACTAAAGTAATATTTTATCCCTTACGAGATTATTGGCACTCGAGCTCTACTAGCCCTCAGGGGCCTCAGGCAATAAACATCACGTGCAGGATCAAAACATTCACTAGTCCCTTGCCATATAATATACTATTGTTAACAATGAAAACATTGTTTCTCGGAAGAATGTCATTTGTTTTCAAAAATAGTGCAATGTGATGTAATATCGATAAAAGTGCCTCTCAGAACTTGATATTCTGTTGCATACCAACAGCTGCTTCAGTTTCCGTCAGCTGTATATGATTCATAAGAAGCATAAAACGAGTGAAATCACTTGAAAATTACTACCAGAATAGTCAAAATCCCCTTCTCTCCACACCATCTCACAAAGTGGAAAGTTTGTGGCGAATATCTGTCAGAAAACAACTACTTCCCCCTACGAACATTGAATTACATCTAAAATTTGTACAATTTCCCTCCAAAAGATACTAGAAATTTAAGCTTATTCTCGAATTGATAAATCAAGAAAACTGAAATTTGCATTTTTCAAAAGAATTAAAATAGAATGGAAATAGATATTCTCGTATAGGTTTTTGATGACTATCATTATATTAGAGGAACTCCCATAATAAATTATGAGTAATAGAATAATGGTATTGTTCTCTCTTGGGGTGACAGCATCCCTAAGGAATATTGTAATTTTTTAGCGTAGAATATTCTACCCAAAGACAATCAAATAAATTTTAACGTATCATTGCATATTAGGGGCCAGGTAGCTCAGTGGTTGAGACTGTCGCTTTCAAAACCATTGACTGCTGGTCGGGCTAGGTTCGAATCCTTAGCGACTACAGATTTTTATCTGATGGCCCGAGAAAGTGCTAGGAATCGCACGTTAAAAGGTAAGACCTCGTTAATCCTTGGCTCGCACAAGTTTCGACTTTCGAGGGCTGCCGTTCGTGAGGGGACGACAGCTGGTTAACGGGTTTTTTTTTTCAACAATTTTAATTCAAAGAGTCCCTATACAATCAAGCCAACAATGCTTTCAGTCAACTGAGCGGAGAAATGAAGAATGTAAGGACTCAATACAACATTATTCGATAACAGTTCAATTCGTCGAACAATTTCACGTCGAGTGCATTAAACAATTTTTGCACGAGTTGCATACAACATTTTTTTACGTTCATGCAAAAAAGCAAAAAAATGAATTATAAAGGTGCGGCACTAGGTGTAGGAAAATGAAAATCGCAACTTAAATAATTAATTATTACTATCGATTTGCATTGAAACAAATCACTATCATCTATTTTCCATTATTATTACTCATTTTAAAACTTTCAATTCCGTAATTGTCAGAATTAATTTTTGACTGACGTTTCTGTAACTACAGATGCATTATAAAAATCAAAATCACAGTAGCCGTGAGCGCGTATGTTATCACGAGATGTGGTCATAGTACTGACAGTATGCTCTATGCATGTAGGCGGTTTAGAGCAAAGCGGATCAGTTTCGATTATGGAGTTATTTTCGGGTAGACATTATTTTTTCAAGTCTGGCTGCTAAAATTAGTACAAAATAATATAAAATATGTAACTGTTTAAAACTTATTGCCAATCTCACAGAATATCTACTCAATATGTAGTAGGTTTGAACGTTTATGTTTGTCATGATGACAGCACGTTGAAGTAGAATGACAGATGAGTGTAATAAAAACTTTATTGCACTAGTGCAATGAAGAACTTCTTTTTCCACTAAATATAGGTCAATAAAGTTTTTCTTTTTGCATGAATGTAGACATTTTTTTTTTAAGTTCTGTCCACGAGAATAGGAAATGTTCAGAGGGCATTGCAAAGGTGTTTAGAATTAGGTTTCACAGTTATATACGAAGTAAAAATTGAAAATTGCATTTTTAAAATATTTTCCGATCTCAACAAAAAATATCATTTTGTTAACAAGTCTCGTATATAACCTTTCAACTTTTAAAACAATGAAAACATCGTTTCTCGGAAGAATGTCATTTGTTTTCCCAAAATAGTGCAGTGTGATGTAATATCGATAAAAGTGCCTCTCAAAACTTGATATTCTGTTGCATACCAACAGCTGCTTCAGTTTCCGTCAGCTGTATATGATTCATAAGAAGCATAAAACGAGTGAAATCACTTGAATATTACTACCAGAATAGTCAAAATCCCCTTCTCTCCACACCATTTCACAAAGTAGAAAGTTTGTTGCGAATATCTGGCAGAAAACAACTACTCCCCCCTACGAACACTGAATTACATCTAAAATTTGTACAATTTCCCTCCAAGAGGATACTAGAAATTTAAGCTTTTTCTCGAATTAATAAATCAAGAAACCTGAAATTTGCATTTTTCAAAAGAATAAAAATAGAATGGGAATAGACATTCTCGATAGGTTTTTTGATGACCATCATTATATTAGAGGCAAACCCAGGAAAAATATTAAATAATAAAAATCTGCATCTTTACGATCACTTTAATCATAAAAATGTGATTTTTTTTATTTTTTCTGCGTAGGTGGCTATGATTTTGAATTGAAATGTTGGTTTTGATCCAAAACAACTTTTCTAAATTAAATTTTTTTTCGATAATGTCAAAAATAAGCGTAGTTTACACCTGATCGAATTTCATATTTTTTTGTTTCCCCTGTATACCGTTCAGAAATTTAAAATACTGACAACTTTTATGTTTTCTGCAATGCACCAATATTTAAGAAGAATAAAATTTTCTGAAAAATCGATAATGAACAAGTTTTCCATATGGTGCAAACTTTTTAAAACTCACTGTATACGAGTTGTATCTCTGTACTTCTGATTGCATTGATGGTGGCTGATAAGATTCAAAACTGAATATCGAAAATTCATTACTTCTCTATAATAGTGAATTTCAGATACAACAAAGTGTTTCTTTTCACTTTTTCAATTTTTATTTGCATGAACAACCAATAGGTTAGGGGTATAGTTCCCTGTGTCCACTTTTATCGATCAATGTAATATTCTTCAAAATAGTTAATTTTTTTTGCTCATTTGTTCGTATTCTGATTATAAGTAGCAATGTTAGTACGTAACAAACATCACATACCTATTTTATGGAAGCGTAAAATGTGTCGCTTCAAAATATTTTGTTCATCAAACATTGTGACGAAAGGGTGCAGTATTTTAAATGCCACCACGCCTTAGAAGCTTCTCACAGTTTCTTATTTGTTGGTGAAGATTGGCGTTGATACATACATTATGAAATCGTAAAGTATACTTGAACTACGCCAGGCCGAGCGCTGATAGCTGCTCCTATCTTTGAATTCAGGTATAGAGCGATCGAGTCGGCTTGCTAACTCAGCCAGGTAACATAGGCGTTGCATTTTTTTTTTTTTTGTTTTGTCATGTTTTTGTACATTTGTCAAAAAATATACTAAATGTTTTTGTATTCACGTTATAATGGATTTAATCGGAAAATACCATACTTGATAAAAGATTCAAAATGTTAAATGCTACTGGAAAAAAAAGCCAGGAAACATAGGCATTGCATCTTTTTTTTCTCATGTATTTGTACATTCGTCAAAAATATACTAAATGTTTTTGTATTCACGTTATAATGGATTTAATCGGAAAATATCAAAATTGAGATAAAAGATTCAAAATGATAAATGCTACTGGAAAAAAATTCTTTCAATTTTTTTGTCATATTTCAGAGGTAAAATCCACTTTTTTTTCTTGCAGTTTCGGTAGATAGTGGGTAGGGACCGTGGGAATTTCATTAATACATTCATGTGCGTCACTAATTATGGTTGATCAAGTTGATTTTGCATTGGAAGCCCTCTCTCGATTAGATGTCAACAATCAGGTTGAAGTTTTGGCAGGCGACGATTTTGTTTGGGAACAGGAAGATGGAGTTGTAGTGGATGAGGATGGTGACGAACAGGAGGATGGAGTTGTAGTGGCTGATGGTGACAATGGTGAATTCAATGACCACAGAGATGTTGAAGATGGCCGCCAGGACAATCCAGCTGGGGAAGACTTAGACGGAGAACAGTTTCTCGAAGATGACGGTGAAGAAGCACCAGCCGATGATGGAATTGTACCAGACTGTGAGGATGTGCCCGAAACCATCGTGAGCAAGGCCCATCAAATAAAAATGACTGAAGCATTAGAAAACTTTGCCAGTAATTTGTACTTTTGCAGCTGTTACTTTGTCACAATTCATACTTGTGACAATAGAAAGCGTTTCTTATGTGACATTTGTTTTTTAAGGTATTGCGGCATGAATAATAATGGTGGGTGGTATCAGCATGGTTATTCACATGATACAGTGGAATATGCGAATGTTCCCATACTTAATTGTTATTCATGTCACTCATCTCTATATCAGCTTTGCCCCGTAGGGGGATGTATGCATTGTAACAAATAGCAGAGTTGAAATAGGGGTGGAGATGGGTTAGGGTTGCAAAGCCTGGTATGAGGGGGCGTGGCTTAAGAAAGCGGGTGTGGCTTAAGAAAGGAACGTGGCTTAAGACATAGTGGGGATTGAAGTAGGTCGGAGAAGAAGAGTAGGAGTGGGGTGGAGGCCTGAGTGATTAAAACAAGAACTCCCCCAGAATAATCTTCAGTCGCCAGCCACTTGCGGCATCCAGTCGCCAGCAGCATTCAGTATTACAGGACTAAGTAGAATAATTTGAAGGTAAGTTAACAATCTTGTATTCATGAACGCCGATGACGCCTTCCCCAGCAGGTGCGCAGATGGACCAACGCAAACGACGAGGTGGGTTCGTTGATGGAGTTGCTCCCAAAGGATCCCGTAACGCTGGAGCAAAATTGTCGACGGAAGATATGCCTATAATAAATATTGCGGACAGCGATGATGATTTCATGGTACAGCCACCAAAGAAGTCATCATCGAAGAAGCAATCTACTAGTCACAGTAGTACAAGTAAGGCTGGTCCTATTGTTGAGTACCGTAGGAACTGTAGTAGAAATAGCCCGTACTCTGGAGGATGGCCGTCAAAGAAGGCATCCTCAACTGTTGTAGCACCACCTGTTGCAACTATAGTGGCACCAGTTGAAGTAATGCCTGCTCCTGTAGTTGTACAGTTGGAACCAACAATTGCAGACATACCCCTTTCTCCCGTCATTACAGTTGTTCCACCACCACCTCCACCACGGCAAGCGAGCCAACCAGAAACGTCCTCGAAGCAAGGCCGGGGACTTTTATTGACCAGGTGTTGGAGCGACTGGATGAGGTTGAGCGCGGCTGCCTGGAGATCGCTAGAGAGCGGGCAGAAATTACCCGCTAACAGGCAGCTCTCATGGAGAGAGATCAACATGCAGCCCTCCTGGAAGCTGAAAAGCATACCAGGAGGGACACTGTGAGAGCAGAAGTCCGCACCGCCATGGATAGGATGGCGGCAGCCTGCCATAGGTATAGTATTTAGGTTGTATATAGATAGGTTAAGTTATGTTTAAGTATTGTAGAAATGTTGAATTAGATGTAAGTTTTATACAAATACAAAATAAAAAAAAAATATCAAGTGAGGACAAGTGAATGTCAAACACGTTTTACATACGTTTTATATACGTTTTATATACGTTTTGTATACGTTTTATATACGTTTTATATACGTTGATCATCAGTTATGTTGTCGGAATTGTTAGCACATGATTGTTATCACATGTGTACATAGTGGTCGAAGCAACCGTATCTAATTTTTCACTGGTGGACCACCAGTTTGATGAGAAACTAATATGACTGGTTTAGCGAGCTCCTGGTGTGATGTGTCACACACAGACCATTCACAAAATTAGGAAGGGGATGTCATGCGGAGGTCATGCCTGAGGGAACGGTACATTCATCGCCGGCGTTTAATGGCTAACAGACGGTGCGTGTGTGGTTAGATTTCTTGAATTTTCGGACTTGCTTCTTGCTACTTATACTTGTATGTACACCATGAAGGTCACAGTAGCAAGTCTGGAGTACACATGATCATACATAGTTCGAGACATGGAGTTATTTAAGTACTCAAATACTCGATCGTATACTCATTACCGTACACAGGTCATACGCAGATCAAACGCAGAGTAGAAAAGTGCTTGGTCATCATTACCGTATATATGAAGAAAAAAACCCAATGTCAATGGTTTTTTGTATGTACTGTTTAAACTTTATAGTTTTTAAGAGTACGTACACATAACATACACTATCAATCATGAATACAATTGAAACAGGACACAATAACCAAGAACTTCATTACCGTGT
Source organism: Chrysolina haemoptera (assembly GCA_958298965.1). NCBI lineage: Eukaryota > Metazoa > Arthropoda > Insecta > Coleoptera > Chrysomelidae > Chrysolina > Chrysolina haemoptera. The sequence goes on along the minus strand of OY282586.1, from coordinate 10,083,119 downwards.
ATGTAATCTCTCCCATCTATCACCAATGTCATCTCAAGGTCAAACACAAACCTTAAGTACATGTATAGCATTCATGAAGGTCATACAACATTTTCAAAGTACCTCTGCGTATGGGTGTTGTGACGTCAGCGCGGACCCACCCCACCGTGTCGAGAGCAAAATCCTGACACGATCACTGGATCGTCGTCGGATGCGCATAGCGTTGACGTCACGACACCACCATAGCAAGGTATCTCTCAGAGTTCACATATCCGACTGGATCTCCGTGGTGTGCAGATGTGTACCTTCTCTATACTTCGGTATAGATTTTTATATGTACTCCACACATAAGGATCATACACAATAGTAAAGTAGGTACACATGAAGGACGGTGAAAGACATGGAGGTAAATATGTACCCGGAAAAAGTACTTGTCCGTGTATGAAAAATGATATCCAAGTCATCACAATGACATCTCAAGGTCAAACACAAACACTGAATACATGTATAGCATTCATTAAGGTCATACCAAAATTTTCAAAGTACCTCCAAGTATATCTCAACGTTAAAGCCACGTAGTCGCTGCATGACCGCAGCCTTTGGGTTAAGGTGGGGAGAAAGGGTGGGAGAAGAAAGGGTGAGGAGACGGGGTGGGAGTGATGGTGGGGAGAAAGGGTGGGAGAAAGCCAACCATGTCGAGAGCGAGAGTCTGACACACATCACTGGATCGTCGTCGGATGCGCATAGCGTTGACGTCACGCGACCTCTCCCCCCACCACCATCGCAAGGTATACATCATCGGAGGGGAATCACATGTCTGACTGGATATCCGTGGCGTGCAGACGTGTACCCTCTCTATACTTCGGTTTAGATTTGTATGCGTACTCCACACATTAGGATCATACACAATGGCAGAGTAAGTATACATGAAGGACATGGAAGACATTGAGGTAAGAAAAATAAATTAAGTACTTGGAAAAAGTACTTGTCCGTGTATGAAAAAAAATCCAAGTCATTATAATCTCAATGTCAAACACAAACCCTGAACACCTCCCAACAATATACATCATGGTCAAGGCTAAGGGCAAGCCCAAGTCCTAGGTCAAGTCCTAGGTCGAGGTCATAGGTCGAGGTCATAGGTCAAGGTCATAGGTCATAGGTCAAGGTCATGGGTCAAGGTCATGGGTCAAGGTCATAGGTCGAGGTCATAGGTCAAGGTCACTGATGACGTCATAGTGGTGGGGGGAGGCCCAGAACCGGCTCAAATCTCCTACTGAAAAATTGACGGGACTGAATATAAGGAATCCATCCGTATTGAAGAACATTTGGAACCTAACGGCAAAATTATTACCAGAGAAATACTTCATTGAATACCAACGATCTATTGATCCATTCAAAGATGTGTGTTTTCAATCAGCTAGAAGTGCAAGAAACCCAAAATGAAAGGCTTCAGAAGCAATTCCAGTGAAGCAAAGTGAGTTCAGTGGCATTAACACCGGAAGAGCTGAAAAATGTGGTAAAATTTTGAAATGAAAATACTCCCATCGGCCTTCAGCGAAAATTTTATCATGTTGCAGCAGTAAAATTAGCGTGGCGTGGTGGTGATCCATCATTTTCAAGAAGAACTGAATGTTGGAATGCCTACTGGAAGAATTGAATATGATCAAATTTTTTCTAAAACAGCCCAAGGTGGTTATCATGGTACTTCTGACAGCCGATGGCTCACGCCAAATACGAAAAATTTGTATTTGTGCCCTGTGAGATTGTATAGAAAGATTATTTCGAAACGTACCACATCCATCAAAACGGACAGGTTCTTTCTGACTCCGAATCCTGCTTGGAATAAAACAGAAAACAGTGCTTGATACAAGAATGTTCCAGTAGATCGGAACGAAATTAGCAAGTGGACAAAAACATGTCGGTCTTGACGTAGTTGGGAAGAAAATAACGAACCATTCAAATAGAAGTACAGCTGTTAGCCTACTGTCTCAAAATTGAGCAACCGAAAATGAAATTATCAAAATAACAGGACATTCAAGTACCAACTCCATCAAACCATATCTCCAATTGAATAAAGAACATCATACTGAAATCATCAGCAAATTGAGAAATGAAGAGAGCTGCCAGCAAAGTACTACATCAGTTTCAATGGCAATTCCAACTCCAACATATTATAATAATAATTGTACTTTTAATTATCATTACTCTAATTAAAATTATTCATTATTTATGCTTGAAATTGTCTGATCGAATATCTCTTCAAAATATAGAAACGTCAGTTTGACGGTTCAACTTTAGTTCAACTCTTCAACTGACATTAATGACACATGATGAACCGTTCCTGCAATACGCATTTAGTCCATAATAATTTAATGTATTCGTGAAATTGTCTGATCGAATATCCCTTCAAAATGCATAATTTTCAAAATACTTTCACTTTGCCAGTCGCTCAAACTGGGTTGCTGTACAAAACACAGTTTTCGTGACAGCAAGGTGAAAATTCAGCATTTTGTCGGGATATTACTACTGAAAATACAGCAACAAGCTATATTTTCATAGCTCCAATTCTATTGGCTGAATTTAAAAATTTGAAATCCACTGATTGCAACCGCAACCGCAATCGCAACCGCAACCGCAACCGCAACCGCAACCGCAACCGCAACCGCAACCGCAACCGCAACCGCAACCGCAACCGCAACCGCAACCGCAACCGCAACCGCAACCGCAACCGCAACCGCAACCGCAACCGCAACCGCAACCGCAACCGCAACCGCAACCGCAACCGCAACCGCAACCGCAACCGCAACCGCAACCGCAACCGCAACCGCAACCGCAACCGCAACCGCAACCGCAACCGCAACCGCAACCGCAACCGCAACCGCAACCGCAACCGCAACCGCAACCGCAACCGCAACCGCAACCGCAACCGCAACCGCAACCGCAACCGCAACCGCAACCGCAACCGCAACCGCAACCGCAACCGCAACCGCAACCGCAACCGCAACCGCAACCGCAACCGCAACCGCAACCGCAACCGCAACCGCAACCGCAACCGCAACCGCAACCGCAACCGCAACCGCAACCGCAACCGCAACCGCAACCGCAGCCGCAGCCGCAACCGCAACCGCAACCGCAACCGCAACCGCAACGGCAACGGCAACTGCAACCGTAACGGCACTACTACCGCAACTTCGAGTACAACTGCCACTGCCACTTCAACCAACATTCAGAGTGTAGACAGACACGTTGAATAACTTGTTCGCAAACGGAGTCCGATTGAATCGCAGCGATATGGCAAATGTCAGTTTTTGTCCCGAACACAAAGAGAATAAATGTTGGTTCGAAAAAAGTTAGGAATATAGCTCGTGAATTAGAACGTGTAGAAGCTTCTACAAATGTCAGATTCAGACAAAGAAAAATTCTTGCTGCGATATAGTTATATGGAGAAAAACCAGTAATATGAAATCCAAAACACATCAGAACATCTTTCTCTACCTCACCATTTTCAGAAGAATTCTGAGAATAACTCTCTCCCACAACCATTCTTCCTACTGCATGAATCATTCAATTTTTTCATATAATTTCTTCATAAGTTGTGATTCAGAAAATATAGCTCCAGACGTATGATGAAGTTCATTATCGTAAGTAACATCACAAAACCATAACAAATAGCTGACTATTATTTTCTTCATAATTCTATCGAGAGTACTTTGTATTTTGATAATTTGATGCGACAATATGAACATTATTAATTAGAATAACTCCCGAGAGCTTTACCTAGAGTGAGTTATCTATGAGTATTAATGTACATATGGTCGAATTGAATTGTTTCAAAATATAAGTTACTCGAGATGAAAAGAAGAAAATAATAGTCTCAATTTGTCATGGTCGAGTAGAATCGACATTGTCGAAGTACCCTGTCCAAATATATCAACCAAGTGGAAAATATGAGGCAAACATCTGATAGAAAACAACAACTTCCCTGGTTGATACCACGACTCACATTGAATTACATCTGACATATATTTGTGCAACGTTCTTCCATGAAAACCCAGTTACAAATGCTTATTGTAATTATACAGCAAATTATCCTTTATTTTGCTGGAGAAGACCACCTGCAGATGCATTTCGTCAGTGACAGGGTAGGCCGGACAACATCAAAGTCGTCCTGCCCCAGCCCAATGAATTATAATCCACTGTATAACTAAAATTTTCTCACAAATGAAGCAGCGACTCACAGTAAAAGTCAGTCGCAGCGTCACCCGCGGGGAAACCAATAAGCAATCCTCGGTAGCAAAGACACCAGGAAGTGAACAGAGCTCGAGAATTTTTGCCGGAGCGTATCAAATAAATGAAATAGTAAAATCGACAATATGAATGGTCGAGTTATATTTTGGAAGACTATTTCATGAACAGCATGAAATCGTTCATTTACACGGTGATATACGCTTCAAAAAAGAAAAATGTTCAGTCCCTTTACACCTTTTTTGTGTTTTCCAATATGGATTGGATTATACAGTGACTGCCATAAAGTATGTACCATATGGGGAAAAAGATTATTATTAGAGTATTGAAAAAAAAATCTTGGGAAAAGTTTGTGCTTGTTCGATAACCTAAAAATAGATTTTGACACATGTCACGTGATCGCTGGTATGGCGGCAAATTGAAAAAAATTACTATGAATAGACAGAAAGTCAGGTAAAATGGTAAGATATCAAAAAAAGTTATTTGAAAAAGTTGCTTAGAATTCAATTTTATACACATATGCAGAGTTTTAAATATTAATGTGAGAAAATTGAAAATAGCATTTTTTTAAAAATATTTTCCTAGCTGTATAAAAATATCAAACTATTTTCTGAATGCTTGAATAGCTTGACCGTACTGAAATATTTGTATTTTGATGATAATAACAAAACGTTCTCATTTTCTCTACACCAGGTAGCACTAAATTAAAAAAATTGAATTTTCTCAGAATCCTTGCTGTTACATTGGTTCGTATCTAACAGTTACATCAGAATTCGACGATTCTTGCGATGATAGGGAAATTCGGATATATCGTGTTTTTCCGATTATTATAATCAATTTTTGATGATAATCGTGCACGAACGTTTCACTTCGCACATAATCTTAAAAATAGTGCGTCATATCAAAGAGGTTAGAGTTTTCAACATTGCGTGCGAAATGTAACGCTCTTGGCACGATGATCATCAAAACTTGATTATAATCCGGAAAACACCATGTTTCTGGAGTGTCATGTCATCACAATGGTCGTGGAATTCGGGTATAACTGTTAGATACGAACCAATGTAACAGCCAGGGTTTTGACAAAATCCAATTTTTTTAATTTAGTACTCAGTGGTGTGGAGAAAATGAGAAAGTTTTGCTATTATTATTTTCCATTAAGATAAAAATTTAATATTTTCATACAGCTAGGAAAATATTTTTAAAAATTGCTATTTTCAGTTTTCTCACATTATTTTTTCAAACTTTGTATATGTGTATAAAATTGAATTCTAAGCAGCTTTTTCAAATAACTTTTTTTGATAACTTGCCGTTTTACCTCACTTTTTGCCTTTTCATAGTAATTTTTTTCAATTTGCCGCTATACCAGCGATCACGTGACATGTGTCAAAATCGATTTTTATGTTATCGGACATGCACAAACTTTCTCCAAGAATCTTTTTTCCAATACTCTAATAATACACTTTTTTCCCATATGGTATATACTTTTTGGCGGTCACTGTAAAGGTTTATCAATTTCTGTACTAGAAGGTAACCGAAAACGAGTCATTTCAATTTTGAGTTATGTCAAACTCTACCCTTTTCTCTATTTACCTATATATATCATTAAGTTTATTCGAAACACCACTCGAGCTGATGCTCTCGTGGCGTTTTGTAGAGTACGTCTCGTGACTCGGAAGTATAATTTATTGATAATTTTCGATGCTCTCGTGGTATTACTACTGAATATCCGCTTATATTGTATATCATATTGTGACTTCAGTCATGTGATTTCATAGGAGCAGCCATGTGTGAATGACATAGTCGTTATCATACTTTCATGAATGATGTATCATTGACAATATATTTCCTTGCTTAACAACCAATCAGTGGATTTCAAATTTTGAAATTTAGCCAATAGAATCGGAACTACAGTGAAATATAGCTTGTCGCTATATTTTCACGCTGATAAACCTGCTTAGTTTTTGTTTTACTATCTGTCAAGTGAAAATACTGATTTAAATTATAAACGTCAAATTTATGTGTTTTGACTAGTTATCTTTATTTATTAATAAGAGCGATCGTTGGGGACAAATGTTCATTGGTATCATAGATGAGGCCGTGGAAAAGAGTATTTCGTCGAATACGGCTAGAAGTAAAGCATCAATTACCAGGTGACACGATTTTTCTTTATTTCAAATCGATATATTGTCGTCCTAAATATAATTCGTGGTATGATTAAAAACCTATAATTTTTTGGAATATCAATTCATTGGCAATCCCAATGCAAGAAAATACAACTCGTCCCGCGGACTCGTTGTATTTTCAGCTTTGGGATTGCAATTCATTAATATTCCAAAAAATTATCGGTAATAATCATACCACTTATTATATTACCCCTGAAAATGCAGTTTTGTTGGACCGTCTAGTGGCATTGATGGATTTTTTATTTCATTCACCAGTAAAATTGCTATCCCGAATCGTATATTATATCATCGTTATTGAAGTGTGTTTTCAGTTAGGGCCATTCATGTAAGTACCTAACCTGAGCCTTTTCCTGGCCCTTTTCGAATATTTATTCAGTGAATATACCGCAGTAAAGAAGCTATAAATCGATATACTGATTTTGAGCATGACCTGGAACTGGAGTGATACGGAATAAGGAAATCTTGTACGTAGTGAATTGACTTGATAGAAGAGTATGTGTGAATATATGGAAAGTAATACTGTTTCGTAGAAATGAGCTGATAAATGTACAGAGTGTCCGAGAAAAAATTGGACAAATTTCGTTGGTAGAATCTTTACTCCATTTTAACGAAAAGTTCTAATAAGCATAGTCTGAGTTACGTGAGTTAGAAGTAGGTACGTCATTTGACAAAATTTTATTTGAAATTTCTGTGCAAAGTACGTGGTTGAATCTACGAACAGGGTCAGTTTCCGTTCAGTAGGAATAATACTAGAGAATTATTAATTGTATTTTTTTAAGAATGATTGCAGTGAATTTTATACCTCTTTCATCTGCAACCATTACGTGAGCTGTGGGCTCTCTGATGCGCTTTAGAGACCCTAGAGTATACACGTCATCTGAAAAACTCTTCTCTGGACGGTAAGTCCCTTTCAGTAATCCCCTAGACCTGATGGTATCACCTCCTGTTGAAGGCTAACCAACCAATAAACTGAAGTGAAGATTTCAAAAATAGACAAAGATTTGAATTTCATTCGAAAGTATGAATAGAATATACATAAAATCTGTTGTGGAATCATCTGGGACTGAAAGACAAACTTTAGTCGCTATTTTCTATCGTCAAGATAACCTCTTGGGAGGTATTAATATTGAAAACGGGGACATTCTCCATGAAAATAGAAAAATGTGATTTTTTTGTAATATCTAACGGAAAACTACTTTCCTCGCTAATGCCACGCTGGACATTAAACTAGGTACATCTGACAGATTTTGTGAAAAGACTATAACTGAAAAGAAAAAATCTGAAAGTGAAAATTCGCATTTTCATTCAGATAATTGATTTTTCAAATTATGTCTAGTTTTAATTGAGAATTCATTGAATAAATTACATAGGTAGAATGTTATTTGAAAATATCACTCTCAGATATCGTTCATTTCATTGAAGCAAGGTTTGCTTTTCTCGCATTTAATCTCCAATATATATTTGTCAACAAACATCTATTTCGCTTTGCCGAGCTCATCAGGAAGATTGGAAGAATTGGAGAGCAGGCTCTTCAGAAGCAATTATACACATCAAGGATGCAAATGATGGAAATATTTCTTCTGCGGTAACACTTTGAAAGTTATTTTTATACATAAACCTGTCATGGACATTGCATTTTGATTTTTGTTCGAAAATATGGATAAAATATTCATGAAATTTGTCGTGGAATCATCTGCGACTGAAAGACAAACTTTAGTCGCTATTTTCAGTTTTAATGGAGAATGTCCCCTTTTTAAGACAAGGTTTTGTTCAATCATGGTTCAAGGTGACACCTAACATCGCCATACTGCCTCAAGAAAAGACTGCAGCAAATTTTCTTGGTATTTATTGAAGATTAACCCAGAAGTAATAATAGTGTTAACATCGCAAGAATGATACCCCAGCAGTACACATAAGAAGAGCTTTTACTGAAGTAACCACCAAATACGAAAACTTCTACCACATATACATAGATGCATAAAAAACCAGTGAATGTGTAGCGGCTGCCGTAATCTCAGTCAGGGCAAACTATAGTTATCGATTTCCATTAGAAGCAAGTATTTACACCGGAGAACTGTATGCCACAGCCAAAGCTCTTACGCACTGCACTGAATACGGAGAAGATAACGTCATCTTTACTGACTCAATGAGCGCTGTGCAAGGCATTCAACAGCTTTATCCCAGAAATGCCCTTCTCCTCATCATTAAATCAGAACTGGCAAAACTTTCTGAAAAGGGAAAAAGCGTTGAAATTGTTTGGGTTCCATCACATGTAGGAATAGTTGGTATCGACACTGCTGATTCTCTGGCCAGAGAAACAAGTTCAACCGATACACAGAGTGCCACATGAAGATTACACTCATACCATCCGGAAACTCACAATGAATACATGGAGGGAAAGATGGCAAGCTCTTGAGAATAACAAGCTCAAAACAATTAATCCCAGCTTGAGCCTCCCGCCTTAGGATTGCCCACACTAGATACAAGCACCAGTTTTTACTGAAGAAAGAAAACCCCAAAAGATGTGTCCCCTGTTACGAAGAACTGAACGTTAAACACATAGTCACGCAGTGTCCCGACTATAGTGAGGAGAGGCTAACTTCAGGACTGCCCGAGAATCTAAGTGATGCTTTGAACCCTGATAACATCGAGTTGTTATTACAGTTTTTGGAATCGATTAATATTATGAAACTAATATAAGCCACACTGTACCTCACCGCTAATAACCTTCGTGGTTGATGCGGTTTTCTCTTTGAATAAAACAAAAAAATTGAAATATACATATATATATATGTATATATATATTTATATATATATTTGAATTATAACATACCTAATGGTACTACTGAAGAAAATCCCCAAGTCGACATCTTTACGAGTACCTATATGGTATTTCTAAAATTCATTTTGTTCTTTTTCAGGGGAATATCTCTTGAATGCCGATTCAGATACATGGGTGCCCACCCAGGGTTTTTGTTTCCGCATTATACATTCCTCCAGCATTAACAAAATTAATACTTCTGAACCAAAGAAAATATGACTTTGTCATAGAAACGCAAGTAAAAGGAAGGTATGTGAACTGTCTTGCAGTTTATATCCGAGAGGATAGCTCGAACGGTAGAGCGCCTGGGTCATCCATATCAAAGCCAAGGAACGTGATGCGAAGTTATGGTTTGGATGGTGACTTACGAACGACCTCCTTTCGAGATCTATTTTCTCGGGTAGTGCTAGGAATCGCACGTTAAAAGATAAGACCTCGTTGATCCTCTCACAAGTTTCGACTTCTGAGGGCTGCCGTTCATAGGGGGACGACAGCAGGTTGACGGAAAACACAATTTTTAACATTTCTAACAACAATTTTATAGGCACAAGGGTCAAAAATGTTTGCTTGTAGATTGCACACGATTGAAAAACGGGTTTTACAAATAGTACGCAAATAGTAAACAAATATTTTTGACCCTTGTGCCTATAAACTGCAAGATAGTTCACAAAGTCATATTTTCTTTGGTTCAGAACTATTAATTTTATTAATACTGAAAGAATTTATTATGCGGGGGTCAAAAACCCATGTATCTGAAACGGCCTTAAGAGGTTAACCTAAAATTTTTTTCGCATGAACTTAGTACACCCTGTATTTCGACTAATGCATTCGATATAATTAGCCAACTCGGTTTGCATCTCCCTGCTCTCAGACACTTTCGAAATATCCGCCTATGAATTCAAATTGATACTCAGTTGCAAATGGGAGTTAGCAACTCTGAGGGCAAACTAGTACAAAATCCGATGTGGATGAAATTAATTTGAAGTGGAGTTAGATATGTTGAAATTACTAGATATGAAGCTTCGTGTCGCTTATGTAATTTCTGAAAGCATGCCTATTTGATGTCATCCAAGCAATGATAATGCTAATGATATAAATGTAAGAGTAATTCTCTATCAATGAGCTTTCATTACCTGCAAGTCGTTGATCAATGAAAAGTTATCTAATTATAGAGATTTCAGGCAGATATCGGTACACATCATTTGACTCAAATCGACTCAACGGTTTGAATTAGAAACAGGAAACCTTTGCTTAACAATTTCTAAGACAGAACATTATGCATAATGAATGAAGATCCTGTTTCAAATCAAGTCCAACTCGGATACTACTGACGATAGGAATTTGGTGGTACCAACAGATTCACTATTTGACTTCATTTTCTAACTATACTTGACTTGAAATCATGACAAGCTTAAGTCAAGTATTCATTTTTGACATTCAAGTCGTCATCAAATTCTGACACTTTTTCATCTACGATTTATCATGAGTCGCTGCTTTGAAAAGGTTCCGATCCCATCACGGACAAATCACTTGAATCAGACATAAATAATTATTCTTAGTAGTTTGATTTTACTTGATATCAAGTCAAGTAGCCCACACCGTAAATCGAGTCAAGTCAAATATCAAATTTTCAAAAGCTTGAGTTTTGAACTCAAGTCAAGTATTTGAGAAAAAATTCAAGCTACTTGGCTTGATGAATACCTGGTGGAACCATTGCCATCTCCGATATTATTTACGCTATATACGAATTAGGTTAAATTGACAAACTAGTAGATTTTTTATAGCCATCTCGAAAACTAAAAAAAAAATTGACAGTCGCGTTCTCAAAATAAATTATATTATTTTTTCAACGAAACTTATATATTTTAAAATGTAAACGTCACCTCCACGAGGGGGATATCGAAGATTTCGATGGTGTCACATGAAATATAACATATGCTGGTATAGAAGAACTATTATTATTATTATTTGCTGTAGGAATGCATGGCGTTTCCTCGATGTATTGTGGGAAGTCCCAACGAAAGACTACAATCTTTCTCCGGTTAGCTAGGGAGAATGTGCTGCTGTTGTTTACTTTGCTCATTCTTGCTATAACCTATAGGGGCAGATAATATGAAAGTTTGTTCAATAAAACACTAACAGTGTTATAAGCTAATGATTGCATTTTTGTTGGCGCAACTTTTGCAAAAAGTTTCAAATATAGTAATTCCAACTTGTTTTGATAGACACTCTATATATAAACATACTAATTTCTTTGTCAAGAACCTTTTGTTACTCATGAGATTGTCAAGATTGTCGGAAATAGGATGAAAAGAATAGGGCTCAATAACCCTCACTAAATGAAAAGCAACAGAATAGAAAGAAGGGGATATTAGGTATAAAATCCCATTTGGGCGTCGGCGTTAGATAATTCAATGAAAAATTACGAGGTCATTACGCTTTCATTTTACCCAAGCTTTGTTCTTTTTTTGTGTGATGGAAAACGTAGTCACCAAGTATATCTTTTACGTGATGAGATTGCATCAGAGATTATAATGATACATGTCTAGATTGCAAAATTTCTAAGTTATTCAATTTTTTAAATTTCCAAATGTGTTTTGTCGCACTTCACGGAGATGTTTGCGGATGATCCGATAATCATGAATAATTTAGTAAATATGGAATTATTATACTGAAGCAGCAACCCATACCCTATTTGGACTATATGCAACAATTTTAAAGTAGTGTGACGGGTCCCACTTATACATGCCAAAAAAACTATATTTTACTCCTGCCTCATTTTCAACTTACCCATAAAATCGGCATTCTCTTCAATAAATGTTGAAAATAATCGCTCGTTCATATCTTGCATATATGTCCTGCATATATATATATATATATATATATATATATATATATATATATATATATATTAATAACATAATTGTGCAAACCTCAAGCTTGAAATCATATACTTCATTTTTTATGTAGGATGTATATGAGCGATTATTTTCAACATTTACTGAAGAAATTGCCGGGATTATGGGTGAGTTGAAGACTGGGGCAGGAGTAAAACCCTGTTTTTTTTTGGCATGTATAAGTGAGGCTTGTCTCACTAGCCTCAAATCGTTGCATGTGGTCCAAAGAGGATACTGATTCCTGCTTCAGTATAATTATTTCATATCAACTAAAATATTCATGACTTTCGGATCCTCCGTAAATATCGTAGAAGGGTTATGTGAAGTGGGACAAAACACATTTTAGATAGTCAGATACTCACATATTATATTTGGATGAGGAAGTAGAAGTCTTCAGGAACGATATGCACTTTTTCTTTTCCTTCTACTAAATTTTTAGCAAAGTTATGACAAATATAATTTTCGGCCCTGTCTGAACTTGCAGTGGCGCGTTAGCGCTAGCATGAAATGTGACGTCGGCGTTAAACCACGTTTTCTGAGAAAACGAGCGTATTTTATGAGGTATTACTGAAAATCATTCTTGTGGAGAATTGAATTATCTCTCAACCTATATAAAACCCAACCTATATATATAAAAAAAAAATAATGCACACCTCTGATTCCACCTCTGATTTTTTAGAAAACCATTTTTTTTTTCTAATAATACATGATGTCGAGATGTCATGTGCCGAGTTTCAGGGTGCTACAATTCATTCTTCACTTTTTGCTCGAGTTTGTCTGCCGTTACTGGATTAATATAAATTGAAGAATTACATATTGTTACCTTCCTATTTATCAAGTGAGCTGAATTATATTCAAGATGTACATTGTCACAATACTAGAATGCAAGCATCAAATGATTTTTATATGATTTCTGAAAATGTTTCTTGTGATACTTTATTTACAAAAGGTCTAGTCTCGTTCAACAATTTGCCTTGTGAAATGAAAAGAAGTGTGTCACTGGATAGTTTTGAAAAATTCGTGTGTGCTACTCGTGGAAGAATATGATTAAACGAGAAAGGAGGAAATTTTACATTAGTAATAGCAATCTATTTATTTGTTTTTGTTAACTCAAAATTAATTGAGTGTGTGAGTTCTTTGCTTTTATTTATTGACATATTATACTCTATGTATATTGTATGTAATATATACTGGATTTGAGTTATTCGCATCATTTCATTTGTTGAAAAATTAAAAAACTCCGACGCTATTTCGTATCTGGAGATGTGAATTTTCATTATCCATCAATGTACATAGCCAGTCGGCAGGCGGAACAAATAGCTTTCAGTTTGCTTCCTTTCGCTTAAATCCTCGGTCAATGGCAATGAATGGCTCGACGAGAAACTCTTTAACTCTCTGAATAGCATCCGGTGATGGGTTCAGTCATTTTCTACAAAACCCCTGAACAATCAGAATTCAGATTACAGTTTCCGCCAGTGTTCTTTGAGGTAACTCACGTTTGAAACTTTGTTGAATGCGATTCTCCACGTAAATCCTAATCGTTACCGAAAATTCCCTCCTTAAAATTTAATGTACTTAAGATACGAGGTGAGGGGCCTTTTGTAAGGGCCCTAATGTTTAAAGAAGTGAACAGAACCACATACAGATAGATGGATGTGCCAAATGCTGGCTACAAGAACTGCAGAAACGAAAGTGGGCGAGAGCAGCTTTCGGATCATCACAAACAATGGATGCCCGCAAGGAGGGGTACTATCACCTCTGATGTGGAGTCTCACTGACCGGGAACGGAGTCACTTGCCTTGGATATGCGGACGACATAGTCATTATGGCCAAAGGCAAATTCGAAGGAACCCTCTGCGATCTCATAGAAAGAGAGTTAGAGACAACCTTCTGGTGCCTCTCGGTGGGGTTGAGAATTAACTCATAAAAAACCACAGTAGTACCATTCACTAGAAGAACAAAATTTCAGCACCTAAGAACTGTTCGCCTCGATGGAGCAGACTTAAAATGTCAGCAAGAGGTGAAGTATCTATGGCTTACCCTAGATTTGAAACTACTCTGGAACAGACACGCAGAAAAGATCGCTAATATGGCAAAATCATCACTGATAGTGTGCAGAAACATTGCAGGAAAAACATGTAGCTGTTACCCATCAGTACCGCGACGCATGTATACCATGATAGTGAGACCTACGATCTCATACGGAGCAGAAGTGTGGCACGGCAGAACCGAGCTCGACACAACAAAAGAAATCTTGTCTTTATATACCAGGAGCAATGAGGTCGACTCCAACAGTAGCAATAGAGGTCATTCTGGACCTCACTCCTCTTCATGTCATGGTGAGGAGAACTGCTTGGGGAGCAAACCTCAGGTTGGCTTAAGTCGGACTCAAAGTGACCACACGGTGTAAGAGGCTCAACCCCCACCGAATGTGCACACCTTGCCGATCTCCCAACTGACGAAATTACCAGGAAATATAGTTTCGAGAAATTTTTTCGAACGGAACTAAATACCAAGCGAGAATGGAACATAGAATCCATTCGAACTCTAGGAAAGAATACCATAACATGGTACACGGACGGGTCCAAAACTCCCGAGGGAACTGGAGCAGGAGTCTTTGGTCCTCGCACCAAATACTTCGAACCCATGGGCTAGTTCCCCAGCATTTTTCAAGCGGAAATTTACGCCATAGGAAGGTGCATTCAGTTCAACCTCAACAGGAAATTCCGGAACAAGGAAATCGTGATCCTCTCCGAGAGTCAAGTAGCCATCAAGGCGTTGAGCTCCTCTAACATTTCGAAGATGGTTTAGGAATGCCCAGACAGACTTAATGATCTAGACAGGAACAACAAGGTGACCCTTCTCTGGGTGCCGGGGCACGTCGGAGAGGAGGGCAATGAACAAGGAGCATCTACGCCACTGATCGGGCCAGAATCATTATGCGGACTTGGACTATCTTACTTTCAAGAAGAACTCACTAAAGCTGAAGAAACAATGAGAGCAACATACTGGCTTAGACTTCCAGGGCTGAGGGTAGGCCCAAGATCTCATCGGCAATTTCAACCGAGCAAAATCAATGACACTGATTAACCTCAGCAAAATTAGTCTAAAGATAATCACTGGATTTTTAACGGGGCACTGCAGAGTCAAAGAACAGCTAAGAAAGCTAGGCTTGGGGGAGAACACCAGACTTTGTGGGGAACATCCAGAAACACCTCACCATATATTGATGGAATGTTACGATGTACATCACAAAAGATTGATTATACTTGGATCATACCAGCTGACTGTTGTAGAAATACCACGAATAGTATTTACCAATACCAATACAAAGATATGAGATGATGATTCTTAACTTCTTCCCCATCTGATTGGGTTATTGTTTTGAAGGATACTGCATCAGAGGTATAATAGTTTGATCCCGTCTATTTACCTATAGATACCTATAGATGCGTGTTTTGTGGAATTAAAATTATTGTCGGGAGAAAAGGTTCCCAGATATACAGTGAACTAGTTTGTAATGGTCCACCATGATTATCCATAATCTTATTATGTTTACTTATTTCCGAGCTATCATAGGCATCAAGATTCCTGTTATTGATAACTTGTCTAACTAATCTCAATGATCTGAAGTCTATGGGATGGTTTGTTTCAGAACATTCTTTCGTTTTTCAGATGTGGCAAGTGTTCTTTGAATATTTTGCCAATATTTTCACAATATTGTATCAATATTGTCCCAATATGAGTGTGCTACTTGGGTCTTGGTGATTGAAACACGTGTCGGGGTGTTAAAATAGCAGTTTGGTGTTGGTATAAAACTCCAGTATATTTAATAATCAGTAGTCAAGATATTTAATTTTTGAATTTAACAATTGCATGCAGAGAAATGTTGTAATTTGACAGACACTATCCAAAATTAAAAATTACTATTTTAAAAAAAACGATCATTGAATAACAATTACATTACAATTGTTACAATTATGAAGTCATCTGCAAAGACAAGTAATTTTTCGGTTACTCAAAATCAAGCATACATTTTAGAAACATCCCACTAAATAATAGCCTTCTAGTAGAGTACTTATTCAGTGAATTTCAGGCTCCTGCAAACCTCGTTCCTCGAAATTATTTGTTTGAATCGCCCTTCCTAGGGACTGAACCATAAATTATGGATTGAATAATGGATTTGATTACCTATCAAATCTTTCATTTTCACATCGTGAAAATGGTTTCGGTATTTAATTAAATTCCCAACAGGCACAACGCAAAATCGTCCACTGCAAATGCCTGGGAAATCAATAAGGAAAAATACTGGGACTAAGCTTCGACATATTGATGATTTAAAGCTGAAGGGCATACAGTTTTTCTTTGCACAAAACAGCGAAGCGATGAAACGACGGAAAAAGTTATTTGTTGTTGTAACAGCTTTTTTTCTGGTGACGTTCTTTCTGTTCTGTTTGATTTCACTAGTCATATCCACAAATAATAAACGACCAATGAAACTGGTGATAGATTTCCGTTTGATTGAATTTCTAAGATACCGAAGATATTAATACATGAAGTTGATTCTAATATTAATGGTTGAATCCTCTGTCTTCTATTTTCATAAGACAAACTAGTCCATTCGATATATTTTTTTTTCGATATATTTTCCAATATATTCATTCACATGTAGCGTTTTTCGAGTTTTTCAATTATCAGATTTGTATTCATAATAAAGAGGCAATCATCAAAACATCATCAAGTAATAAATTGAGATTATCATATTCCTTATTGCCTCAACTTTTCCTTCATCGGGTTTGACATCTTTCATTGTATCTTCATTGAGTCTGACATTCTTTTGTTTCAGTACATCCAGAATATTTTTGAAATTTTCATTATGTTCCGATAGGGCTTCTTCGTCAGTCTCTCCACCACCAAGAAGAGGTAAATCATCTGCAAGACATATCAATCCTTCAATTCCTTGTACAAAATCATGAAGTTTCGGTTGAAAAATCTCTATAGATGGGCCCAATCAAAATGGTAATCACAACCACCCGTATTTCTGTCTAGTTCAAAATGCCAGATATAATTTTCCACATCTAAGATAGAAAAAAATCTTGCCTTTGCTGATTCTGGAATTTATTCTTCTGGAAGGGGGATTCGATATTTTAAATTATTAAGAGCTTTTCAGAGGATCAATGCCTAATCAAAGTTTGTTGTTGCTCTTTCACACTAGAACCATATTGCTTGATCAGTCTGTGTATTCGTTTATTTTGATGATCACTTATTCAGCATTTTCAGTTTTTGTCTTATCAAAACTGGAATTCTAGTATATTTTTTCCTCTATTTTATCTACTACCTCGAATATCTCTAATATTCCTTTATTTCTGAAGTCCCCGCTGTAGTCCGAATTGACACTTCATCAAAGGATGTATAATTTGAACTCCAAAACATCCTAACTTTACATCTGAGAAGTTTAGATATGTATTACTGCACTTCGTCAAAGAATAATATTGCAGGTAGCTAACAGTATCTTATTATTAAAAGAGTTCTTTGAACGAATCATTTATTTGAAATGTCATCTCAACAGTTATTTCCTTTCCATTTCGATCGCCTAGAGTTATTATTAGTTCATCTGATTCTCGCTCTTCTTGAGATTCTACGTTTACTTGCTTTCTACGTAGTAAATTTACCAGCAGTTTTCCTTGCAGGACATTGTTGAAGAGAATATTGATGCTGATAACTTACACTGTTTGCATTCTAATCCAACCAATATAGATTTTTTGTGGAAATTGATTCTAATAGTAAGCGACTTGCGCCATGACTCCGGGGATACTTTATAAATAACTAAAATCCAAATTGCAACTCAAAATTTTTTTTGTGCAATTGTTTAAACAATGATTATTAAACAAAAGGGTCCTTTTTTGGTTTTTTGTAAATATCTCAAAAGGTACTGGACGAATGGCTTTACTCATGAAAGACCGTTTGTAGAGAATGAAAAAACCTACAAAATGGTTTTTGGAAAATCCCGATACGACCATTTTTCGCCGAGAAAAGCCGAAAAAACGCTTAAAAAAAGACCTTTTGTCAAAAATTCGTATCTCCCTCAATTTTCAATATTAAGGAATAATTTTTTGGGAAATGGTAGCTAATATCATGTACGTTGAGATCCCAAAAGGTGGAAATTGTCGCTTCAATATTTTTTCTACAATCGGGTTTTAAAAAAATTACAGCCATATTTTGCATGAAGCGTCATATTACGGGAAATGGTCCGATTTGAATTTTTAAAGCGGCATTTTGAAGTTGAGGTTAAAAACTACAATTTGTCTATCTCACATTTTCCCATAAGTCTAGAGAACATTGTTAAAAATGCTTCTGAACACAGCGCTTCGAGGGAAAATCGTCGCCGAGTCGTGCTAAGGTAGTAGTGGAGGGGGCGCCGAGAAGCGGAGGAGAAGTGAGAGACCGGTTGCGCGCACACGGCGCTTTTTGGTATACAGCAAAGACGTCGCTTGTAATTGCATTACTTTTATGCAGTTTATTACCCAAATATTGCACTTAATCACCCTGCAGTTCAAATAAACAATAGTAAAGTTAATAATAATCAACTAATACTCGTTGAATATATTAATTTTTTAAGATGTTCACTGGTACAAAACTGCCATTGTTAAATAAACTTTGAAATTTAATAATAAGAAAATTTTTAATTCTTCTCCAAAAACCGTAGATCTGTACAATGTAAAAGCTGCGTGGCAACTAACATAGACCGCCTTTGAGAGCGGCGTTCAAGGCCAAACGGGCACATCTGCTCCTGAATTCTCGGCGCCCCCTCCACTACTACCTTAGCACGACTCGGCGACGAATTTTCACTCGAAGCGCTGTGTTCAGAAGCATTTTTAACAATTTTCTCCAAACTTATGTGAAAATGTGAGATAGACAAATTGTAGTTTTTAACCTCAACTTCAAAATGCCGCTTTAAAAATTCAAATCGGACCATTTCTCGTAATATGACGCTTCATGCAAAATATGGCTGTAATTTTTTTAAAACCCGATTGTAGAAAAAATATTGAAGCGACAATTTCCACCTTTCGGGAGCTCAACGTACATGATATTAGCTACCATTTTCCGAAAAATTATTCCTTAATATTGAAAATTGAGGGAGATACGAATTTTTGACAAAAGGCCTTTTTTTAAGCGTTTTTCCGGCTTTTCTCGACGAAAAATGGTCGTATCGGGTTTTTCCAAAAACCATTTTGTATGTTTTTTCATTCTCTACAAACGGTCTTTCATGAGTGAAGCCATTCGTTCAGTACCTTTTGAGATATTTACAAAAAAAAAAGGACCTTTTTGTTTAAAAATCATTGTTTAAACAATTGCACAAAAAAAATTTTTAGTTGCAATTTGGATTTTAGTTAT